>CM073447.1:31249336-32491172 GCA_037074515.1 Mimosa bimucronata | reverse complement strand
TGTATCTTTCACCATTTGGCAAACACTGCTCCCAATCACATGCCAATACTCATGGTAGAAGAACGCTTGAATACCATCCGGTCCTGGGGCTTTGAAGGCTCCCAAGTCAAATGCAGCCTCCCGGATCTCACTATATCTACCGGGGAAAATAATAGGACCACATCAGTATCGTCCAATGCTGGAAAAGAATTAGAGGTTGATGGTTGCCCTTGTAGGGGATCACAACTTCGGAAAAGGTCTTTATAATAGTTCATAGCCATATTCTTCAAGGTTTGCTGATCGGAGATCTAACTCCCATTCTGATCCTTCAAACTCTTAATACGGTTTCTTCTACATTTTATGATAGCTGAAGTATGAAAGAACTTATTGTATTTGTCCCCACATTTAAGCCAGTTACACCTAGATTTTTGGAACCACATCAACTTCTCTTGGGCCAGGGTCTTGTTGTATTCACTCCATAGTTGTTTTTCTGTTTACACCAAAAATTTATTATCCCGGCGACTTCTAGCCCGTTCCACTCCTTCAATTCTTTTCATTAAGGTTTTCTTCTTTCTTGTAAAGTTACCCACCCTTTCATTGTTCCAAGTGGTAGCTTCTGTAGCAAAAGTAGACACTTTTTGTGTCCAACTCTCTTGTTCCCAAGCTTTTCTAATGACATCCTTGAAACCCTCTTCTAGAACCTAAGCCACTTCACAGCGAAACGACGGGGGGTTATATCTCATAGTGGGAGATGAAGAGCTTTTGAGCAAGATAGGACGATGGTCGGATCCAAACTTGGGCAAGTGGTGGACCTTGGTGAGTGGGAATTGGATATTCCAGTAGGAATCAGTAAAGGCCTAATCAATTCTTTCTTTAAGGAGGTTTTTCTCCCAAGTAAATCTATCCCCCACATAAGTCGTCTCAGTCAATCTGGTTTGAGAAACACAATTAGAGAACTGATCCATAAATTGGTAGTTGGGAAGGGATCCTCCTTGCTTATCTAGACTGGAAAGATAGGCATTCAAGTTCCCCATAACTACCCAAGATCCAACCAATGATGAACTTAAATTAATAAGATCCTCCCACAGAGTACGACGCCTCCGAGGACAAGTCTCAGCGTACACACAAGTAAGCCAGAATTCCATATTGTTATTTTTAATACAGACCTGGGTATGAATTAATTGAGTAGTAGAGGAGACATATTGCACAGACAAATCTTCCTCATTCCAAAGAACCCAAAAACCCCCTGCATAACCCGTAGACTCCAGCCTGATCCAATGACTAAAACCAAGTTTTCTAACTATTTTTCCAGCCTTATATCCACTCACTCTGGTTTCTAAGAGTATCAAAATATCAGCCGGATTACCCCTCAACAAATCTCTAACTCTTCTAGGAAAATATTTGGAGGCAGCTACTCTGCAATTCCAAGTAATTAACTTAATCATTAAATTTATTAAAAATTAGAAAAAGAGCACTTACCCCCTGGGATTAAGACAACTGTCCCATTGGAAGGTGCTCCCCCTTCACATTTTGAACATCCTTAGCATATTCCTCAGTCATTTCAAACCAATATTCTCCACCATCGTTAGTTTCCTCTTTAAAGTCTAGGTGACGTGCTAGCATGGACGGGTCTGGAGGCTCTTTAGGAGATAAAACTTGAGTTCCCAGTGCCCCATGAAGTTCGAGAGGAATGTTATTATTTTCCTGGTTGTTGGGTTGTGGCATAGCGTGTTGGGCGTGTACATCATCCTTTGGTGGTCATGATGGGGCACCTGATCCATTACAATTGGCCCACTTGAGTCTGTGGACCCAATGACCACTTTATGAAGCCTCACCCCACTTTTCTTTTTTAAAATGGGTGAGTAAGCTTTGGGTCTAGAATTTGTAGTTCTTTTAAGGCCCACTTTTTTTCTTCTTGCTCACTTCTTGGGGTTCACCACTTAAGTCTACTAGGCCTTGTGAAGCATTGGCCCGACTTCCTTTCTTCTTCATATTTAAATCAGGTACAGTACTCCCTCCAATGCCCTCCTTTATGTCGTCATTCTGCACCCATTTTCCTGCATCAACGCTGCTATGTTGTCCTTCTTCAACCATTCGACTTGCCTTTTCATTTCCCTTGGTTTGATCAACTTTTTCCTCTTGATGTTTATGGATGGATGGCTCTTTCCTCCTCCATTCAGTTGTAGTAGGCCCTTTATCATTGAAAGCTTGTTGCCTTACCTTAGAAGTGACATCTTCTCACATCTCTTGCAGGATGTCATATCTTATGCCAGAGGTATTTTTTGTTTTTTTGCCATTTTGTCTAATAGGAATGTTCTTACTCGTCTGGCCCTTTTTCTCTATCTCCCATTTTTGGTATTTTCTCCTAGTCGTTGGTTTAACTTTCATCCATTCTTCGTACTCAGCCTCGGGGTTGACTCTTGGCGTACTAAAAAGGGGTTGCCGATCATCATGGTACATCTCCGACATGGGGTAAACCTTTTCCAGCCCTGGGTCCCCTGAGTTCTCATCGTCGTGTTAGGTGACTTAGATGAGGGACAAGCATCTTCCTTGTGTCCGTATCTTCCGCACATAAAACAAATTGCTTCGAGCCCTTCATATTCCACTATGAATATCCTTATCCGAAAAACAAAACAGGATTGGAGTTTTTTGTTCAGATTTATCTCTACACTCACCCTCGCAAATTTCCCCCCTCCACCAAAGCATTATTCGTGTTTCCATGTGCCAAGATGTTCATATCCACCTTTAAAGCTTTCCCTATCAAGTTACTCAATTCCCAAAGACATTCCTCTGCATAAACATGAATGGGTAATGTAGGGACTCTCACCCATATGGCAACTTTCTTGATTTTATTGCAATATGGGTTAAAGTTTGGGCTCCAACATTGAACAGCAAGATAGTGGCCTTGAATGAGCCAAGGACCATCAAACAAGAGTTTCCTCCGAAGCTCATGATCTGCAGTTCTAAAGACGAAGTAATTATTGGGGAGGTCAATGAGATCAAACTGATACTGTGGTGATTTTAACAACCAAGATATCATATCTTTCATCATTTGCAAAGAGGGCTCCCTTCCAATCAAGGTCACTATGAGGGCGCCCTTCCAAGGACGGTAAAGCTCTTTCAAGCGCTCATCATTAATGTCCATCTTAGGCAGGTTGTCCATTAGCTTATTTTGTTCTTCTGAGAGTTCAGGAGCTGTTTCAGACTCCTTCTTCAGCCACTCTAGCATTAATGAATCTAAGTCTTGCTCATTCCTCATTTGGCCCTCTTGTCTCATTAGTTTCGCTTTATATGAAATCTGAGTTTTTTTGGGGGGGTCTTCGATTCTTGATTCCTATATGGTTCTTGAGAACTCTGAGCTTCAGTATCTGTTCCCCCACTCCTTTGTTCCTGAGTCTCTGTCTGCATTTTTTCTCCTTGAGTTGATTCTTCCATTACAATGTCTTCAGGCATCTTTTTGATGTTTTTCCCCAGAACGTCTTCCTCTTCAAGTGATTTTCCATGGTCATCAGCAGCTTGGCTTCCAGCAGGTGCCGGAGAGCTAGCGTTCACACCCTTTCTCTCTCTAGTTTTCTCACACGTTTTTCCACGAGATTTAGTTCTTTAGGCAAAGTCCCTTCTGAAAGATTTTTTTTACATGTATGGATCCACTTTATTAATTTTGTTGCTTTGTTAAATATAAGACCAATTTGGTTTTTTCATGAAAAATTAAGAAACCTGATTGAGCCACTTTATTATAATGTATTTTATATATTATTAGATTATATGTTAGCTTGTAAGTCAAATAAACTAGTTTAAAAGAAAAAAATTCATAAAAATCAATTTATGAGTAAGTTATTTAGCTTTTTTAGGATATTCCAAAAAATTCAACTAGATTTAATATTTAGGAACGAAGGGAGTATTATTTATATTTGAGAACATCAAAGAATGTCAGGTTCAACAAAATCGCCTACTTACATGGAAGTCTGTTGATATCTGGATTATATTGCAGTAGTTTAGCTTTTGGATAATAGCTTCTAAAACAAACTAAAAAGTTCTTTTAGATAATAGATTACAGGAAATATTTTTTGAAATTATGGAAAAAAAATAGCTTCTCCCAGCACCTAGGTTTTCTACCCCAAACCAAGGTGTTAAGGCTAAAAAGCTATTCTAGAAAAATTAGAGGCTTTTATCTGGCTTTACTAAAACTTAAGTTTTGATAGTTAAAAGTTATTCCGGAAAAGCTGAGGGTGTTTGTCTATTTTGATTTTGAAATTTAGGTTTAGGTTCAAACTTAGGTTTCAAAAGTGAAAATAAACAGACACTTAATTCTAAAAGAGAAAATGCACTTTTACCCCCTTTTAACTTCAAGAAAATCCTGAGTTGGAAAATCTTTAGCTGCTCTTCACTGCAAACGCCGCTTCTCAATGTAGGATCAACCTTGAAAGTTACTATCGTCAGCTTACATAGTGGACATTATTGTTTGCTCGAATAGTGAATAATGATCGTCATGGTATGGGTGTGATTATCGTCTCAATAGTGGGTCTTCATCGTCAACAAAGGGATGTCTTCGCAAGGTTTGTTGACGATGAAGAGCAGACAATAACGGTAATTATCTATGCATTCGAGCAGATAACAGTGATGTTCACAATGGAGAGCAGTCGAAGATTTTTCAAATCAGTTTGCGATCGAAGACCTAACCTCCATGATTTTTTGTAAGTTAAAAAGGATAAAAGTGTCTTTACGCTTTTAAAATTAACACAATTCAAGTTCCAAGAGACTTCCTTGTAGCCAGGGGATTTCGTGGGATCTGCTCGTGATTAAATGTCTTTCACGTAACCTATATTTATTTTTCCTTCGTTATATTTAGCTTTAGCAATCTTCTTCAAAAAGAAAATATATTGTTTAGCAAGATGTTCCGAGTTGTTTGGCGGTGGGTGATGTTCTAAATTTCCAATTAATCATTCACCTAAAAAATATTTCTAACTAATACCCAATCTGTTCCTAAATACATGACTTGTTTCTAAATATAAGACATCTTTATATTTTTTATTACATTTTTCTTAAATTATCCCTATTTATACCCCTCAATAACAAACAAACAAACAAAAGAAATATGTTAGGAATAAAGGAGTGTGGTTAGGGTGGTTCTATAACTAACATCCTTAATCTAATCAAATTAGGTAAATAAGTCTTATATTTAGGAATGGATGTGTTAAAATGAGACTAAAGATTAATGGATCATGATGTCGAATTGCTTTGGTATTATTTTCGAAAATCATGTCTGTCTTTATTTTAATAGTTTTGATTTCCAAGATGTAATTTTACATCTGAAGCTAAAATTTAGCTATAATTGTGATTACGATGGAAAATATACGTTAAAACGTGCCTGCAAAATATATTACTAGCTATAGTGTAGCCATCAGTAGACATTCATTGACGTTACTTTTCTCTGGACTTGGCATCTAGTATGTGGAGTGGAGTTGAAGTTAGCTTATTTCAACTTTTCATATTAAACATGGGATAACGAAAAATCCAATTTCAATCTTAATCGCACTGTATATGGATTACACAACAGTTTATGAGATAAAACCCCAGCCCATCCACAAACCAACCATACAATAGGAAATTCATTTTGGAATCATCAAGTTGTTGATTGGTATGATAAATGGTCTTCCATACAAGAGGAGACATAATTTCACTTGTTTTGAAGACTCGAACTTCAATTTTTTCGGCCTAATAGAGATCAAGTTTTACCTTCTTCTTCTTCTTTTTTAAATAAAAGGCCAAATGATATTAACAATAAAAAATAAAGTACATCATACTGGCAATATTAGAGAAGAGAGAAAAAATAAGGAAGAAAATAAACATGAAGATGGGTTAATAGCTGCCAAATCTTGATTGAAAAAAAAGGATAGAAATGACATAATATCTTCCAATACGATGTCTCTAGATCCTTTCCTCTGACTAGTCATTTGAGCTATTTGCTTGATTGAAGCCAATATCTGAAAGATATAGACCCAGTGCCTAATAAAGAGGATTTAAAAATCCAAGATAGAGTTGAACGGATACACAACTTGTAATTAAACAAATGATCCCTTCTTTGTCGTCAAATCCACTGAAAGTGTTGAATTGATTGGCCTTCGAGGCATATCCATGAATGGCATAGATTAAAACCTCTCATTTTGACTATATAAAGTATAATGGTTCAACCAGTATTCTTGATGACTTGATTTAGAGACATCATAGAATTACTAGATGTGTATTAGATCTTAGAGGAGGAGAGATCAGAATTTAGAATTAGGGAGAGAGAAAGAAAACAAGAGGAAAGTAAGACAATACAAATACTTCATTGCTGAATGTAAAGACGGAGTACAACAGAATTTATAGACTCACAACTGAATGAAATAAACTGACCATGACTCCTAAATTGTAGACACGTACTACCTTCCATGACACCACTACCCGTGACCACTATGCCACGTGCAACACTCGATTAAATTAAATAATAAACTGACAATTACATTCAATGAATTCAAATAATAAACTGACAATTACAATGAATTCAAATAAAAAACTGACAATTATAATGAATTCAAATAAACTAATAATTAATTAAGCTCCTATTCAATTCTTGTTCCTCCTAGAATAAACCAACAGTGGAGTCTTGTTCCTATCATTACTCTCCCCCAGGAGAATTGCCTTGTCCTCAAGGCGGAATGAAGGAAACTGGGCTGCCATTAAATCATATGATTCCCAACTGGAGTCTTCTTTGCCTCTGCCTTTCCATTTAATCAGTAGATCGATTTCCTCTTTGCCATTGTATGTAGTGATTCGAACATCTTCTATTGCTTCAGGTTCCACTATAAGCTCTTTCTCTTTCGAAATTGGTAGTGGTAGTAAATATGAAGTAGCGGTGTATCCTTGAGCCAGCTTGAGAACTGAGACATGAAAGACTGGGTGTACCCTTGAATTTGGTGGAAGCTGCAATTCATACGCCACTTTGCCAACCCTTTTTGCCACTGGATATGGTCTAAGTAACGTGGGGATAATTTTTCAAACTTGAATTTAGCTAGTGATTTCTGTTTGTAAGGTTTCCATTTGAGAAATACCATGTCACCTATTGAAAATTCAACTTCACGCCTTTGCTTGTCAGCCTACTCTTTCATTCTGTTTTGTGCTAGAGTTAAATTGTCAATGAGAGTATTGAGGATGGCCTCTCTGTCCTGCAACATTTCATCTAATTCAGCTAGTCTTATGTCACCTTGAATGAATGGGTGGATGAAGGGAGCTTCTCGTCCATAAACTGCATAAAAAGGTGTCATGCCGGATGAAGAATGAAAGCTTGTGTTGTAGGATAGTTTTGCCCAGTGTAGGAAGGTACTCCAGGTTTTAGGATTTTCTTGTGCAAAGTAGTGTAAGTAAGTTTCCAAACACCTGTTAACTACCTCAGTTTGCCCATCGGTTTGTGGATGGTAGGATGTGCTCATTCTGAGTTGGGTACCACTTAGAGTGAACAATTCTTGCCAAAAGGAACTCAAGAAGATTGGGTCTCTGTCTGAAACAATTGAACTGAGGAATCCGTGCAACCTGACCACTTCTTTGCAAAAAAATGGATGCCACATTTTTAGCTGTGATGGGGCGAGAAAGACCTAAGAAATGTGCATATTTACTAAGGCAATCGACCACCACTAGTATTACTTCACTGCCGTTTGATTTGGGAAGTCCTGTGATAAAATCTAGGGAGATTCCATCCCAGATTTTTGCTGGTATTTGTAGTGGTTGAAGTAAACCGGCCGGAGATTGAGGAGTGTATTTGCTCTTTTGACAAGTAGAGCATACAGATACGTACCTCTAAACTTCTTCCTTCATCTTGGGCCAAAAGAAATGCTGCTGCAGTCTTTTAAGAATTTTGAGAACTCCCCTATGACCACCAATAGGAGATGAATGAGCTTCAGCTACTAGAATGGAGCTGGTGCCTGATGATGCAGGGATGACCAAACGATCCTTAAAGTAGAGTATGCCGTTTGTGTAAGCAAAATGAGTACAAATTTTGGATCATTTTATAGTGAAGCTATTATGCCAACAGTGTACTCATTTTTCATAAATAATTGAGGAATATCATCAAGGATGTGTGCTTGTGGTACAGAAAAACCAAACAAATCAGTTGAATGTGATATTCTAGACAAGGCATCTGCACCTTGATTTGTGGCTCCAGGTTCATATTTGATGTGAAAGTCTAATGGCATTAATTTCATCAATAGTCTTTGTTGTTCAGGAGTTGTAATTCGCTGATCCAAAAGAAACATTAGGCTATTGTGATCTGTATGGACTATAAACTTCCTCCCTAGTAAATAGTGCCTCCATTTTTTAAGAGCCATTACTAGAGCCAACAGCTCCTTATTATAGACAGGTTGTTTCTTGCTTGAAGTAGTTAATCCCTTGCTAAAGAAGGCTATGGGGTGACCTTCTTATTGTAATACAGCCCCTACTCTTGTGGAAGAAGCATCACATTCTACCACAAAAGTCTGATAAAAATTTGGTAGCTGCAGCACCAGGATGGTAATGGCTTTCTTCAATTCATGAAAGTCCTACACTGAATCTTCACTCCAAGAAAAGGAGTTTTTCTTGGTCATATCCGTAAGGGGTTTGGCAATCCTCCCATAATTGCGGACAAAAAGCCGATAGTAACCTGTCAGTCCTAGGAAGCCCCTGAGTTCAGAGATGTTTTTGGGCTGTGGCCACTACACAATAGCAGCAATTTTATCCTCGTCAACTGCTACTCCAGCACGAGAAATGCTATGGCCCAGGAAAGCTATTTCTTCTTGGAGGTATACACACTTTTTTGGATTGACATAAAATTCATTCTGTAGTGGTACCTCAAAGACAATCCGCAAATGCTCCAGGTGGTCAAAAGAAGACTTACTGTAGATTAAAATATCATCAAAGAACACTAAGATGAACTTTCGGAGGTATGGCCAAAACAAGTCGTTCATGGTGGCCTGGAAAGTTGCTGGAGCGTTGGTGAGGCTAAAGGGCATCACTATAAATTCATAGTAGCCATAATGAGTGTGGAATGCAGTTTTGTGGATGTCCTCTAGCTGTACACGAATCTGGTGGTATCCTGAACGTAAATCGATTTTTGAAAAATAAGCTGCACCATGAAGCTCGTCAATGAGCTCATCAATGTTGGGTATGGGGTATTTATCTGGGATGATGATTTTGTTTAGCTCTCGGTAGTCTACACAAAGCCTCCAAGAAGAATCTTTTTTGGGGACCAACAACACTGGACTGGAAAAGGGGCTCACACTTGGACGAATGAACCCTTTTTTTAGAAGCTCCTCAATCTTTTGTTCAAGCTCATCTTTTTGGGAGAATGGGTAACGGTAAGGGCGAATATTTGGGGGTGTGGATTTGGGGTATAATGGGATGGTATGGGAATGAAAGCGCATGAGTGGCAGCGATGTAGGTTCTTCAAAGAAGGTTGAGAAGGTGTTTAGTAATCGGTGGAGTGGGGATATAATTCAGCCTCATGATTACTCACTGAGTAACTGTGAAGTGAAGGTACCTGCTGTGATTGAGGGGTGCCCTGGAGTTTGTAACATTTTCCATTTACCCAGAAAACCATGAACATTTGTTTCTAATCAGCTTCCACTGTGTTCAGCGATGCTAGCCATTTGATACCCAATACATAATCAACGCTTCCAATTGTGAAAGGGAAGAAATCATCAAAAATGGTGAAGCTCTGTACACATACTTGCAGCTGTTTGCATATGGAGTTACAAGCAATCAGACTTCTGTTCCCAATTTGGATGCCAAATGTTGGTATCGCCTTCACTGGTAGCTTGAGTTCGGAGACCAATTTTTCAGAGATGAAGTTGTGTGTAGAACCACTATCGATGAGAATTAAGACCGATTTCTGTTTAAATAGTCCCTTTAATTTTCATTGTTGAAGCTGTCGAATGGCCCAAAATAGCGTGCAATGAGATCTCTGCAAACTCATCCGAAGGAGTCAAACTCATGATGTTTTCCTCAGGTTCCTCGGAATTGTCCATCAATTTAAGCGAGGTTGAACAACGGTGCCCTGGCAAAAATTTAGCCCCACAATGGTAACATAATCCCCTTTCCTGTTGGAGTTGGCGTTCTTGTTCAGGAATTTGCGTGATTGAAATTACTGGAGAGTTGACCCCCGAAATTGTAGTCTGCAGTTGTTTATTTGGGTTTGAATTGAATCCTGAATAATTGGGCCCATAATTCGCAGAATACCCAGACCCATAATTAGAAGTATTGGATCCCATAGAGTTGGGCCCTTGTCCCGAGCCCATAGGATATTTTGAAGGCGTCCCCCCTTTTACTAATTGGTAGTCGGCACTCTTGTTCCAAGTCGTCTTCGTGTTAGAGCGCTGTGGGTGTTGGGATTGCAGCTTCAATTCGATCTCGGTGGCCAAACTCACAACCTTGTATACTGTTCGGGGCTTATGGATCTTCACGTCCGCTTGAAGCTCCTCTTTCAAGCCATTAAAAAACACACCGAGGAGGCAATGCTCTGGCCACCCGATTACCCTCGATAATCTACGCACAAATTCTTGTTAATAGTCATTCACTGAACCTGTTTGCTTAACATTACGAAGATAAGCATCTGGGTTTTGGAATTACGCTGGTCCGAATTGTTCTTGAAGAATTTGGACCAACTTGTCCCAATAACGAACAGAACGCCCTAAGGAAATCCAGGTGTAAGTGTCAAATGCATCTCTCTCTAAATACATTGATGTTACATCCACTTTTAAGTCAATGAATTCAAATAATAAACTGACAATTACAATGAATTCAAATAAACTAATAATTAATTAAGCTCCTATTCAATTCTTGTTCCTCCTAGAATAAACGAACAGTGGAGTCTTGTTCCTATCAATGTGACTAATATATTACCTTGATTTTGGTTGTAGGTTAGATCAAAGAAGGACAAGATGCTCTTAATTTCCATGCACAATCGAGAGAGAAGTTGATGAACTCTTCTCATGCAATGTATTATTTCTCTTCCTCCATATTACATTGATGAGAATCACAATACCTATATCAAAAGATATAGATGGTTCACTTGGTATAAACTACTATCAAGTATGTCCCTCAACCACTAACGGAACTGTTGAATGCTTTGATAACTTCTAAGTACAAATAAACTTGATTTTTTTTACCAAACAAAATAAAATTGATGATAGTCATTGAGATTTAAAAAAAAGAAGAAGCTTTTTGGAATGTCATACGGTCACGGTGTTGCACCGCAAGAGAGCAGAGTCGACCACACAAACCCATAGCCAGGTGTCACAATGCTTGCGACGTGGCATATAATTAGACCATATTGCAGGAGCCACTTTAGTAACAAGCAGCAATGATCCCTTATTTTCATCACAAGAAGTTTTGCGTATAACCCATTGTGCTGTCTTCTTGGCCATCTTCCTCTTCTTTCATCATCTGCACATTACATGGCTCAGCAAGCAAAGACATTTTCGTGGACACATAAGAGATCAAACAAGTAACATGTCGGCGTCGCAGGTTGATCCTCACAACAATATGAGAGCCAGAGACCTCAGCAAAGTTACTCGTGGCGAGCAAGCTCCTAGGCCTGCCCATGAATACGGCACCGTTTCGCCTCCCTCTCCCCCCTCTTCAACCGACCATATCAATGTTAACACCAACAAGAACAAGGAAGAAAAGTCAGGGATACCACAAACTGATTATCAAACACGACACTGCTATGTCAAATACGCTGACTATCATCGGTGACTGATCTGGCAGATTGTTCTCTTTATCAAAAGCATTTTTTGGAGTTTAACTTTAATCTTATTTTTATTTTTTGCTTGATCAGGTGCATTCTGCGGAAGGGCAAAAATGATCCTGAATGTGAGAAGCTTAAAAAGTGTTATAGGACTATCTATCCTACCGAATTGGTGATTATTAACCTCTACTTAATTAAAGTTGGTTTATTTTGGGTGTTAGAACCAACCCGGTTATGTAATTTTAGTTCTTTCCTGAACTTATTATGTATATGCAGGTTTCGAAGTGGGATGAAGAGAGAGAAGGTGGAACTTTCCCCGGGGAAATTTAGGAAGAAGCAGCACTTTTCTTGTGGAGTTTTCACAACATATACCTACACGCTCTTTTGAAAGATCCTGACCTTTCTTTTTTGGGGTCTGACACGAAAATGTTCCTGTATCTTCAATATTTAAGACTATGGCTCAGTTTCTTTGTTGTTTCTGTTGAAGTGTTGATATCTTTTTTTCTTAACGTTTAGGCCCTGCGAAGCTTAATATATTCAATATAGCACTTATTGTAACAGCTTATAGATGCCGTTGCTCATCATTCCAATAAGGGCTGTACTATGCATAGATGCCTGAAGCTTAAAGAAATTATAATATATAGTGTTCAACTAAATGGTGTAACATATGTGTCGAATTAAAGGTAAAACAAAAAAACATATGTATGGAATTGCAGTTAAAAGAAAGAATCCACTGAGTTACGTACTGTTAACTGTGTATTTTTAAAAGAAAAGACTTGTGTGGGTTTAGACTTAGTTAACAATTTGTGATTTGTG
The DNA here is from genome assembly GCA_037074515.1 of Mimosa bimucronata. Taxonomy (NCBI): domain Eukaryota; kingdom Viridiplantae; phylum Streptophyta; class Magnoliopsida; order Fabales; family Fabaceae; genus Mimosa; species Mimosa bimucronata. Next base: position 32,478,622 of record CM073447.1, on the reverse strand, counting down.
ATTTACGGTTTGTAATCTGAATATCTGCTTGTCTATTTGTTGATTACTGGTTGAATTTAGGAAAAATTTCAATAAGGGACCACTGTAGACAGTTAAAGTAAAAGAAGGACCAAATATTTCTGAAATTTCACTGCAGGACATAGGTCCTTAAGTGAAATTAAATTGCCAAGGTAAAAGACCTTACTATCCTTGTACATAATATTAAAACAAAAAGAACAGAGAAAAGAGAAATCTGGTCTCATCTTCTGTCCTCCCTCAAATTAGAAACCACGGCATCTTCAAGCACAAGGGAAAGCCCACCGTCATCGCCACCCACAAACGGAAATCGACGTCATCTTCAAGCACGGTTGGGTTGTGGTTGTATGGGTGCTGTTTGTATGGCTCTGTTTGGTTCGATTTTTCGAAGATAATGAGGTGGAAAATGTTGAACTATGATTTTTGGAGTTATGGTGCTTGTCTCTGTCTTATGCAATTTCTATTTTGGTTTGATGTTCGGTGATGAGGAAGGAAGAAGAATTGTGTTCTGTTTTTTGTGGGCTAGCAAGCCTTTTCATCCTTGTCTTGATTTTTGCTTTTCATAGCGTGTTAGCGTGGAACAAATTTTTGAGGAATTGATTGCTATCTTATTGTGGGCTTGTGATGGTTTGTGAGGTTAAAAAGATTTCTGGTCCTATTAAATTTCATATGGGATTTTGGGACTTTCGAGCAGCTTCTTTGGGTTGCTTAGATTGGAATGGGTTTTCGTTGTCCTCTTATAATTTGCGTTGTCCAGGCCTAGCACAAGGAAATCGCCATATGCACAGGAAAATGGCCATACGCACAAGGAAATTGCCATATGCACAAGCAGTAATAAATGGTCTTATAACTTGCGTTGTCCTGGCCAAGCACAAGAAAATGGCCATATGCACAAGGAAATAGCCATACGCACAAGAAAATTGTCATATGCACAAGCAGTAATAAATGGTCTTATAACTTACGTTGTCCTGGCCAAGCACAAGGAAATGGCCATATGCACAAGGAAATAGCCATGCGCACAAGAAAATTGCCATATGCACAAGCAGTAATAAAGACCCTTATAACTTGCTATGTCCAAAGCACGCACAAGAAAATGGCCATATGCACAAGGAAATAACCATACGCATAAGGAAATCTCAATATGCACAAACATTAATTAAGTTCCTTATAACTTGCGTTATCCAAGTCAAGCACAAGGAAATCGCCATATGCACAAGAAAATGGCCATACGCACAAGGAAATAGCCATATGCACAAGCAGTAATAAAGACCCTTATAACTTGCGTTGTCCTGGCCAAGCACAAGGAAATGGCCATATGCACAAGAAATTGGCCATACGCACAAGGAAATTGCCATATGTACAAGCAGTAATAAAGACCCTTATAACTTGCTATGTCCAAGCCACGCGCAAGGAAATGACTATAGGCACAAGGAAATGGCCATACGCACAAGGAAATTGCCATATGCACAAGCAGTAATAAAAACCCTTATAACTTGCTATGTCTAAGCCACGCACAAGGAAATGGCCATATGCACAAGGAAATGGCCATATGCACAAGGAAATCGTAATATGAACAAGTAGTAATAAAGTTCAGGCCACGCACAAGGAAATGACCATATGCACAAGAAAATGTCAATACGCACAAGGAAATCGTAATATGAACAAGTAGTAATAAAGTTCAGGCCACGCACAAGGAAATTGCCATATGCACAAGAAAATGTCAATATGCACAAGGAAATCGTAATATGAACAAGTAGTAATAAAGTTCAGGCCACGCACAAGGAAATGGCCATATGCACAAGGAAATTGACATATGCACAAGGAAATCGTAATATGAACAAGCAGTAATAAGATAACATTAAAAAATGTAATAAATACGTTTTATCAGAAAGAGAGAGGGTGTCAGAGGAGAGAGTGTGTCAAAGGAGAGAGGGTGAGAAGAATATTTTTTTTTATTGAGACTTGTTCATATGAGTTTTTCCTTGTGCATAAGAGCTTTTCCTTGTGCATATGAGCTTTTCCTTGTGCGTGTTAAAATGAGTGGGGTTGTGAGAGAGAGAGAAGAGAGAGAGTGTCAGACCATGTGGGGGTGGGCCCGTACGTTATGTCAGCTTAGTACAAGTCTTTTCCAAGGGGTGCAAAGTGAAATTAAATCCTCTTTTCCCTTCATAAGTTCACAAGGGCTTTTAGGTCTTTTTACACATTAAATTTTTTTCATTTTAGGACCCAAGTCCTGCAGTGACGTTTCAGATTTTTTTGGTCCCAATCTGAAATAAACTTGTTATAGTGGTCCTTTAATGAAATTTTCCCTTGAATTTATGTCTTTAAATACACCTGAGTTAATTTATTCCATTGTTATTTCCGGGTTCATAATAAGATAGAAAGATACGCTTAAAGTTTTAGTTTGACAATTGATCACAAAGACCTTGTAGAACATTCAAATAGATTAGTATCAATTAGAATTCAGATCATTTTAAGCGATTTTTTTAAAAAAAATACAGACCTTTTTACTAAAGTTTCCTAATAAAATTTTATCACGTCATGTTCAGTATATGTTCTAAGTTTGGGGCATGATAGAGGCATTGTTGACATTGTCAACCACTGCAGAGTTGTGTTGATATGAAGGAGCGTGATTTATGCCAGAATATCAAGAGTATAATCTCTTTATACCCAGAGTCTGATTTTCTCATTTTTACTTCTAGACGGGGTTATTCTCAGCTAACCTTCTTACAGCTCAGGCTTTTAAAGGGAATGTGCCATCTATCTCTTTATTATCCATCACCAATATGATTTTTGATGCTCAAGAGGCCTGTGACTTGCCTGTGCTGATACTTCTTTCGTAGAAATGAGGCTACCGTTGGCTAGTTTCTTTTTTCTTCGCTTGCATATCTCTCAATCTTATGTTTTCCCGCTGTCCTTCTTTTTCTCTGTCATTCGTGCACCTTGTACTTTCGCCTGCCTGGTTTATAAAACAAGTACCTTTGACCAATATAAAATGGGAAAATTGCATAGTAGTCCCAAGTAAGCAATTATACTACTCCAAGGTCCCAAAAAATGTCCTTATTATCATCAAGTCCCAAGGGACTTTGGTGAAATATTTTCCATTTGTCTAAAGACTCTTTTACCCCTTGAGTAAAAACACATACGATGATGTTGAACATAGCAAGTCCTAAATGCAAGACTAAAATTCCAGAGAGAGAGAGAGAGAGGAAGGCGAAGATCAGTGGTCGGCTAGGATCGGTGGTCAGCGAAAAGCGGTGGCCGTCTAAAATTAGTACGTTGAATATTTTATTTGCATAACAAGGAAAACATTCTTTATCAATGTGATCCAAAATTTGAAAAGTTGAATCAAATTAACTTAATGACAATTAATTGAGTTTTCATTGACAACTTCAATTGTCAATAATGACAACAAACTTTACATAAAGTAATCACTAATTCGAAATTTCATTTACATCATTTATGCATTCTATAGTCAACTATACCTACTCTAAAAGCTATCCAAAAACATCATACACCCTCCACTTTCAAACTTTTTGCAAACAAAAAAAATGGAGAAGTAACTTGCCCCATCGAACTCCACCACACCAACTCGAGAGCTCGGTCCGCCAGCCACCGTCAACTTTGAGAAGAAATGTTCGCCACAGTAGCTCGTCTGCCCAAATTGTTAGGTGAGATTTTCCATCTCAGATGTCTTCAGAAACTTTTTTTTTTGTTTGCAAAAAGTTTGAGGAAAAAAACAGGGTTTAATTAATATTATGAGGTGATGAAATAATGAGAATGATAAGAGGGGGGGAGAACGAGGGACCAGTGAGAAAGAAAGAGTGGTGGTGAGTCGTGGAAGAGAGGGAATAGTTTCCTAATAAGAAGATGGTGGGACTCACCATGTGTTTTTAGTTAGGGGTATAAGAGTCTTTAGACAAATGGATTTAATTGCTCCCAAGTCCCTTGGGACATGACAATAATTAGAAGATTCTATGGGACTTTAGGGTGGTGGTAAAGTCCCTTCCTTGGGACTATAGTGCAATTTTCCCATATAAAATAGCACTCGCTTCTCGTTGATAAGACTTTGATAAGAATCCCTCTACCTCTAAAAATACCATTTAGTTGATTTTTTTAGGCTAAACTAGTTCGTTGAAAAAATTTAAGCCAATCAATTTATAAGTAACTTATTTAATTTTCTTATAATTTTTTTAAAAAATAACTAAGTATTGTATTTAGAAACGGATGGAGAAATTAATTTATTTGAAAAATCTAAATAAAACTAAATACTTCATCCGTTTCTAAATATAAGACCCAGTTGTCTTTGTTTTGAGAAATTAAAGAAGATAAATGAGCCACTTAATCATAACATATTTTATGTATTATTATATTATATGTTAGTTTATAAGTCAAATAAACAAGTTTAGATAAAATATTCAAGTAAATTAACTTATAAGTAACTTATTTAGTTTTCTTAATATTTTCCAAAAAAGTCGACTGAACCCTATATTTAGGAAGCGGGAGTAACATATTTATAAATTGATTTGTTTAAAATTTTCTCTAAAATAATCTATTTGATTTATAAACTTACTTATAATTTAATAATACATTATATGTTATAATTAACTGTCTTATTTAACTTTCCCTTCCGTTAGAGAATAAAGTGAGTATATTATCTCTGATACAGGCATTATCAGTTAAAATATGAAATATCCGAACTGCACTAATGCTATTTGATCGGGCAAAAAGATGAAATAAAAATCAATTTTGACATTAATTATTAGTAGGAGTAATTACTAATTAATATTAGTGTTAGGCAGCGCGTATATTCCACGGGCGTGTGCGTTCATAACGTATGTGCCGTCGAGTCAGAACACTGAATTCTAATACGTTCTTCCTTCGTATATTTGTTTTGGGCGAGCCATCTCTCAATTTCACTATGACCCTCTCACCTGAGTCTCTCTTCTTCTCCAAATCTCTCCTTCTCTGCATTCTTCTCACCCAACCCTAACCCTAACCCTAATCCTAACTTATTTCCCCTTCACAATCCGCACAAATCCCCTCTCTCACAAAACCCTAATTATAACAATTCAATTGTTCCCCAGAGGATCGCCCAATTTGATTACTCTCTTCCTTCACACCTTCACGATGGACTCACAACAGAGCAATCTATTCGACACCGCTTCGCAACCCGACACTGCAAACGACGCTTACACCTTCCTCGAATTCAACACTCAAGGCGAAGATTTCGACTACCCCGAGTTTCGTGACTCGATTAGGTCCCCATCGGCTTGGCCCACTCCGTCCGATTCGCTGGTTGACCCATTGGATCGTGGTGGAGCGGTTTCTGATCACCAGTCTGATGCCTCGCCTGTTTCAGCTGCTCCTGGGAGCGTTACTAAGAATCGGGCTACGGGGTCGAGTAGTGGTGGGAATAGCCAGATGGTTGATGCATTGGCTGCTGGGATGAGCGGGTTGAATTTTGAGGATACTGGTGATGATGATAATTATGAATTTGGTAAAGGGGATTTCACTGAGCATGCTTGCAGATATTGTGGGGTGTCGAACCCTGCGTGTGTTGTGAGGTGTAATGTGCCTTCTTGTCGCAAATGGTTTTGTAACTCACGGGGGAACACGTCGGGTTCACATATCGTTAATCACCTGGTGAGTTTTTATGATAATTCTTAACCCCTTTCATGTATTCTGGTTACTTGTATTTGCCTTAGTGATAGACTTGGTTTACATAGAAATTGGGAAGTGTGCGTGATGTAGCGTTGTCTATTAGTCATTGTCAGTGAAATTGGGAAAAGTGGCATGAGTCTATTTGTCATCCTCCAGGCTCCAAAGAAAACATCTGCAGAACGAGAAAGCTAAAGAATGAAACAAGGAAGTTTAACATTCTCTCGGCGTACCCAAAGTGATATTCTTTTTTGCATATATAAAACTCAAGCAGAAGACCTCAAAGAAGCTGCTAATATCATCCTTAAGCCTTTCAAATTGCATCTACCCACATGTTAGCGTTGAAGTTTCTAGTCTCAGGGGATGGCGTAGCAATACCCTAATACAATGTCTTATAGCTCTGTCATCTTTGTTTGCTATAAGTCTCTTCATTGTTTCTTCACAAAAAGTCATTGGGTTCCTTGTTAAGCTTGAAGCGAAAGTCATTATTATGGTTGTATTTATGCTTTCTCTGAATTTACGAGTGAATTATGGGATGATATGTAGACAGTCAAAGTATGTCTTTTGGAAGTTACTGTGAAAGAAATTCCTTCATTTGCCATATGTGTCAGAAATAAAACATTATAGCAAACTCTTATGCAGTGGAATGTTAATCAATATATGGGTCGTCATGTAATTTGACGTACAATTTTGATTTGATGAAGTCCTTGGGTAAGAATAACCAAATAAGTAAGTAATGTCTGGGCTGGTGGTTATGCATCACTAACAAGGTTGAGAGCCTGCATCTATTATGTTTATTCTCTTATTGTGGCCGCACTCCTCCCTTCTCCCCTCCTGACCCTTTTATTCCCTAGCAGAATCCAAAAAAAGAAAGAAAATACTGGATGTTCTTAATTATGGAAACGGAGATATCACTGGTATATTATTTCAATTAGGTCACATAATATTTATATTACAAACTAGCTGAGGTGTGTATCACTATCACATTTTAGATATACTCAAATGAAGATTTTCCTTTGTGTTTAATCTGGTGTTCAATGCAAATGTACAAGCAGAAAAAGCAATTAGAGTCTTCGACCCAAAATTCTTCAACCAATTATGTTATTTGTTTCAATAATTAGTATCGTTTTTAATCTCTTTTCATTTGGCGGCGAAAGTTCAGATTTTGTTCAACGTGGTGTTTTTGATAATCTGTTGGTTATTTGATTTTGTTTGTGACCATTATTAAGATTATTTTTATAACAGTAAAGACGTCCGGTAAAGTGATCAGAGATATCTTTGCCTTTATTTTTTGTTTTTAAGGCTTGTAGTCTTTTTCCCCTAGTTATGATAATAGTAATTTCTTCTTGGTTCTTTTGTTGAGTTTCTGATTAGAATAAGCACTGTATACTTCCCATCCAAAGAACAATCTTCTAATAGAGATTGCAGTTATATGTTGCATGTTTTTCACGCTTGCATGCTGACATCTTAGTTAAACTTGCCCGCCTCTTTGCCACTCATTATGAATTTTGTGTGTATGTGGAGTTTCTTTAGATTGTCTTATCGCATATAATGTTTTATTGGTTGGTGGCTACTAGCTGATAAGCACATGTATGTGTACATTTGTTGCGAGCATAAGTTTATATTGTTCTCTGGGGGAGCAAGTGTCACTTAGCTTCACTTATCAATTTGTTTCTGTAGGTTCGAGCAAAACACAAGGAAGTCTGTCTTCACAAAGATAGTCCTTTGGGAGAAACTATTCTTGAATGCTACAACTGTGGGTGCCGTAATGTGTTTCTCCTTGGATTTATTTCTGCCAAGACGGAAAGTGTAGTTGTTCTTCTATGTCGTGAACCTTGCTTGAGTGTTAATGCCTTGAAAGATATGAATTGGGATCTTAGTCAATGGTGCCCCTTGATTGATGATAGGTGTTTCCTGCAGTGGCTTGTAAAGGTCAGTTTCTTTCCTGTCTATTGGGTATACATAGATTTTTCCCATCTTTCCTAAAGTGTTTGCTTTTGCAGATTCCATCCGAACAGGAGCAGTTGAGAGCGCGGCAGATAAGTGCTCAGCAAATTAATAAGGTGGAAGAGCTTTGGAAAACTAATCCTGATGCTTCTCTTGAGGACCTTGAGAAACCTGGTGTAGATGATGAGCCTCAGCCTGTGGCTATAAAATATGAAGATGCATATCAGGTGTTTATGGTGGCTTGTTAAAGTTGTACTTTCATAGACTGAGGAAGATGCCACAATTTCCATTCTTTATTCTTTTTGCTTGTCTAATATGCTTCTTATTTTCTTTGCCTGTGCAGTATCAAAATGTTTTTGCACCACTCATTAAGCTTGAAGCTGATTATGATAAGGTAGTCATTTCCATATTTGTCAGCATTTTGTTATTGTTTGCTTATTCTTTTATGATAATGTATTTTCACATTCTTCCAATATTTAACATCAAAACATGTTTAACTGATGATTCCCCCTTCTGTGAGGTGTTTGCTGGTGTCTTATAAGTGCTCTGTTGTTGTAGATGATGAAAGAGTCTCAAAGCAAGGACAATGTTACCATTCGGTGGGATATTGGTCTTAATAAAAAACGCATTGCATACTTTGTATTTCCAAAGGTACTTTAATTATTATATTTGCGAAATTTTCTTAATTTAATAGTTATTTCATACTTTTATTATCTAATTCATGGCTTATTTTGAATGAGATCTCTTTATTTTGATCTCTCTTTACTGAGTATGGATACGTTTTTTCTTTTTCATTTCATAGGAAGATAATGAGTTGCGTCTTGTACCTGGTGATGAGTTACGGCTGCGATATTCTGGGGATGCTGCACATCCAGCATGGCAATCAGTGGGGCATGTGGTATGAGACTAACTTCTGAGATGCATTATGGACACCTCTCTTCTGGCACATGCTCATCTGCATGTCTAATGTTTTGGAATCTATAGATTTATCCGTCTATTGTCACCGCATTAGAAATGAATGTTCTAGAAAATTGTCATTGGGCACAACATTTTGAATACACTGGTCACGTTTTCTTTGTATGCACTTTGACATTTTTAATGTTGCATCAAAGTACATTTGTTTTAAATTTTCGTGCTTGTTGAGTCTTCTACCATTAGATACATGTGGAATGTCCCCTGAACACTGATAAATATGAACATAGTGTGCACCTTTTTAAAGATTGATGCACTGCTATTAGTTGCGATCTTGTGTTAATTTGTTGCAAGTCTAGTCACAAGTTTTCTATCCCATAATGATTCATTTTGATGTCACGCAATATTTTTTTATTTCTAATTTTCAGATTAAGCTAACTGCACAAGAGGAAGTTGCTCTTGAGCTTCGTGCAAATCAGGTAGTTCTCGTCTTAGTTTGCTAGATCTTCATCATGAAGTTCTTTATATGTGCCTTCTGGTTAATTGCTCAAGTTGTGTGTAGGGGGTTCCAGTTGATATAAACCATGGTTTCAGTGTTGATTTTGTCTGGAAGAGTACAAGCTTTGATAGGATGCAAGGGGCTATGAAAACCTTTGCAGTGGATGAGACTAGTGTAAGCGGGTAAGGTTGCTCTTGCCTCTAGGTCAGATTTGATTGCATTTTATTTTTGTGTTCTATCTTCCTATGCATTGCTCTTTTGTTTTCATTCTATCATTTTCATCTTCCCCTTGGTCCGCCCCTGCTTCATGACTTGAAGATTGGGGACACCTCCCTTTCTCTTTCCTCTCAGTTATCTCTGCTCCCCCTTTCTTTATTGCTATATAAGGTGCACTTTGTGGGCACTTTTCGCCTTTGACTACCCCAGGAACATTTGTTAGGGGACTCTAATCTAGAATGAGACATTATTGCAGCTATACTTTATTGCAGCTATACTACACAATCATTGTTATCTGACTGAATATATGGTTTTCCCCATTTTGTTCTTGAAAGTGTTGCTTTCCATTTTTCCTAATACAGGTATATTTATCATCACTTATTGGGTCATGAAGTTGAGGTTCAGATGGTGCGCAATGCTTTGCCTCGTCGCTTTGGCGCGCCTGGGCTTCCAGAGCTCAATGCATCTCAAGTATGCTGTTTTTCCTTCAGATGTTTTTTTTATCATTACGGTGGAGTGCTTTTTACTAAAAGATTTTTTTAATAGTTATTGGTCCAAGTTGCTATTTTCTTCTCATCTTTTCTATGATTGGTTAGCTGTATTCTTCCATTCTCTGCTTCTGGTGGAGGAGATTGTTTGAAATTTTTGGTAGAATGTTACCTTAGTGCAAATGTTGTTTAGTTTTTGGCATGATGTTTGAAAGGGTTACTAAAACTATACAAGGGAAAGTTTAATGCTTTTCACATAGTTCTACCACCACGTCCTGCTGTTACCTTTGAACACCTTTCAAGTTGCTCTCTTCGGATTGGTAACTGAGCTTCTGTGTTTGTAGGTTTTTGCAGTTAAAAGTGTTCTTCAGAGGCCTATTAGTTTGATTCAAGGTCCTCCTGGAACTGGCAAGACTGTAACTTCTGCAGCAATTGTATATCACATGGCAAAACAAGGTCAGGGGCAGGTACAATTACTTAACCTTTCTCGCTCTCATATATTATTTTTCTCTATCATGCCTTTGCTATGAGTCTGTCTTTTTATTTTTGCCTCCCTTTAAAATCTCAGGTTTTGGTTTGTGCACCTAGCAACGTGGCTGTTGATCAGCTTGCTGAAAAGATTAGTTCTACTGGGCTGAAGGTATTATTGGTGTTTGTTCTGATCTGTTGTCTTATACGAATATAAGGAACTCATATCAACAAAGCTCTCCAAACTGCTAGCCTTGGAGAAACTAATTAACTTGGGGTTGTTATAGAGGGTAATTTCTGCTGTTTCTTGATTTCTTTGTTAATATATGTTTCCGTAATTCAAGGTTGTTAGGCTCTGTGCTAAGTCAAGAGAAGCTGTGAGTTCTCCAGTCGAGCACTTAACACTTCATTATCAGGTATTTTTTGGGCTTGTTTTTTGTGGTTCTTTGCATCACACTTGCTTGCTCGTCCTAAATAAATGAGGATTTGCATGTTACATTGGAATGGCAATTGTTGCAGGTTCGAAATCTTGACACATCTGACAAGAGTGAACTCCACAAGCTACAGCAGCTGAAAGACGAACAAGGTTTGAAGTTTTACCTCATGACATCTATGGATAAGATGTTCTGTTGGGGTTTTGGTGCTTTTTTCTTGACAACATATCTTGGTTGCTTTGGTTATCCTACTGAAGCCTGTCACATTTAAATTTTTCCCTTATTTTCTGATCTTTTGTAGCTCTGTTTGCTCATGCCTTTGAGTTTACATTACTATTAGTTGTAGCAGGGTTCTTTCAATAATTCGTTCCATTTTTTTTCTTCTGTTGTGAAGTTGAAAAGAACTAGTCTGTGGGTAATTGTAACATTGGGGCATTTTGTTATACGGTTCTCTTTTTGGTTTTCTAATGTGACCCCCACTCTCTCTACTGATTTATTTATCTTAGTTGGTCAAGTGTGCTTTCAGTCAACAATTACTTATGTGTTTTTTTCAATTGTATGCATAGGTGAACTTTCCAGTAGTGACGAGAAAAAGTACAAAGCATTAAAGCGAGCAACAGAGAGGGAGATTTCTCAGAGTGCCGATGTTATCTGCTGCACGTGTGTTGGTGCTGGAGATCCTCGGCTGGCAAATTTTAGGTTCCGTCAGGTTGGATTACATATTATGTGTTAAAGTTAAATATATGTCATGCTAGATGCTTACAATGCTGATGACGGTTTTAGGTACTCATTGATGAGTCTACTCAAGCAACAGAACCAGAATGTCTCATTCCTTTGGTGCTTGGGGTTAAGCAGGTATTTATGGTTCAAATCTGTTCAAGCGGCTTTTTATATTTAGGTGATGGTACTTACCAGTAATTTCTATTTAGGTTGTTCTTGTTGGTGATCATTGTCAGCTGGGTCCAGTCATTATGTGCAAGAAGGCAGCTCGAGCAGGCCTTGCACAGTCACTTTTTGAACGACTTGTTCTGCTTGGTGTTAAACCAATAAGGTTGCAGGTAATGGGCCTCTTAGCTTGTCCAATGATATTTCTTTTGACTACAGCTTCAAGATGCTTCACTACCTTCTACTGGATGGTTTCGTCAGCTTTGTTAATTAGAAGAAGGGTCTCTTGAATTGAACATGATAGCCAAGTCCTAGTTTTTGTTTGGTTCCCTGTCTTTACTCTGCACATTGTTTCCTTATGTTCTCAAGGTCTGAAGCCTTCAACTTGTTCAATTAGTTTTGTAACTGGCTGCTGGGGACTTGTGTGTTGGAATGAGTCCAAGGCTGGAAAACTATATTGATATTATGCATAAGTTTACAATTATGCTAGGAAGTCTTAGTTCTGCATTATGTCAAAACCCCTTTTGTTCTCTCCTGCAACCTGTTTTCATTCTTCAGTTCTACCTAGGGTTGGTCTGCTACTAATGTTAATATTTTGGGCTTGCTTCCTACTTAAATGAACATCATAATCTGCCTTTACCTTTAGCTCTGCATGGTTGGTTTATTTCACTCTTTTTTGGTATGATGGTTCTTTTTGTTGACATTCTATTAAGGATCTATATAGCCTTGTGCTCTCCTTTTACCTTTTCTGAGCTAACTGTTTAGTGTATATGCTTAAGGCTTCATGTTTGATGCTGTTGCATATCAGGTTCAATACCGTATGCATCCATGTCTGTCAGAATTCCCTTCAAATAGCTTTTATGAAGGCACTCTGCAAAATGGAGTTACTGTTAATGAAAGGCAATTATCAGGAATTGATTTTCCCTGGCCAGTACCCAATCGTCCCATGTTTTTTTATGTTCAGGTACTGCGAATGCACGTATGATGTGGGATGTTATTTAAACTTGTCAACTAACAATTTATGCTTAATTCAGTGCACAGAATCTTCTTCCACCTTATGATCCTCTTATCCTTTCTGTTGTTTTCCGCTTTCATTTGAAATTTAATTTTCTGTAATTTTTCTAATTGATCTAATTGTGTGATAGATGGGACAAGAAGAAATAAGTGCTAGCGGCACATCTTATTTGAATAGAACCGAGGCTGCAAATGTTGAAAAGATTGTAACTACTTTCTTAAGAAGTGGTGTAGTTCCTAATCAGGTATCTTGACTTTATATAATCTCTTGGATTTGTGATCATAGAGCTGATTTTGACATTTTGGTTCATGTATTTTATTTTATGTTCTACAGATTGGTGTGATAACACCTTACGAGGGACAACGAGCTTATATTGTGAACTATATGTCAAGAAATGGTGCCCTCCGGCAACAACTTTACAAGGAGATTGAGGTTTGTTGATACCAATGAGATTTATAACCATGTTTTGTATTGCCCTGGCTCCTTGATTAATTTTACTCATTTCTATGTTTGTTTGCATTATTTTTTCAGGTTGCTAGTGTTGATTCCTTTCAAGGAAGGGAGAAAGACTACATCATACTGTCATGTGTAAGAAGTAATGAGCATCAGGTTGGTTGTCTTTCTAGGTACCACTGCTTGTTTGCTTAAATTTGTTCTGTGCAAATGAACCTTTTTATCTTGTAAAACTCCTGGCGGTTGACATATTTCCATGTTTAGGGCATTGGGTTTCTGAATGATCCCCGTAGGCTCAATGTTGCTTTGACCAGAGCTAGGTATGGTATTGTTATTCTGGGAAACCCTAAAGTTCTTAGCAAGCAGCCTCTGTGGAATAGCTTGCTGACGCACTACAAGGTATTATTTTTCTTTTTTTTTGGTTCTAGGATTTTTAGCTAGTTGTGTTATTAATATGATGCAAAATAGATGTGTATGCATCAATGCACGTGAAAGCAGGAAGGGTTATTGCAATGTTTGTGCAGGGGTTCTGAAAATTTGAGAATAATTGATGCTTTTTAAACTCTTTAATGATTTATTGATTGAAATGTCCTTAAAGAGAGGCTATTTAACCGACTTTTACTATTCTTGTTCCTTTTTCTTTTTTTTGGTGCATAACGAATCTCTATTCTCATAAGCATTCTGTTTTGCCTAATTTTTTCCCTTTCACTTTTGGAGGACAGGAACACGAGTGTCTGGTTGAAGGGCCTTTAAATAATTTGAAGCAGAGTATGGTTCAGTTCCAGAAACCCAAGAAGGTAGGTGATGAAGGCTTGCAGAGTATTGATTGATGTTCTGCTCTCTGGCAGGCAGGTTAATTAGCCTTAGTTGATATGTTTTCATATTGAGTGTAATTGTCTTATTTCAATGTAGATCTACAATGATAGAAGGCTATTTTATGGTGGTGGTCCTGGAGTTGCGGCCAGTGATAATTTTGGTTCAGTTGGATCTGGCACAACTTCTGATCGGAAGAGTGGCAGGGGCAGGGGTATGTTATTTCTAGCCTGTTGCATCTTTTGTGGTTCTAGGCATAAATGTCGTTACTTCATATAATCTAAAAGAATTGAGTCTGGTTATTTATTATCCAAGGCAATTTATGACATCTTCAGAATTCTAGAGCCTTTGATGTTTAAGACGACAATTTTCTGATGTCAACTGCAGGATCTTACATGCCTCCTGGCCCATCAAATGGAACCCATAAGCCTGGTGTGCATCCATCTGGGTATCCCATTCCAAGGGTACCTATGCCACCTTTTGGTGGTCCCCAATCTCAACCATATGCCATTCCCTCTCGTGGAGCTGTACATGGGCCTGTTGGGGCAGTCCCTCATGTACCACCTCCAGGCAGTCGTGGTTTTGGTGCTGGACGAGGTAATTCTGGCACCACCGTTGGCAATCATCTCCCACACCAGCAAGGCACACAGCAGTCTCTGGGGAATCTTGGTTCAACTTTCAACTTTCCAGCTCTGGAAAATCCCAACAGCCAGCCGTCTGTTGGTGTTCCATTGTCTCAACCTGGGTTTGCAAATAATGTATGCTTCCTTATTCTGCCTTTGCGTTTTCTTTCCTCGTCATCTGATTATTTTCACTTTGGATGGATTCTGATTACATCTTTCTTGTGTATTCTAGATGCCAGGACAAGGATCAAGCCAGTCATTTAGAGATCAGTTTTCTGTGCCAGGAATGTCTCAGGTATTTTTAATTTATATTGCCTTAATAGAAGTATGAGGTTGTTATGGTGTAGTGTTGTCATATTGGCCCTCATTTTGTGTTTTGTTTAATAATTACCTTTAGGACTTCTTGGGTGATGATTTCAAAAGCCAGGGATCTCATGTTCCTTATAATGTTACTGATTTCTCTACTCAGGTATGCAAAGTGTTTTGGTTAATTTAGTATGATACAAATATTCTAATTGTGAGACCTAGATGTTTCTTCTTCTAGAACTTCCTGGAAGACGTTCTTGTCTCTTGTTGACATAGATGTTAAGTTAATCAAATAAGTATCAAAATCAAAACTCTTTCAGCTAATTCATATTAAGTTAAATACTACGGAGGTATTCGAACTTTGATTTGTGTGCAAGTAAACCTGGACCTTTAAATTCGACAAAAAACCCATCTAATCTTGTTAGTTTGTGCAGATAACCTTCCTGATATTAATTACTTCCTCCAGTCCTAATTATAAGACTTATTTACCTAATTTGATTAGATTAAGGATATTAGTAAAGTTAGAATCACATGATATTACCAATGTATCCTAACTATCTACCTTTATCCCCATGCTCCCTCTCTTGCTTATTTATTACTGAGGAGCATTCATAGGGATACTTTTGGAAAAAGTTAAGAACAATTAAAAAGAGGTATTATATTTAGGACCAAACTGGCCTAACCTTTCCAAATAGGTCCTATATTTAGAACGGAAGGAGTATTTTTCAATTCCGTAACGAAGTGCAATATATTAGTGATCAAATACCTCCTTAAACTTGAGTTATATGTAGATAATCCAAATTGGGTGTTACTATGGGGATCATTTTCTTGAACTTTTGTGGTTCTTTTGTTTGATTGCTCATAATCTGCCTAGCCTTATATTGTAGGCTTCTCAGAGTGGGTATGCTGTTGATTATGTTACACAAGGAGCACAAGGTGGATTCCCTGGAAACTTTATGAACCAGAATTCTCAAGCTGGTTACTCACGTTTTGGTTCTGGAAATGATTTTATGTCTCAGGTTGTTAAAGCTGCTACTTTTATGAGCTTCGTTCTTTTGGATTTGGGTTAATTGTTGTTTATTTTTGTAACCTTTATTTCTCAGGACTATATGACCCATGGATCACAAGGTCTTTTCACTCAGGTTGGCTTCAACGATCCCTTGCAAGATGATGCACCACAGAGCCAATTTGGTGTGGGCAATGCCAACCCTCTCCAGTCTCAGGTTTCCTCGAGCAGCTAGTTAATTTTTTGGATATGAGGATAAGTATTGCTTGTTCTCATTTCTATAGCTTTCCAACTTGCTAAATTTTTGTGCGTCACTCTCTTCAGGTAAGTTTTAAGTACTTTGTTTTCCTTGGCAGGGCTTGATGAATTCGCTCTACTCCCAACCTTTTGCTCACTACAACACGCAGCCGATGAACATGCAGGCCTCCCAGCCACAGCCTCAGGGTCAGAGCTCCCAAAATCAGAAAATACATTATAATGGTTGAGGAACGATAGAAGTTCATGATGGCTATGATGGGTTATAGTCTTTGCATTCAGCAACTGAGTTTGTGCTTGTCTATTACATGCTGGAATATGCTTGCATGACAAAATGGAAGAATACCCTTCTTGGGATATGTCTGCGTAAACCATACTATGATGGTTTAACCATCCTGAGGGCTTGGTACCCGGAATCTGAATTGGTGGAATTGTGGGGGCATTAGGAAGGTGTACAGGCAGCACATCCTTGGCTGAGAAAGGAAAAGATAACCCCATTACCCCTTGCTGAGTTTTGTATTGTTTGGGATATGAAGGTGAAGTTGTTTTGCACAGCATTACATGGAAAGCCCTTTCAGTTCGTCCTAGCATGTAATTACACTCCATATTAATTTTTTTTTTCAACAAACATGTCGGAAAACGTTTTCCTTGGTCCAACTATCATCTCTGGGAACCCTTGGCAGTATATAGAATTGGATTTCACGTTACCTGTAAATCACCAATGTTCCAAGTGGATGTGGCAGATTTTTTTTAGTAGAGGATTTTCCTTTGTGTATTTGCTCGCCACAACTTTAGGCAGGCGTGTTTAGTAGCCTGAATAGTGAGATGGTTGCTATCTGTTTTGTAGCCTCATCTAGAATAGTGTTAATGATAGTATTGTTCAGTGTTCTTTGTGCGTTCATAGTAATCATTGGATGTATTTTACAGTTTCAAACAATCGAAACCCGAGCAATTACTAGTAATGAGGATTCGTTGGGCGATTAATCTATCTTGTGTGTCCGAGTTTTTCAAGCAAGTTTTCTTAATGCATTAATAGTTTATTGATGTTCAATATTATGTAAATTAGAGCATTGTGAATCGCAGTCACTATTTATTGGCGGGATAAGCTATTTATTGAAATTTATATGCAATATTATATATGGTCCTAATTATGGTCTAATTGGATTGATTTTTAATATTAAGCCAACTTCTATTTATTTCTTGTATTTATCATTTCCATTAGTCTTGAATGAATTTGTAGAAGTTATACTTTTTAAGTCTCAAATGTTCGTTTGACTGAAGAATTTGTATTGTAGATCTAACTCAAAAATGTAATCTAGATGACAAATATCAGGTGAGCGAGTTGTTAAAAAAATAATATAAATTTATAAGAAACCATAAAGATGGGCTCGTAAAACTTCCTATCAGATAACCCAATTAAAAAAAAAAGCGAGTTGCTAAAAAATTATATAAATTTATAAGTGACCATAAAGATGGGCTCGTAAAACTTTCATCCAGATAACCCAGTTAAAAAAACAAATTCATTTAAGTTTAGATAAAATCAGTTTTGAAAATCTCTTGGGATCCACTATACTTTTACAATAGGCAGCTGCGTTGAACAGCTTTAGAGGACTCTGAACCATCCCTACCTTTCCTCTTCCCGCAAGGGATTCAGAACAATGATTAATATTGTAATAGAGAATCTCGGAACAAGGGGTGTGGAACCATATTGGAGCAGAAGCAAGGACTACTTTGCTTACAGAAAATAATGACTTATGCACAACAAGGAATTGACAATGGTTACAAGACAAAATAAAAATACATCGACGGGAGCATGAAAAATAATTTAGTTGCTCAATTTCGATGAATACAGCGAGTCAAAATTAATTAAAAAAAAAAAGTCATACTTACAAAAGCTGGTAGGTGGAGATGCGAATCCCAAAAAGTAATGCTCCTTGTTAGCGTCGCTCCTAATGTGTTTGATTCATAAATTGTGCTCGATTACAATCCGTTCAATAATCAAAGTACTGTGAGTAGCCCATGGTCACAACAACCGTCGTAGATCAGGATGGGATCAGATGTTGAATTGATACAATGCTGTTTAAGGGTGAAACACGAAGGAGGAGGATAACAGGTTCCATCCAAGAATCGTGTCATAATTTTGAGTGCTGTCTCCACGGACACCCACCATCAAAAGCATGCTCTAACACATCTTCCACTCGCTTTGCAAGCAATATCTGATACAGAAGTTTGAAAAAGCCACGACCATGTGTTTCACTCAAGTGTTTCATAAGAAAATATCCAAAAAGATCTTAAGAAGACACTAGTGCTCAGACAAAAGGATCACATTCTGAACCACGATAAATACACGTGTGTGTGTGTGTAAAGTTGAAACAGGACAATCAAATAGTGATAATATTTTACACCATATACCTGTGCACATATTAGCACTAGACATCGACAGGCTATGATAACTATTTATGTACGAATGCAAATAAAAATTACCTCCAAATTTTCCAGCACTGATGATGGTACTTCAACCAAGTCTTTCAAGTTCCTTTCCGGCAGAATGACTCTCTTTATGCCGTATCGGTGTGCAGCCAAAACCTGGGGATCATTTAAAAGGATCAGATCATGCTAACTTTTATGGAAGACTTGATGTTTTACTTCTGCCACTCTAGCTGGAGAACACGTTAATCAGCCATTACAATGTACTATATATTTTGTAGTGTGATTTCCCTTCAAATAGAAGGCAAAATAAATTTCCACTTCATCAAATACCAATCAATATGGCATAAAATATATAAGACGTCATGATGTTCACAAAGGAAGAATAATGCAACTCTTCTCGAGCTTTAGTACAAATGCACAAGCCTAGTCTATTTTAACGACAAAATAAGCTCATCATTTGATTTGGTAATTAATAACATTCACATTATTCATTTTCCTTCCAAAATACATAGAAAGCCTTCCCATCATATCATCTTCTCTTAGCATACTATAGATTCAATAACTGAAGTTCACAGAAGCTTTTAAAAAATTTAATCATTCATTTTCTGAATAAGTCACGACACCATCTGATAGATTCATCTGATAATAAGTCACATGTTTAGTATTTAAGCAATTGACCTTGTTATAATATGCAAAAGTAACAACACCATTATGCATTCAAGCAGGCAAGGAACCATTTTGGTGGATTTTGGAGCAATAATGTCACATGGTGCAATCACCACAAATATTATAAGCCAAAATCGCAACCATCCTTGTGACACAACCACTAACATCTTACAATACATATACCAATGTTTATCAGAAACTTAGTAATTTTTACCTTATCCTTGACACCACCAACAGGCAGTACGAGACCCCTCAAAGTCATCTCTCCGGTCATAGCTGTGTCTGATCTAACACTTTTCTGACTGAAAAGTGAAACTAATGCTGTTACCAAAGTCACACCTGCAGAGGGCCCATCTTTAGGCACAGCACCTGCAGGAAAATGTATATGTATATCACGGTCTTTCAAGAGACTAATCCCTTCTGCAGCAGTCAGCCTAAGGTCATTCGCCCTTGACCTTACCTGTGAAATCAATCCATCATCAATTAAAATAATTTCAATATCGGTACAGGTGTCAAAAAGAATACATGGAACAGTGAAAGTCAAAGTGCAAGTTAGCAAGCCAACACACTATGGCACATACATCATAGCCTCTAATCCAACCAACCAAAGTTAATCTACAAGTTGAAGAAAAATCACTAAGAAGTGCAAGATAAGATGTGGATATATTTCTTTAGTAAACACACTCACAAGATGCGTTTTCAGGGGCAAGTTCAAACTTTACACCTCATGAGGAAAAAAGGAAGCTCAAAAATACAATGCCAAGGACGTCAAATCAAATATAACATGTACACCTCATTGCAATAAAATCCCAACAATGGCATGTAAAAAAGCTTAAAAAGTTTCGGATGATAATTCACAAAGTAATTGTCTACTGCTTGCAATTCTATTCGGCTTTGGTGCATGAGGTTTTTCTCTATGTTTGAGACTAGTGTCACATTACGAATATTTTGTGAGAACCACATACAAGTAACATGAATTGTCTCAATTAGGGGGAAAACTAAGATGAAGAAACCCGGCAATATATAATGTGGACTAAATTTCAATTAGATAGAATCAATTACCCATGTCAGTGCAATTTGAGCAGACTCTTTAATCACATCCCCTAGTTGTCCAGTAAGATGCAATTCACCCTTCCCCACCATTGCTGTAGCCTCCACAAACTGAACCTCTCCACCGAAAGCAGTCCAAACCAACCCAACAGAGACTCCAGGGGTTGCAACACGTTCTGCAGTTTCTCTACCATCATACCTTGGAGGCTGCATTCAATGATACCAACATCTTATGAATTTGCTCCATATGAACAAGTGACAGTGCAATATGTTATAATATAGTAGAGCAAAAATGCATTCACCAACGGTCAGATATTAAGACCGCTCAGGAAGGTGTTACAAATAAGAAATGCATTCATGTATAATATGGTAAAGCCATAAGTAAAAACAAATTATTTTTTACTAAAAGTACGTTATAATATAATAATAAATTTTGCAAAAGCAGATGATAGGGAATTGATACGAAATGTAGATACTTGGATTCACAACCACCCAAAACACTTTAACCCGCCAATTTTAGGTTTGTTCCATAAGGGTGAAAGACAGATAGAATTCAAAAGTTCAGCCCAAAAAAAAAAAGAACAAGAAAAAAAGAAAAAGAACAGTGCTAATTACCCCAAGCACCTTCTCCAGCATAGTTTCATCAACTACTAATGGATTGGCAATCCTGAATGTGTTAGAGATTTCACGATTATTTACGCCCATTGGTATCACTTCCATCTCAACTTCAGCACTATCAGCTAGTCTGTTTTCCAGCAACGGAGTAGTGAGACCCTGCACCCCTTTGTTCAGGGGAACTGTTTGTTCTTGCTCTGCAACTTTTACTGCAGCTGCTCGAGCCAGAGAAGCCAGGTTCCTTTCCAAATTCCGCACACCAGCTTCCCTAGTATATCTCTGAATAATAAGTTTCACCATTGCCTACATCAAAATAGCAGTTAATAAGCATTCTTTAATCGAGAATTACTTCATTGGAGTATGATCAATATGAAAGATATTTCCCAATGGCTCTACAGCCTTCATGTTTTTCCCCTATGGTTAGATTCTGCGCTTTTCAACTGCTGGACTAGAGACAAGGAAAGTATATAAACCCCAATTACCACTAAAAGCAAATGGGCTTGAGGATGTCTAAATTCCACCCAAAAAAAACACATTTTAATCAAGTGGCATTCAACCATCCATCTTCCCAGATTGTGGGATGAAAAAAATGGCAGTCGATAACTGTAAAATTGAATTTTACATGTAATCATTAAAAGCCACGTTTATCTAATATTATATGCTTAAAATGTTTATTTTCTTTGAAGTTTGACAGAGTTCAGTTTTATACACCCTTTAAAACAGATATTACAAATAGTACTCTGTAAACAAGATAAATTTAATTTTTCCTTTCTTTTTCCAATTGAAATAGAATCAAGTAGGATGAATGGAAAGGTGCACCTTTTATATTAAATGAAAAAAACACACCTCTGGAATCTGAAGAAACTCAGAACTCAACCCATTCTGGTCCAGAACTCTGGGAATCAAATGCTTCATAGCTATTTTTAGCTTTTCTTCAGCTGTACATCCAGGCAACTCAATAACCTCCATCCTGTCAAGGAGTGGCGGAGGAATTGGCTGTGCCCGGTTTGCTGTAGCCACAAAAATCACTTTGGATAGATCAAATGGAACGTTCAAATAGCTTGGTAATATTAAGGAAGAACTTTGCGATTTTTTTTAAAGGGAGGAGAACAATGTACAAGTAAAAAGGAGAATAAGAAATCATCCTCAACATCGAAAACGAAAAAGAAAGAAAAATGCCATAGTGAAGTGGTACATAATGACAGACAAGCAATAAAAAGTAACACAGGTCCCTTAATTAAACTGCCCAAAGGAGCAGTTGAATACGATCAGGCTAGCAATAGCATAGCCTTAAACATTTAGAAAAATCAGGACGACTTCGTAACATACTAGGCAGTGAGCAAAAACATGCAGAAATATAATGCTATCAATGAAGATCAACACTAATAATTCCTTGAATTACTAGGAAAAACTGACATGCTGACAGCCTGACAGACAAACTGTAAAAAAACGTGTAACTGATCACGAATGGATACTGCTGCACTCAATACTTCAATTATAGATTATAGAATAATTAAATAAACATGCCAATATATGTGTATGAAGTGATGAAAAGATCCATTATTTTCTAAATCAATAGAAAATAACTACAACAATAATTGAAACAGATAATTAATTAATTATAAATATTAAAAACAAAAAGAAATTTCAACTTGAGAGAAAGACATTTTTTGTGGCAAGGGAAAGGCAAGATCAAGTGTTTAGGATACTGATCGTTGAATGTTTTATTCTGTTCTGGGTCGAGAACTTCCAACAACGCAGAAGATGGATCTCCACGTACATCAGAACCTGTCTTGTCAATTTCATCCAGCAACATGACAGGATTGCAAACACCTACTTTCTACAGGTCATATGTCAAAAACAATTATTAGTCATGATGAAACCTCAGCCAGATGGAAAAAATGGGAGAAAGATTTAACAATAACATAAATCTGTCATGTTTGGTCTAAATTTTCACACACCATTTCAGACTTCAGGTATGGAAGAAAAAGGGGGCATACTAGCACTTGAAAAAAGTACTTGTGAAGCACTATACCAATCAATCAGAGTGATAACTTATTAAATTATAATATAGCCTTCACATAAAACACACAGTATTGGCTAGAACACCTCAGTGATCTCCCATAGTCCATATTATCCCATGTTGAGGAAACTCCTATATTTAATTGCACAGTTCTCCTTGTTACTCCATCTTTCCTGGTGTTACCACACATTGAACACTCCCATCTCAACTATTGCAAATAAAAATTCATTTAAGGAAGAAAGGAAATGGTCATATCAATATGACAAAAAATGTATATAAAAAAAAATATCCTTCCAAAAAGGATTTGCTAATATCACACAGGTAAAACTCAAAATGTAAGTTCACTTTTGAACCTTTAAGCCATCTATTAGCCGCCCAGGCATGCTTCCAATGTATGTTCTCCTATGTCCTCTGATATCAGCCTCATCCTTGACTCCACCAAGCGATATCCTCACAAATTTTCTGCCCAAAGCAGCAGCAATAGAAGATGCCAATGATGTCTTCCCAACACCAGGTGGACCAACAAAGCACAGCACAGGACCCCTTGCATCAGGTTTAAGCTGCAATACACAGTTAATTTAGTTTCCCAGAGTACTTAAAGACACCTTACAGATATATAAACGAGGCAATAGACAACCTTACGAACAGCCAGGTATTCAATTATCCGTTGCTTGACCTTCATTAAACCATAATGATCACTATCCAGGCGCTCACGTGCAGCTCTCAGGTCTAGTTCATTCTCTTCACTGGCCTTCTGCCAGGGTAGATCAGCAAGAAGCTCCAGATAAACCCGTGAACTATTATATCCTGGTTGCTGAGGCTGCATTTTTTTAAGCCTCCTGAGACAAGTTACAATAACAATACCATTGGTGTCAAAAAGAAATATCATTGATTACCGTTTTAACTGAAAGCTATCGAAAAAAGAAAATCAGAATCATGTACTCTCAATCACGACCATCAGTAACTATATTTCCAATATGAAGTACCTTAGCTCTCTGTGTGCATGCTTCCAGACATTCTGTGGCATTCCTGCACTTTGCATCTTTCTTTCTAGGGTGGCTAAGTCATCCTCATCATCATCATTATCACCGAGTTCTTCTTTTATGGCCCTCATCTACAACATATTTTACACGCAACAGGAAAGATGAATAGTATGTTCAATCAAAAGCACAATTAGACAAAGCAGTAAAATTCTCCTCTGTAGCCAAGAGAGACAAAAATCTAAGTCATTGAAATAAGAAATAACCATTCACATTTACATTACCGCCTCATGGAATAGCGGAGACAATCTTTGTTAATTTTTAGATTGAAGAGAGTTAATTAGACAATACCCAATTGTATGCCTTCACAAAACCATTTTGATTCTAAAAACAACCGACCGTTTAGAGGCCACATTCATGAACAACCACAATCCATTATTCTCAGAAACATCAGGATGCTCAGCAATGACCATATTAGCAAAAAGGGAACACTGATCGGTGGAATAAATAAAGTTACATCTGAACAATGATATAGAAATCACGAGGCAATAAAAGTTATTCAGAAATTGCTCTCAGTGTATAATAGAAAACTGTCACATAAACCTACATTACATAATTATAACACATAAGTTAATGAGTTACAATAAGGGAAATTTATAGAGGGATTTTCCAGCTTACATCGTGATGAACATATAAAGCATTGGCTTAAACAATGTAATTAAATTTTGCAGGGAATAAACACATAATGACATAGCTCAATAATCCCAGGAAACTATAATGGAAGTTTAGAAGAAAACAATGATTGAGAAAGCTAACCTGTTGGCGCAGAAGAAATTCTTTTTGTGATTTAGACAATTGTCCTTCAACCTTTTGAGTAATTTTCTCAGCTACACGTATTGACTGTCAGCGGCAAGCACAAACAAAATTGCAGATGGATCATAAACACCATGCTCACATTAAACACCCCCCCCCCCCCAGAAAAAAAAATGACTCTATTTCTTACCTGTAAGTGCCTATCAACTAGCTCAGTTGCTTTTGAAAGCCTAATTTTGGGATCAACCGAATCCAACATACATAGCTGTTCTTCAAAACTTATCTCAAAGCTGGCAACAAATATGTCAGCCAACTTGTGAACTGGAACTGTTTCCAAAAGAACTTTTGTCCTTCCTCCAGTTTTTTGCTTCTGTACGGGTACAAGAACAAAATGAAAGCTTAAGCAGCTATTACA
Organism: Mimosa bimucronata; assembly: GCA_037074515.1. Lineage (NCBI taxonomy): Eukaryota > Viridiplantae > Streptophyta > Magnoliopsida > Fabales > Fabaceae > Mimosa > Mimosa bimucronata. Next base: position 32,453,634 of record CM073447.1, on the reverse strand, counting down.
GAAACAATATCAAAAGAAAGCTTGGCAAACCAAGGTATCAATAACATAAACCTGTAACTATTTGTGAGAAGTCCATGATGAAAACCCAACAAGTAGGAGTTTACACTATTTCCAAAGTATAAAGACAAATTCAGATGCAAATTGCAAATAAACATGTTTCATGTAAATGCAGATGATAGTGGCAATTTTAACAGATGAGACCGGCTTGCTAGGAGCTAAAGGTCAAATGCCAATCAGCATCACCATATTTTTTATTGACCTTCGTTCATCATAGCAGCATTCAAAATATGAACTCTTACCTGCTCCAGAACAGAAATAAGTTCCATGGCAGTAGCTTTAAATTGGCGAGACAACAGAATGAAATCAGGGTCTTGCTCCACTTGTTCCATATCTATATTGGAAAAATGAAGCCACTCAACATCTTTGAAGATAATGAATAGAATCTGACCAGGACCATGTAAAAAAAAAAAAATTTAAAAACCTTTATTCCTTTTTAAGAAAATAATAATGAAACTTTAACACATTGAAAATTGTTAATATGAAGAGGAGCACAAGTGCTTGAAAGTTGAAACTACTTAAAGGCCTTGCAAAAGCTCATACTCCTAGCTACTTCTGTTTCCTCTATAAGTGGAACATAGATGATCTAAGAAATGCAACCGAAAAAAATGGCATATAACTGACATTCTATCACAGCTTTATTATCCTTTCCAATAAGTTCTTGCTTGCATCATATAAAATGTTAGAACATTTCTCAGATCATCATATTAACTATTCGAATGGATTTGGGATTGGCATGTTAAGTGCTTTAAGTTTCCACTTTCCATCAAAATGAAGAGAAAAGGCCATGATATATGGAATATTTTATGCTCAATAATTGAAAAGATTACATTCCTTCATAGCCAGGTAATTTTAAAACAAAAAACTTTGGACTTTGCTGGAACAAATCAGGAATTAGCATCCTACATCATATCATGTCATCATCTAGCTTATGATGTCCTAATTTTTCACACACACGGCCAGACATGAGTTTAGAAGGGGGGTGGGGGGACACTTGGAGACTATGAACATGTTTCCTTCATAAACTAAGACAAACGACTTACCACTCTTAGTCATCTCAAGGGAAGCAATCCGAGCAGTATGGTACGTTCCTCTTGTGCTAAGTTCTTGAACACTGAATCTGCACAGACCTTCAAGAACAACTATGTATGTAACTCTTCCACTTGGTTTCTCCACTCCCCGTGACAAATGTAATGCTCGAGCAGCAACTCCCCTGCAATAAAAGATCTATTAAAAAAATCCATCTTAATTTGCAGGTTTTTTTAAGAATAAAAGATATAGATGTTATCCACTCTTTTATATAAAAATGATATGAAAGAAAACAAAGAAGGAAGATATCCAATTAGGAAAATTCGTGGGTAGATCATCAAAATATTAATGAAGCACTTGTCAGGTGTGCAGAAAAGATCAACAAACTTAATCCAGACACCATTGAAAGAAAACCTTCGGTCAACAACACATAATATGAATGATAATGTGATTTTTTCAGTACATAAAGATTGTCAAGTATTTAGATCTAAGATTCTAAACAAAGAGCAAAAGATGCTCACTAGCAGTATACCTGGTATGCCAATGAACAACATCATTCGAATTTTTCGTGTCAGCCTTGTAAGAATCAGATGAGCCACCTTGAATTTTTGAGTTCTGGTCCAGTGAATCAGTTCCTGCTCCTTGAGATATCGCTGGACTCACAGGTTTAATTTCAGCAGGGTCACGTACAGGCAGTATGCCAATCAGTCCCTTCTCTTCTCGCTGCCAAAGTTCTTGTTCCACTAATTTCACACTAAATTTGAAACAAGAAAAACAGTCAAAATAAGGGAAAAAACAAAGTAAAAATAAATCTAATTAAGCAACTATTTAGGTGAATAATACAATGTATTAAGATATTTCGACTACCATCTGATACCGTTGTAAATAGAAGGCAAACGAATTGAACTCCATACTGCCAGCATAATAAACTTACAATAATATTCATGCTGTGTTTATGGAGACTTAAACAGAAGAGAAAGACCGAGAATTCTATCATCGAACAAAACTGCTAAAATACCGAAAATTCGTATCAACAAGTTTGACAAGTAAGCATTAAAATTACCACCTGCAACGGAAATCAAAGATTATTGTACATATTTCCACTTTACAACAAAGAAATCAATTATTCTTGGTTTAACGGTTTAGAATCACATATGTTGACCTCGAGTTCAAAACAGTGGCAATCTTCAGACCTTAAGCCAAATTATTAAAAATCGTGAGCTAAAACGAGCAGAATTTTGCAGACAACTAAAACAAAGCAGAAAGATAAAGGCGATGCGAAGGAAGAAAAAGACGGTGAACCTGCTAGGCGAAGTGCACCGAATTCTGATGATGGCGCCTGGTAAAAGGACCTTGTTCCTAAAAGGAAGAATCGCTAACCGACTCGGCAGCTCCACAGATTCCGCCATGCTTACAACTCGCTATGCCAAAAACAAAGAAACTGAAATTCACAACTTCACAGAAAGAGAAGGAGAAGGAGGAGGACGGAAAGAATGCGAGAGTGAGCGAAGGAATTTGGTTTTTATTATTTGCGCCGTGTGGTGTGGCCACCTTCCTCTTTATTTTTTATTTTTTTATTTTTCTTTCTATTCCTTTTTTTCTTTTAATAAAAATCAAAATGGATAATAGTGCAGACTTATTATCCAATAATTATTGTGTAAATCAAATAAAAATATCAATTTTTTTGGTGTAAACATGGTATTAATTTTAGAACCGATAAAAATTGCGAATTTGGGCCCACAATTATTTATATTATACATGGTACAAGTGCAAATTTAATATCCAATAATTGTACAAATCGTACCAAACATAAAATCGTAATATACATTTTGCAGTCTACCCGCCACTGTCATGTTTGTGGGCCCCATTACGAGATTTTTTAACGGTTCTAACGGCTAGTTAATGGATTTCTTATATTTGTACCCTTTTGTTTAATTAATACCATGTTTGCACCGAAATTTTTTTATTTATGTTTAATACAATTTGCATAATTGTTGAATACTAAATCTGCAACTTAACTCATAAAGCAATAGTTGTTACATCAAACATGAGGCTTTTATATTTTTTTACAACAAAAAGTTTGAGTGAGTTGGGTTCTGGGTCCAGCAGATTCGAAGCTCTAACAAAGGTACTTTCTCACGTTTTTTAATATAAGATTTAGTTGATCTTTTTTTTTAGAGATACAAGAAACTAAATAAGCCACTTAATTATAACATATTTTATGTGTTATTAGATTATATATTAACTTATGAGTTAAATTAAGTTAGTTTAATAAAATTCCAACAAATCAATTTATGAACGACTTATATAGTTTTTTTATTTTTTTAAAAAAATCAAGTTACCCCCTTTTTTCGACCAAATCAAGTTACCCACTTGATTAATATTTATTGTCAACATTGGGAAGATTTGTAATTTGCAATTTCTTTGTGTTTCCTGCCCCTCCATTTGCAGCGAATTAGGATAATAAAATTCAGTGGATCATTAATGATTAGTAATAGATAGATTTTTTTGTCAGCCCCCTTGCGGTACACTAGTATGTATAACAGCCTTTGATGGTTGTAATCACGGATTCAAACTGTGCCTACAATATGTTTGCCAAATTCAAGAAAAAAAGTAATAGATATTTTTTTTTGCCTTTTTTGGCAATGATTGATTGCGTTTCCGTGTTTCCTTTTTCATACGCACCACCACACATTGCATTGTTCAAACAATGTTATATGAATTTGTGTACATTAGCTACGTAAATAACTATGATTTTTATTTTCCTTAAAGTATTATTAATGCTGAAGGATTGAAGCCTCCGGTGAACTGTGGCCAGAAAACAAAAGAAGTGACAGGTGAACGTGAACCTATACAAATTAACTTTTTGGCCAATCGATTTAGATTGTTTGATATATTTGTTGGCTAAGATAAACTTGGAAAAGTCAAATTGGATCAATCTTCAGTATTATAATATAAAATTATTGATTACATTTACCTTATTTATTTGTTTATTGATAATATATAATGTGTAGTATAATTTATGTTGTATTTTTAAAATATATTTTCTCTGTTTAAAAATATATACTATTTGAAATTTTGATTTTGTATCATGGTGGTTGTTATTTTGTCATTTCAACTAAATTTGATAAATTTGAATAATCTTATCGTCGATTGATAAATATAATGATAGTTATGCAACAAAAATAATAGCTAGACATTATTCTAAATACAGTAATACCTGATTCTTTTTTTTTTTTTTGCCTGCAATACAATATACCTGATTTGAGCTTATCCATCTAATGATGTTAGCATTGACCCCATTCAAGGGCTCATTTACGCGATGACACTCGGACGTAGGTGCGCCCATAAAAAATTGATAACGTAGAGAATAATCATGTTAGCAAAAAAAAAAAAAAAAACAAATCATGGCCCGCTGACCATTAATGTGTGTGTGTCAATCCACTTGTTGCCTTCAATAAATAAAATAAATAAAGGGGTAATTAATTACAAGTTCTGTGTAAGGGACTTAATTAATATAAGATCCCATAAAATCATCTAATTAATCTGAGGTCAATACCAAAAAGTTGTTATTGCAGGCTTAAAAGTTATTATTGCAGGTCAAAAAGTTGTTAGTGACTAAGCCTTCACTAACAGCTTTTTAGCCTGCAATAACAACTTTTCGGCCTGCAATAACAACTTTTTGGCCTGTCATAACAACTTATGGCCTGAAAATCACTCTTGGTCTGTAACAACTTGTGACCTTGTGATAACAACTTTTTGACCTGCAATAACAACTTCGTGGGACCTCATATTAATTAGGTGATTTCGTGGGACCTCATCTTAATTAAGTTCCTTACACGGGACCTGTAATTAATTACCCCTTCAATAAAATCATATATTCGAATCTCATTGATTTATACTGCATCCTATACTAAATACACTAAATACTTTATCTAATATTTATTATTTTTTCTAAACTAATTTGTTTAACTTATAAAATAATATTTAATTTAACAATATACATAAGTTTTTCAGAAATATGATGCAACATATGCTATAACTAAATAGTTTATTTATAAGAAAAATTACAACCAGGATTTAAATAGGGGAATTAATCACAATCAGATCTCATGACAATTCAAAGAACTACATTGACAACTCAGAGGACTTGATTGTGTTAAAACACAAAATTTTTTTCTCCCTTATAAATCTTCTTAAATTTGGAGGTGAGATGGGATAGAGGGAGGATCATTCCCCTCATACGAAACAATACCTTGATTTACAAGTAAACACACATACTAATTTGTATAAATTATTTTAAAGACAATTATTATTTGCTCTCTCTCTCTCTCTCTTTGCCAACTTGCAGTCAAACTTAATCCTTTTTTTTTTGCCATAAACTTGATTCTAATCATGTGTGTATCCCATATTCCATAAAAACAACGTTTAAAAGAAAGTGATCAAAAGTAGGGCTGTTCAACATTGTCTCGTCCCGAAAAAACAACGTTTAAAAGAAAGTGATCAAAAGTAGGGCTGTTCAACATTGTCTTGTCCCGGCCATTTCGGGACGGGACAGAGTGCAGCTTCGGGACGGTATATATATGTATGTTCATATTTTTTTTAAAAAAAATACATGTGTCATCTGTCTCATGTGTGAGTATATATGACTTTTTTTTTAAAAAAATATATAACTCTAACTTCTAAACTAAGTTCCAACCATTCATTGATCTCAAATTTTTTTGTCCGCTGCCACTATGCTCTATGTGTAACACATCACATTTGAAGTTTTTTACAAACTCTATTTAAATGTGTAGTTGTTGCTACTTTTTTTGCTCTAATTGTTATGTTTTTGGTTTATTATGTATTAATATGGAGTGCTCATGGCACCGGAGGAGATTTAATTATGCTACAAAATCACCCACCAAGTGTGTTGTTATGCAAAAAAAAAAAAGATTTTTGGGTCAATTTTTTTTAATTGGGGAAAAAAATTTCGGGACGGGACTGTCCCGTCCCGATCGAGACTGGGACGGGACAGGACACGGGACGGGAACCCTGTCCCGAACACTTTTCTTCGGGACGGGACAGGACGGGGTCGTCCCGGTCCGGTCCCGTCCCGTGAACACCTCTAATCAAAAGTTATATTTTTAATATAATATATGCTAGTGACAAAAGAGGCATACGCGCATAGCTCATTTTCCTGTCAAATAATGACACATGTGCAATGTGATCCAGAAATAGAAAATCTAAAGAATCTCAAGAAAAAGACAAAATTATTGTTATAACTTAAATGTAGAAAGACAAAATGAGACATGAGTGTGAGATAAATAAAAGGCCTCTCATAAAAATAAAAGTAAAAGGCCCTTTGGAGTTTGGAGTCGCTATCGCGGGGACAATTCCGGGAAATCACAAAAAGGAATTAGGATAAGACGCGTGAAAGGCGTCGGCAAGAGAAGTGGATGTGAGGTGCAATCGGATGGCGTCAGTTAGGATACGTCAGCATAGGGAACGCATTTGAGCCGTTAGATGAAGAACGGAATTGGGTAGGAAATAAAGGAACAAGGACGATTATAAAAGGATGGACTTTAACTCTGACCTTTCGTAATAGAATCTGAATGGTTATTGTCATGTTTCTCATCTGCTATATCTCTATTTGTCTGCAACTAGTTAGGTTTCAGCGACTTCCAATTCCAATTTTTGTGGCGGAAATAAAAATTCCATTTCATGTCACATATAGGATGGCTCTTCCATTTTCTCTTATTGGAAGCACTCTATTAAAACCAACGAGCAGTTAATTAAATTGGTAATTGGATCCACTCTCCATAAGGATAAAACCGTGTGTTCGTATTTCGTGAAACGCACTTATTGGAAGATAGGACAACCCTACCTATGTGAGCAACTATTTCTTCTCAACTCCGGACTAATTGGATGTTAATAAGTGCCGGATTACTGGAAAGTGTTTAAAAAAAAAAAACCAATCTATCAAGGCATCAAACATGGACACCTTTTAAGTGAGATTTGAATCTTAATCATCAAATTATAAGAGACTAAGTCACATTTATTATATTCACTTCCATTAGTTATATAAAACAAGTATGATAATAAAATATCTATCTATTATATGAAAGCAACGCCTCACCTTTTTGACAAATTGCAGTCGGAGAGACCCACACTCAAGCAGTCCTCCAATGGCCACAAAAAATCTCTTCCTTTTTTATTTGCACTTAGACTAGATTGATGAGTACAATTTACTTGTGGGGGAAAGGAGACGAGCTAGGTGAGGTGCGAGTAGGGAAAGCAAGACTTGTAATGGGATACTCTTCAATTTTAAATGTAAAAGCAAGACTTGTATTGGGATACTTTCAATATGTAAAACAAACTTAATTTGATTATTTTAATGATACTGATTAAATTAATTGATATAACATTGTTTTTCTTTAACAATAAAAGCTTAAACGGGTATATTTTGTTCCATATTTTGTAATTCACTCTCACCATATCTTGATGAGGGATTATCAAAAGATTAACAACAACAACCAAACCTTATCCCACTAGGTGAGATTATCAAGGGATCATTTAGAAAAAAATGATAAACATTAAAAATAGGTTACACATTTAAGATTAAGCATACCTTAGGGCCTAGAGGGAGTATTTGCTATATTTGAAATGTGTTATATATTTATTTAACATTTAAAAGCGTGTTCAAAGCAGCATTAAACTACTTCAATTGAGCGACAAATATCTCGTACTAACATTTTTAACATAGAATTTCGCTGTTTCTTTCACTAAAATTGTCAAATATAATAATGAAAAAACTTTATAATTTCATTTACAGACATGAAAGTTTATGGACAACAAGGTTAACAACATAACAAACTACAAAACAAAACTAAAATATAATCACAAAAGAAATGAAAAGAAAAGCTATGAATACATGATCAAAAACTGTCCTCAACTAATGACAAAAACCCATACGATCATTCCATGGATATACTATGAGGCTTGATCAATAAATCGCCGATGGGCTCTTTTTCCCTTAGCGTAGAAAACTGATATCAATCAATAACGTTGATATAGCCAAGGCAATCACTTACTAGCACCACTGAAGCAGAGCGCAATAAACGTACTTATAACACCAAAATCTCTCATCCTATCTAATGCTGCGGAATTAAGCACATTCTTAACTTTTTCATGGTCGTTTTGAAGAACTTACATGGTGGTGATGTTCTTCAGGAAGATTGAAATTCTATCATGGGTCCTACCTAGATTTCGACTATGAAGATTGTATTTGCAAGTGACTAAGGGGGTCATCACGGATCCTCATGGGCTTCCGCTCAGATTCCTCCTTGATTTGTCTAAGAGCAACAAAATGCAAAGCGTCGCTCTGGACTTGATATATGTGACAGGCCCATGGGTATGAGTCGCGTGTGGACCAGACCTTTTGTTCTTCAAATTGAGCCTCCTCCACGAGTGACTCAGAAACACAGTATACAAGATCAGGCTCTGGTTCTGTATAACCAGCAATGGCGACACATCCAGGAGAAACAAATCCATCAGGAGCACGCGGGTGCCAAATTGATACTTGATAAACATAGTCATCGATGCAATTTCGCCACACCTAAATAGGAGTTATTTGGGTGTCGATTAATTCTCAAGTTATGGGGCTTAATGATCCTGGATATAGATCCCTACTCTTGAAGATGATGAAATAATAACAATGCAACTAAGCTTGGTGTTAATTGGAAGCTTACCAGGTCGTACCCCATGGGCAGGGCAAAAAGTCCATCAATCTTGCGGTAAACAGCGGCAACATTGGGAGGATGGATGCCAACATGAGCAATATCTCCTATACTTACATACCTGAAAAATTGTTTTAAATTCCAATAAATCATCAGTTTCTTTCTTTCTTTCTTTCTTTGTTTTTTTTTTTTTGCCGATGAACCAACAGTTTCAATCACTTGAAAACATAAATCTTGGGTAAAGGCTAATAATTATTTCACATATGTCCAGTATCTTGAGCTATTTTGTGGTACCATTATGATCCTGATGTAATTTTTAGTAGCACTTTACATTCAAACGTGCAATTTTTCCTTTAGTATCATGTGAATTAATTTTTTATCACTCTTTTTTCATATTTTCTCTCAATACTCATGTTCCACATTTTCATTACTTAACATTTTTAATCATCAGTTTTTTCAGTTATTTTGTAATCATCTTAAAAATTTACATATTTTCTAGATTTCTCTTTCCTAATTTCAACCCTAAAATTTAATTATTCTCTAGAGTCACCTCTAGACAATTTTTCTTCCTTCACTATTTTTTGGACTCTTTCTTTTGTGGTATATTTGTTTATTTCTTTCTACTCCTTTTTACCTTGATTATTTTTTACCCCTCAACCATTAGATGAACACACATGATAACTTTCCTTGGTTTATTATAATAACACGGGAAGCAAAAAATGCAATAAATTGCAGTAACATGGGGTCATTTAGCAGAATACTGATTATTACCCATCAGGACAGATTGGTCTCCAGATGCTGCATGTCCCACCGTCTTGTGAGATCTAGAACACAAAAAGACGTGTCAAATTAGAAACCACGAATCATTGGACTATATAACAAACAAAGCTCCAGTGTAAAATCAATGAGCTTTGGCGGGAAATAGGTGAAATAAGATCTCCAACGTTGAAGATGATCTTGTAGGGGAGAAACAAAGGGTGAAGCCCACTCCTGATCAGTCATTCTTTATCATACAGGAACTTGTCTAATACTAAAGATGATCAACATCCTAAATGAACTGAAGAGGGGTAATGAAGCACCTGTTTTCTACAAAGCGAGCATCGACCTTTGTATTCTTGTTCACTGCTCCAGATCTTTGTAAATGTGATACTGTGCTTAATAAATCTCTTATCCTCAGGAGCAGAGGCATGTGATAAGAGCTCTCTTGCACTAATAACGGGCTTGTTGGAGATGCGTGGTTCTCTCCCCTCAGCTTCATTCCATGAAAAATAGACATGTCTCTGACTCGAAGGTACCTGGAAACAAACAGTTCCATCAGAATTCTGTTTGAAATCCTGTATGAAAAGCGATCTAAACACCACTTACTTTCAGAATCAAGCTTTTCATATCACACTGATATTTCTTCCATGTTCGACGCACAACTGAACATATCTTCAATGCTTGTGGCTCTCTTCCATCAAATTCCTCTACAATACTACACTTGATGACTCGAACAAAACTTTCAGATCTCCGAAAATTTTTCAGATGGAGGATCAAGTGAGACGGATGGTTGCTGCCCGCTTTTGCCAACTCCAATGCCATCAGCTCATCCCAAGGCACATCCCACATTATCTTACAAGGTTTTCTATCCATCTTGTCCGGAGCCAGGCACTAAAAAGAAACAAAGCAATAAATCAAGTTATCCTCAAGATGAGAAAGATAAATCTTATAACTAAGTTCCGCCACAAACCTGCAACAAGATGACTCGTTTGTTGGTAACTAAAACAATTCTCTGGTAAGGCACATTAAAATGCTCTTCATAATAATCAGACAGAGCAAATTTTGAGGGCTCTTTGAAAATCTCAGTACATCCAAAATGCCGACTAGCCTCTCCCAGGTAAAGCACCATCTAGGAAACAACAAACATGACGTTGCGATAAAAACTATTAATTAGCCTCAAGTTAACAACTAAGCTTTCGAATTAACGTGGTACTAAACATGTTATTAGGCCATGGTACAGTGGGCTCTCATGCTTTGTCAAAAGCTCAAGCCCAAAGAACTTCAATTTGAAGAAAATAGGAAATAAATAAATAATAAGATGTGTTCAAAGAATATATATCATAAATGAAATTACCTATCACGGCAGAAATTTAAGGCAAGCACATCTATCAAACAGAGATGCTCAACTTTCTAAACACAACTGAGTGACAAACATAGCTTCTTTGAAGGTTCAGAGTGAATATAAAAGCAATTGGTAGATAAAAAAAAATGCTACACTATCAGCAAGAGCAGATGGAAATAGTCTCCTCTACTTGATTTTCACTGTGCTATGGAATCAATATTCCCTATTCTTTGTATTTCAGTATTTCACCTTTACAGTCTATACTCTATAGACGAAATTTTGGATGGTATTGGATGCCCATTGAAAAGAACTAAATAATTTACCTGTCCAATAGCCTCTCTCTCACAATATTCTCGAAGTACCCCATCAGCATGTATAGCCCGGGGATTCCTGATTCTCTGGAAGGTGGCCTTGTTGTGGAAAATCTCTATACATTTGGAACAACTTGCCCCAATTCCATCAACAGTTAATGAGAAAAAATCTAGTGCACCACTTACTGGTTGCACAATAAAACCTAAAAAGGCACGTCCAAGTCCATGAGCCAATCCAAGAAGACCATTCTCTCTAGCACTCTCTACAGGCTTCCTCACTACGCCAGACACTCCAAAAGCAACACCTTGGGCAAGAGCTTCTGTTCCCTGAATGATCCCATCCCCTACCCCCGTGATTCTCCTTGATCTTACCTGATACAGAGTTCAAGTCATCTCTCCTAGTTTACACAACAGCACAATATTAATAAAGACAAACATGCATACCTGCTTTGCACGTAATTGCAGAAACTGTCCATCTGTTGAAAGCTCAGCAAACCCTCTGCTAAGAGAAGCCAGCGTTGAACTTGTCATACCTAGTACATCTACAGAAAATATTAAATGCAAAGGATTATGAATCAAATCTCTCCAAATACGATTTCCAATGGCAGGAATGATGGAACTTTTCCGCATGAATCTGTCTCTGTGCATCACCCTCCTCAGATGCACCTAAACATGTTGCTGCATCGTTAGTGCTGTTGTAGGAACATAATCCCAATTTTAATAAAAAAAGGAAGAGAAGAAAGAGTACAAGAATGGAGAATAAGAAATCCTCCCTAGACTAAGCAAAAAGAACAAGCATAGTAAGAAAAGACAAATCATCATAGAGACATGCAGTAAACATCTCAAAATAACTTTATGTTTGACTGACCAATATCACATCATGCGCTAACACATCTTATCATTATGGTTTAGGAGAATATCGTAGATGCAACTACAGGATTGTTATTTAACAGTTTCTACTTAGGGATTGAGGCAAGAAAATTCAAAACCTCAGATGAAACTAAAGCATTTGACATCAATGAGAAGTAAGCCCATTAGCATAAACTAGAATAAGGAGTTAGGAAGGTTCAATAATTCGTGTCGACATACAACAACAATAAGAAGCCTAATCCCACTAGGTGGGATCACATACATAGGGTCACAATACACTAAAATGCCCTATCAACAAACTATTCTCTAAATATACCATTACTGAAAGATTTCGTTTGATGACTTCTTTGAAAGGATTTTTTTAGTCTTCCTCTATCTCCCTGCAAAAGCATCAATAAAATTTGTTCAACCCTTCTCACCTGCACCTCCTTTGACCTTCTTTGTACAATTTTAAACCACCCCAAACAACTTTCTACCAATTTTTCCTCAACAAATGCCACACCAACTTTTCCTCATACATGGTTATTTAGAATCTTACCTTTGCCAAAAAAGGAATCTCACCTTTGTATGACCACATACCCATCTCAACATCCTCAATGACCACATACCTAATATTTTGTTATTGGTGATTCTTCAATGGCTAACATTTACTATCATATAATATCGCTGGTCTAATAATATGTTAAACTTCCCTACGTTTGATCAGTACTTTCCGATTAAAAATAACTCATGAGCCTTTCTCCATCTTAATCACCCAACTTGTATTCTTAACATAAGATTCCCATCAATTTCACTGCCATTCTTTATTATCGATCTCATCAAGCTGAACTTAGTCACTTGTGCTATATCTGATCTCCAATTTTGACCTTGGAATAATTTCTAACTTATCTCATATTGAGATGCTGGAAGATTAAGTTAAACAGTGGTCCCAGTTTCTTAGGGCCACATTTCCACTTCAGATCCAAAATTTTGTAAAATTGGCAAAAATAAGGGAAATAAATATGTTCATCTGTCTCTAGGTGTATAAAATACAACTTAGAACTTGATCTTGCAAAGTAAGGATAGTCACAATTTAATGTTGTCAAGGAAATGAAAGAGGAGAATAAACTATATGCTTTTATTTTTTTGTTTGGGTTTTTTTTGGGGGGTTGGGGGGGGGGGGGGCATAGAAAGGTTTATTAAAAAAGAGATTCGATCAGTTTACCTGAATCTTGAAGGCATTACCAACTGCTGAGAGAACAGGACTCCATATGCCAAGGACCCCGTGAGGTCTCTGTCCAGGGGCTGTCTCCAGTGATAACTTTAGCCGTATTTCTGACACATCTATTAGACTGCAAATTTGCGGAACAACCAGTGATTAAAAAAAGTGACAGATTAAAAAATTAGCCAGACCATTTTACAGTATAATGTGCAGAACAACCAATGATCACTAGGTAATTTTTTTTTCCCCTGATTTTTGAATGGAAAATTCAAATAATAAAAAAGTTAAATAATGATGATAGAATAAAGAGGAGAATGAGCCTAGGGAAGTCGAACGATTCATGTGAAATGTGTCCAATATGGTTATCACATGTCACCAACTAGTTTAATTGATACATATTTACTTAGTATTAGTCAAATATAGCCAAATTCTGACAGATTAGTGGGTCCCTGTAAATACCCACATCTCATGTAATAAGCTCTTATGATGGAACACGACTTTTCTCTCAATTTTCTCAATTTCCACTCTATTTTCTCTGTATGTATCACTGCTGGCATATGACACTGCCAGAGATGAAATCCAACAAATGACTCCGCAACATTGAACCAGTGACAAGACTACATACATATGATCTGTCCCCTTCAAATTCTTGCAATGTGTATACATGTAATGTTAATAATTAAATTACTATTATACTCCCATATGAAAATTACTTTAATCTACTAAATTTATTGAACTAGATGTTTATTTTACATTCAATGAGGTTATCGTGTGAGACCTCTTAGTAATTTGCCCACTGATTTGGTTGTTGATAGAGCTCAATGGCATCATATGATCAATGTAGCTAACCACCTAGTGAGATAATACTTCTTGTTGTATGTTTTTTGTACATTGCATGGAATTTGAAGAATGAACTACGCTATTCATGGCCTGCTAATACTTTATATTTTATTTTATATATTGGTGCACCAATATTGATTTACACAAACAATTGTTTTTATTTTTCCACCACTTTGTCCTCTTTCTTAAGTTACCTTAACTTTTAGCAACAATCTGGTATCTGTGTCTACTTTCTATTGATGAATTCATATAAGAGCATTATCGATTTACATGGGGGAGGACAACTCTCCCAATGTGTTTCTTCATCCATAGGGTTAGAATCCTTGCCATTTAAAAAGGTTATCAAGTACCGTTACTCGGCCTACCCATTATTGGTGAGTTATCATAAAATTTAAGTTGATATCTGTTAGAGAATATTAGGAAATATTACTATAATTAGATTAGGAAATATATTTGAATCCTTAATCAATCCCTTTGATTGAGGGATATTATTCATATGTAATTAATACTATGATTCCTCTCCTCTTGTATAAATGAAACCCTCTCACACATGAATAGATGAATCCTTTTCAGACAATACTCTCTCTTTTACTACATGGTATCAGAGCTGAGAAATGTTTAGGGTTTCCTGTTCATTTTTTTCCGGCGGCGGTACTGTTCACGTGAACAGTACGCGTTTTTCTCTGGTTTGTGGGCCTTTTGAGTTTCTGTTCGCGTCACCACCCACACAGACGCCTTCCCCTTCCTCCGATCGGCCTTTTCCAGTTTCCGGCGAGTTTTCCAGTTTCCGGCGAACAATTTTCCAGATTCCGGTGGCTTTGTTTTTTCTGTTTTTTCAGGCCTTCTTTGGTTCAGATCTGAGATTTGGTGGTTCTTCGGTTACTGTTCACACAATTCAGATATGAGATTTAGTGTTACTTCTGGAGATTTGTTCTGTTCTGGGTTCTGTTCAGATTTAATTTTAGTTTTATTATTGTTTCCATGGCTGCCGGTGAGACTAAGACTATTCATACATCTGAGGTGGTTCCTGTTCTGAATAAAATTACTGATCGTAAGCTTACATGGACTAATTACCATGATTGGATTAAATCCATCCGCTGGTATTTGCTTTTTATGGAGAAGGAGCATCATCTAACTGAAGACCCTCTTACGAATGATGCTAAGTTGGCTTGGGCTCGAGCAGATGCTAGGTTGATGTTACAGATACAGAATTCTATCGGGGATGACATAATCCCTTCCATCAGTCATTGTAATACAGTTAAAGAGCTCATGAGCTATCTGAGTTTAATGTACTCTGGAAAAGGAAATATTACTCGCATGCATGAAGTATGTAAAGGTTTTTATCGTGCTGAGCAAAAGGACATGCCTTTGAAGGCTTTCTTTTTCGAGTTCAAACGTATGTATGAAGAAATGAAGATATTAATGTCACCAAATGCGGATCTCCCCACCCGCATAGATAACATGGAGAAACTGGCGATTCTCAGTTTTCTAACTGCTCTTAATCCCACCTATGAGACAGTTCGGTCTCAGATATTGTCTAGTTCGGAGCTTCCTTCTCTTGAAGATGTATATGCTCGTGTTTTGCATGCTGAAAGCCTGTCTCAACCAGCCACTATTTCTCCAGTTTCTCATTCAAGTGCCTTGGCCGGTCGTGGTCCTATTAACAACAAAACCCAAGGTCCTCCCAAGCAAGGGTCTGCTTCTCCTAATTCTGGTGGCATCACTTGTTATTATTGCAAGGAACCTGGTCAAATGCCCTTGTTACAGGTAACCGTGATTCTTGTTTGGCTACTTCCTCCTCACGGTGGATCATAGATTCTGGTGCCACTGACCACATGACAGGTAACCATCATTTATTCTCTACGTATGCACCTTATGCCAACCCTTCCTCTATCACCATTACAAATGGTTCTTACTCCCGTGTTCTTGGATCTGGCACTGTTAATCCCACTACCAATATTTCTTTGTCTTCTGTTCTTAATGTTCCAGAACTAGCATTTAATCTTCTATCCCCAAGTAAACTTACTCGCCACTTAAATTGTTTTATCTCACTTTTCCCTGACCATTGTTTGATTCAGGATCTTACGACGAAGCAAATTATTGGTAGGGGACATGAGTCTGGTGGTCACTACTTTCTT
Organism: Mimosa bimucronata; assembly: GCA_037074515.1. Lineage (NCBI taxonomy): Eukaryota > Viridiplantae > Streptophyta > Magnoliopsida > Fabales > Fabaceae > Mimosa > Mimosa bimucronata. The sequence goes on along the minus strand of CM073447.1, from coordinate 32,437,369 downwards.
GAGGATCGGGTGTCGCGTTCAGTTGCGTGTTCTGGTGGTGCATCTCCATTTGAAGTTTATTGTCGGTTGGGTCATATGTCTTTGTCATCATTAAAGAAGCTATATCCGCAGTTTTCTACATTGTCGTCTTTAGATTGTGAGTCGTGAGTTTGCCAAACATCATCATGTGCATTTGGCACCTCGCGTCAATAAACGGGCTGCGTCCCCTTTTGATTTAGTTCATACTGATGTTTAGGGTCCTTGTCATGTTGCGTCTCAGACTGGTTTTCGGTATTTTGTTACCTTTGTGGATGATCATTCTCGTACAACTTGGCTTTATTTAATGAAATCTCGTTCTGAATTATTCTCCATATTTAGCAATTTTTGTGCCGAAATTAAAACTCAATTTGGTATCACTGTGAAAATCTTGAGAAGTGGTAACGCTAAAGAATATTTTTCTGCTCAGTTTCAATCTTTTATATTTCAGCAGGGTATGATTCACCAGTCTTCTTGTTCAGATACACCAGCTCAAAATGGGGTCGCAGAACGAAAGAACCGGCACTTATTAGAAGTAGCCAGGGCTTTAATGTTTCAGACACATGTCCCAAAATCATTCTGGGCAGATGCTATTTCGACAGCATGTTTTCTTATTAATCGTATGCCCTCTCCTGTTCTCAATGGATCAATTCCGTACAAAATATTGTTCCCTTCCAGCCCTTTATTCCCTATTGATCCCAAAATATTTGGGTGTGTTTGTTTTGTTCGAGATGTTCGTCCCACAGTCACCAAACTTGATCCTAAGTCACTAAAATGTGTCTTTCTTGGGTATTCTAGGGTACAAAAGGGCTATCGGTGTTATTCTCCTTGCTTACGTCGGTATCTGGTGTCTATAGATGTCACATTCCATGAGTCTACTCCATTCTTTACTTCTCCTCCATCTACACCTCCTGAAACAACTGATGTTCTAGATGATCTTTTGGTATATCAGGTTCATTCATCACCAGTGCAACCAACTATACCGGCACCAAAGGTTTTCCATTTTATCCTCATGTTTATCGCAAGCGACCTAGAGGTCATAATAACATTACACAGTCTCATGATCCACCGGTAACTGCTTCGGCGTCTGATCCTGAACCCCCTCTTTCTGAGCCTACTCCTGCTTCAGATGCAGTGCCAGATACTTCTGATCCCTCCTCTGACTTGCCCATTGCCTTACACAAAGGTAAATGTACTTGTGCCTATCCTATTTCTTCTTTTGTTTCATATAACCATCTTTCTGCTCCATCGTGTTCCTTTATAGCTTCCATAGATTCCATCTCTGTCCCTACTTCCCTTCACCAAGCCCTATCTCACCCTGGTTGGCGTGCTGCGATGGAAGACGAAATGATGGCTCTTGATAAGGCAGGTACATGGCATCTTGTTAACTTACCTCCTGGTAAGAAGGCGATTGGGTGCAAATGGGTCTTCACTGTTAAGACCAATGCTGATGGGACTTTGGAACGTTTGAAAGCTCGGCTCGTTGCCAAGGGATATGCTCAGACTTATGGTGTTGATTATTCAGAAACTTTCTCTCCTGTTGCGAAGTTGTCCTCGGTTCGTCTCTTTATATCTATGGCAGCTACGTATGGTTGGGATCTTCATCAGTTGGATGTAAAGAATGCCTTCTTGAATGGTGATCTTCTTGAAGAAGTCTATATGGAGCAACCACCTGGTTTTGTTGCTCAGAGGGAGTGTGGACTGGTTTGTTATCTTCGGAAATCATTATATGGCTTAAAACAGAGCCCTCGTGCTTGGTTTGATAGATTTAGCTCAGTAGTTCTGAAGTTTGGGCTGCAACAGAGCAAATGTGATCATTCTGTATTTTATCAGAACAAAGATAGTGGCATGATCCTTCTAGTAGTCTATGTTGATGACATTGTGATTACAGGCAGTGACACATTCGGTATTTCATCTCTTAAGGCCTTTCTTAATTCTCATTTCCAGACAAAGGATCTGGGTTCACTGAAGTATTTTCTTGGAATTGAAGTTATGAGAAGTAAGAAGGGTATCCTGCTAACACAAAGGAAATATGTGCTTGATCTGCTAGAAGAAACTGGGAAGTTGGGGGCAGCACCGAGTAGCGTTCCTATGGTTCCCAATCCTTTCCTGGAACTTGATGATCGAATACCATACGATGAGCTGCCAGAGGAGGTGAGGAAGAAAGTTGATCCTGAGAAGATAAAGCCTTTTGAGTTCCCCGAGAGATATCGCAGGTTGATTGGAAAATTAAATTATCTTACAGTTACCCGTCCTGATGTGACCTTTCCGGTTAATGTACTTAGCCAGTTCATGGCAGCTCCCACTGTGGGCCAGTGGGAGGCATTGGAGCACGTATTACATTACTTGAAGGGATCGCCTGGTCGTGGTATTCTCTATACAAATCATGGCCATACTGAGATCGAATGTTTCTGTGATGCAGACCATGCAGGGTCGAAATCTACAAGGAGATCTACCACAGGTTATTGTGTTCGTAGGTGGAAACTTGGTATCTTGGAAGAGCAAGAAACAGGATGTGGTATCTCGGTCTAGTGCAGAAGTTGAATATAGAGTCATGGCCCAGTCAGTTCAGGAGATAGTGTGGATTCACCAATTAATGAAGGAAGTTGGATTTGCTACATCGTTACCTGCTAAGTTGTGGTGTGATAATAAAGCTGCTCTGCACATAGCTTCCAATTCGGTGTTTCACGAGCGCACAAAACACATCGAGATTGACTGTCATTTTGTACGTGATAAGATCAAGGAAAACTTTGTCTCTACAGGACATGTGAGGTCCAATGACCAGTTGGGTGATTTATTGACTAAGGCATTGAGTGGGACACGGGTTGATTATCTTTGTAACAAGTTGGGCATGATTAACATCTATGCTCCAACTTGAGGGGGAGTGTTAGAGAATATTAGGAAATATTACTATAATTAAATTAGGAAATATATTTGAATCCTTAATCAATCCCTTTGATTGAGGGATATTATTCATATGTAATTAATACTATGATTCCTCTCCTCTTGTATAAATGTAACCCTCTCATACATGAATAGATGAATCCTTTTCAGACAATACTCTCTCTTTTACTACAATATCTACACAAAGGGGACATATCTGACAGATAACTTGAGGTTGATTCTTGATTCATATTTCCCCCCATTTTCACAACTGGTCAACTGCTAAGAATTAGGCAATATCCAGCCTGCATGCAAACTTCAGACAATTGCAAACTGACAACACAACTTGCATGGTAGAATAATTTTTCAAAATATTTGTTAAAATCCCATTCACAAGAATGAAAACAAGCCTTACTCAAAACGTATTTCTGGATCAACTTCTGTCACAGCAGAACTTTTTGGGAAACGGTCTAACTGTAGATTGTTGTAGAAATCAATAATAGCCCAGATAATAGGCTCATGAACATCAAGCCGCCAGCACCTCTCTGTTACCTATAGTTTGAATCAATGTTGATGATATTAAAACAGCTTTAAATTTAAATTTTGTCAGAGGCATACCAGAATACTGCACAAATTGCATAAACATAAAATTTAATAAATATACCCGTATGTAAACATATGGATAAACTTGAACTCCATCTCTACTTCCATTCTGCATTGTAATTGTCATCTTGAATACTGGGTGCTGCACATCAGGGGCCTGCTCTGGTGCCAGGAGGACCGGCATTATTGTTAGAGGGAGTTGATTGTCCAATTGCAAATAACCAAGCATGAGCTTGAACCTGTCAAAAGTCTTCCTTAGGTTCAACTTTCTCCATTGTGCATGAAAATTAACAAGGGACCGAAGCAACAAACGTGCCACTAAATCCCTAGGTTTTAGGCGCCTAATTTGGATAGAAACAATCATAACAGAAGCAAAAGTACAAGACGTAAATGGGGGAGGGGAGAATAAGTAAAAAATAAATATAGTGTAATCCACTTATAATTTCAAAGAGAAACAAGTAAGAGAGGTCAATTTCCCCTATTGGAGTCAAAGACTTGCACTCCTCAGGATCAAAGCAGTGATAAACTCACACTTAAAAGCATCAACACCTTTTCCTTTCAGTTCATGTTCCTAGAATATTGTAGACACCTACGCAAGTTGGGGAACCCTCCATTGAAATTAACAATTGAGGTGAAACAGCCAACTCATCTAAGTAGTACATAGAGCAGCCAATACTACAAAGCAGAGACAACTCTTATTATTTTGGTGTTCTATCAATTAGCTACTCTTGGAGACCCAACGTCTTGAAAACTACATGAAACTTCACTTGGTGACCTTTCCAGTCAGAATCTTAGCAATTAACCACTTCAAGAACTACCATTCACTTACTTTAGTACCAATTAATAAGCACCCAAGTGAAGTGATTCACCCCTCCTTCAGAATGTAGCTATTGTTGTAGGAGAACAAACCTACTTTCCTACCTCATAAAATAGCCTATATTATCAAGGTTTCCATCAAATTATTTTTCGATAACCATGATGATAAATAGAAATGATGAAAATCATATATAATGTTTCACAGGGAAATTGGGAAAAAAAATCCCTCTTGAAAGTTTTATCAGTGAGAAAGACCTAAATTAAAGTACCAACACTCTGTGTACCAAATTTGCACGGTACTTTCTGTGTGTACCTAAATCATATATAATTTTTCATGGGGAAATTGGGGAAAAGTCCCCCATTGGAAGTTTAATTAGTGAGAAAGACCTAAATCAAAATAACAGTACTCTGTGTACCAAATTTGCGCAGTACTTCCTGTGTACAAAAATTTATCAAGTCTTTCTCACCAATAAAATTTTCAATGGATGACTCCTCCCAATCTCCCCATTTTTTCTTTATATAGGAAAACCAACGTATGTTAAACCTCTCAAACTTTAGTAGATAATTTGTTCCATGCTGAGGGACTAAAACTGATGCATTATTTTCTACAACTCATACAATTTGGTCTTGCACTTTGTCCTTTCCTTCATATTTGAAATAATCATGCATTAGATCATTTTTTTTGGAGCCAATTGCAAGGTATAGAACTTGAGTTCCACATCACAAGTATGGGATTCTAATGTGGGGCTCATATGGGCCTTGAGCTTTCTGGCCTCATGACATAGCTTTTTGGGCATACTTCTCCCAAAAATTCCCAATAATCAGTATCAAAGACTTTCACTAAATCCTAGTCGCAATCATGCAGGTAGGTGGCTCGATTGTGGAGACACTAGGTTTGTAAAGTATGGTAAAATGATAAAAAAAAAAAAATGCAATTTATAGGACTTAGCCCCACGACACATTTGATAACCCATGGAGCTTCTATGGGCTACACTCTTCAATCTCATAAATCAGCTTTTAGGGCATGGTTTCCAGACATATTACATCTCAATAACAATACCACAATTTAATGGGTTATTGAATTGCTGTGAATAATCTCTGATACACTAAAACCTTACAAATCCAACAAGCTCACAATCCTCTGTTCTTTTGGTCATTTCTGAAACTCAACAGTAATTACGACATGGATGTCAATGCTCAAAACTTCACAACTAGGCACAAAAGCAAATTTTTAGAGACATTAAGTTCCATAGAATGCAATGGTTTTGTTTTCTAAAAGTGATATGAATAAAAACTAAATTTGAGACTTAAAGCAGTACCAATAGGCTTCGCAATATCAGTGAATGAAACATGCCGCATCTAAGTAGAAAACACGAAGGTACACTTGCATGGCCTTTATGCTCAATCCCATAGAGGCTATAGACATGACAACACAAAAGGTTTACCTGCTTGTCTTTCCACCATCAAAGCCAGTCGAATATGATAAGAGGACTCTTTCCAAGTACAAATAGGAGAGCTCCCTAGGTTTATGATCCACAATAGATATTCCGACCACTCCCAACTCAACAAAGAGTTCAAAAGGTGTAGCACTAGTCTGCATTTCAGTCTGTCCTCCAGAAACTCCCCAACCGTCACCAGGCATTGGACCTCTTATCTCTTCATACGAACTCGAATTAAGAACACTACCATCTCTAAATTGGGCAATTGTCTTATCTCTTTCTTCAGTTACATGAAGTTGCAGTCCAAATTCTGCATAACATGATCCAGTCCTCCCGAAATCAACCTTCCAAACTGAAGAGCTAGAGTCTGCACAAAGCTTAACATCCAAATACTTTTGGCCATATGGATCTTCCCAAGAAAAGTTTGTTGTAGAAAGAGGCTGCAACTTAACCCAGGTATCCTCACCAAATCCAGACTGCCGAATGCAAAGTTCTTTGCCAGTTGTCCTGTTCTCAAATCTGTTCCAAGAAAGCTAGAATCTTAGTAGAAATATATTCATGCAGTTAGTCAATCTGAATTAGAAAAATAAGTGCCAATATAAAATGCACACATCACATAGATTGTTTTTAAGCAGGCAAATAGTATTTTAAATTTGACCTAAAATAAAAAAAGGGACATGCAAAAACTCATTTATTTATCGATAAGCAAAGGCCATAAAAAATTTCAACAAAATGGTAAACTCTATAAGGTGTTTGTCATAGTATCAACCTGGATATAGCATATCAAAAAAGAAGGCACCAGAACTTATGAAATGTCAAGTTGAAAAACAGATGCTATGCAGTAATTAAAGAAAAAGTGCAATCAACCTGTAAACTGGATGCACATGATGATGGTTTTACCTAAAATAGAAGTAGATATAAACCTAGAGTACACTTAAATAATGTCTCTATCAGAAGCCATTTCTACATATATAGACTAATCCATATATGAATCTCAGTACCTGATAGGACCTTCAGTTGACCCCAGGCGGAATACAACAATAAAACGTGATCCTTCTTCATATCCACGAATTTCAGTTCTCAAAAATTTAAGGTTACCATCATGTCTCCTCAAAACTATAGTAATTGTGTCCTCTCTAGAAATTTGAATTGGAAACGACCAGTTGGTATCTTCAAATCGCACCTGAAAATAGAGAAAACATGTCTATTACTAGGAGACACAACTCCATGATTATTGTTGACCCAAAAGCAAAGACCATGATGATTATTACAAAAAAAACTAAAAATTCAGTCACGTTTTTCAAGGTGTTATGATGATTACACACATTTAGAAGATTACATCGTAGACTGTCAATTTTCTTATTATTACTTCAAACAAGAAAAGAAGGAAATTGAAGAGAAAATAAAAGAAACAATAAGATTCGCAGTGAACATACACGCAAGAGTTGGAGTGGCATCTATTGAAGAGAAAACGGTCAAAAATCGTTTGAGGTAATTTAGACACATTCAAAGAAGGACATTTGATGTGCTAGTTATGAGGGCAGATCAAATATTATAAAGTATTCTTAAAAGGGATAGAGGAACACCGAAGAAAACACTCGACAAAGTTGCCGAATAAGATATTTTGATTAACAATCTACCTAAATAATGGCGTTGTACAATCTATGTAACCGACCCTACCAACTGATGGCTTCGTTGTTGTACTTCAAACTTGACCAAATGTCAAGAAATATATTCTTTCAAAGATATCCATTAGTTCTCACGGGCTTCAATATTCAATACCGATTGTGGAACGTCTAGGAAGAAAGGCAGAACATAGGAGAAAGAAAGAAAAATTTCTGTAGTAGTTTTGAGGTATCTAACTAGACACAGGCAAGGACGCATGTTACTAGGATGGGGGAGTCATGGCAATTATGTTATGAGCACTGTTGGAGAGTATTGAGTTATTATGGGGAGTCATGGCAACTATTCTATGATCACTATTGGAGAATGATGAGTTATTAGACCCCAGGCCCATTGGATTAATTGTGTTTCTATTTAATTATTTACTCTTACATAGTTTGCTAGTTTTATATAGATTTCTAGATTCTGGTAAGATTTATTTGAATTCCGAAACTCTAAAGACCTAACATGCAGTATTACCTAGAAGTTCTCCAAAAGTATCTTAAGGTGATGTCACTGCTGTGAACATATAAATACTTGTACACATCAATTACGAAAAAACAGGAGAGAACTTTTCTGTCATTCAACACGGGATCAGAGCAACTATATGAACCTGAAGAATGATCTTTTATCACTGTAGGGGCTATGAATGTGATACAGAATCATAATTCTGTATGAAGAGAAAGAGAGGAAATAGAAGAAATCAAAGAGAAAGAGATACCAAGAAGAGGAGTAGAGAAGAATAGAGAAACTAAAGGGGGGGGGGTGAGAATAGGATTCAACCCGTTAGACTAATCACAATGCAATTCACTGAAAATACAATTGCTTATCCCTATTTATAGCCTATATTCTCAAATACTCCTCACAACTCTAACAGCTACGTTGTAACTAACTCCTAACTAACCCTTGCATTACTACTACTACTACTACATAACAGAATGTGACATTAGGAAACACCTTGCCTGAATCAATAGTCATGTCTCAACAAAACTTAGCCACAAAACTCCACCATGCCTATTGTACAAACCTAGAATACCAAGAAACCTCCTCAATTCAATCACACAATTAACTGAATGGCAATTTGGCATTGATTTTGATACAAGGGAAGATAAAGAGAAGTACTTTAAACGTGAAATCATTAAACCAAGCATGCATGACCAAAGTATGGACTCAAGTTAGCCAAGAACAATATGGTGATGACTTGACTAGATCAATCATGCCCTTGGTGATCAGTGGGACACACTATCCTGCTATGGCAGCAAAGGAAATCTGAGACGCCTAAAAGAGAATGTATTTATCAGTAGTGAACACAGCCTCCATGTTCCAGATTAAAGGGGTTTTATGAGAACTGAAGCAATATGATATGGAAGTAGATCAATACTATAATTCTGTTAGAATCCCGAATTACTAGGGATTTATAAGATTATCACTCATTATTTCTGTTTCTGATTCTGATTCATCTAAAGATCTGGTTACCGATAGAGCACAATGGCGTCCTGCGATCCATGTAGCCGACCCCACTTAGTGGGATAAGGCTTTGTTGTTGTTGTTGTTGTATTTCTGTTTCTGATTCATTGTTATATGGTTCATAGGAGAAATTTTAGCGGATTTTACAACCTTATTTTTGTTGTCCGTGAGTATATATTCATAACATAGTGTTAAGAGTTTATCGAGTATATTGACTAATAAGACTGTTATTACCAATCCTAGCACCACAACCATACATGACTATCATTACTTTCTCTGGCAGGCCGTGGCAAGCTTACAACGTACATTGATGAGTATATAATAAAAAGTAGGGTTAAGGGTCTATTCTTCCGAAAACAAGAACAAAGAACGATTGAAGCATACATAAATGCAAATTGGGGAGGAACACACCGTGACTGGTGGTCAAACTCTAATTATTGCTCCTTTGTATGGGGAAATCTAGTCACTTGGAAGAGTCAGAAATAAAGGGTTGTATCTAAGAGCAATATTGAAGCTAAATTAAGGGCGTTAGCTCAAGGGAAATGGAGGAATTGTGGCTGAAACAAGTCCTTAGTAAGATACAAGTCACCCGATCAAAAAAAAAAAAAAAAGTAAGATACAAGTCAAGGACGAATTGCTGCTTAGTATGGCCTGAAATCCTATTCAGCATGAAAGATCAAAGCATGTGGAGATAGATAGAAATTTTATCAGGAAAAAAGTTGAAAAAGGGATCATATGTTTGACCTATCTACCAACAAACTTTCAAGCTACAGATGTGCCAACAAAGGCGTTACTTACCTGCATTTGAGAGTTGTATAAGTTGGACATGATCAACATTTATGATCCAACTTGAAGCAGAATATGGGAATATCTTGTATTCATTGTAAATATTCTCCTTCTAGTACTTCTTGTACTATTGTACTTCTTATTAGGCTTAATTAGTATTTATTAGGTGGTCTTCTCCTTCTTGTATAAATAGACTCGTAACTCAAGATCAATATGAAAAATAATATTCAGAAATATTTTCTCTCAATTTGTCTACACTATTTTGTCCCAGAAGTATTTTTTGATGCAATTTTGCCCTAGAAATATTAAAAGAGAGCAATTTTGCCCATTAATGGTCAATGTCAATTTTTTTACAGTCAACGTGAATTTTTTAATAGAATAGGGCAATATTACTACGTTTGAAACTTCCAGGGCAATTTTTAACCCAAAAAGATTTCCGGGACAAAATAGATCTTTAACCCTAAAAAGTAACTAATCATATAGATCTTTAACCCTAAAAAGTAACTAATCAATCAATATCATGTACAATTACAAAGAGCAAACAGATCACGTGAGAACAGAATTAGTCAATGGCTGGATCACGAGTACAATACATAGATAAAAATCATTTAAATCTCAATCTCAATTACTATTAAGTTTTTATATTAATGTTGGAATTGAAAATGCATAACTCTGGCAAAAAAGAAAGAAAATGCAGAATTACAATCAACCACTGCAATATATCAACATGCCAAACTTCTTGTTTACAAAAAGAACTCTAGCCAACCTGGAGTTTTTCAGGTGCACCAGTTCCACGATACACAAAGGAAGTTCTTGAATCAGAAGAGTGCAGAACCTTCGGTTCATCTTCACTGCTTAACTTGAGGAATATATCTTGACCAACTCTATTAGTGAAAGTCATGAATGGTCGAACAGTAATTACCTGAAAAGAAATCTTTAAGTCTAAGACTAACGAAACTTGAACTACATTATAGCATTTATGTTAAGCTTGATCTTCCATGACTACCTTGGTGGGAACAGATTGATAGGGGCATGGTTTTGTAGAAATAAAAAGCCTCAAGAAATTTCCTTCAGCATCATAAGCAAGTATATCCATTGATCCATCCTATGGACAAAACAAAGTAGTTCTTAAGAAAAATCTTCTTTGCACTCACTTTTGATTCTGACAAATTAATTTTGACATTACCATATCACCGAGTGGAGTAAGCTCTTTAAAAGGACCAAACTGCTCATTGCCTGTTTGCGCAACAGCCACTGAAAGAGCCAAGGTATTAAAGTTCAGAGCAGATGCAATTGTGTAGCCTTCGTAGACTTCCTCTTCAGTAATTTCCTCAAGGATTGATTCATTTTTCTTGTTTGATTGAAATTGAGCAGCAATTTTTTGTGTATGTTTTTGTCCGGCCATATCCAGAATCCTGTATCTGAGTGGGGGACATCTAGCAACTCCTAACCAGTAAGGAGCATAAACTCGAATCGTCTTTGCCAGCAAGGGATGTTCTTTATCATAATTTTGTTCAAGAATGATTTGCAAAACCCTGCACATTAAACAAATTTATAACGAGGAAACAAACACCTCAGAAGTAGCATCCAATAAAACGAAGCAGCAAAAATTGTGAGACAGCAACAAGAAATTATAACTGCCCATAGCCTTTCGGGCCAAAAGAACCCAAAACTAAAAGTGAAACTTCATAACCTTCCGGATATTGAGCTTCTCAAACTATATGTCTTAGATGGAATTCCTTGAGGGTGGGATATGAGAATAGCCTCCTGTTCATTCAAGTAAAAGCAGGTGAGAGAGTACTATCTGTGTAAAACTTACAAAGATAGCCAGGTGACAAACAAAATAAAAGTATAGATAGACATGATATATTACATGCATAGGCAGCCAGCCCCTTTGTGGAAATAATGATAAGAACAAAGGTTTCCTGATATCAGCACTGTATATCTGCACGGATTTTCCAGATGATAATATCCCTCTCGAGCATCCAAAAAAGTGGCCATTTGATTGCATCTCAAGAACAGAATACTCAGCAGCAAGGGGTAGAAAATTGCTGATCATTAGCGGAGACTTGACTACCAAATTCCAATCATGAATGGGATCAGAGTGGATATCTTTCGCAATCTCTGTTGCTTGTATGCTGACACAGAACCACAATTTATGGGAACCCCCTGAGGTTCCATCAATCTCACTACAACACAGTAGTTTTTCTGACTCTGAAAGAGCTGAAACACATATGTTTGACATTTGATTCAGCTTACCAGGATGGTCTGGTTGCGTAGACCCATCCAATACAGAGCTCCAGGTGTAGTTATTGGGGTTTGCAGAATCCCAAGGCCTTAGCTGCAAGAAATATTGGCCAGATTGTGTCAAGACAGAAAGAGGAAGCGGTACAGTTTCACCAGGTTGAAGAAGCCCAATGGATATTTCATGCTTAAGATCATCTACCATTAACTCCCTGCTTCTAACCCATCTTCTTTGCCTTGCAGAGTTAACAGATTCCTTTGGCTCGAAGGATTCAGGCCATCTCAAAGTCTCAACATCAGGAGCATAAACCCAGCCATCACTATTGGCTGATGCAGTATCCAAATGCCAATCGTCAATCCATTTCCAACCTGATGGAAGTTCTACTCCAGAAAAAGCCTGAATTATAGACAAATCATGAGATACAACACAAAAAAATGCTAAAGCCATTCAAACTGAAAAACTACACAGCACACAAACTATAGATTTCTTCCTGAACTTTTGCAATGTTTCTCATCAATAGTCTATCATTAAATATGAATTTCAAAACTTCCAAGAATTTAATAAATAATCATTGACCTATTATCTCTGTTGTCCAAGTCGTCATTCCCTGCTTCTAAACTTTTATTTTAAGCCACAATTCTCTCCATTCATTGTGTATTATACCCTATACCATTGATCCATACAGAAAAAAGGGGGAAAATGGCTTTGAATATCCTCTGGTTCTCTTTCATCTTCCACCACTTATATCTCTGTTAGCTTTCATTTATTTTTTTGCAGTACCAGAGATAAGGCCAGGACCTAGGATAAAAACTATATTAGACGGGAAATATAGTCCAAACCCAATCTGGAATAAATATTCAAATTCTCAGGTCTGATATTGCAAAGCATTACTTCAATCAAACTGTCAACTTCTCTAAGAAAGGATAGCCTGTGAACTGTCATATGATTACACTCCTCAACAAAATGGGACATCAAAGAGGACAAACGGCCATCTCTTATCTATGGTCATCAAACAGTTCATGATTACTAATCCCTCGAATGGTCTGCTAAATATTTTATTTATCATATGAATAGTGTAGGTGCCTAAAGTATCATCCCATATATCACTAATCCACATGATAAATTTTATAGCTTGAAATGAGAAGTCGAAAAATGTTGCAAGTTATGGGAATATTATGTATTTATTGTAAATATTCTCTCTATAATTGATTAGGTATTATTAGACTTTATTGGTAGTTAATAAATATTTATTAGCTTGTCTCTCCTTCTAGCCTATAAATAGGCTCTCTTTGTACATCAATTCATATGGAATGAGAAATACATTGTTTTTCTCTCAAACTTGTCCACATGGCATCAGAGGGTTTAGGGTTTGTGCTTATTTTTCCCGTTTGAGGGTTTCTTTCTGGCGGCACTGTTCACGCTGTCTGCGCACTATTCACCATACCTCGGGCACTGTTTATGCCGTCCGTACGGAATCACTGTTTAAGCTGTCCGTACGGATTTGCATAAAAACACCTTCTCATGCCGCTGATGTTCACAATGATCTCCAGTGTACTCGGTTTGGGTGCACAGTTTTTGAGGTCTAATGTTACCGGTCAAGTGTTGTATTACCTGATCTCTGTATATGTTGGAGGTATTTTCCCAGTTGGTATTTCAGAAATGATGAAGATGATACTCTCAGGCCTTTTGCTCATTGCTGCCACGTATGTCCTAAGATTGGTAGCAAGGAAGGTAACTCACTCATCAACTGAAACTCACGTTGCTGTGGAGACTGTGTCCTCAATATTCCTAGCAAAACGGGGTAACTTTCTTCAAGCCCTAAAGACCTCACGGGATGTGTGGATTGTGGATTCTAGAGCCTCTGACCACATGACTGATAATCACCAATTGTTCACCACTTACACTCCGTGTGCGGGCAACATAAAAGTGAAAATTGCAGATGGTTCACTTGCTCCTGTTGCTGGGAAAGGAAGTATTCGGATTTCAGAGCATCACTCTGGAATCCGTCTTTCATGTGCCAAAATTAGCGTGCAGCTTATTATCTGTTAGTCAATTGACGAAGCAGTCTAATTGTTCTGCTAATTTTTTGTCTACTCATTGTGTGTTTCAGGATCTATCATCGGGGATGTTGATTGGTCGCGCTAAAGAATATGAGGGACTCTACTTTCTTGACGATGCCAGCGTAAGTCATCAACCCGTTACAAGGGTATGCACTTCTACATCTATCTCTAAAAATGAAGATACTATGTTATGGTATAAGAGAATGGGTCATCCCAATTTCCAATATCTATCCCGTATGTTTCCAGATCTTTGTCCCAACCCTAACCTGAATATGAAGTGTGAAGTCTGTGAATTAGCCAAACACCACCGATCATCATATCTTAGAGCTCCATATATACCCACCGAGCCTTTCACTACCCTTCACAGAGACTTATGGGGACCTTCACGTAACCCAAACCGTACCAAATCAAGAGGGTTCATTACATTCATAGATGACCATACCCGTCTTTGTTGGGTTTACCTCTTAAAAGACAAGTCTGAGGCACCATCTGCTTTCATACAGTTCTTCACCATGATTAAAAATCAATACAATACAAGCATCAAAGTTTTACACTCTGATAATGGTACTGAGTATTTTAACTGCACCTTGAGTGAATTCCTCCAAACACATGGTATTATCCATAGAAACTCGTGTGTCCACACCCCTCAACAAAATGGGATTGCCGAAAGGAAAAATAGGCACATTTTGGAAGTCACTAGGGCCCTTATGCTTACTTGTAATGTACCAAAGTTCTATTGGGGAGATGCCATTTTAACTGCAGTCCACCTCATCAACCGAATGCCAAATAGGGTCATATACTTTGAAACTCCTGTTAAAAGGTTACAAAGTGTCTTCCCTATTACTCATCTTGAAAATAACATTCCCTTTCCTGTGTTTGGATGTACTGTTTTTGTTCATACCTATCCAAATAACAAACTTGATCCCCGTGCAGTGAAGTGTATATTCCTCGGGTACTCTAATACTCAAAAGGGGTACAAATGTTTTGATCCTGTCTCTAAACACCTCTTTGTCAGCTTTGATGTTACCTTCCATGAAGCAACTCCTTTCTATCCAAAGCCTACAAAGGAGGGGGAGGGAGAAGACAATAGTCCTGAGAATGAGATTGAAGATGAAGAAGTGGAAGTAGTAGATGAGAAAGAAGAGGCGGCTGACAAAGAAAGATATCAAAGACTTATTGGGAAACTAATTTACCTTTCCCATACAAGACCTGATATAGCTTTTGCAGTGAATGTGGCTAGTCAATACATGAGTGAGCCAAAGAAAAAGCATATGGATGCAGCCTACAGAATTCTGAGGTACCTAAAAGGCACTTCTGGGAGAGGATTATTCTTCCAGAAACAAAAACGTAGAACGATTGAAGTATATACAGATGCAGATTGGGGAGGAACACACCCTGACCGGAGGTCAACCTCTGGTTATTGCTCCTTTGTGTGGGGAAATTTGGTTACTTGGAAGAGTCAGAAACAAAGGGTTGTATCTAAGAGCAGTGCTGAAGCTGAATTAAGGGCATTGGCTCAAGGGATAATGGAGGAGTTGTGGTTGAAACGAGTCCTTAATGAGATACATGTCAGAGTGGAGTTGCCATTAAAACTCTATTGCGACAACACGGCTGCTATAAGCATGGCCTTGAATCCTGTTCAGCATGAAAGATCGAAGCATGTGGAGATAGATCGACACTTCATTAGGGAAAAAGTTGAAGAAGGGATCATCTGTCTGACTTATCTACCAACAAACCTTCAAGCTGCAGATGTGTTAACAAAAGCATTGCTCAAGCCTTCTTTTTGAGTTGTATGAGCAAGTTGGACATGATCAATATCTATGATCCAACTTGAGGGGGAGTATGGGAATATTATGTATTTATTGTAAATATTCTCTCTGTGATTGATTAGGCATTATTAGACTTTATTGGTAGTTATTAGCCTTAATAAATATTTATTAGCTTGTCTCTCCTTCTAGCCTATAAATAGGCTCTCTTTGTACATCAATTCATATGGAATGAGAAATACATTGTTTTTCTCTCAAACTTATCCACACAAGTAATTTCAAGTTAATGGCAAGCCTATCACTTTGACAATAGCGAAGGACAGAAGTGCCATGACAAAAAAATGTAATCAAGATAAAAGCAATGAAGACTGTCATCATGCACCTGATGGGAATCTCCCCCTTCTGATGTACCCTGTCCAGGATGAAATGAGCAACCAACCCAACCAATCTGCGGGTCATACTTTTCAGTTTCAAAATACTCTTCTGTCTGAACTCGGTTGCAATCTATTTGTATAGGTTCAGAATTATTTGAATTACTTCTTGGCACATTATTCTTTTCATAAGAAGTTTGGGACGCAAGGCACACATGAAGCACAAGATTTGTGTTGTTATGAACAGAAACTAGAGATCTAATATTTACATATCTGTTCCCATCCTTCACACTAACTTCACTAGCAACCACATCATTTCCTAGCCTCCAACAAGCAGCAGGTGCAGAGTAATTTAGCCTCACAGTAGTCCAAGGACCTTCCTTGCTAGGACTAATTTGAATAAACCCAGATTGATGGTCCACAGAAGTGGACAGTTGGCAGTCACTCTCAACTTCAGAGTTTTGTACTAGTATGGCGCAGCGTAATTTTCCAGATGATTTATGACGACCATCCTGAGAATTCTGTATGATATCAACGAACATTACATCACACAACTTACTGAAAGAGAAGGACGCAAACCAATTGCAATACTTACTATGGAGTTTTCTGCAGATAGATCTATCCAGTTCAACTTATTAGCGAAATTGTGGGGGAGTGAGAAGTCCTCAATAGTTCTAGCAATCTGGTTCAAGGATTCTGAAAAGAATCCTATGGGAGCACCTTCAAAACCAGACAAGAATTTAATGACAAATGTACTGAATCAACACACACAAGTAATCAATAATTCCAAAATATGCTTCATATAACTAAGTTAATAAATATATATGCAGTGAAATATATTTTGAAGATATCTCGGAACATTGTAATTAAGTTCATAAAAATTTTCTCGTCACTTTAAATTTGGTGGGAAATTCCAAGAAGTACCTCTACTCATATCTGTAACAATCAGTTCCAGTGAGTAAAGGTCCTGCATAAGCCAACTTACACATTAGTTACTCAGTGATGAAGCTTTCGTGGACAGATGAAGCAAAAGAGGAAAGCGCATAATACCAAAAGATGAAAATAATAGGAGGGCACAAATTTTGGAAAGCAAAATATGTTAGACATAAGACATTTAAGTGTGGTGAAGAGAAGCACTTGGCATTAAAGATTTACATTTTTAACAATAACTGACATATCCCTCAAATGATAGTTCAAAGTTTTATCTTCTCAGGGCCATAAAAAATAATCAACGGGAAATACCCAGTCTATATGTATCTGTTAATTTATTTCTCTCTAGCTGCATCATGTAACAATCTCTTATCCTCTCTCACTCCATACTATGATAATAAATCAATCTCCCAAACTGAGTAACTACCAGGGAAGCCAATGATTCTTATCGTAAAGCCCACACTGAGTAATAGATATATGACCAGAAATCGGAATACAAATCAAACTTAACGATGGTGTATACCCACACAGATGACAGATCACCAAAAACAAGAATTGTGCAAGACATAATTGATTAATCATAGCATATACTATATCAACACAAGCGAGATAAGTAACATCCTGTTTTAAAAAAAGACCAACACAGCTAACTCAGGGAAAGCATAATCTAACGCAGTTGAGATATTTTGCAACTACCAGGGAATCAACTTTGAAGAAAAATATTTCATTCCACTCGACTAATTCAAGATCTGAAGGCAATAACTGATATGGGCTGCTAGCACAAGTGCGAGAACTTTGTTGGTGAAGTAATGCATCAGTAGAGAGGCTTTGATCAGGGGTAAGACGGATTGCCACAGTATACTGCAAAGCAGAGCCATTAACTCTGGGAAACTGCATTAGAAATATTAAGTTCTTAGGTCATGAAATAAGAAATTTGTATTGAAAATTAGCAAATAATGAAAAAGGGAAAAACAACTAAGACCATACCTGTGCATCTGCAATGATAACTGTCACCAATCTTTTAACCTTTCTACGGAGCCTGCCCTTCAAGTGAGAATCTAGCATATTTATAGAAACGGGAACTTTCACAGCCTTCATATCCCCAGATGGCATTTGTATTACATTCTGAAGACCCCTTCCTTCAGTAGCACGAACATAAATATCTTGACCAAGTTTGTTTTGTGGCACTATGTAATAATTCCTCTCACGGAGAGAATCAAGTATAGAGTTTCTACCACAAGTTGGAGAAAATAAATCCTAACGAGAAGAGAAAGAAAAAGGAAACACTTCAGAATGCTACTACAGAAAGGTAAACATATTAACACAGAAGAATACAATGACAAAGAAATTGAACACAACCGAAATTAAAGAGTTCTAAAGAAAATTACTCTATTTTTGCAATGTTCTTGAGAATGGCTAAGGTTATTCCAACTTGCATAACCTTGAATGATCATATTTGCATTAGAAACTGAAACATTTAAATTCAGATCTCTAGTTGCAGTGAAACGTAACTGAGAAGCTGCACCGGGAGCATTAAGGTCATATTGGTACCTATAACAAAATAAAAATGAGGCAAAAAGAGAAAACGAAACTTCAGAACACAGCTAAAGGTCCAAATTAATAATCTATTAGTGTTGGGATAAATAAGAGTATTAATGCGTTCGCAACCTAACACATCTTTTTCATCTAGTATGTCTAAGGTGTACTTTCTCTGATATAGCAACTTCTGTTCAAGATCGGGAAACTTCAATTTTATTAACTGATCCTTTCCCCTCTCAAGGATATATTAACTTAGATCCTGGTTCTAGTCCTTTCCCCTCTCAACTTTCTGTTTTCTTCTCCTATCTTTCTCCTACTTCTATCTTGGTCACAAAATGCCATCACTTGTGTAAAATGTCAATAGTCAGTTGGGGTTTTTCCCACATCAATATACATCACAGTAACTCTACTATTTGCAAAAACCGAGCATTTTACCTCACAAATCCATCTACTGGCTCCACAAGAGGTTCCCAGGCTTCATACTTATCATTATAAGATCTGGCGGACAAAGAGAAGCTGACAGTGCAATTCAAATACTCAGTTCTTCCGTGCAGACTAAATGATACACCCATCAAAGATATATTGAACAATGGAACCATCTGTGAAGTGGAAAAATAAGTTAGTATTTTCATCCCAGTAAGGACTTAGTACTAGCTTTTGTGCCTTACGTAGCTGATGGCACATGTAGAGGGGAATCTAAAAAATCCTCATACTATGATGGGTACTTAAGTAGGATGAGCTCCACCCCAAAAGCTAGCTATAGCGGTGGGAGAATAAACCCACTTAAATACCCAATTGACAACCCCATACTACTCAAATGCGGGATTTTGTATCCCATACAACCAATTCTCCATCATATTACAATTTCAAGAAGGGAGGAAGGCAACTACAAAGCAGCCTAGCGTAATAGTAAAGAAGAAAGATCACAAAGTTCGTGTTTAACAATGACATTAGCTCGCTCTTCAATGGTCTATGGTAAAATTTCAATGTAAATAAAAATACTTTAAAGAGATTTTGCAGCTGAATTTGGCAAAAACAAGTTAAATATGTTTGCAGTTAGATAAAGTGATAAACAAAGACATACAAAAGTCAAAATCACTCTCTTGTTATAGCTATTAGATCAAGAGGGGCTTGATAGAATTATTTCTCTATGTTTTCTGAAAACCTGCTATTGAAGGTGTATTATCATTCATAGATGAATCAAATATTTTCTTCTCACCAAGCCACCATAGTCATCAAAAAGTGCAAGCGAGAAGCTCCCAATTCCAGCATCAATTCCTGTAACATCTGAGCCACTTGGAATACTTGAATCAGCTAGTTTTAAAGCAAACCTTCTTGGGGGCTTTTTTAAACCCCCACGGACGATAAAGGTCCCCAACTCACTGCCAACTGCCCAAATGCCAAATGGCTCTCTTGTATGCCTAGCTTCAGATGAATCCCACACGCTCTCTTCCAAAAATTGATCTCCAATGACCTGATCACTGCGAATGCATCTTAACTTGTCAAATTCATTTTGCTTTGGTTTCCCTTTGCATGCAACACAACCCAAGGATACATAGCCAGGGGGAGATTGAGGAAGCCAAAATGTTATGCTTTCCATTCCTCTCTGCTTCTTGATCTGTCCAACAAGCTGAAAATCTTGGGGAGCTTTAAAAAGATTTTCATCACTTGAATCATGAAGAACAGTGCAGGAGTTTGGAGGCTCAAACCTAGAAATAAGATAACCACATCAGATTGGTGGCCTAAAATGTCAACAAGAGAAGAAATCTCAAACCATATTTCCAAAGAAAAGAAAGAGCATTTTTAAGGAGTGAACACAAACCCTTTAACAGCTATATCACCGAAATATACCATCCCATCAGGAACAACTGGACGCCATATGGACAACTTTTTTCTTGAGTTTACTCCCTGATTCCACCATATTAACTGGAAGCTTGCGACAGGCTCAGAACGTCTATTAGAGTTTGCATCAGCGGACTGGTCAGATTGCAAGGTTCCATACCCATCAGATGGACCTTGGATACCCTGGCTACTTGATGCTGCTGGGGACACCTTAATAAAACCATATTTTATGTGACGTAATTCATAAGCTTTACCCAGTAAACCATGCATACCAGGATCTACAGGCAAAAAAGTGCCAACAGAATTATCTACTCTCCAAAATGCCGCATCTGATGATTGCCTGCCATGAATAAACAAAAACAATCTTATCTTTTCAAGTGGAAAAGAGCCATTCTTATGTCTGACAAATCAGTACATCATGAATACAACAAGCAGCCTTATGCCACTAAGTGGTGTCAGCTACAAAGATTGAATGATGCTATTATATTCTATTCACAACAATCTCCTCCCATCATTTACCAAATCAGTAGATCATGAATTTCATAATATAATTCAAACAGTGAAAGTAATCACTTTAAAGTCAATACCATATACAAACACGCCAACTTGTAATCAGGAGTTTACAATTGGACTTATAAAGCTTTAAATAGAGTTTACAACAAAACTCACAAGAAAATTATTTTCTTAATTCCACTTACATATCAGTACTGCTGATCAAGATGCAGTCTCTCAAAGAACATGGAGAGACAGATGAAGATGGGATGCAAAAGGCTGAAGATAAAGGAGGGGGTTCTCTCCCGCGAGTAACTACACAGCCAAGAGCAACATAACCTTTGGGAGCTTCAGGGAACCAAATGGAACACCAATCCTCCCCCTCACTTTTGGAACCAGCTGGTAACAATTCAGAATTATCCAATCCTTTACCAGTCATGCTCCTAGAAGCTGAAGGTGGCCAAATTAATTTGAAATTAATGGGTTTCTTGACTCTTATTGTATTGGTATTTACTGCAAGAACTCCTTTAGCTGGGGGCTTGTCTCTGAAAACATCATATCAATGATAAATTCAAGAACGTGAACAAAGTAAAAACTACTTACAAGAGAAGCATTATTAAGGGATTTCACTGACAATGGCGTAAGGTAGTCACCCAATACAGCAAAACCAGGTGGAGCATGAGGCCTCCAAAAGGTGTATGTTTGGTCGGTAAGAGTATCTGGGTAGTGAAAAAATATTTAGAAATTTCAGACAATAAAATCTTAAAATTTTTATCAGTAATAAAAACAAAATAGAGAATGTCTACATACTCTTTATTGTTCCAACTTTATCAAAGTGAGAGCAAACAATTGTAACTTTCTTTGATGTCATCCTTAAAAATGATAAAATATCATCTTCCACAGCCAAAAAAAGTGTCAAGATGCTGAATGTGAAATTCATAAATATGTCCGAAACATGTAAATGTATATTGGTTTTCCCAGAAGTGTTTGAAAACTTCAAAGTGGTATTAAATGGCTCCAAAATAATGATTCCATTACTCTCCATTGTCAAGCCAAGAATGTCTGCACTCATCTCAGTATTGTTACCCTTCAAGACAAGCCTGGATATTGGATAAGACACATCTGACGTCATTCATCTCTATAGTATAAGTTCTATTTAAGAAAATTCTTGCTGGAAATATTAAAAGAAAGAACCTACTCATGAAGAACTCATGCATATAAAAGAGACAAGTAGTTGACCGAAGTTTATGGAAATCCTACATTTAACATGCAAATATTTGTATTTACTGTATATAGAATTTTATTTTTTAATCCCAGTATCCCTTCATTCTCAGCCCACATTAATTGGCCATTGCTGTATATATCTCCCCAATATTGTTCAGTGGGAAATATGAAGAATTATTCTCATTCCCTTCTACAAAGTTAATTAACATTCATAGATTTATACAGATGATAAGTTGTCCACATGGGAAAACCACTCTGGCATTCTATATAAATATATAGGTCTCAAGGTAATCATATATGCATGAGTATTAAAAAATAACAATAATATGACATTGTGGTCAATGTTAATGTTCCTTCCCAAAAAAGAAAAAGAAAAACAATAATAGATGACCAATTCCTAATACAAAATAAATAAATTCTGCAGATTACCCACTCAGGTGCTAATCAAGGATCACTTGAGTTCCCCACTTGGAATTCAGAAACACAATCTTAGGAATCAAAAACCAGTGTAGCGGGCAGCTGAAGTACAGGAAAACTAAATCCAAAAGGATTATTACCTGCAAAATGCATCCAGCTGTGCATGCAGAAGCTTATTTGAAAGGTATAATAAATTGCCAGCATCTTTAGATGTGTTGTAGAAGGTAAGTTCGGGACCAATGGCCTGCAGAACATAGCTCAGTTTTAAGGTGAGGCGCAAAGAAAGTCAGGCAATTTAAAAGAATTCAACAGCTCGTATCCATGAATTACTGTTACCACTATACACTCTGAGTGGCAAATTTAACACAAGAAAGATAATGTCATATGATATAGAGATGTGGTAATTATGTAAATATTCCTATTTGTAAATAATATTAATTATGGGGATTAGGGTGCTGATTTAGTCAATTGTTATTTCCTTTTTCTTAGTTTATTTCCTCTTTTGTTCCTTGTATTGATTCTCTGGATCCCGACATTAATGGGATTGATTGGGAAGCTCATGTATTATATACCCGAAGCTACTATCAATGAAATATGAATGAATTATTCATCAATTCAACATGGTATCAGAGCCATTCGATCAACGGGATGAAAATATATATATGTAGACCTGAGGCCTCTGAGACTTAAAAAAAAAAGTACAAGCCCAGGCAAAGAAAAAAAAAAGAGACCTGAGGCCTCTGAGACTCAAAAAGAAGTACAAGCCCAAGCAAAAAGAGGGGAAAAAAAGTAGTAAGGAGAATATTAGATAATTAGTCCTACATCGAAAGATTGAGATGTGGATTAAGGGTATATAATGTTGGGTTGAGTCCCAACACATTAGCTTAAGCTTTTGTGATGGAAAGATAACACCCAACATATATATACAATTAATCCATATTTCAACAAGGGACTAAAAATGTAAACGTAACAAAACTTGCATCACAAAAAGAGTAAATGGCTCAACAAATAGTGTTGGAAGTCACCAGAGTTATTAGGGATATTTATGACACTTTTTGTCAGTTATTATTGTGTTTTTATTTTATATTAATTAGCAACAGAGCAGCTATATATTTATTTTATGGTTAGATTATAATCTTATGGATAAAATCTTCTCTGATATTTCTAGTCTGTTTATTTAAACCCTGATGAGAATAAAGAATGGTGCAGCCAATGATCCTTAAGCTGGCAAACTTCAAATAGAATCTTAGTCATATCAATGACAGACTAGGCAACTGTTTAACCTTAACAGAAGGTATATTGGCGGCAAAAAGTAAGACTACAGTAGTAGCTTGAGATCTTTCAATTTTAAATGGTGTAAACGATTATTCAAATAGAATTGAAAGGCTTCAACAACCATGGTCAAACGATGTTACAGATTATAAACACATCGCCGAGGCTGCACCTAATTAACTAAGCTGTCTATATTATAGATTCAACTATCCTTGACAAGGTATCTAGTGCTTGAGCATCAGTCTCTGCGTGATTATAACTGAACAAAGATTACATAAATCTTCCTAAAACAACTTATGGAAGCATGCATATTTTTGTGTCAGTTTGCTTAAGCATAGCGATTGTAGTAGAAACTTACCTGCAACTCAATTATGAGCTCGGTGGTAGAATTACTAATTGTATTATTCTGACATGGCACTTCATCATCAATTCCCCCAAGAGCATTTCGCTGATGATTTTCTTGTAACACTTCCAAATAGACATGATCATCCTTTAAAACTGAATAGCTACTATTAGCTCCAAGAAAAACACAAGAATCCAAGTACTGCCCATCCTACAAGCACAAAACCAGGATAATTAAAGTTTCAAGCATCCAATAACTTAACTGCATTCATAAAGTAAGTGTTACAGGACCGTTGAAAGATGAGACCTTAATAACAACATTTTTGAATTGCAATTTCTTCCCATTTCCCACATATATTAAAGCCTTTGAACTAGGTGCTGTAAGATTGAAACCCTGAGAATCTTTTAAATATAAGGTTCCACCATCACCATCATAAATGAAATGATCATAATTTTCATCATCAACTATCAAGGGCCTTTGTGGTGAGAGAGAGAATTCATGACAAGGTTGCCTGTAAATGAACTGATCCAGGAAGATAGCATCGACCATGTGAGAGCTGTCATCTTCTTCATAGGACAGCATACCACTGATTGATGGAACAAAGAACTCAACTACAGCAAGAAGAAAATCAAGGGCAACCAGCAATTGAGGTCTCTGGACACATAAAGTAACAAATGTTGACAACTGACTAAATTTCACATCAACAATCAACATTGTGGGAACAGGTCCAATATTGTTTTCCTGTATTGTATTACTGTCAACTGAATCCTGCTCATGCTCATATGTAAGAGCATCTAGAGAACTGGCCCCAAAATTGTGAGGCCTTCCTATCGCCAATCGAAACTCTTGTTCAACCCCTTCACGATCATCAAACACACTGAATCCTCTAAGCGTTGCTGAGAGAAATCCCTCCCCGGATGTACTAGATTTGTACAGTAGCCATGCACCACTGACCTGCACAAGGATGAGCTTAGAACTAAACCAAAACAAAGCACAGTTTCACTTTTTTTTCTTTTTCTTTTTATTTCCTTGGTTTGTTGGAATCCTTTCAGTCCGGCTAGTATCATTTAGAGCAATATCAGCTCACTTGTAATTAAGAAAAAATTGCAATTGGACCGCTTAAATGTCTATGCCCCAAATGAATGTGTCAAGCAAGTGAAGCTCAAAACTGATTGCCTTTTCAATTTCATATTATCAGACAGATATTTCTGGGATAAAAGGTTTGGTCTTCTTGATACTAGGTGTATCCTTTCACCTTCAAGCAGTTTCTTCAACCATTCACATGTTATGAGAAAAGTGGTGTTCCTCACCTCTCTCATGTTATTAACATGAATTTTAAAAGGGAGTTCTTCATCTCATACCCAGAGTGGTGGTATGATAAAATCATTGCATCATTTAGTACTTTTTAAGTTTCACTATTTTAAGTGACTTTTCCCCATACCAAGTGAATACGTGAGTAATTTTGTCTCGTAAAGCCCAAAAGTGATTCTTTTAAGTGGAGGCAGACAGTTTAGGCTCTCTGGTTTCTTATAGTTCTTTAGCCTAGAAATAGAAAAATATCTCATCCTCTCCTTTGTCATAGAGATTATATTACCTGCACTGTAGCCAGGGATGCATCTCGGGTTACTCCCATATACAAGCTTAGTTCAACCAGTTTGATGGAAACAGAAACTTTCAGTGAAACAAATGCTTCAGCAGTTGAGGTCCTTGAATTAACATCTTCAGTTTCCCGAGAAACATCTCCTATTGCATCATTGGATGCCGTGATTGAATATTGATTTAATGCTGGGGGAATATCTGGAGGCTCAGAAATGTTAGACACTGCACACTCAGTAATGATTTTATATTCATTGTTTGACATTGCTGCTTTCAACTCTCCAACCTGTCAAACCACAATTTTAAATACAAAACATACCATAAGAGCAGCACAGTCCCAGGAATTAAGAATTAACCACTCTAACTAATTAAAGTAGCGAGTATAACAACAAATAACACTAACAAGTAGTTAAACTACAACAATATAAAAATTGAAGCCATTCAGCAATTAGGAAATTCTCAAAGCAAACTGGAAAAGCAGATCCATACCGTAATAATTGCTTCAATACTTGGTAACTGATGTAGCAAGTCACGGAGTGACCTACGAATTATCACAGATAACCCATTGACATCCTGAATTATGCTTTCACCTAACTCTTCTCCAATTCCAACATTTAAATTAATGTCTTCAACCTACATCAACCATAAAGTCTTATTAAAAATACAAAAAAGATCCCTTTTAGCCAAGTCTATGTATCTCTCTAAATAAACCAAGTTACAAGGAACCGATCTCACCTGGACCATCATAGTTTCCAAGTGTATTGAATGCATTTCATTTTTACCTCCACCGATCCATTCAAAGGTGTTCTTGACAGTAATATGAACTATATCAAGCCTCAAGAAGCTGTATAATAACAATAGAAATGTTAGAGTATAATTAGGAAATATTTAATTTTGAATCAGATTAGGATCCCTATCAATTAGGGATATTAGTTGAGATATTACTTTTGGTGATTAGTCTAGATTATTCTCTCCTCTTATATAAATAGGTGACTATGTCTAAGAATAAAGTGAACCATTTTAGATTACTTTAAACCCTACGTTTACAAGAAACAAATGGATGTTAAACAAGTTAAAAAGCACACAAGATCTACAGTTCAAGAGCTCAAGCTATTAAATTCAATGACCCTTTCGCATGAATTACACATTA
Source organism: Mimosa bimucronata (assembly GCA_037074515.1). Taxonomy (NCBI): domain Eukaryota; kingdom Viridiplantae; phylum Streptophyta; class Magnoliopsida; order Fabales; family Fabaceae; genus Mimosa; species Mimosa bimucronata. The sequence continues at coordinate 32,410,451 of CM073447.1, read as the reverse complement.
CATCATGTTGAAATGTAACACATTGTGGCAAATCTGATTCTTATTGAATAATCCCATAAGTTACAATGTACAGAAGAGGGAGTATAAATACAGAGAATTAGGGTTAGGCCAATCAACAATAATGACCGAGAATCAGGGCTGATTGGAAATGATTAGGGAGAGATAATTACAAGAGAGAAATCTGGAACTTAAACAAAAAATAATCAAATCTCCTAATTAATTCCTATTATCTTGGTATTCAAGTATTCCTTAAATTATGGGATTCCAACACTCCCCCTCAAGTTGGATCATAGATATTGATCATGTCCAACTTGCTTAGAGATTTCAGGAACACATCTTCAGCCAATCCTTTAGTCAGCACATCCGCCAATTGAGACTTAGTAGGAACATAGGATAAACAAATGATTCCTTCTTCCACCTTTTCTCTAATGAAGTGACGATCCACATCAACATGCTTTGTCCTGCTATGTTGTACAGGATTTAATGCCATGCTCAATGCTGCTTTGTTGTCACAGTATAGCTTTAAAGGAGAATTGACTTCCACATGTACTTCTTCAGTCACCTTCTTTAACCATAAACCTTCCATTATTCCTTGTGCCAAGGCTCTCAATTCCGATTCTGCACTACTCTTAGATACAACGTTCTGTTTCTTACTTTGCCAAGTTACTAAATTACCCCATACAAAGGTACAATATCCAGACGTTGACCTGCTATCCTCTTGATTTCCAGCCCAATCTGCATCAGTATAAATCTCAATTGTTCGGAGGTCATTCTTCTTAAAGAAGAGTCCCTTTCCAGGGGTACCTTTCAAATACTTGAGAATCTTATAGGCTGCATCCATATGCTTTTTCTTTGGCGAATGCATATGCTGACTTGCAACACTAACTGCAAAGGCAATATCAGGTCGAGTATGTGAAAGATAAATGAGCTTCCCTACTAACCTTTGATATTGCCCTTTATCTGTGGGAGCTTCCTCTCTCTCTAGTTTCTTCCTCTTCTCTGCTTCTTTTTCTGTCTTCGCAGGCTTGTCATTCTTCTTTAGTTTCTTCTTTTTGGCGCTAATTGGTACTTTACTCGGTTTACACCCGAGCATACCAGTTTCTTTGAGCAGATCAAGGATATATTTCCTTTGTGAGACATAAATCCCCTTGTGAGACCTCGCTATTTCCATCCCTAGGAAATATTTCAGGTTTCCAAGGTCTTTCACCTCAAATTCCTTATTTAAAGCTGCCTTGATTCGAGCCATTTCTGTGACATCATTACCAGTGAGAATTATGTCATCCACATAAACAATCAGAATAGTGATCAAGGCGTTGTTCTTTAGAACAAACATAGTGTGATCTGATAAACTTTGCTTGTACCCCTCTAATTTGAGTACAGTAGAGAATTTGTCAAACCAAGCACGTGGTGATTGTTTCAAGCCATATATTGACTTTTTCAATTTACATACTTGATGATTTCTTCCTCTTTCAAATCCAGGAGGAAGAGTCATAAAGACTTCTTCATGTAGCTCACCATTCAAGAATGCATTTTTAATATCAAGTTGTTGGAGAGGCCAATCAAGATTAGCTGCAAGAGAAAGAAGAACTCTGATCGTATTGAGCTTGGCTACAGGAGCAAAGGTTTCATTATAATCAATTCCATAGGTTTGAGTAAACCCTTTTGCAACAAGACGAGCCTTGTATTTGTTGAGAGTACCATCAGCATTATATTTCAGGTTAAACACCCACTTGCACCCTACTGGTTTTATCCCTTTCGGCATATCAATAACATCCCATGTATCATTCTTTTCAAGAGCCCTTATTTCTTCTAAGACAGCATGTTTCCAATTTGGATCCGAGAGAGCATCATGAACATTATTGGGAATATGAATTGCATCAAGACTTGTAGTAAAGTTGTAGTACTTCTGTGAAAGAGAGGAGTACGATACATACTTCTGAATAGGATGAGAGGTGCAAGTGCGAGTCTGTTTTCGCTTGGCAATAGGTACAGCTAAGTCATCTGCTTCAATCACTTGATTCTCCAAATCATTGTCAATTATGGGTGGAATCTCTACCTGAGTTGAGTTTGGTACAGCATCGGGTATGCTGGACTCCTTTAGCTTTTTGTTTCTCCGTGAATAGACTCCATGTTCCTTAAATCGCCTATTGTGGATCTCATCTCCCCCTGCTTTCGGCATTAAGGTTAAGTCATTTCTAGTTGGATCTGACACATATGGAGGTATAAACGGAGGTATGGGTTCAACAACATTTTTTTCACACTGAGATTCACTCCAACATTTCTCCCCCTGAATCGAAGGTGGATAAAAAGATTCAGATTCAATAAAGGTGACATCACGACTCACAAAGAGGTGTTTGGAGACCGGATCATAACACTTATAGCCTTTTTGAGTATTAGAATAACCAAGAAACAGACATTGAATAGCACGAGGTTCAAACTTTGACGATGGATGAGGAAGGTGAACAAAGACACGACAACCAAACACACGCAATGGAAGATTTTGAGTAAGGTGAGAAACATCGTGGGTTTCACGGAGTTTGTCAAGGGGAGAAACAAAAGAAAGGATGCGAGTGGGAGTACGATTAATTAAATGAGTAGCTGTTAGAATAGCTTCACCCCAGAAATATTGTGGCACATTACACGTGTAAAGAAGAGCTCTAGCAACTTCTAGTAAATGTCTGTTTTTCCTTTCAGCAATACCATTTTGTTGAGGAGTATTAGGACAACTGCTTTTATGGATTATCCCTTTTTCTTTAAGAAATTGATCAAGGTATTGATTGAAATACTCTGTGCCATTATCAGAATGAAGGATTTGAATTTTACTTTGAAATTGAGTGTTAATATATTGATAGAACTCTTGAAAGACACGGGATACACAAGATTTTTCTTTTAACAAATAAACCCAACACATACGAGTGTGGTCGTCAATAAACGTGACAAAATACTTGGAGTGAGTGCGATTTGGAATACGAGATGGACCCCATACGTCACTATGGATGATGGAAAAAGGTCGTGAGGGTTTGTAGAATGAGGGTTTAAAAGTAGTACGATGATTCTTTGCTAACTCACAAATGTCACAATGAAAATTGGTACTTTTATTCAAAGAAAATTGAGGAAACAATTTTTGCAAATAGGAGAAACTAGGATGACCCATCCTTTTATGCCATAAGGTAATATCATTGTCCTCGGGAGATGAAACAAAACTTTTTATTCGGGAACATAAAGCACTCACGGTAGAGACATCAAGATAATAAAGTCCTTCATACTCCTCAGCTGTACCAATCCTCTTCCCCGATGAGAGATCCTGAAAATAACAATGAGTGGAAAAGAAATGAGCGGAACAATTAGCTTGCTTGGTGAGTTTACTTATAGACAAGAGATTACATGCTAAGTGAGGAACATGCAAGACAGATTTAATATGAAGTGTATCAGAGAGATGGACACTTCCAGTTCCAGCAATGGGAGAAAAAGAACCATTGGCAGTTTTGATCTTGTCTTTTCCCGACAAAGGAAGATACGAAACAAACATTCTAGCATCCGATGTCATGTGATCAGATGCACCAGTATCAACAATCCATTTGGAAGGTAAGAATGATGTATGGAGAGCTAGAAAATTACTACCTTTATGCGCCACAGATGCAGTTGGTTTTGACTGAGACTGCATATTTTTAAGGAATTCCAGCAACTGATTTAATTGTTCATTACTCACAGGGGCAACAGAATCTGGTACATGTTGAGACAGCAGCGGTTGAGTGGACTGGACAGGTTCTTGAGTGGCGTGATTAGCTCTGGTTTTTGCTTTCCGGGGCTTCCAGTCAGCTGGTTTCCCATGTATATCCCAACACTTGTCACGAGTATGACCAGATTTCTTACAATGATCACAGGTTGGTTTCCCTTTGTTTGTAGAGAAACCTGATTCTGTATTTTTGCTTACAAAAACAGTAGAGTCAGAACCAGAAACATAATTGTTAGAGCTTGATTTCATTACCACACGAGATGATTCTTCCCTGCGCACCTCAGCATAGACTTCTCGAACTGATGGTAGTGGGACATGGCTGAGAATTCGGCTTCTAACTTCAGTGAATTCTGGATTGAGTCCAGCAAGAAACAGAAGGACACGTTCTACTTCGATATTCTTCTTATACCGAGCAGCGTCTTTTGATGAGGTCCACTCCTCTTCAGTCAAAAGATCTAATTCTTGCCATAACCCAACAAGTTCCAACCAGTAATCCGTGACTGACCTTGCACCTTGAGATGATTTCCAGATCTGTCTTCTAATATCATACATCAAAGATAAATCCTTTGAATCAGTGTATGAATGTCGAGCTGCTTCCCAAATTTCATGAGCGGTTGGTAGATACATAAAGCTCCGTTTTAATGGGGCAGTCATAGCATTGACAAGCCACGAGGAGACTATGGCGTTATCAATCTCCCATTGCTTCATCTCAGGAGAATTGCTGTCCGATGGAGCCTTGATTGTACCCATGAGAATACCTAGTTTTCCCCGGCCAGCGACTGCAAGACGGACCGCCTGTGCCCAATCTCGATAGTTTGTAAAGGTTAATTTGTCTGAGACAATTGATCCTTCGAAACCAGAGATCGACCCGAAGGGACCTCCAGATTTCAGTGGATCTTTGGTTGAGGACTCAGCATGAGAATCCGCCATGGCTATGATGGAGATTTCCCGAGAGTCCTTCTCTATATGAGGGTGTCGGACTAAACTTTTTGTGCGATCAGATTGCCCTGCTCTGATACCATGTGGCAAATCTGATTCTTATTGAATAATCCCATAAGTTACAATGTACAGAAGAGGGAGTATAAATACAGAGAATTAGGGTTAGGCCAATCAACAATAATGACCGAGAATCAGGGCTGATTGGAAATGATTAGGGAGAGATAATTACAAGAGAGAAATCTGGAACTTAAACAAAAAATAATCAAATCTCCTAATTAATTCCTATTATCTTGGTATTCAAGTATTCCTTAAATTATGGGATTCCAACACACATGAATGAGGAACTTGTATCTAAGGAGAGGAATGAACTTTCAACTTACTCAAGACTGTCTGTTCTCCAAGGCATTAATATTATAGGCTTCTTAAGAGAAAGATCCAGCTTCATAGCTGGTGCTCCTTCAATTTCACTTGCTTGAAACCACTTCTCTGAATTAGTCACTTGATCTGTTACTTTGGCCACGCCTTTTGGACTATTTGGAACAAGACCCATAAAATAACCAACAACCTAGACATAATTTTAGACATTTTACAAAATTTTGAATTATATTGAATTCATGAAGCTTGACTAAGCAGAAACTTACCTCCTGTACAAAACGATTCAAATAAACAATGCGCACTTCTGAAAGCTCCCCAAAAAGGCTAAAATCATAACCTTCATAATCTTCATCATCCTTGCAAAAGGATGTGAACTCCAACTGAAAGGCCACACACACGTTTATTAATCAAGTTAACATATCAAAGGACAGCATCAATAGCTTTATGAAATTTTCCCCAGAACTGACCTAAAAGCAAAACTGAAAGAAGCCAGCAAGTTTTCTTCCAAAATAACATGAAAATTACATCAGAACAGTAATTCAAATGCAGAAAGTTAAGTTTCGTTTTTTTTTTTGGACCAAAAAGTTTCGTTATTAATGAGCATAAGAAACTGAATCATTTTTACATGCTTAAATACTGATTCAAGCCAAAACCCTTCTCCCTACAACAGTGGTAGTCATAAAGGTACAAATGAAAAAAAACATAACAAATCACAACACACAAATGCAGTGGTCCTGCCTTTTGAGAAACCAAATCTCTCATAACCAAACTTTTATATTGCAAAACAGATCACAACGCCACCCCCACCCCCGATTTTCAAGTAGGAAGGGAGTTTGCGCCACAAAAAGCTTCCCTCAATTGTTCAAAACAATGCCCATACCTTTGACATTGCCTAAAACTCTACTTATTCATCATTTTTTACCTTTACAGGTAAAACCTTAAAATGAGCTTATTTACCAGTAGTATTAGCCCTCTCTACTTCATTTGCCTTCCTTGAACATCTACTACAGGGCTAAATAAAATCTGCAGCTCTATCAAAGATCCAAAACCAATTGTCTATTTTCGAAAGTGACAGGAGAACTGCCAACACAAGCGGCACAAATTGATATGCAATGAGGAAAAGAGAAAGTACCTCCACAAAAGAACTGCCACCAGGGTTCCTCATATCACAAGCCCAGTAATACAGATGACCACTAGACAGACTATCATCGCTTATTCTTAGATTCCCCAGAGCAGCTTTGATACTAAAGGAGGAAGGGAACACCTTGATATCTGTGAGCAAATTCTCCTGAGACAAACTAGCAAGTTTGGTTTGACTTTCGTTTATTAAATGGATTTGAGCCTGGTCCATCCTCAGTGTCAGATTGAACATAGTCCTGGATTTTCCCTTCCCAAGCAAACCCTTAATAGCTGGTTCCTCGATGGTAGTGGAATGCAAATCATCCACACCTCTTGACTCATTATGTTTCATGACAGCTGTTTTAGAACTTTCAGCAGTAAGGCTTTCTTCATCTTTGTTGATAGAATTAACAAATTCCATAATGGCCAGGATTGTTGGTCTACGACAAAAAAAGGTCAAGGTAGCTAAAGTCACCCTCACCTGAAATGATGTGTTATGGTATTCTGTCAGAAAACCACTGCATTATTGGGGACTAATTAAATCACATAACCCACCTGCTTATCTATATTATTGTATCTGGGAGAGTTCTGATCATAGATAATAATTTGTGCTTTTATAAAACTCTCCAATGTGTCACCAGGTTCAATTTCCCTGGTTCTAGCAGTTCGAGCTTCACTAGGCAGCAGACCAGCAATGCTTGTAAACCTTGGCCATTTAGATGATGAATATCTAGATGGGATCTGACTTTGGAGACTTGACAAGCCGTCCGTTGTGAATCGAGGGGATTGTAGAGGGTAATCAACATCAGCCAAAGTATCGGGAGCCTCATAGAATTTATCATCAGTTTCAGTAGGAGTTAGATCACGAATTTCAACACCTTTTCTCATTGAATCATAAAAAGATGAATATGCATCTGCAGTCCCGATGAATGATCTTGCCAAATAACAAGGGCCAGATGTTTCACTGCAGCAAACTAAATCTTCTATTTCCAATGATTTCAAAATTGTGCCAATGAAAATGTCGTTCTCTCTAATAGAGAGCTCCACCTGTTTTTACAAGAAAAAACATCTCAAATGGACGAACATCACAGAATCGAAGTTTTAAAAAAAATCCAGTTATCTTACCTGACCACCTATGGCACGAAATTCAAATAAACGCTTCTCTTCAGATAAAAGAACCTTCATTAAGCTCTGTTCAGGCTACAGGAAATTACAACACAATTTAAAATTGCAAAAAAATAAAATTTGGAGAACAAAACAACCATACTGAAACCAATAGGCTAACCTGATGACTATAACTGAAGCAAACTTTCAATTCATCAAGAACGCCTGTTACAAATAATCTCTCAGCAATTGATATATCAGTCACGCCATGGTCATCGTGTTCCAATTCCATATCATCAATATCTGAAGAGGTGTCTGATAGACCAGCAATAGGAGCAGAATCCTGCTTAAATAAATTCTTAATCATAAGCCAAGCTCAATTAAATCATATTTTATCACTTAAAAAACTGAAAAAGAATTTCACCATGCAAGCCTCTTTTGCAATACTGCAAAAACAGCCTTCACTACAGAGATCACTCTCGTATAATATGGAGAACTAATGAAGAAACTCAGAGAGAATTTGAGTGGGAAACTGAACACTTTATTCCGTCTACCTCAGGTGAGGATTTATAGAGATACAAAGGAGAATTAGGGTTACAACAATCAGACCTATATTTAAGGTAACTAACAGATTTGCACCAGAGAAATTAGATCAGTCAACAAGTTACTGATATCTAGGAACAAACAGAATTTAAATTCAAATAATTAATCTGAATAACTAATCTGTTCCTATAGTTTAGGGATCTTAAATTATGGGATTCTAACACTCCCCCTCAAGTTGGACCATAGATATTGATCATGTCCAACTTGCCTACAAAGTATTCAAATTTTTTCTTGTCTAAACCCTTAGTCAACATGTCAGCCGTTTGTTCCCTAGAAGGAACATATACAAGTTTGATGATCCCGTTGTCTAATTTTTCTCTGATGAAGTGGCGATCTATCTCCACATGCTTGGTTCGGTCATGCTGGACAGGATTTTGAGAGATGCTAATAGCTGCCATACTGTCAGAGTATAGGTTCACTGGGAGATTTGTACTCATACCCAGCTCTTCAAGTACTCTTTTTAACCATATCCCTTCACAGATTCCAGATGCTATGGCTCTGAATTCTGCTTCTGCACTGCTTTTAGCAACCACTGTTTGTTTCTTACTCCTCCATGTTACAAGGTTTCCCCAAACAAATGTACAATAGCCTGAAGTAGACTTCCTATCTTCTTGATCACCCGCCCAATCAGCATCAGTAAACATCTCTATATTTCTTTGGTCTGATTTCTTGAAGAATAGGCCTCTCCCGGGTGAACCCTTCAAATATCTCAACAATCTATAAACTTCATTTAGGTGCTTCTGTTTTGGATCATGAGAGTGCTGGCTGATTACACTCACAGCATATGCTATGTCAGGCCGGGTATTGGAGAGATATATCAACTTTCCCACCATACGCTGGTATCTTCCAATATCAACTGACTTTCCCAGATCTCCCTCATCACTGATTTTATCAACTCTTATGGGAGTATCACTTGGCCTACAACCCAACATTCCAGTCTCCTTCAAAAGATCTAAAACATATTTTCTTTGTGATATGGAAATGCCCTTTTTTGATCTAGCAATTTCCATCCCAAGAAAATACTTCATCTCCCCTAGGTCTTTGACGCTGAATTCACAATTTAGTGCTTGTTTGATACACTTAATTTCATCCTCATCATCTCCGGTTAAGACAATGTCATCCACATAAACTGCAAGTACAGCAATTTTGCCCTTCCGGTGCTTGAAGAACAAGGTATGGTCGCTTTGTCCTTGTGAATAGCCTTGTTGCTTCAAGACTCGTGTAAACCTTTCAAACCATGCTCGGGGAGACTGCTTTAAGCCATACAATGACTTCTTCAACTTGCATACTTGATTGGGTTTCTTGCTGGGAAAACCTGGGGGAGGTTTCATGTAGACCTCCTCTTTCAATTCTCCATTTAGGAATGCATTCTTCACATCAAGTTGGTGCAACTGCCAGTCTAAGTTTGCTGCCAACGACAACAATATCCTGATTGTGTTTAACTTTGCCACAGGGGCAAAAGTTTCATTATAGTCCATTCCATAAATCTGGGAGAAACCTTTCGCCACTAACCTTGCTTTATACTTCTCAAGACTGCCATCTGCTCTGTACTTTGGGGTAAAAACCCACTTACAACCCACTGCCTTTTTTCCTTTTGGTAGGTCTGTGAATTCCCAAGTATCATTATTTCTGAGTGCTTGCATCTCTTCCTGGACAGCTTGCTGCCACTCAGTACTAGCCATTGCCTCCTCAATATTTCTGGGAATTTTAACATCATCAAGTTGTGAAATAAACGCACTGTATTGTTTGGAAAGTGCATTGTAGGAGACAAATCTGTCAATCGGATGCTGAGTACATGATCTGGATTTTTTCCTTTTCGCAATAGGGAGATCAACATCATCTGGAACGTCTTCATTGCTTGCTGGTTTGGACTCCTCAGCAACAGCACCATCAGATTTTTCAGGATCCATCAACAGTTCAGACGTTTGACCCTTGCCTGGAACCTGAGAGGCTGATCCTATCTTGTTTTTTCTAACATAGAATTTTGAAAATCTTAAGGTGTCTCCCCCTGGATTAGACTCTTCTATATTATTAGGCACCTCTTCTGGTTCACTAAGGTCAAATTGGGCAGGTGTGAAGACAGGGATATCAATGGTAGTTTTAGAATATTGATCCAAGTGGTAAGTGTCTCTTAAGGGCCGCAATTCATCATTCCAATTCTCCCCCTGGATTGCAGCAGAGTAGAAAGGTAAATGTTCATGGAAGGTGACATCACAAGAGACAAAAATACGCTTAGTGACTGGATCATAACACTTGTAACCCTTTTTAGATCCTGAATAGCCTAAGAAAAGACAGCGAACAGCACGAGGATCAAGTTTTTGAGTATGATGAAGATGCACATAGACGGTGCAACCAAATACCTTTAATGGTAAGGTGTTCTCAAGATATGGTAGATTGTAGGAGTTATGAAGAACTTGTAAAGGTGTTTGGAAGGATAAAGGTTTACTAGGCATCCGATTTATGAGAAATACAGCTGTAAGAATCGCATCCCCCCAATGATATTTAGGAACATTTGAGTTAATCATAAGGGCTCTAGCAGTGTCAAGGATGTGACGGTTCTTCCGTTCAGCTATGCCATTCTGTTGAGGGGTATAAGAACATGAACTTTTATGAATGATGCCCTTTTCCTTCAGAAAGATGGATAAGTGATTATTAAAATATTCTGTACCATTGTCAGTATGGAGAATCTTTATGTGAGTTTGAAACTGAGTACAAATCATGTTATAAAATTCAATGAAAATCTGACAGGTTTCGGATTTTTCTTTTAGAAGGTAGACCCAACTAACGCGGGTATGATCATCAATGAATGTGACAAACCATCTAGAATTAGATCGATTGGTTGTACGGGATGGACCCCACACATCACTATGTATGGTTGTGAAAGGTTGGGATGCACGATAAGGAATGCTAGAAAAAGATGCTCTTTGATGTTTTGCAAGTTCACAAGTATCACAATAAAAATGAGATTGATCTTTATTTGAACAAAGAGAAGGAAACATCTTTGACATGTAATGAAAACTAGGGTGACCTAAACGTTTGTGCCATAACTCCAATTCACTAGTCCTAGGGAGAGACACTTTATTACAAGAACCAATAATTTCAAAAGAATTTGAGTCAAGATAGTAAAGCCCCTCATGTTCCTTAGCAGAGCCAATCGTCGTCCCCGTTAACAGGTCCTGGAAAACACAATGATGTGCAAAAAAGTCAGTATGACAGCGCTCATCTCGTGTTATTTTACTCACAGACAGCAGATTGCATTTTAATTTTGGAACATGTAGGACATTTCTAAGAGTAAGAGTTTTAGAGACTTTAACAACTCCAAAACCAGCAACAAATGAATGAGATGCATCAGCAATTTTTACACACAGAGGAGACTTAGCAGCGGAATATGATGAGAATAATGAGAGGTCATCGGTCATGTGATCCGATGCACCAGAATCAATAATCCATACATTACCATTAGTGCGATTCCTAATGGCAGCGAGAGCTTTGCGAAAATTACCTCGTTTCACCACTGATGCAGTAGGTTGGTTTGGAGACGGCTGAAGATTAGAAAGTAGCTCTAAAATCTTGTCAAACTTATCTGGTGGAGGAAGGGAAGAATCACCAGCAACTTCTTTTACTGTTTCTGCAATGTATCCACGGCCCTTGCCTTTGCGAGGTTTCCAATCTGCTGGTTTGCCATGTAGGTCCCAACATTTATCTTTAGTGTGGCCCAGCTTCTTGCAGTGATCACAAGTAGGACGAGGCTTCAAGCTATGTTGGTCTGAATAGCGTGCAGCAAGAGCAGAGACCTCAGAAACAGAAGGATGAGGGGCTGGTTCTTCCTTTAGCATGACTCGTTTTCTTGAGTCTTCACCACGGAGAATGGCAAAGGCTTCACGAACGGTGGGAAGAGGAGTTTGGCTAAGTATCCGACCTCGAACATCATCAAAGGAGGCGTTTAGTCCAGCAAGAAGTTCAAAAAGACGTTCCTTTTCAACCTTTTTCTGAAAGGCAGTGAGATGGGTGGCGCAACAAGGAGTATCTTGATTAACAAGATCAAGTTCCTGCCACAGTGTACTTTTGGCAAGATAGTAGTTGCCAAGAGATAGGGAACCTTGCTTTAAATCCCACACTTTGGCTTTCAAATCAAACAAATAAGAGACATTACCATCATCCCCATAAGCTTCCCGAACTGCTGCCCACATCTCTCTGGCAGATGTCATAAACATGAAATACTTCTTGACAGTTGGACCCATAGCATTAACCAGCCACGAACAGACCAAAGCATCATTGGCCTTCCATATTTTCATTGCCTTCATATCTGTAGCCGGGGGAGTAGTTTCACCAGTAACGTGACCTAGCTTCCCACGGCCCTCAAGGGCGAAGGTCATGGATTGGGACCATTCTCGGAAGTTATCTCCTAGAAGCCGTTCAGGAATAATAGACACAGCAGAACTGTCCAGGCCAGCCGCTGACGAACGGGTGGCGTTTGCTCCGAAGGAACCTTCTTGCATGGAAGTCGCATGAGACAAGGGACTTGATCCCTGTTCAGTTTCGGTGGACTCACTCATGTTTGTTTCTTCGGGGGCTCTGATACCATGAAGAAACTCAGAGAGAATTTGAGTGGGAAACTGAACACTTTATTCCGTCTACCTCAGGTGAGGATTTATAGAGATACAAAGGAGAATTAGGGTTACAACAATCAGACCTATATTTAAGGTAACTAACAGATTTGCACCAGAGAAATTAGATCAGTCAACAAGTTACTGATATCTAGGAACAAACAGAATTTAAATTCAAATAATTAATCTGAATAACTAATCTGTTCCTATAGTTTAGGGATCTTAAATTATGGGATTCTAACAACTAAATATTCCTAATGTCCTATGGTGCGAAAACAGCCTTCACAGACTGTTTATGGGATTCCATGGTATGCTGACTGGAGAGGAGAGCACAGATCCTCATGGGCACATCTCCTTTAATTGTTTCGTGCAAAAAAATTGTTTGGTTCGTCCCTAACTTAAGGTCTTTTAAAACAACTCCTATGATAGGGAAAGACATCAAACAAAACTCCTTGTGAAATTCGTCCTTTTTAAGGGATTGTAACGCAGCTTTTGAGCCCTTTTCATTTTGGATTTCCTGGTTTGAGGATTTCTTATCCTCTGGCTAGATGTAGATTCTTCCCTTTCAAATAAATTTCTTGATCTTGTTTTCTTAAAAAAATTTAAAATTTGAAAAATAATAATGAAAAAGAGTAAAATACGATAAAACTTCTGTGACCAAGAGAATGCAAGACCATATGCAATGACATAAACTTAGAGCCTAAGATCACATTGTTAAAATTATTTGAAGATTATGATATGAATAACATAATTTTCACTGAAAAAAAATAAAAGGAAAACTCGACTACAGAAAAAGAAAAGAAAAATTCAGAAAGCTTAAATGAAGGCAACCTTGTGATATAAGCCGTGAGGACCTTATATAGTGTAAATAATTAAAGAATGGAGATAATATATTAATAGAGAGCAAAATAAGATTCAAGTTATCAAGATAAACAAACCGATGCATGATAAATAGCCCCTTGTATGCGCTTTTGCCAGGTGTTCCTTGCATCATCAGACTCACAGCGTAGTATCAGAGCATTCGTGTCCTCCACAACCTACATGGATTTAGCGATTGACATTAAGAGAAATTCAAACCTTTGTAGATTCAAATATAGGAAATAATCAGCCTTGATCATGAACAACTAAGAAAGAAAAACCACCTTACTATTGGACCGCATAGGATAACAGACAGCCAAAACATGCTCTGCATTACCAACATACTCAGAAGGGACCTGATAAATCTGTTTCCCACGTAGGCTATGAAAGACAAATCAGATAGACTATCAGCAACATACCAGAGACCAGATGCCAATAAAAGTCAGAGAAATACAGTTACTGAAAAGACATGGCATCCTCAAATCTTGTAGCATTAGTACCCCTCACCTCCCCCCACCCCACAGAAAATACAAGCATATGTGCATGTGATGGAGTACTGGATATCATTGGATAGTGGATGAAAGTGGGTGAAATAGTGGCTCTTAGCGCCTCAATCATTATTATCTAGTGAAAGTTTTCCTCAATCATTATTAATTTGTAAAGCTAGATTCTGATTTCATACTTTCAATAAGATATTGGTTCTTAGCGCCTAGGGTTTGCGAATGTTCTTTCAAGGGGGAAAGGCTCCCATAAACCACCGGACCTCATGATCTTATGCTTATAGTCGGAAAAAATTTACGTGGAAAATAAAATGTGAAAACATCAACCCACTGAAACAAGACAAATATTTGGCATAAAGCGAATGGCCTCTTATGATCAAGGAAAATTCAAAAAAATATCAGGAAACAATATTGAAAAGGCACAGAAAACATCAAACCTTCTGTTTTATACAGATATACTTCCATATTTCCCATGAAACGCCATTCAGCAATTGAGTTTACTGCCTTTTTTGGCACAAACTGAATCTACCGCCTTGGTATAAGTTTTTAAGAAAAACTTCTTACAGACCTTATTATGCTATGGTATTCATTTACACATACTATGGTTATGTGCGCTTTCACTCTGGAAAACAGAGTTAAAAGAAAAATAAATATATAAAGTCCATAGACTACGTGAAGAACTCTACACTTACTAGAGGATTTATTTTTTTTCTATAATCATTATAAGGTTGTTTAACATTTCATATAAGTCAAATTTTACATATTACCTTAAAACATAACAGTAAAAGATGGAAACACACCTGGTATACTGCTTGTAAGATTTGGAGTCAGGGCTTTCAAGCACATAAAGAAAAGGCCCAACTAAGCAGAAGTACCGCGATTGCCATACAGCTTCCCTACTTCCCACACCCTGTTACATCAACACAAAATAAGCAGGTATTGTACATCAGAAGACAGCACGACAAGGGAGACAAAAGAAGACACCTACTGAAACACATAACTACCTTCCATGTAAGAAGAGACAGCCACCCCTCAAGGTCAGCCTGATCCCAAGGGCGAAGGAACATTGAGCTTTCATCATCCTCCCCCTCAAAGATTTTTATCACCTGCATCAGCCGATGATAACGAGCAGGAGAAAAGTGAAAGCCTAATGAGGGCAGCCGTACAGCGAGACGTGTTGAAGGATAATACGGAGTCTCCAACCGAATCTGATCATAGTAAGAAACAAATCAGAAAGCTAAGAAACCTAGATAAGATATTAGGAATTTTTGGCTAATGCCGATCAGTTTCTTTCAAACAATGCCAGGAGATTGGGTATGTGATTCAGGAGGAAAAAGTTTATGGAGCAGTGTATTTCCAAACCCTTATTTGGTGAATTTGATCTAATAAAACTGCTTGTATCATTAGAATTGTTCTCATCTTCAATCTATATAGAACGAGATCATTTTATGGGCTCACTCCCAGGGTCTTGGACAGTAATGCTGAGAAAATGGGAACTTTTATTATCTTAACACCATGATTTGTCAATTCGTTGCATCTTATTGATTTAGAAGAAAAATTAACAAATCTTTCATTACGCTCCATTTCTTCCCTCTACCAGCTCAACAAGTTGAAAACACTCAACTATGCTTTGCATATTCCAATGTAACGGTTTAAATGTCCGTTCAACTAGTAGTCCTTCTCGATGATCAACCCTTTCCTGGGACCTGATACTCAAAAGGTTGCTTGAGTAGCCTTCTTTGAAGACCAAAATTCCTTATAGGTAATCCTTTCAATTAGACCTCTATCTGCCTCTCTTGACTATAGGCAAAGCTACCCTAAACACCAGTCTTGGAGTTTCCCATCCTTATCACCGTTTCTACTAACCAGATTTTCAAATAAAAAAAGGACATCTCAGAAGACAAAAATAGCTAAAGATATCAAAATGTCAAGAATTTTACCTGTTGAAGATGCAAGATGACTCCACACCTGTCAATAATTTGAAAAAAACGAGAATTGGTATCATAGACTGAGTTATTTAGTGGAAGTTGTCCCCAGTGATGGTCACCATCAAACAAAAATGCTGATACATCACTTAAAACCAAATCAAACTGCAAGTACATATTCTTCTCATCCGACTCTTGTTGACAGTCATCCTGCATCATTTCATAAGTTGGAACATTTGATAAATGGTTCAAATTAATATACTGCCCAGAAAAATTAACAACACATACCTGTGTGCGGATCACCAAGTTCCCAAGATCCAGCAGAAGTTTTGTAGCATGGGTATTGTCAGGAAAAAAATCAGTAGGAATTGTAATCTTAGGTGCAGCAATATCCAAGTCCAATGAAAACCTGATAGACAAAGAGTAGTTCATATCAGTTAATTTCACTAAACATGTCAGAGAACTGCTGTCAACATGTTGGCATGTATTCTATATCGAAAAAGATTACAATTACAAAAATAACGAAATTTTTAAAATTTTGTAATATGGATTGCTGATGAATTCACAAAATTTTTTTACATTTATTTCCTCTATATAGTATCAGAGATAGAGATATCTGTTTCAATGAGAATATAACTTTGACAATTTCTAAAATCATAACAAAAGGCTTTACAGCTATTAGACTTTACAATGACCAGGAAATTTTATGTCCCTTACGGGTATCAGACTTAACAATCTACTGGGAAATTTTGTGGACTACTTAGCATCATACACCTTTACCTCAGACAGATACTAACAAGATATTACATAGGGACTAACCTAGCATGATCCTTCAATGCTCTGTTCATTTGCTGCTGAGCAGTGCGCTTTACTTCATCGATTGTCATCTATAGTGAAAGAAGCAATGAGAACATGTTGGTTATGGCAGTTCATATACGCAAAGAAAGGGAATGGGAGGAAGAAGAAGATTCTCTTCTGTTTGGTATGAATCAACAAGTTTTACTTGGGAAACTTGCATTCCCTCATAAAGAGAGAATTCCTTCAAAAAGTTGAGAACAAGTACATTCCTCAGGAACTAAAATTTTAGTGACTATTTTATCCTTGTAATTTATATGATTTTAAACTTTTTACTCTCTATTACTTTTTATTTCCTCATATTTCAAATTATGTGAATAAAAATATTATTAAAATCTAAACAATACTCCCTGCGGTCCAAAATATAGGACCTATTTGAGAAAGTGAGCTTGATCTAAATATAAGAGCTCTTTCTAATTTTTATCAACTTATCCCAAAATTCTCCCTATTGATGCTTTTCAATAATAAGCAAGTACGAGGGGGGGTGAGGGTGAAGGGGGATGGTTAGAGTGTTTTGTTAATACCGCATAACTAACATCCTTAATTTAATCAAATTAGGTAAATATGTCTTATATTTATGATCGGAGGGAGTATTTTAAAACAACAAAAAGTCATGTTCTACTAAATGAAATTGGCTACATGAATCGCAAAATACTATTATGCTCGATCAACAACCAAATCTTTGGATATATTATTTTATTATTAACCAAAAGGTCTATTCAATAACTTCATTAAGTGTCCTCATTTGTCTTCTTCTACCCCCCTTTAAAAGACTCCAAATAATCCTCACTAGCGTCCCAACGGCCTTATTTGTACATATCCAAACCACCTTAAAGAATTTCCTATCATTTTTTCTTCAATAAATGCCACGCTAACTATTTCTCATATGTTTATTACGAATCTTATCTTTTCTTATGTGACTAAATGTCCATCGTAACATCTTTATATCTACTACCCCAACAGTTGATCTTATTATCTCTTTAAAGCCCAACATTTACCACCATATAGCATTGTTGGTCTTCTAGCAGTTAAATCAAACTTCCCTTTAAGCTTCTTAGATGATTTTCGATCACAAATAACTCCTACAGTCTTTCTCAATTTGAACCACCCAACTTGTATTCTATGTGTAATATCCCCATCAATGTCACCATCATTTTGTATAATTGATGCTTATTATTTGAACTTCACCTGTGGTATGGTTTAATCTCTCATTTTAACTTCCAAATCACTTTGCCTCTTATCAAAATTGTAACACATATGTTCTGTCTAACTCCTACTAGGCGGAAACAAATCAACTCCAAAAATATTTTAAAACATTTCAAATATTGTAATATAATCCCATAGTCATGCTTTTAATATCTTATAATACATCCTCAATAGTTAAAATATGTAATTTCTATTGAGATAAATATTTTGATGTCATTTTTCTTTGGCCAAAAAAATATAACTTTCCTTTGCACGAATGACTCTCACATTTAAACTTTCAACCACTAAACTTTAAGAAGTCAAATCAGATAAAGGGAGAGGCATTAGGCTTGAGTATTTTCAACGGGGATATTTGTGTCATTTTTCATTTTGACTCCCTCCCTTTCCATCTTTTCACCAAACAACATTTGTGCATTACAAAAGATTCGTTTTACCAAACATGGGAGCAGAGGGATAGGTGATACCTGCACAGCAGCTGCAGTTTCCCGTACTACAATCTGACTCACAGCACTATTACTTTCAAAGAAGTTCAGAATTTGATCAATGCTTTCCTTCAAATACTGTCCAGATAGAGTATACAAGTGAAACAAATAAATAGAACTTTAAAGTAGAAGGAAGAATGAAGAAAAGGAAAACTTAGTGACAGCAATGCAGCATACAGTCATGTAACATGGAGAAGCTTTGGCAACCATGCTCCAATCCACTTTCTCATCGAAAGGTTTATAACAGAAAACACCAACTAATGAATCTTCCGAAGCAGCACTCTGCAAAGGCATGGAACAAGAGTAAATTAACTGGTTAATGTATATCTAGTTTTCAAGCATAAAGACAAAACTACATAAAATTATACACTTGACTCCATGGGAAAAAGTCAAACCTCTGCAAGGAGACCCTTTGGCGATGACAACTTATATGAACCCAACTTCATATCAAATACTTTTGTTTCTGGATATAGCTTTATAGAGCACCTGAGATCTTCACTTGATAATTCAGCAACAAGCTCTTTGGCTTCCCCAACAAGCTTCGAAGCATTATGCTTCATGTGAATTATTAAGAAAGTGTCAAGAACATCGGCCTTGTTACTTATAACTGATAGCCCATCATCACCTTCCTTATACCCAATAATTTTATTTAAACGGTTCCAGTCTTCCTCACTGAAATGAAATGCCTCATCTTCCTCTCTAGGAGATTGACTGTTCCTGGTTCACATAATAATACGAGTAACACTATCAAAATTATAATTAAATCCATTTTAACTTATTAACAATAGGACTGAAAAATTTTTCTTAAAAATTTTTACCATCCAAATGACCACCAAGATTTCCCTGCCTTCTGTTTCCTTGCATTAAGACCTGATTCTGCTGATTGCTCCACAAACTTATGAGCCAACATTCTGCAATACCGTGAAGTAGAAAAATGCTTCAAGGACAGAAATTAAACCAGAGAATTCTAGATTCAAACAACTATCTTATATGTTGGTGAAAAGATATTTCAGTTGGACCAAAATATGGCAACTAGTTAGAATATAGTCAAAAGAAAAGCCGCATTCACTACCATTATTTCCGTGATACATGTTGGAAAATATGAAAGGTTGTAGTGACACTCCTATAACAAAATGTTTTACAAACTCAAACAAATGTGACAGGTTTTAAATTTAAAGATACATACATTTCCCTACAGCAAAAAATTTCTAGGTCCGTGATACAGAATTGATATTCTGTAATGAAAGAACTAGTGAAAGAAGAGTAGAAGGGTAGAAGAAAGAAGGAACAGAGGGTTTAAAGAACAAAAAATACAGAGGGTTAAGAGAAAAGAACGAGAGAACAAGAAAGAAGAGAAACCAAACACACCAAGCAATCACATTATGTCGTGACCCATTTGAAATTAGGGTTAACCAGGTACATATATACCTTGGCTACTCTGATTAACAATTGGACCTTATTTACCTAGGCCCATTTATCCCTTAAAGCCCAAAACATATTAATAGCCCAATTCTCATCTGATCATAATTAGCTAATTAATCCCATTAGTTAAATAATTGGTACTAAGCCCAACTCTACTTAACTAACCAAATTAACTAACTATTCCTAATTACATTTTCATATCAGTCTGCCACTAGTCCAATCATACAGCTTTAATATAAATATCCAAACAGTAAAGAAACAAGGGTTAAACAGCAAATCCACCCCGGAGGTATACGAGAAGTCTCAATGTAGCGCCGGAAGTTTGAAACTGCAGCAATGTGGCCTTAAATTAATAGAAAGTTAACTTTGACTGTTAGTTCTGCTCATAATGCCAAATCATCCTTATTTTAACCAATCATTATATCACAACTCATCCACATCATCCTCCTCTTTCCCCTTCCTCCCTACACGTGCCTTTCTCCCTTCCAGTGAACACAGTCAGGCAACCACAAGTCTAGCTCTTCATCTTCTTCTTCCTTCTTCTTCAACAATTTCTTGAGGCCATGCACCCCTTCACAGATTAAATATCATTTTGGGTAAGAGTAAATTGACTTATTCACCATCTCCCTCTATCCTTCTCCGGTGTCCTCTATCTCGAACATGATCAGAGAAAGTCGATGGTGGCCGCCGATGACGACATCAATCACGTAACCTAGTTGTCAATGGTGAAAGAAGATATAGAAAGTGAAAATTTTGTTGAAGAAATCGAAAAAATTGTGGATCTGGGTTCACATTCGTCCATGCTTCAGATTTGCGTTTTCCTTGACATAAACCATAGCCACTCATCTCCGCCATACTCATCCACTATTTACAGGTGGGTTCTTCAAATACTCTCTTTTCTCTCTATTATTTTCTCTTTAGTTTATTGTTTAACTTGGTAAATAATTAAGTGTGGTGAATGCGCTTGAACATGGAGGGCAAGTAGAATTGTGCAAGATTCTTCAAGCTTTTGGAATGGTTGTGAGAGAGGAGAAAATGGAGAGATTTTTTAGATGAAGATGGCTCTCTCTTTGGGAAGAACGTTTCTCAACCCAGAAAACTTGTTTCTAAATCTGCTCTCTCCCATTCACATCGAGCTGAGGTAGATGAATTAGCCAACAAACTTTTATGAAGCTCTTTTTTGTTTCTAATTCTTTTTTTAGAGTCTGCAAATCTGAACTTTTCAGCAACTTGCTGCAAATTTTTGAGCGATGAAGATGGGGGAAGAAACGCTTGGATGGTCTGACCAATGTGTAGAGTGATGATGACAGATGGAGAAGATTTAAATGAAGATGATGAGTGGTGAAGATGAAAAAGTGAGGAGTCAGTTTTTTATATTTTAATTTATTAAATGGCCGCCACATCATCAATCCAATCAGCATTAATAAGTCAACTTACCAGTCAAATTTAACATTTGTTAACTCCGGGGCAACATTGCTATGTTTTACTACTTCCAGGGCGACATTGAGACTGCAAAAACTTCCGGGGCAACATTGAGACTACTCTTATACTTCCGGGGCAGATTTGCTACTTAACCCAAGAAACAATTTTCAGGGAGGGGGACTTGGACTTTGTCTAGAACTTTTTATACAGCATGCTAAATGAAAGAGATAGAGCAGCATGCAATAATTATTCTCTTCTCTTTTAAAATGGCTACACATTTAAGTTATTACTATCTCCTACAATGAATTTGTTACAACTTCAAATAAAGTAAAAATGCTCCAGCAAATAATACCAGAATGGATTTGCAGCATCCAACTCCGGTCTTAAAACACAGCTTAACCAATAATGCTATGGTTGAATTGACTTGATTAATTACTGACTCGAGTAGTAGAGAGTTTCATCACACAAAAATTCATGACTATCAAAAATCAACTAACCATGCCAAATCTTAAAAAATAATAAGAGCGAATGAATGAAAAATACCTCCATTGCAATATAAGTTCAATATTGAGTTCACGATCCAGTTCTTCAATTTCTTTGTTGTCCCTAATCGTCACCTGACTAGGGTCAGATTTAAGTAGTGAAGCATAGAGAGAGATGTATCTCTTCCTAAGTCTTGCATATCTCAGGACCTGCTCCCATGACATCTTTCCACTGCCAAACAAGAAAAAAATAATATCTGTGAAAACTTAAATAAAATTATGGCCTTCAAAAAATAAAAAGCCACAGTAGTAACCACAACCCAGGGTTCACTGAACTAGTATAAATACCTTGCTTTCTTAATCTGGTCAGAGACAGCTTTATAAGCATAATTCCACCAAGATCTTGGATCATCTTTAACTGCAACTCGTGGACGATAATGAGCATACTTTAAGCGTTGGTTGAACGCAGCAAAGTTGTCTGCTAACTTCAATACATCCCTGTATCCATCCTGCACAGATAAAAATGATAAGTTTGTTTATATCTTTTTTTTTATTTGGGGGGGGGGGGGGGGGTCCCAGACAAATGACAACCAAAAAAATTTAAATGAATGAACCTTAGACAAGCATATTGTAACATCATCCAGATTCACCACAGCCTTATGTAAAGGTTCATTGCTTTTAGCAATTTCCTTTGCTTGCAATTTGGAGTATTTTGCATGGCCAGTCACTGGCTGCAGAATGTATGAGTGCTCCCTTAAAGCATAATCAGCTGGCTTCCCTTCTTTAGTACCAAATTGAAATACCTAAAGTTTTAAAATAAATTTGCAGGAATTAATTCAATAAGAAGCTGATAAAAGAGGTTGATAAGCAAAATAAACATGAAAATAGAAGCATCATCTGCCATTCCGATGGTAAGCAAAGTGAACAGTTACACCCATTTCAATCCCCCTTCTTTCTCTACCATACATTGTATCACATCATCTAAACTAGAAATGGTAGCCTCAAAAACAAAAATAATTTGAGTTCTCGTGGTAAAACTCCTACAGGTTGTGCCATCATCTGCCTCCTTGGTTGAATTCAGGCCATAACCTGATGTGATTATAGTATATGAAAGAGGAAGTTTAGGTCGGCAAAAAATAGAAAGAAAGAAAGGGAACCTGAAAGTGTGGTGTTGGCTGCTCAACTATAGTATATAAAAGGATGGTTAGCTGATTTTAAAGATGGGTTTGATCATTATGAATGGATTCCAAATCATCTTGTCTCTGTCCCTCTAATCTTAACTCTTTACTCTTTCTCTTATCGTCTAACTTACATCTCTACACCCGCTTCTCTCCTTCTACCTATAGATCTTAATCATAATATTACCATTAGAGCCACTTTTCTTGAACTGTGGGAGAAGACAAACTTTACAACTAAGCCAGGGCCACAAGAATTGAATGGAAGGCATCATTCATCGGAACAGAACCTGTTGCAGAGGGTAAACAGTCAAGTATCTACCTCAGAGCAACACGTTCAAGACTCCAACTGTGATAGAAGAATTTTCACCATAATTAATAGAAAATATACAGAGCAATGGGCTGTCAGCATATATAAAAAGGAGTATCAGCTGCTAATCCATTTAACCAAAGAGGGATTTCCAAGATTCCATCAATGTTCTTGGATGGACTGCAGTTCTAAGAAAACATTCTGGAGCAGTTTCTGAAGACCAGACAGACACTAGGTCTCGGTATTAGTCACACTTGAATCGACCCTTCTACTGTTCATCTAAGTTAGGTGGTCTCAACACGTGCAAAGTCCGACTTTCAGCACATAGTGCTAACCCACCATTACTCAGTTGCTATGTTTTGTTGATTTGTGAAGCTTCAGTTAAGTGTAGGTGAAACAATGTAGAAAGAATCTCTGGATCTTCAATCAGAGATTCTTTCTACAGGATCTTCAATCAAAGATTCTTTCTACAAACAATGAAGTGGTTTGAGATTTTATTCAGATTTGATGCCTTCTAAAGTAATTCTCAAGCTGTTTGAAAGATATGCAAGAGGAACTATATACCAAAACTAGTGACAAAGGGGGAAAAAAGTGGATGTAATCCCCACATGCAAATGTTTGCGCAGAGAAAGCCATAGAACTAAATATCTACTGGAGATACCTGAAACCACTCTGAGGGAAGCAAATCCTCCCATGGCTTGCTGACATGCCATGGAATAATATCTGAATCCAAATAAACTGCAAGCCGATCAAGTTCAACGGACTGCAAATCAATAAGCAGAAAAGACATCAAGCCTAAAGAACAAATATTAATGGGGGCACAAAAAGAAGTAAATTATCATTATGGAAAATATTGCTGTATGATAAAAATCATGCACTATTATAAGTTCAGGTATAACAACAACAGTGTAAACTTAGGGTCTAAAAGTAATCTCAAAATGGTTCAACTTTATTCATGGACTTAATCATATATTTATACAAGATGAGAGAAGATTCTAGACTAATTACCTAAAACAATATCTAAACTAAAATTCCTAATATCTCAACTAATATCCTTAATTAATAGGGATCCCAATCTGATTGAAAATAAAATATTTCCTAATTCTTAAATATTTCCTAATTCCTAATACTCTAACAAACAGCAAGACCTCTCCAGTCTCCATAATGGACTAAATTCCATCTCCCTTCCTCTCTCCTCCCTCCAGCTTAATTTCCTCACGCCATGACACATTACCTACCAAGGAACTCAAATTTGTGCCAGTGCCCCCTCCCCCAGGAAATTTCTCTCCCTATTTTCTCTTTAGACCCCCCAGCTAGCATTCCCTTTCTCCCTCCATTTACATGTTTTTCATGGTTCTGATCACAAGGAAGGCCTGGCCTTATTTCCCCATAATGTAAAATGGAAAATATGGACTTAATGAGCTACAAATTTTACTTCTTAGACAAGGAATAGAATTCCATCAAATAAGTCAAGAAGATAAGTGGATCATGAAACAGAACATTATAAAACATATTACACTTCTTTTCAAGCAAAGAGAATGTGATTATGTGAATATTAAGAAAATATTTCTTAATGAGGAGATATTAAAACTTAAACAACAACAAAAATGGCATATAAAACATTGCACAAAGATTTCATAAATTACAGTATTCATCAGTTCACAACAGAACCTTTTGAATCCAGTCAAGTGCACCGCCAGGAATAAAAGTCTCTTTCCCAGTGTCATCAACTGTCATAGCTGAGAGTTTCCCCAACCTAACACCAGCTGCAAATGGATTCCCCGGATTGCTACAAAATGAAAAAAATCAGGCCACCTTAAAAGTTAGTAAGGCGTGCAATGTCAGCAACTTGAGAATGAAAAGTTTTCAAATAACAGAAGAAACAAAGCTTCAAAAGAAAAAAAATCCACAAAAAGCACCGGTTACCTCTCAAGGTCCTCATATCTGATGTGTACATTGGAAATTGAAAGCTTTAAGTTTCCAATTATGGTACTGATGAGGGAACCCAGCCAAGATTTATTCTTAAAATGAAATGGCAAGAACAAGTTAATATAAATAAATATCCAGACAGACTTGCATAGCACTACATTTGATATCCACAATAGCCATACTCGTACTAGGTGTAACTGTTATTAAATGTAGACATTCATTTATACCATGTCTAAATTCTAATTAACATAGATGCAGAACATTCCTAGAAAACACTGATATTTGAACCCATATTCCTATGCATATGCATGATATTCATACATACAACGAAACACCTCCCGAAGTGCATTTTTCCTACCATTTGAAAATGTATGTATCAAAACTCATACCATTTCTGATTTTAACTGCTGTGACTTCTCCCAAAGTTTCATTTCCATCTCCTGTTGCCAAAGATAAGGGAAAGAAATTTCCAATCAAAAACCCTGTGTTTGGGTTAAAATAACTTCAAAATGATTACTAGTTCTCCTGACCTGTATTCGGTTCTTCTTGGCTTCCTGCACGGCATCCTCACTACATCCCTCAACTTGAGTTGCAGGTTCAGCTAATAAGAAAATGCGATCCAAATATACTAAAACCGGATCTTGACCAAGCCTACTCCATGGTACCTAATGGACATACAAACAGGCACTCTTAACTATATATTCAAAAAATACAAATAGCGATTACAAGTCTCAGGTTTTTTCCGAAAAAACCTAAAGTAACTTGTGCAAAAAAGAAAATGCTTGATTAAAAAGTATGTTAAAAGCATACATAGGTTAAATAATGAACAATCTATCGACTTCATCTCAAAAGCTATGCGGATATCATCATATCAAAAATTCAATAGTCATCGCCCTAATGATGAACTTCTACTTCAACCCATAAAACAACTAACCAAACTAGAATTTCTGGCCTCTACTGTGGATATTGACCAACTGAAGATGAGAAAACCTAGTTTTGGGGGGGAAATCAAAATCCTCACAATACCACCCCGAAATACAGTATTAGCTGTAGAAAAAGGCTCTCAATTTTCCTGTATGTTTTTAAAGCACCACAAGTAAGCCTAAATATAATAATAAGATATGTGCTGATACAAAGGAGTATCACTTAATTACTCTATCACTGTCTCCAACCAAATGGACCACGGCCTCAACTTTCCATGTTTGTCCACCTGAAGCCTAAAAACTAAAAATCCAACACTTCTCTACAACCAAATGGGTGTGGATGCAAGTATTGCTATAACTTATAAATACAGGATATGACACTTTTTCCTTTTGGAGGAAAGGTACTACTGCGACAGATATATTTATAAAACTAAACAAAAATATATTTATACATGTAACCATGTCGTTCATGATAGTTAACATATAATTTCTTACATTGTAGTTTGGTTTAATTTGTACTCTAGTAGACTGTTGTTCAAAAGTTGGCGTTTTACTGGTATAAGGTTGAGGAAGTTGACATATATGTACCCTATAGTATCATTTCATCAAGGTTTTTGGTGAAATATATTACTTGCACCCCAAATAATAACAAGAAGAAAAACGGAAATTGGTGGTGTGATCACCGTCAAAACTGAGGTCACAAAACAGAAAATTGTTGGAAGTTACTTGGGAAGTCTCCCAACTAAAATGAGAACAGGGACAACATTGCAATCTGAACAAGAACCAACGCAGCATCTATTATCAAATTAAAGAATCAGCTTGACTTGACGCATAAGTTGTCTGGATCTCAAAACATCAATGAGGCAAAAAATGTAGGAGTTAGTAACATAGCCCAGTCAGGAAAGTTCTCTACTGCATTGAACATTCTAGCAAAAAAAAAAAAAATAGTGCATTCTTGACTCAGGAACTTCTGATAACATGAAACATGATGAATCACTAATTGATATTAACCCTCACACCTCCTTATTACCAGTAAAAAATGATGATAGTACTTCAACAAATCCCAATAGTACACGGAAAATCACTATATTCAATATATTTGTTAACAGAATGTATCATTTGTCCCTCAATTAACCTTCCATCCTTTGTTTGCTACGAAAGATTATCAAAGATAGAACTGTTGGACTCATTTCTTTGATGGGGATTGTGAATTTTGGGACATGGAATCCAACAAGGAGTCCGGCAGTGCTAAGGAGTAGATGGACTATATCTCATGAGCGTACAAAAATATCACTAAATCTGAGTCTATTTTATGCTTTGGCACATTGAACTAGGGCACTGTAATTTTCATTGCATGAAAAAAGATATAACCTAATCTATTTAATAATAACATCATAGCCCTCCCATCTTACAAGCGATACATGAGACTTTTCAAAAACCATAGACATAACCAAGTGTAGATGGTTTTTTTCACCTTTGTTGACCATCACCTTTAGGTTACTTGGATTTTTGTTCTCAAGAAGTCTGAAGTGTGATAAGATTTTGTACATTTAAATAGGTATAACTTTAGAACTGTAATTGATAAATTCAACAACCAACCTTGAGTTTGACTGATCCAAGGAACCCTGCCTTAACCTTAACTGGCAATTTTAAATCATTTAGAGCCTCAGGCTTGAGCTGCATATTCTTGAGCTCCACATCACCTGTTTTAGATTTTAATTTTAAAAAAAACAAGAAAGAGATTAGAAATGAGAGAGAAAATGTAGACTGAAACGATAACATGTGAATTAAACAGAAATGTTTTCCTCAACATAGAGATTGTTGGAAAAACGCATAGTCTGCATTCTTGGCTCCAATAAAATTTGGGGGGGGGGATAGAATTACTGGCGTGTACACCTACAAGCTTGCCATAGTTCTTTCAAACTGATAAGTATAGTCTTAACATAAATTTCATATGAAAACATAGCCTAGAGTAACCAAGCACAGTGGCTTCATCCTTCATAAAACAAGCAGAGGGGAAGAAAAGTAGGGGGAAAGAACAAGACCAAAATCTCCCAGACCTGGACTATATAAAACCACACCAACCAGAAGCAGGCTAACCAATGAACAAGAGTGAGTGCCTCAATCAAGACTGAAATGCATCACCTCTACAGCATCATTAAAATATATATGTACATATATAACAACAACCAAGAGCTCTATACAATGGATTGATTCCACCCTTCCTGTCCGGTTGCCATCATTCACAAGGCATAACTTCGAGTTCATCACAAAATAACACAACAGACAGCAAGTACTTTCTAAAGATTCAATCCTTTTAAGTTTTTCCGCGTAATAACAAACACCATGCTCTCTATTCACTATACTGTAGACCAAATTCATTAACTGTATTCACAAAAATACAGTCACACTCTGGTTTCAACTCAGCAGTAGAGTAAAGGAACTATGAAAACGAAACGAATGAATAACGGACCTTGCCAGACACTGATTTTGAGTGCTTCTTTGTTGAGGCCTCTCACATAATTGCCAAGGTACCTCTGCAAGAGGTACGCCACCTGATCCTCCAACATCTCGACGCTTTATGCGATAAACATTTCAACGATGATCCTGAAAATCAAACAGAAAGCAAAATAGACGAAAACACGATCGACTTGTGAAGAAGAAGAAGAAGAATGAAGGGAAAATTAAGCAGGCGATTCGGAACTTGAAGGCCACGTCGCTTGGCCTGAGAAACGAGAACACGCTAGCCTTGTTGCTCGTTGCTCGTTGCTCTGGAAGATACACAGTAGAAGTTGGGATCAGAGAGAACGCGGTACTAAAACGTACATTTCACGCAACCAATAGAAGTTGACCACGTTGGATCCAGTGAGATCTGGTTGGCACGTGGCTGATTCTGAGAACATGTGACACTGGAACCGCCCGCACCGGAATGTGTTATTTTTTATATTTACAAAACTGCCATTTTTATGGATGCGGTCGGTTTTATCCACGTCGATCCTCACTGATGTCTCGAGTTTCGAGAATGAACTGAATTTGGCATTATTTCTTTTTTATCAAGAGAAAATTCCAGAAAAAGACTCTCGAATTACCAAAAGAACACTTTGATACAACGAATTTTGGAAATGACCAGTCAGTACAATTTCGAACTGTGACTGAATTGTCCTTTAACAAATTTAAAGAAAAAGTCGAAAATACCCCTGGTTCAATTATTTTTTTTCTTTTAATAATGGGCCGCCGCCACCGCAATTATTTTTTTTTTAATAATGGGCCACCACCACCGGCGATGGCGGGGGCCCACCCCGCCATGTGGTGGGTGTCCCTTGTATAAAAGGGACACAAAATGTGAGGGGGTGGGTTTGGTGGCCTTACCACCAAGCCACCAAGTATCATCATAATATATATTGCAAAAAATATATATATTCTATCTTTCATTCCTTCTTAATATTTTATCAGAAACGTTCAAGGAATTTCCAACTTCGCATAAGGGAATCCCAACTTTTGTTAAGGGATTCCCAGCATGTACATTACCATTTACCAACTTCCTAACTATTTTACCAAATCTTCCTACTTGTTACCAGAAACGTTTAAGGGATTCCCAACTTCTCATAAGGGAATCCCAACTTTTGTCAAGGGATTCCCAACATGTACATTACCATTTACCAACTTCCAAAATACTTCATTAAATCTTCCTACTTGTTACCAGAAACGTTCAAGGGATTCCCAACTTCGCATAAGGGAATCCCAACTTTTGTTAAGGGATTCCCAACATGTACATTACCATTTACCAACTTCCAAAATACTTCACCAAATCTTCCTCCTTGTTACCAGAATCATTCAAGGGATTCCCAACTTCTCATAAGGGATTCCCAACTTTTGTTAAGGGATTCCCAACATGTACATTACCGTGGAAGTTGGTAAATGGTAATGTACGTGTTGGGAATCCCTTAACAAAAGTTAGGATTCCCTTATGAGAAGTTAGGAATCCCTTAAACGTTTCTGGTAAAATATTAAGAAATAATGAAAGATAGAATATATATATTTTTTGCAATATATATTATGATGAGACTCGGTGGCTTTGTGGTAAGGCCACCAAGCTGAGGGGGTGGGTTCGATTCCCACCCCCTCACATTTTGTGTCCCTTTTATACAAGGGACACTCGCCACGTGGCGGCCCCACAGCCTGCCACGTGGCGGGGTAGGCCCCACCACCGGTGGTGGTGGTGGCACATTATTAAAAGAAAAAAGTAATTGAACTAGGGGCATTTTCGACTTTTCCTTTAAATTTGTTAAAAGACAATTCAGTCACTATACAAAATTGTACTGACTGATCATTTCCGAAATTCGCTGTATCAAAGTGTCTTTTTGGTAATTCGAGAGTCTTTTTCTAGAACTTTCCCTTTATCAAATTTGGCATTATTTTCAGTTCTCTGCATTTTCTTTTTAATTGAGTCCTTCTATGATGAAGTAACGTAACATTAATGGAGTGTTGTTAGATGATAATGCATGGATGACCCAACAGTCAGAGCAGCGTGAGAGGCTCCATCGTGTTACTATCATTGTTAGCAAAATACGAGTAATTCCGGAAAATTGCATCCTTTTTCCCTAAATTTCATGGAAATCTAATCCATACTGATGAACCCAGAATCCAATGATCCATCCATGCAACCGGTCCGGACATGACACTAACTTAGGGCCCCAACAAATCGGGGTAACTCGATGCAACCCGATTTAACCCTATAACATGTTGGGTTGATGGATGCTATGTTGCTTTTTAAAAAAAGTTGGATAAAGTATATAATGATCTTGCTAATGAATCAATGTAATAAATTAATATTTAGTATTTCATGGTATGATGAGAATCTAAATTATTTTTCATTTTTTATTTCCTACTAGTTTGACTCCCGAATTGACTCACATGTTCAAACGCCTATCAAGATTTCATTACTTTGATAAATTGTAAAGTATATAATGAATAAATAAGTGTAAGATCAAATAATTAGACATGTATGAGACTTTCAATTTTTCTGTTCATTTCTTCCTAAAAAAATAATTAGACATTTATTGAGTAAAAAAAGACATTCAATCTCGTTTTTCCCCTTACTCACAGAGTAAAATTCTCATGCCCTCCCCCAACCCCCTTTACAGATCAATGGAAAGTGAGAATTGTTGGTTATCCTTTTATTTTAATGAAAAGTTTCATTGTTTTCGCTGGAAGTTGAGAGGTAAGGTCTTTGAATAAGATGCCAGAGTTGGTATAGAAATATAGTCATGAATGTGTAAATACAAATGAATCCTTTGTAGTTAAACGGGATAGAACGTGATATCTATACTTTTATTCAATTCTGATTTTGATATCTTTACGTATTTTTATCATAATTAAATAATTTAATTCTGTTTTGGTAGCATCGTTAGCTTATATACAAAAGAGAACATGCTAATATGACACAGTTAGATGAGTTCATAATGATTATTGGGCAAAGGTAATAATTTAATTATGAGATGAAAACAAACATATACCAATATCAAAATTCAATAAAAATATAGGTACCAATAAATAGATTTTCCTACTTAAAAATTGAAAAAACCATGAACAAATGTTGAATATTGTTTATCACTCTTTTTATTTTCTATTCTGTTTTGGTTTGGTGTGTGCTAAGCAATGTGGATTCATGTTTGCGTCACCACCTAAATTGTTGTAATTCGGTTCATCGTCCAACTTCCCTCCATTGCTATATAAATCTGGCTGGCAACAGCACCTGCAAATATCCAATGTATAGTTCAAGAGCAACCTCAAGGGCACTGCCATTAAGAGTTATTTCGCAACTACAGGTAAAAGAAGCTGTGACACTCTTATTGGATTAAACGAACTATTCCTGTAAAAACGAGGTGAACAGAATCACGGAAGATATTTCACTTAACAAGTCAGAATTATTCCAAAGGACGAGGAAGAGTACTCTAGAACTCAAGAGCTACACACACGGGACCTCTTATTGTTCATCATTTTAAAGGCATTAGATTAGAAAATATATGTTGATAGCATTTCCTCTCATATCAACGTTGCATCTAATCTAATTTATAAAGAATAGTTTATTTAGCTTTTAAAACCATATATGATTCATCAAGTGAATTTGTAAGAAACCGTTTAATCCCAGCTTTAAGGCGTTTAAAATATAATGCCAGCTTTATAAGGCATTTAAATATTTGAATAAGTAACCGTTTATTACAATAAAAGTAATCATCATTTAAATGCTATCAATTTCTTCACATATGCATTAATATTTGATCCATAGAATCAGCTTATTTCCAAAACTTCCCAACGTCCAGATCACATAATAATGTCTTCGTATTTTGTATAACCTTATTTGTTTTTCCAAAATCTTTAATTTTAGATTCCAGTCCACATTTTAACTCGCACACATGGGGCGGGGTATATTAGCCGGATTTCAACTTAAGTAACCCATTCTTATGTAGGCTCATTCCTGCTCTTGATTTATTTAGTAGTCAAATATCACCTATTATTTGGACTCTCACAACTCCAACAATACGGGATTTGTTCCTTACAACACACCCACTCAAGCCCCAGAGTTTGCATTATAAATTGGATTTTTTTTTTGAAAAATTATAAGTTGGATTCAGGGTTGCTGAAAGCAGCACACATTTTAAAATTGGAATAATCCAATCCAATTCAGCTTCGCACGTTGATGAATGAGTCGTTGGATTGGCCCGACATAGTTTGATGCACTACTAGGCGAGCGAGTTAGATTGGATCTTTGGTTTTGTTTTATCCCACTTATAAATTTATGCATGGTTGTCTTTCTTCGTTAAGTGACCCAATGATTTTTGGACCAAGAAAAAATGCTACACCAGTGAGTTTGACATTAAGCTCCTAGCCCATATCAAATTAATTGAACATGAAGTAGCCCGAATAACAACTTCCTTGGGTTTGGACATAACTTGGAAGGCACATCCAATTACCAACATGGTACCATGTTACAAATAGGACCTAGTTGATTTTTTTAGAGAATCCTAAGAAAGTTAAATATGTTATTTATAAATTGATTTGACTGAATTTTTTTTCTTTAAACTAGTTTCATTGACTTATAAGCTAACATATAATCTAATAATACACAAAATACGTTATAACTAAGTAGTTTATTTAGCTTCCTTAACTTCTCCAAGAAAAGTCAACTGGGCCTTATATTTAGGAAAGGATGAAGTATATTGGAATGGCCTTGTGTAAGGACGTTGTTGCGGCCCACTTTGATTTAACCAATATGGAATCCGTTTATAGCAGTGAGAGCTGACATTATGTAGCTCTCCCAACACTAAAACTTCAAATGTGAATGTGATATATATTTTTTGTTTTCTACCATTCAACCATTTCAATTCGGAGACATTTGTTTCAATATGTACATGTCACTGCTAGTAAACTTCCAAAACAACTTATTAAAAGAGAAAATGGAATTACCACAAAACGCTTAGATCAACTGGCTATTGGTTGTTTCAGCTTAACCAGTGGTCTCAAATTTGAGCCTTGGGCATACAGCCGCAATAATTACTTATAGAGGTAACGAGATTCCTCTCATTGTGAACCTCCATTCCAGCCAATCGAATTAGTAGACTGTTACCAGCGTCGGATCCCTGATGGATAAATAAAAAATAGAGAAATTGGGATGAAGCTATGCAATAAGGGAAGGCAAAACGCAGCTGGTAGCGTTTCATGAAGAGTGGTGCTCACTTCTTAGTCAACTATATTTTTCTCCTCCGTGTATCATAACATGACATTGACCTAATTGTCCTTTCACTACTACACGGAACCTTTCTGTAGCACTCCTTTTGTAGCACTTGGATGAATAAATGCTACATCACAAAAAGTACGGCCAATTTGTTACGCTTTATGAAACCTATGCTATATAATATTTAACATATTGTAGCACTTATTCATAAAAAAATACATTGTTACACTTTCTAAGATAAGTGCTACAAAAAAAATCAGTCACTTGTAATGCTTTCACAGGAAAGTGCTACATAAATGTCATTTAAAATTTATTGATGTATAAAAAAATTTATTAAAAAAAACCGCAATTGCGTGTGGGTAGGCATTTCTTAGGCTAGAAAAAACAAATAAAAAAAAAGAAGTTAGGCTATTGTAGCCTTGAATTTAGGGTGGGATTACTCTTCTTTTCTCTTTATTTCTTTTTATCAAAACTTTATTACGATTAAAATTTAATATTTTATAACAATATTATTATAAGTTTTTTTAAATTATAATTGATTTATTTTGATTAATAGCAATTATGAACTATGTATATATGATTTTAATAATTCAAATCTATCAAATTATCTATATACTAAAAAAATTTATACAAAATATTAAATCTAAACAATTTATGTTTTCAATCTAAGGCTAGATATGAGATAAGATGAAAAAAAAGAAAGAAAAAAATAGAGTAACTTACAATATCATTTTTAATTATTTAATATTTTTTAAACCCTAAAACTACCCCACTTTCCCCATAATCCTATGCACAAAGCCAAGAATATTTTCCACCTTCTTCGCACAAACTGTTTTCTTCTCCAATTTGCCTATTTTTTCTCTTTTTCATCT
Organism: Mimosa bimucronata; assembly: GCA_037074515.1. Lineage (NCBI taxonomy): Eukaryota > Viridiplantae > Streptophyta > Magnoliopsida > Fabales > Fabaceae > Mimosa > Mimosa bimucronata. The sequence goes on along the minus strand of CM073447.1, from coordinate 32,375,872 downwards.
TGGCCATTAAATTCAGATCCTTCTTTTCCAATTTCTCCTCTTCTCTTATTCAGTGACCCAAGCCTTTTCCTATTACTCATCTTCCTCAATTATTGCCGGTCGTCTCAATCTTTTCGTACATTTGAGCTCCAAGCATACCGCATGTGACCGTTAATGAAGAATCGCTTGTTCGAGCCTCTCACCTAGTAAGTTTCAGAACAGAAGTTTTCTTTCAAATGGTTTTTGCCTAATCACGTTAGAAATTGGAAATTTTTCTTTTGTTGTTTTGCCTTTTTTCTAGTTATAACTCTGAAAGCAAGGTGCCACTTTCTAAAACTTAAATTGTTTCTAGATCCAGTTTCGTCTCTTCAAGATACGCCCCCGTTTCCCACTTTTTCTATTTTTTTTTACATTTTAACTGTTATGAAAATTGCAATGAAGAAATTGCAAATCACACTCTCAAGCGAAAAATCTTGTAGAAAAAAAAAGATTAAAGTCTATAAGCAAAGCAAAAGAATAGTTACGGTATCATTCTTTTAATTGTTTTCTTTTTCTATTTTTTGTCCTTCCTTTATAGGGATCAAATAGGTGAAAAGGAGAGTGCTTACATTGTCGTAACTCGTAACCATTGAAGGATCCATTCCCGGTATTAAATTTAGATATTGTTAAGTAACTATTGTCACAACAGTCACCAGATGAAGCTCAACAAACTAGTCGTAATGATATACTTAGTAGAGCATTAAATATACCTGAGTCATCTGGTCGTGTTCGAGGTGTTGGTTTTGGGGTTTCACAAACATCTTACTTTGGACCCCAAAAGCGCTCTAGTAGAAGTGAAATTTCACAGCTAAAAGAGGAGATGAATTCCATGAAGCAACTTATGCAAGAGCAAATGGCTGTACAAGCCCGATTTTACCAAGAACAAAACAAACAGATGTGGGAACAAATGCAAATCCTCAAGCAACATGGGGTGGCAAGAAGTGTTCGAACTTGTAACGACCAAAATATGAGGGACATTTGTTCTTCTATGCCTAAGGTTTCTTTGCCTCAGATAATTTATTTTCTAGTTATGTTATAATCGCACTGTGATTTCCTATACATTCATCTATTAACTTTATTTTGTAATAGGGTGAATCAAAGTGCAAGCTACATTTGGATCAATCTTTTAGAAATGCGGTTGCAATGGGCATTGTTTATAACAATGCTAATAAAATTCTGCACAATTCCCCATTGCCCTCTAACACACTTCGAGTTAGAATTGAAGTTTGCACCAATCTAGATGCCCAATCACCACACCCTACGCCCGATGAGGAAATAATGGTTAGAGATATTATTGGTCTTTATGCTGCATGGCCTATAGATTTTATTGAGCCACTTGAACAGGTGGTAAATTAACACTTCCTTATACTTTGAACAGTTAGTTAATTGATACTTCCTTATACTTTGTATATATAGAACTACTTATCTTAATTTCTTCACTTTGGTAGGTTGTGCACTCAAAAGGAAAACAAATTAAATCTGTTGGCAACAGTTCCAAAGCATCAATGACTCCATCAAAAAGGAAAATCCCAACCTCATATCGCCATGAATTGGAGATGATTGCACCTCATTTGTATCAAGGAGATGATGGCATAATCATGAAATTTGACAAAGACATCTATAACACCTCTATTTTTTTTTTATCATCTTAACTGAGATGCTTTGGATGACATACTTCATCGTAGATGGATTGATGTTCCAGTTATCAGCATATGGATTAGGTGCTTTATCATTCTTATTATTTATCATGTAATATAATTTTGTTTTAATTAAGTTTTTTGTTTTATATGAAGGTACTTGTACCATAACTTGTTGGTAGACAATGGGAGGGTAAGATTTTCATTTATCAACCCCCATGTAATCAGCCAACACCATGGGAAGAATGATATCACTCATCAATCTAAAAAAGTTAAAGAGTACTTCTTTGCAAAGGTATCTGATAACATGCTATTTCTAGCACCATTTAATGTAGGGTAAGTCAATGGATAGTCTTTTATATTATGAGCTTTTTAATCTCTTTGATACTTATTTCTCATTTAATACAATTTTTAATAACATGTTAGGACACATTGGATTCTAATTGTCATCAACCCTATAGCATCTTTTGGTCCATTCATATATTACCTAGATCCTCTTAGGCAAGGTCAGCCAGAGGACCATCCAGACATGTTGAGGCTATTCAACAGGTAAGTGCATCTCCATCGGTGCATAAATACATATATTTATGTGATTCAACAACTAACAAATTAGTTTATACTTCATCTTTTCAATTAGTGCATTGAATGGCTATCGAGGTTCTAAATCACTGAGTTATTCTAAGGCAGTGGACCCTTTGAGAAGTTATAAGTGGAAAAAAATTAAGGTATTTATATAAATTGATTCAAATACTGAAAAAAAAATTACATGCTTATATTGATAAAACCCTATTGATATTTTTGTAGTGCCCCTACCAACCTAATGGTAATGATTGTGGATATTACATTATGAGATTCATGAAGGATGTTATTGCTCATGATCAAATTGTTGTTCCTGACAATGTATGTAATTTAAAGTTTTCACTTTCTATTTTTATATTTAATTAAATAAGTCAAGGTTAATATTTAGTTATTTTTACAATGTTTTATGTTAATTATTGTGCAGTATTATAGTGACACATACTTTGCAAAATACACGGACAACCAAGTAAATGAAGTAATTGAAGAATGGTGCAGATATATGTTCCAAATTTGTACGGCTAAGCATTCCATTTAGCTTTATTCTCTACTTTGGTTATCTATAGAGTAGGTTGAATATTGTTTGATATAATGTTGATAAGTGTAATCTTGACTATTAGTTGTTGTTCATTGTAGAATACTAGAACTAAGTTGGATTTGATAGTTGTTTATTGTAAGTTAATTGTTTTCCGATTTTGATTTTGATTCTGATGTTGATTGATAACTGTTTTATTTTCTCTTCACCTTAGAAAGTTTTGGACAAGATAATGTGAATTCATTTATATAAAAAATATCAAAAAGAATAATGTTAAAAAAAATTAAAAATTAAGCGCTACATAAAATATAATATTTTGTAGCATTTTGTCTATGAAGTGTGACATAATCAGACGTAGATTTTGTAGCACTTTGTCAATGAAGTGTGACATAATTAGACGCAGATTTTGTAGCACTTTGTCTATAAAGTGTGACATAATCAAACCCATTTAGGTATTGCTTTACCAAACAAATGCTACATAAAAGGCAAAATTAATAATTTATTTTTAACATATAAAATAGTCATTTGTCATGCTTTTGTGAAAAAGTGTTACATAACAGTCACCCAATTGTAGCACTTTTAAAGCGCTACATAAATCAATTGTAGCACTGACATATGTAGCACTGCAAAAGTGCTACAAAACAAAAAAAATAAGTGCGACAAAAAAGGATTTTTGTAGTAGTGTTTATAAATTTAAAGGAAAACGCCCCTGAACACATCTATTTTTTAAAAAATAAAAAAGGAACCACCCGACTGACCACTAAGGCTCCGGTCATCGGCCAATGGTCACGGGTCTTATTAATTTTTTTATTTAATTTAATAGGAGGAGGCTGGTTCAAAAAATTAATTTGGAAGTGTAGGAGGTGGGATTTGAACCCACCCCTTTGGCATGGGAGACTTGGTGCTTATTATCAAACCACAAAGTCTCTTTGGTATATGTAATGCAAAAATAATATTTGTATCATTCTTTATTCATTTCCAATATTTTCCCAAATTTTGTTTCTATTTCACCAAAATTATTTTATATGTTACCAAGAGTTTCCTATGTTTTAACAACTTTTTTCGAAGTTTTTAAACCAAAAGCGAAGATAGAGAATCGCTAATATAAGAGAGCTTATGAGTGATAAAATTCTAATTTTAAAAATGTTGAGACTTGATAATGGTGAATTGAAATTTTGAATTTAAAATTGGACATAATGAAAGTGAGATTTGAATGGGTGCAATTAATTTCGAATTTTCAAGGGTATGTTTGGTTGGGCTTAAAGTGAGAAAATAAGTCCTTATTTTTTAGCCAAAAGAATTTAAAGTGAGAAAAACAATTTTTATGTGTTTGGTTGGACTTATAAAAATAAGTTCTTAGGGAAAAAATAAGAACTTATGGAGGAAATAAGCACAAGTTGAAAAAATGACTTATTTTTAAAAATAAAAACTTATTTTGGTGGGCCAACAAATTTTGACTTATTTTTCACATCCAATCACAACTAACCCAAACATACACAATCTAACTTATGGAAAATAAGTCACTTATAAGTCATTTTTTCACAGCTGATCCAAACATAAATCTCATTACACAATCTGATTTATTTTCAATTTAATTTATGTATAAGTCACTTTTCCAGAAGTCCATCTAAACACACCCAATATGATATATCTTTCCTTAAATTGGATTCTTTCCTTAGGTTATATTTCATGTTGTAAATCAAATATATATGTATTGATGATTGCCTAAAATATAGTGATATATTTGAGCACAATAATTAATTCCTAAACTTCAAAACCTAAATACTGGAGATTAAAGATAAATATATATGATTTGAATTTTTTATAAACAATAATAAATTAATAAGTATGTACGTGATCAAATATTCAAATAAGTGCAATTTTTTTCAGAGTTATGGCATATTATAAATGAAATATATATATATGTTTGGATTGTTGGCTAAAATAATGACACATTTGAATACAGTTATCAGTTCGTAAATTTCAAAAGCCAAATATTGTAGATTAAAAAACAAAATTCATATGGCTTGTTTTTTTAAAAACAATAGTAAATTAAGATATATATACATGAGAATTGATTTTCATCGGTGCAGCTTTTTAGCAACCAATTTATTTTTTATAATGGAAATGAAAATTCAAAAGAAAAACTTTCCAAATAGAAAAATAATTAATGCACTGTTGTCTAATTTACTGACTTATTTAAACACATTAATTATATTGTAAAGTTTAGAAGCAAAATTAATAGTGTTGATTGTAAATCATATGTGTGTGTTGTTTTTTTTAATTGTTGCCTAAAATAGTGACTTATTTGAAGACAATAATTAATTCGTATATTTGGAAAGTCAAATATTGCAGATTAAAAGTAAATACATATGTATTGATTTTTCTATAAACAATATTACACTAAGAGGTATCTACGTGGTAAAAAAAGAGAATAATATAGGATACCTTCTTAAAAGTATATATATGTATTTAATCATTACTCAATATTAAATAACTTTCATATATTTATGTATTTAACCATTGCTTAATTTTAAATTACTTTCAAAACTCAAAAGAATATCTTCCCAAAAGTAGAGATGCATGATAAGTAATGATTAATTATTGGCAATAAAATGTGAAATTAAGAATAAAACATTCCATTATAACTTCAATTGTGTGAATATGTGGATTAATTGTTGAGTTAAGTGAAGATAACATCATTGGACATGTGGACCAATGGGACTGTTGCTAGAAGATTTCAAGAAGTGTATATATTTGATATAATTAAGGATGCTACTTATATTGGTTAGTATTGTGTATTTTTAAAACACTTCAATTATCTACCATTATTTCCTCCCACATTTATTACTTAATTATTGTTGAAACCGTTAGAGATTTTGGGAGAGGTTAACAAAATTAAAATTAAATCCTCGGATATATGTTATAAGTTGGATTCAGTGTCGCTAAAGTAGCACACATTCTAAAAATTAACCCAATCCAATTTAGCTTCGCACATTATTTGACCAAAAATAAATTTAGCTTCGCCCATTGATGGATTGAGTCGTTGGAATGACCCAACACAAGTTTGATGCATGACTAGGCGGGCGAATTAGATTGGATCATTGGTTTTGTTTTATCCCGCTAATCAATTCCTGCATGGTTCTCTTTCTTCGTTAACTGACCCAATGCTTTTTGGACCAAGAAAAAACGCAACACTAGAGAATTTGAAATTAAGCTACTAGCCTACTAATAAATTAATTGAAGCAGCCCTTATAACAACTTAATTGGGTTTGGACATGACTTGGAAGGCCCATCAAATTACCAACATGATATCATGTTCCAATATATTGGATCGACCTTGTGCAAGGAAATGTTGCGGCCCACTTTGATTTAACCAACATGGAATCCATTTATAGTAGTGAGCTGACATTATGTAGATTTCCCTGCACTAAAACTTCAAATGTTCAGACCAAAAAAAAAAAACTTCAAATGTGAATAGTGATATGAGATTTATATTTTTTGCTTTCTACCATTCATCCATTTCAATGCGGAGACGTTTCAATATCTACATGTCATTACTGGTAAACTTACCAAAAGAACTTGTTAAAAGAAAATGGGATGAAGCTATGCAATAAGGAAAGGCAAAACGGCAGCAACACGTTCCATTTTGGTAGCGTTTCATGAAGAGTGGTTCTTACTTCTTAGTCAATGAACAAATGACTTCACGCATTCTTTCCGTTGCATGTCTCCGAGAAAGCCCAATTCAAAGCAAAAGCTTAGTCAAGAATGTAATAGTACATGTTACTTATTATAAATCCGCCCTAACTACTTCTCACATACTAAGGAGTGGAAGTTACAACATTGAATATATCATATTTTCCCAATTTTACCCTTATTTAAGAACGTGTTAAAATAATATTTTATACATTATAACCATTCTCTCTCATCTTCCCTATTTCCAACTCAGGGGTAAATTAGTCACAATAGTATTAATTGATCCCAAAATGAACTTATATTTAGGAACAAAAAAATTTATGATAATTAGACTTATAATAAGGAACAGAATGCTACCTTATTTTTCTTCGATTCTCTTAATGAGGCCATGGCTATAATGTTTTTTTTAAGTCTGATTTTGTCCCTATTATTTGGGAGTAAAAATAAAGGTGCAACAGTGACGATGAATTTGATGCAATATGAAAGGCGAGAGAGCTAAAATACAGGTGCCACAAAACAAATTAGGGTGAGGGAATATAATTTTTTGTTAATCTACCCAGCGGAGCACGGCAGTCATAAAAACAAAAACGTAGCCTGAAGTCTGAACTCTGAATCTCCTATATTTGGTACCAAGTACCACGGTCAGAGTTATTATTACTTTCACGGACTTGGGCATAAAACGAGGACAACATTTAAACTTCCAAGTCTCCAACTACTTCTTTGCACAACAAGGCTAAGAAAACCTCTACAATGTGAAATCTACTCACATGCCTTCCCATGATATCCTCCGATTTTCTCACCAGCAAGATTTTTCAGGAACTTGCGTAAAATCACACCGCAAAATCAAAACGATCTCCAGTGTACTGATTTCTCAGTAGTAACGAAATAAATGATGAGGGGGAAGGAAAATCTATCATCACCTTCCCCAAAAGATTCTTACCCACCTCAGGGCCAGTAGTAAGCCACTTGCCAAAGAAATTAATCCCCATAGGGTAAAAGCAAAGCAACAACACAGAAGAGTAATGAAAGGCTCTTGTAAGTTGTTAAAAAATTCGGGCACAACCATAAGATAAAGAAATTTACTTTTGTATTCATATTCAGTTTCTTAGTTGAAACTATGAAACACATGGAAGAAGAAAACCAGAGACGAAATTAAAAAAAAGCAAACAGAGCAATTTCGCAGATAGGATCCCCCAGAGACTAACACACACAAACTCAACTCGGTATCAGTATGTATATACCATTTACACCTACAAATAAAAATCCAAATAAGGATCTCTCTTTTCTTCTCTTCGTGACCCTTTTGTTCCTCTGTGGAAGAAAGCAGACGGGGAACAATTTAAAGCGAGAGGCTCTTCGCTCTGCTCCTTCTTCTTCCTCTTCATCTTTCACTACCTTGCAGTAGATTACTCTATATTTGATAGTATTCAAACTAAAGATTTAGTTTTTCTTTTAAATTTTAACTAAGCGGCAGCAACTGTGCCTGAACGAAAGGGATAATCCTGAGCCTTGTTTGGAGAGAGAGATCTATTTTGATCCTTCTTCCTCAAAGCCTTAATTGAAGAAAGATTCCTGTTCTTCTCCTTCGCTTCATCTGATTCTATTTGCTCTTGCCTGCACTCTACACTACAAAAAGGTAGGTCCCCCCTGCACAAATTTAACAAAATCCCCATCAGAATTAAAGTCGCCCAGAATCATATAATGAAATGGAAACCGAAACCTAATCCCAAATCAACTCCTGGAAAAATCTCTAAAAGAACGATCTAAGAATTGAAAATCATAATTTACAGATCACAAGAAAGAAAGAGTTAAAATGAATAACAAAGAATCTGGGTGGTTAACTAACCTATACATGTAGATGTCAGTATCGTCCCCAAGGGGCTTCTTGCAGAGAAAACAAGCTTCAAGGAAATAGGGTTGGTGATCTTCAAATCTGGCGTCGTAGAATCTCCCAGATCTTGGGGAAGAAACCAAAAGATTTCTAGAACTGGTTCTATAACCCATGGGCCTTGTAACAAAACCGTGTTGGTAATAGTGGTGGTGGGCATTGGTATACCCAGAAAAGCCAGCCTCCATGTCAGAAGCAGAAGCCAAAGAACGGCCTTCTTCCAAGAAAGAAGGTCTTTTAGAAGCAGAGTTCATGGATGAAGGTAGGAGAAGGGTTTGTAAGTTGTAACAGAGAGGGAGAGATATTTGTTGATGGTTGCTGTTATGGGAAGTGGCGTGAAAGTGTGGAATGAAGAAGAAGAAGAAGATGGGAAAGGGTGGTTTTATAAAGAGGGTAGGTGAAGAAGGAGGAGAAGGATTTGTTGGTTATTATTATTATATAATAGTAGTAGTATGAGAAACAGAGAAGGAGGAGCTATCAACTGCGGCAAGTTACAAAAGCAGTTCGTGAGATTGGCTCAATATGCTTCCCGTATGGGGGTTTTCTATAAATAATATTTTATTATTTAAATATTTAAAATATTTAATTTGGTTAATGAGTAATGTTCTTTATTAAATAACCATAATAATAATACTTTAGGAGTGATGATATAATTAATATTTAATGACAATTAAAATTCTTGGCCAAAAAATTCAAATAAATATTCAATAAAATTATTTAATATTTTAACTATTATTATGGTTATTCTTCTACGTTCTAGCCTGACTTTTGTGGTAGTGATGATCAATTAAATATAATGAGATTCTCTTTATTTTTTTTTTATCAACGAGATTCTCCTTATTGAATACCTATATTATTGTAAATTGTATTGTTGATTATTAAGTAAGGTTGGATTCAATAGATATATAAAAGATTTTTTAATCATTAATTAATTTAATTCAAATTTATTGATCTTTTATTTATTTATTTATTTTTGCTAATATCTTTTAAAGAAGGTTAAAGAAACTAACACTGTTTTCACTGAAAATTACCGCAATGCCGTTATGCTTAATACTAGTTAATAAACCAATAAAGGCAGCTACTTGAAATATATTTCATTTTTTTTTTTTTTTTGGTACTTGAAATAATGGAAGTGGCAATTTTGTGGTTCAAGGAAAATAAAGGGGTTTTTGAATAATTGTGAAAGATCTTCTACAATTCAAAGTGGTAGGCCCCATATTTTAACCAAACCGCACTTCTCTCCTTTCTCTCTCCTCAGATCTACATCAAATTTGTGCCTGGCGGACAAAAGTCTGGGCCCACGCTCCTTCAATGCGCGTGAACTTAACCGTTACACCGCCCAAACCAAATCCTACTCTGGTTTCCTCCGACGAACTTGGGGGGCCCACCTGCCATCCGTTACATTTATGATTCCTATTGATTTTTCAAAGAGCTGCACCAGTACTTTTTTACATTTTCTTTTCTCTCTGGTTTTCTTACAACTAGCTGTACTTCTTTTTCCAGGCATCAATGTGTTTGTACTATCTTTTAGAACATAGGTAGTTTAGGTAGTTTAGGGTCTGTTTGGGTAACCAAAACCTAGGTTTTGGAGAATAGCTTCTGAAAAAAAAACTGATTTTGAAAAAGCTGAAAAAATAGCTTTTGATTAATGAGAGTGTTTGGATGGTTGTTGTGAGAATAGCTTTTTTATTTGTAAATTACTAAAAATGATATAAGTTTAATGTGTTGGGAAAGAGAGAGAATAAGGGCATTTTAGGTATATCAATATGACATGTGTAATGATGGTATTTTCTGTCTCGTAATTCGCGTAAAAGCTGAAAAAAGTAGTTGCCTATTTGGATTAGCTTTTAGAGAATAGCTTCTAGGGAAAAAGTTGAAAAAAGCTGATGTTTAGAAAAAGTAGTTTTTGTAAAAATGAGAGTGTTTGGATGGTTGTTGTGAGAATAGCTTTTTCTGTGTAAATTACTAAAAAGGACATAAGTTTAATGTGTTGGGAAAGAGAGAGAATAAGGGCATTTTAGGTATTTCAATATGACATGTGTAATGAAGGCTTTTTTTTTACCTCATACTTTGTGCAAAAGAGGAAAATTGTAGCTTATTCAAAACCTAGGTTTTGGTGGCCAAAATCTAGGTTTCCAATCCAAAATAGCTTTTCATATTTTTTCAAGTGTTTGGGTTACCTTTTTTAAAACCTAGGTTTTGAGTCCAAACCTAGGTTTATCAGAAAAAAGTGTTTGGCTACCATTTCAAACCTAGGTTTTAAAACCTAGGTTTGGTAACAAAACCTAGGTTTTGTTCTAAATCCAAACAGGCCCTTAGTATACCATGTTCACCGTATAGGACTTCCTCCTTTTTTTCCAGTCCTATACTACTAGGGGTGTTTAAGGTAAAATTGGGAAAATAGGCGGACCGTCTGTAACACCCCCCAAAATTCATGTTCAAGCACTTAACCAAAATGCTATTATAGCATTAAAATTATCCAATATCCAGCATAGATAATTATTTAGTTCAAATACGTCCCATGTCATAGTGAAAATCTTAAAACTTCACGATAATTTATACAACATAATAAAACATAAAGTCTTAAGTCCATGGCAAAATAAATACAACATAACATAAACTTAAGTAGTACAAAGAGCCTTCAAAGCTCACTTCTCAAGTGTCTTCCCTTGCTTCCTATTAGGTCATTCACCTGGAAAATGTTAATAATAGGATGAGATCGACATCTCAGTAACTACCGAAAAATCCTAACATACACAAGCAAATCACGTATAATTCTAATTTAACCAATTATACACATGTAGTTCTTCATATAACTTATGGCTTTCAAATATATATACCTAACATAAGGAAAACTTTCATTTAAATTCTCAATGAATTGTACTCATAAATAAATATTTATATGTGCAATATGCAACTCCTTATTTCACCGTCCATCCTTATTCCGCTGACTGGAGCCATAGGCTAACACATATTGTCCGATAGAGAACTAATTCATACAACTGAATTATCTCAAGCTCACCAGTACCTAAGATGTATCCGGCCAAAGATACAGAGCTCAAGTATGGACTATGGCTCCCCTCCTTAAAGAATCATACTAAGGAGGTGTCACATGTCCCACAACTCCAATGCAATCCCGGCCAAAGGAAAACATGGAAGGAGGGGCCCTGACAAGTGCCATCCACTGTGCACCGAGTGATGGCTTACCACGTGGTAGTACGGATATCATATAACTCCTCTTCAAATCTTAACCCCTCATGGATGCAAATGCGATTATCATTACACCATAAATAATTCATAAATAATTATCAGCTCAGATATACTCAATATACTCAAGCATGCTTAAAATAAAACAAGCGTAATTTATTTTCCATAGCAAATAGGCAATAAGCAAGCATGCTTGAAAAATGACAAACTTATTATTGTGTGATAATTAATTAAAATAAAACTACACATAATTCACAAGCATATGAAAGAAATTTCCAGAGTTACCTATTACTCCTTAGCTTCACAGGTAATCACACAAAGTCACTCCGAAATTCCTAAAGAAAATTATACCTCAAATATTAGACTTTAATATAATAAACTTAGATATCCTAAAATCCCCAATAATTCATAATTACATAATTACCTACACAATATCCCACTTTTAATCCGCCAATATTTCCTTGGGTCCAAATTCTAGTCAAATCATTCAATTAAATCTCCTCATATGACCTTAATAAATATTTAAAAATTATTAATTAAATTATTAGCATCGCAGATCATCAAAAGTCCTAATTTTCAATATATCTAAAAATCCAGAAATTTCAATAATTAAGAAAAACCTCCCACAATGAAAAATCTACTTAGAGAAACATAAAATCGAGGCCTAAGCTTTAATTTATTAATTTTAGGACTCTCAAAAATTATCAACTTAGACAAGGTCTAATTTTTCAAATGTAATAAATCGAAAAACTAATGATATAGAAATGTAGAGGAGACTTACAGGGTTCCAAAAATGTGCTTAGTTGGCCGGAAAACTTACTATTCCTACGCCGACGGACTCTGATAAGTAAATTAAAGAGAAAGAAAGGAAAGAAAGAAGAGAGCGAACTGAGAGAGAGAGAGAGAGAGAGATGAGGTATGAGGGAGGACGGAAGATGAGGGTGTATATATATATAAATAATATAATAATATAATATTAATAATAATATAATATTTAAATAATATAATATTAATATAATATAATATATAAATAGTAGTTGAGTGTGATTGGTTGAAAAATTAATAATTGAAACAGTATAAAGAGGTGCAGAAGAAAAGAACTGTCGGCAGGTGAGTAGGAAGAGGAAAAATATACTACTAGGCCTTAAAATTCTCAAATAAGATATTTCTTTTAAACAAAAAAATTTCTTTTCACTCTCAAAATTTTTCCATAGTATTCTTTATTTATTTTCTCCTATAATATCCTCTTTGGAGTCTAAAAATAATCTCTCCCAAAATTATTATCGTCCAAATAAGGGAGAAACTAGGCCTTTAAAATCCTCAAAATCCTTCAAATATTCTCATAATCCATTATTTATCATTAATCAATTCCTATTTACCCCCACTAAATCCTCAATTAATTTTTAGGATGTTACAAATCTCCCCACCTTTTTAAGAATTTTGTCCCCAAAATTCTGCTAACAAAACCCTAAAACAAGCGCACACAACACATACAACGTTTAAAATCACTCAATAAACTGAGCTTACCCAGGGAATAAGTAAGGGTACTCTCGTCGCATGCGCTCTTCGGTTTCCCAGGTCGCATCCCCTGGAGTCATACCTCTCCAAAATACCTTGACTAGTCTAATCGTCTTGTTCCTCAATTGCTTATCCTTAACGTCTAAAATCTTCTCCGGCTCAGCTTTATACGTCAAGTTTTCTCTCAACTCGACCTCCTCAGGCTCAATCACATGAGAAGGGTCTGCATGATATTTCTTCAATTGAGAAACATGGAAAACATCATGGAGATTCGATAACTGCGGAGGCAATGCAATTCGATAAGCCACTGGTCCTACTCTCTCTAAAATTTCATAGAGTTTAAAGAAAAGTTCTTGCAATATTACTTTCCTGTTTCTCTTAGAGTTGAGAAGGAAACAGAGTTTCTTACTTTCCAACAAGGGAATCTGCATGAAGATGAATTCATTGCTCGTTTCAGAGAATTGTCAAAATACTGCTCGTACACTCAGAAATATAAAGACCCTAAATGGATGTGTGACCGTCTGGTGGAAAAAGCTAAGCCTGAATTAAAGACAGCTTTAGCGCCATTTCTGGATGAAATAACCAGTTTTGACAGGATGTGTAACAAGCTGCGTACCACAGCTAGAAGGATGAGGGAGGAAGAAGTTGAGAAGATGAAGGAATTCCAGGCTCGATCTGCATCTTTCATGAGACCAGTAGGAGGGATAAGTAAGACTAATAGCCATAGCTTTAGTGGTGTGAAGAAGCGGTTTAACCAGCCTTTAAGGAATCATTCTGGTGGGCCTTCCAGGAGTCATTTCAGTGGACCACCAAGGAGTCAGTTTAGTAGAGGACAAAACTCTTTCAAGAGCTCTACAGCACCTACCATAAGTACTGCTAACAGCCAGAAGTGTGACAAATGTGGGAGGGTACACCAAGGGAACTGTCTGATCTGTTTCAAGTGTGGAAAGCCGAGCCACATCTCCAGGTACTGTGAGGATGGCTCTCGAGGAGCCAGTGATGCTAGAACTGCAATTCCAGGCAGAGTGTTTGCATTATCACAACAGGAGGCTAGTGCTGCGCCAAATTTAATTAAAGGTATTCTCAAACTCCAAGGCTTTGAAATTGAAGCTTTATTTGATTCTGGTGCAACGCACTCATTTATATCTATTGCTACTGTACCCCGTTTGAAATTGTGTGCATATGAGTTGCCTTTTGATATGATTATTTCCACACCGGCTGGAGACTCGGTGAAAACTTCTAAAGCTTGTTTGAATTGTTTAATTGAGTTTGATGGTAGGACCTCCACAATAGATCTTGTATGTATACCCATGAAGGGTATTGATGTGATAGTAGGGATGGATTGGTTGTCAGCAAATGGCGCCATCCTTGATTGTAAAAAGAAGACCGTAGCTCTAGCGGTCTCTTTTATGCGTACAAATAGGCCACAACTAATGTCATCAGTACGTGCTGAGAAGAATATTCGTAAAGGTTGTCACGCCTACATAGTATTCTTCTCTATTCAGGCAGAAGTAGAGGAAGGGGTGGATGAGATCACGGTGGTGAATGAATTTCCCGAGGTATTCCCGAAGGAAATGATTGGTTTGCCTCCAAAAAGAGAAGTGGAGTTTTCTATTGACCTTGCATCCGGGACAGAGCCTATATCTAAAGCCCCTTACCGGATGTCCCCATCAGAATTAGCAGAATTAAAGAAGCAGATTGAGGATTTAATGGAACAAGGTTTCATTAGACCTAGTGTGTCCCCTTGGGGTTCGCCCGTACTTTTTGTAAAGAAGAAGGACGGGAGTTTAAGGTTATGCATTGACTATCGTCAATTGAATAAAGCAACGATAAAGAACAAATACCCTTTGCCTAGAATCGATGACCTTCTAGACCAGTTGACCGGAGCATCCATATTCTCCAAGATTGACTTAAGATCCGGCTACCACCAATTGAGGGTTAAAGCTGAAGACATCCCAAAAACTGCCTTTAGAACTAGATATGGCCACTATGAATTTCTGGTTATGCCCTTTGGGCTAACTAATGCCCCAGCTGTTTTTATGGACTACATGAACCGAATCTTTAGGCCTTACTTGGATAAATTCGTAGTTGTCTTTATCGATGATATCCTTATCTACTCTAAGGATGAGGAAGAGCATAAGGAGCATCTTCGAATTATTCTGCAAGTGCTGAAAGAACATAAGCTTTATGCCAAATTGTCTAAATGTGAGTTTTGGCTCAAAGAAGTAAAATTCTTGGGCCATGTTGTATCAGCTGAAGGAGTGGCAGTGGACCCTAGTAAGATTGATGCAGTGTTGAAATGGGAGAGGCCACAAAGTGTCACAGAAATTAGAAGTTTTCTGGGATTGGCAGGCTACTACAGGAGGTTTATTAAAGGGTTTTCACAGATAGCCATGCCTTTAACCAAATTGACTAAAAAGAACCAACCGTATGTTTGGGACGATAAATGTGAAGCAGCCTTTCAAGATTTGAAGACTAAGTTGACTGCTGCACCGGTTCTCGTGATTCCAGATCCTACTCAGACTTTTACCCTTTACACAGATGCTTCCAAGAAAGGTCTTGGTTGTGTGTTGATGCAAAATGGTAAGGTTGTCGCTTATGCTTCACGGCAGTTGAAGCCACATGAAGAAAATTACCCCACCCATGACCTAGAGTTAGCAGCCGTAGTGTTTGCATTGAAGATTTGGAGACACCATCTTTATGGTTCGCAATTCGAGGTCTTTAGTGATCATAAAAGTTTGAAGTATTTGTTTGACCAAAAGGAGCTTAACATGCGGCAACGAAGATGGATGGAGTTTTTGAAAGATTATGATTATGAGTTAAAGTATCATCCAGGGAAGGCAAACAGTTCACGAGGGACTCTCTACCCTCCCTGAATAGTACCACGGATTAGAAGGATCTCTGTCCTTTCTGAATCCGTAAGGGGCGATATCCCCTCTTTCGTCTTTCTCTCCTTTATTTCTCATAATATATCAATTAGTCCCTGTGGCGCAACAGGGTACCTCATCACGTGATGGCACAATTTCCAATTCACCGGTGTCACATACCCAAATAATTTCTCACATACAACACATAGATATGCAACACCACAATCAGGCACCAGGCCTTCCAGTATTTTCATGATATACATATATTAAATAATTTCCAAAACCACATATATTTCTATTTCAAATATTTCACATCACAAATTTATGCCATTTCAAAATAATACTCCACAGGACATTTATTATAAAAATATTAATATTCCAAGATCTCATTTCCATATCTCATCAATCATCAATTGATAACCAAATCTCAATTTGTGATTCAAAATCTCATCTCCATATAACATCATAATTTTCAAATAATAATATTTTAAATTTCTTACTAACACTACACACACACATAAACAAGCAGAAAGCGGTTACCTGATAGCTGGCACCAATCTCACAATAGTGCAGCTCCCCCGTGCTAATTTAGTGCAATTCAAGCACTACACAACCATATATACAACCATAATTAATTATTTATCCAACAATTTCACATGTTGGAAAATAAATTATTTACTACCCTTTCTTTGCCCTTATTTATTTTAAATTTCCAATTTAACATTTATTCTCCCTTTCTATCTCTAAAATTTATCTCTACTCCATTTATGCATATATCCAAAATTATTTATCCTTCCAATAACGATTTATAAAAATTCAAGCCTAAATAAAATTAAACCTTACATCCCTAAATTATTTCTCAACCTCAAAAATCCATTCTTTAATCCACAATTTATTTTCTAAACCTTAATAAACATCTAGAAATTATTAATTTAACTATAGAAACCTCAGATCATCAAAAGTCCTAATTTTCAATATATCTAACAATCCAATAAATTCCAATAATTAAGAAAAACCTCCCACAATGAAAAATATACTTAGAAAAACTCATAATCGAAGTCTAAGCTTCAATTTATTAATTTTAGGACTCCCAAAAATTACCAACTTAGACAAGGTCTAATTTTTCAAGTATAAAATCGAAAAACTAATGACATAGAAATGTAGAGGAGACTTACGGGGTTCCAAAAATGTACTTAGTTGGCCAAAAAGCTTACTATTCCTATATCAACGAGCTCTGATAAGTCTAATAATAGGAATATTGGTGGTGGAAAGAGAGAGCAAAAGAGAGAGAGAGAGAGAGATAGACGAGAGAGAGAGAGAACATGAGAGTGAGAGACGAAGGGAAGAAGGAACGGTGAAGGTGTGTGTATATATAATAATTGATGAATAGTAAAATAATAATATAATATAATATAATATAATAATATATTATATTAATAATATAATATAATATATATAAATAGTAGTTGAATGTGATTGGTTGAGGAAATAATAATTGATGCACAGTAAAAGTTTCTGGCGAGGAAAGGAGTGTCGGCAGAGTGGACACTATACTACTGGGCCCTAAAATTCTTAAATAAGATATTTCTTTTGAATAAAAAATTTTCTTTTCACTCTCAAAATTTTCCCATAATATCCTTTATTTATTTCCTCCCATATTAACCTCTTTTGAGCCTAAAAATAATCTCTCCCAAAATTATTATTGTCCAAATAAGGGAGAAACTAGGCCTTTAAAATCCTCAAAAATACCTCAAAATCCTTCAAATATTCTCATAATCCATTATTTATCATTAATAAATTCCTATTTACCCCCATAAATCCTTAATTAATTTTTAGGATGTTACAATTATGAGCAACTGTAACACTTACTCCCTAATCCCACTATTAAACACTCACAATTAAAAATTAAATCGTTTATAGTGCTAACTATGTTAGGAAAAAGAATTAACTTACTAAAATAACTAACATAGTTAGAAAAAAAAATCTTTCCATAATATTTATATATATATTTCAACCTCAATTCCAATCTCTGTCATCACAGTATAACTTCATTCCCAGTACAATAACAGAGAATTTCATTATGCATGATTAAACTCCACACATCATTCTTAAAATACCATACCATAATAGGTATTATACAATAATTTTCTCCCAGAATAGGAACAAGGTTCAGCGGAAGCATCATACAAAATATGATCCTAAATGTGGCAATACCTCCTGTCCTTCTGGTCCAGAGTATCTCACGATATCAGTGAGAAGTTCCCGGATCCTTCCCTTGACCTCCTACTTCGCTCCTAGGACCTGCAAAAGTGAGATCAACGGGGGTAGCCCCAAAACGCAACCACTAACTACTCATCTAAGTGCGGTGGGTGCTAGCAAGGTGTCCAGTGGAATACATATACGTATATATACCAGTTCAAACAATATGCTCAGGTATTCACATAGAATGCATATCTTGGTCCCAAATATCTTTCACAGTTTATAAGTACAAAATAATCCATCCCAAATCATCTCCAAGAATAATATATATATCATTGATAATCACAAACAATCCAAACGAAATCTTAATAGAAGTGTTGGGAAAACATGTGGGACCAGTCAGGACCTTCCACCCGCCCCTGATCACCACGGTACAGTTCACGAGGGACTCTCTACCCTCCCTGAATAGTACCACGGATTAGAAGGATCTCTGTCCTTTCTGAATCCGTAAGGGGCGATATCCCCTCTTTCGTCTTTCTCTCCTTTATTTCTCATAATATATCAATTAGTCCCTGTGGCGCAACAGGGTACCTCATCACGTGATGGCACAATTTCCAATTCACCGGTGTCACATACCCAAATAATTTCTCACATACAACACATAGATATGCAACACCACAATCAGGCACCAGGCCTTCCAGTATTTTCATGATATACATATATTAAATAATTTCCAAAACCACATATATTTCTATTTCAAATATTTCACATCACAAATTTATGCCATTTCAAAATAATACTCCACAGGACATTTATTATAAAAATATTAATATTCCAAGATCTCATTTCCATATCTCATCAATCATCAATTGATAACCAAATCTCAATTTGTGATTCAAAATCTCATCTCCATATAACATCATAATTTTCAAATAATAATATTTCAAATTTCTTACTAACACTACACACACACATAAACAAGCAGAAAGCGGTTACCTGATAGCTGGCACCAATCTCACAATAGTGCAGCTCCCCCGTGCTAATTTAGTGCAATTCAAGCACTACACAACCATATATACAACCATAATTAATTATTTATCCAACAATTTCACATGTTGGAAAATAAATTATTTACTACCCTTTCTTTGCCCTTATTTATTTTAAATTTCCAATTTAACATTTATTCTCCCTTTCTATCTCTAAAATTTATCTCTACTCCATTTATGCATATATCCAAAATTATTTATCCTTCCAATAACGATTTATAAAAATTCAAGCCTAAATAAAATTAAACCTTACATCCCTAAATTATTTCTCAACCTCAAAAATCCATTCTTTAATCCACAATTTATTTTCCAAACCTTAATAAACATCTAGAAATTATTAATTTAACTATAGACACCTCAGATCATCAAAAGTCCTAATTTTCAATATATCTAACAATCCAATAAATTCCAATAATTAAGAAAAACCTCCCACAATGAAAAATATACTTAGAAAAACTCATAATCGAAGTCTAAGCTTCAATTTATTAATTTTAGGACTCCCAAAAATTACCAACTTAGACAAGGTCTAATTTTTCAAGTATAACAAATCGAAAAACTAATGACATAGAAATGTAGAGGAGACTTACGGGGTTCCAAAAATGTACTTAGTTGGCCAAAAAGCTTACTATTCCTATATCAACGAGCTCTGATAAGTCTAATAATAGGAATATTGGTGGTGGAAAGAGAGAGCAAAAGAGAGAGAGAGAGAGATAGACGAGAGAGAGAGAGAACATGAGAGTGAGAGACGAAGGGAAGAAGGAACGGTGAAGGTGTGTGTATATATAATAATTGATGAATAGTAAAATAATAATATAATATAATATAATATAATAATATATTATATTAATAATATAATATAATATATATAAATAGTAGTTGAATGTGATTGGTTGAGGAAATAATAATTGATGCACAGTAAAAGTTTCTGGCGAGGAAAGGAGTGTCGGCAGAGTGGACACTATACTACTGGGCCCTAAAATTCTTAAATAAGATATTTCTTTTGAATAAAAAATTTTCTTTTCACTCTCAAAATTTTCCCATAATATCCTTTATTTATTTCCTCCCATATTAACCTCTTTTGAGCCTAAAAATAATCTCTCCCAAAATTATTATTGTCCAAATAAGGGAGAAACTAGGCCTTTAAAATCCTCAAAAATACCTCAAAATCCTTCAAATATTCTCATAATCCATTATTTATCATTAATAAATTCCTATTTACCCCCATAAATCCTTAATTAATTTTTAGGATGTTACAATTCTCCCCACCTTTTTAAGAATTTTGTCCCCAAAATTCTGCTAACATATCCCCAAACAAGCAAACACAACATTTATAACGTATAAAATCACTCAATAAAGCGAACTTACCCTGGGAATAAGTAAGGGTATTCTCGTCGCATACGCTCTTCAGTCTCCCAAGTAGCATCCCCTGGAGTCATACCTCTCCAGAACACCTTAACTAGCCTAATCGTCTTATTCCTTAGCTGCTTATCCTTAACATCTAAAATCTTTTCCGGCTCAGCTTTATATGTCAAGTTTTCTCTCAACTCGACCTCCTCAGGCTCAATCACATGCGAAGGGTCTGGATGATATTTCTTCAACTGAGAAACATGAAAAACATCATGAAGATTCGATAACTGCAGAGGCAATGCCACCCTATATGCCACTGATCCGACCCGTTCAATGATATCGAACGGACCCATAAACCGGGGAGTAAGCTTCTTAGCTCTAATGGACCTCCCAATACCCGTAGTCGGAGATACCCGAAGAAAAACATGATCCCCAACACTGAACTCTAATGATCTACGTCGTTTATCTGCATAGCTCTTCTGCCGACTATGGGCAGTCAATAGCCGCTGGCGAATCAACTTAATCTTCTCTGTCGTCTGATCCACAATATCTGGGCCAATAATAGCCCTCTCGCTAAGCTCTGTCCAACAGATTGGCGACCGGCACTTCCGACCATATAAAGCCTCATAAGGCGCCATCTGAATACTCGAATGATAACTGTTGTTATAGGCAAATTCCGCCAATGGAAGATGTCTATCCCAACTGCCTGGTAGCTCCAAAGCACACGCCCTGAGCATATCCTCCAAAGTCTGAATCGTCCTCTCGGTTTGACCATCGGTTTGAGGATGATACGCAGTACTGAACTTAAGCTTCGTACCCAAAGCTATCTGTAAAGACCTCCAGAATTCAGAGGTGAATCGTGGGTCTCGATCTGAAATAATACTCTCGGGAATCCCATGAAGCCTGACAATCTCGTCCACATACATCTGAGCTAATCTAGTCAAAGGATAATTAATCCTGATCGGAAGAAAATGAGCGGACTTAGTCAAACGGTCCACGATAACCCAAATCGAATCGTGACCAGACTGAGTCAAAGGCAAGCCAACCACAAAATCCATTGAAATACTGTCCCACTTCCATTGAGGAACCTCAATACTTTGCAATAGGCCACCTGGCCGCTGATGTTCTATTTTCACCTTCTGACAGGTCAGACACTTCACGACAAATTGAGTCACATCGAACTTCATCTTAGGCCACCAATAAACTCTTTTTAAATCATTATACATCTTAGAAACGCCAGGATGCATCACATAACTGCTCTTATGAGCCTCCTCAAGAATAGCCTTTTTGATATCTTCATTATCCGGAACACATACTCTTTTCCTAAATCTCAAAATACCTAAATCACCCAGATCATAATCCGGATAAACACCACTATCAAGCTTTTCCCGGATTTCCTTAAGATGACTATCCCGATCCTGAGCCACTCTTAAATCCTCGAAGAACCCAAACTGGCCAACAATTGCTCCCAAAAACACCACTAACTTCTCTGTCCTAACATGAATAACACGACAATCTCTAAAAGAAGATTGCTCCTCCATACTTAAAGCAGATACATGCACTGATTTCCGGCTAAGGGCATCAGCAACCACATTTGCCTTTCCCGGATGATACTTAATTTCAAACTTATAATCCTTAATCAGCTCCATCCAACGACGTTGCCTATTATTCAATTCCTTCTGATCCATAAGATATTTCAGACTCTTATGATCACTGAACACCTCAAACTGTGACCCCATCAAATAATGTCGCCAAATCTTTAAAGCAAAAACAACTGCTCCCAGCTCCAGGTCATGAGTCGGGTAATTTTCCTCATGCGGTCTCAATTGCCTAGATGCATACGCAATAACCTTACCATTCTGCATCAAGACACAGCCAAAACCCTTGAAGGATGCATCTGTATACAACTCATATGGTTGACCTGGATCCGGCAATGTCAACACAGGTGCAGTCGTCAACCGGGTCTTAAGCTCCTGAAATGCTGACTCACACCGATCAGTCCAGATGAAAGGCCTATCCTTCTTGGTCAAATTAGTCAAAGGTCTCGCAATCTGCGAAAATCCCTGAATAAATCGACGATAATACCCGGCTAGTCCAACAAAACTCCTAACCTCTGTCACTGACTTAGGAGACTCCCACCGCAAAACTGCCTCAACTTTACTTGGATCTACCGCAACT
Source organism: Mimosa bimucronata (assembly GCA_037074515.1). NCBI lineage: Eukaryota > Viridiplantae > Streptophyta > Magnoliopsida > Fabales > Fabaceae > Mimosa > Mimosa bimucronata. The sequence goes on along the minus strand of CM073447.1, from coordinate 32,353,160 downwards.
CCCTCAGCAGATACTACATGCCCTAGAAACTTTACCTCCTTGAGCCAAAACTCACATTTAGAAAGTTTGGCATAAAGCTTATGATCTCTCAGAACTCGTAAGATGGAATACAAATGCTCCCGATGCTCTTCTTCACTCTTGGAATAGATTAAAATGTCATCAATAAACACCACCACAAACTTATCCAAATATGGCCGAAAAATTCTATTCATATAATCCATAAACACAGCAGGGGCATTGGTGAGCCCAAATGGCATCACCAGAAACTCATAATGGCCATATCTCGTCCTGAATGCAGTCTTAGGGACATCCTCCGCTCTAACTCTCAACTGATGATACCCAGACCTAAGATCAATCTTGGAGAAAACCGAAGCTCCTGCCAATTGATCCAACAAATCATCTATCCTAGGCAACGGATATTTATTCTTGATGGTCACTTTATTCAATTGCCGATAATCGATACAGAGCCGCATGCTACCATCTTTCTTCTTTACGAACAAGACTGGGGAACCCCAAGGCGATCCGCTAGGCCTGATAAAACCTTTACCCAGGAGTTCTTCAAGCTGCTTCTTAAGCTCTACCAACTCCGACGGAGCCATCCGATATGGAGCCTTAGAGATTGGACCCGTGCCCGGCTCTAACTCGATGGTAAACTCTACCTCTATTTCGGGAGGGAGTCCACGCATATCATCGGAAAATACCTCTGGGAAATCTCTAACTACATCCACCTGATCAATAGAGATCTCGCCCTCCTCCTTAATGGAGAAGAAAACCATAAAGGCCTCACAGCCTTTTCTCACACACCTCTCTACACGAGCCGCAGATAGTAACATCGGCGCACTAGATGACTCAGCATATGACACAATCTTATCCTTACAATGCAAGACTACATTATTTTCCTCTAACCAATCCATACCAATAATCACATCAATTCCCCTCAAGGGCAAACAAACTAGATCAATTTTCGATTTACGGCCTTTAAACCATAAATCCAGATTTTTGCATACTAAAGCATTGTCAAATTTAGCACCCGCAGGGGTAGACACACGCATATTATATGGCATAACAGATAACTCGAAACTAAGCCTCCGAGTACAATCAAAAGAGATAAAAGAATGCGACGCACCAGAATCAAACATCACATCAATATCATGACCATGAATAGAGACCGTACCTCGAATCATATTAGGAGACATCCCTGCCTCCTCAGCTGATGTAGCATAAACTCTACCCTGAACAAAAGGGCGACTGGGCTGAGCTATTGGCTGTTGCATATTCTGGCCCCCATCTGGGCAGTACCTGATCGTATGCCCAATACGACCGCATCCAAAACATCTATAGCATGCTCCCTGGTGGTACTTACCACACTTGCTACAAGGACCAGTTACACTAGGATTTGACTGAACTGACTCTCCATAAGTCACCTGGCTGCCTCCTCTCGACTGACCTTCTGAACCAAATCTCCACGGGGCTGAATCCTGACGACCCCTGCCTGACTGGCCACGCCCAAAACCACCAGACTGTCCTCTGTTGTGGCTACCATATTGACCACGACCATAGCTACCTGACTGACCACGTCCATGGCTCCCAAAGTGACTTTTCCTTCCAGAGCCACTAGAACTGCTACTACCACTTGCTCCAAATTTCTTGCTAATACCTCCCGTCGGCCCAAAGGAATGAGAAGGCCTACTCAGGAAGGGCTGAAAAGGTCTACCATAACTCTAATGGCCGAGACCTGGACCTCCAGTATACTTAGCTGTCACTGCAGCTGCCTCCCTCATCATGCGATCTGCAATCCTCAGCTTCTCACATGCTTCTTCAACATTATTACATTTCTTATCATGCACTTGCAATCTCAAATCAGGTCTGGCCTTTTCAAATAACTGATCTATACGCCACTGAGGGTCGTCCTGACGCTGCAGGAACGAAATATAGCGAGATAACTCTAAAAAAGTAGCAATATACTGATCCACTGACATCCCACCTTGCTTGAAATAATAAAAAGCATTCTCCTTCTCCTTCCTAAGAGAAGGAGGGAAATGATATCCCAAGAACTTGTTCTTAAACTTATCCCAAGTCATCAAGGAATCATCTCCACATACACTCTGCCACCAAATCAAAGCTTTTCCTTCCAAGAGGAGAATAGCAACCCTCGCTTTCTGATAAGGGTTACAGACCACAGCTGCAAATATGGCCTCCAATCTTTTAATCCAAGCCTCTGCCTCGAAAGGATCCTGACTTTCACTAAAATGCTTGGGATGATGACGATCAATTTTCTTCCATACCTTTTCAGTACTCAAGTCCTCCGGGCGAGGATAAACTAATTCCTCTTTATCATTAACTTTAGAGAACTCCCCCTGCCTTTCTGATTCATCACCTTTATTAGGTCATTCACCTGGAAAATGTTAATAATAGGATGAGATCGACATCTCAGTAACTACCGAAAAATCCTAACATACACAAGCAAATCACGTATAATTCTAATTTAACCAATTATACACATGTAGTTCTTCGTACAACTCATAGCTTTCAAATACATATTAGGTACACTCAACATAGGGAAAACATTTCTTTTAATTTTTCAACGAGTCGTACCCATAAATATTTATAATATGCAATATGCAACTCCTTATATCACCGTCCATCCTTATTCCGCTGACTGGAGCCATAGGCTAACACACATTGTCCAACAGAGAACTAATTCATACAACTGAATTATCTCAAGCTCACCAGTACTTAAGATGTATCCGGCCAAAGATACAGAGCTCAAGTCCGGACTATGGCTCCCCTCCTTAAAGAATCACACTAAGGAGGTGTCACATGTCCCACAACCCCAATGCAATCCCGGCCAAAGGAAAACATGGAAGGAGGGGCCCTGACAAATGCCATCCACTGTGCACCGAGTGATGGCTTACCACGTGGTAGTACAGATATCATATATCTCCTCTTCAAATCTTAACCCCTCATGGATGCAAATGCAATCATCATTACACCATAAATAATTTATAAATAATTTTCAGCCCAAATATACTCAACATACTCAAGCATGCTTAAAATAAAACAAGCGTAATTTATTTTTTATAGCAAATAGACAATAAGCAAGCATGCTTGAAAAGTGATAAACTTATTATTGTGTGATAATTAATTAAAATAAAACCACACATAATTCACAAGCATATGAAAGAAATTTCCAGAGTTACCTATTACTCCTTAGCTTCACAGGTAATCACACAAAGTCACTCCGAAATTCCTAAAGAAAATTATACCTCAAATATTAGACTTTAATATAATAAACTTAGATATCCTAAAATCCCCAATAATTCATAATTACATAATTACCTACACAATATCCCACTTTTAATCCGCCAATATTTCCTTGGGTCCAAATTCTAGTCAAATCATTCAATTAAATCTCCTCATATGACCTTAATAAATATTTAAAAATTATTAATTAAATTATTAGCATCGCAGATCATCAAAAGTCCTAATTTTCAATATATCTAAAAATCCAGAAATTTCAATAATTAAGAAAAACCTCCCACAATGAAAAATCTACTTAGAGAAACATAAAATCGAGGCCTAAGCTTTAATTTATTAATTTTAGGACTCTCAAAAATTATCAACTTAGACAAGGTCTAATTTTTCAAATGTAATAAATCGAAAAACTAATGATATAGAAATGTAGAGGAGACTTACAGGGTTCCAAAAATGTGCTTAGTTGGCCGGAAAACTTACTATTCCTACGCCGACGGACTCTGATAAGTAAATTAAAGAGAAAGAAAGGAAAGAAAGAAGAGAGCGAACTGAGAGAGAGAGAGAGAGAGATGAGGTATGAGGGAGGACGGAAGATGAGGGTGTATATATATATAAATAATATAATAATATAATATTAATAATAATATAATATTTAAATAATATAATATTAATATAATATAATATATAAATAGTAGTTGAGTGTGATTGGTTGAAAAATTAATAATTGAAACAGTATAAAGAGGTGCAGAAGAAAAGAACTGTCGGCAGGTGAGTAGGAAGAGGAAAAATATACTACTAGGCCTTAAAATTCTCAAATAAGATATTTCTTTTAAACAAAAAAATTTCTTTTCACTCTCAAAATTTTTCCATAGTATTCTTTATTTATTTTCTCCTATAATATAGCACCTTTTGTTGAGAGGTGCATACCACGATCTTGAAGATCTTTTCTAGTTGCTTCAACCATTCCACTGCTTCAACTGGATCGGGCTTTCCTTCAAATTTAGGAGGATTAAACTTCCTAAAATTAACCCAAACTTGGGTAATGGATACGGAGGAGCGTTGAGATTGTGAGCCACTGCTGCCTCTTGACTCAAAACCTCTATAGTGATCACCTTCAGATTGTTGATCACTAGGTTCTTTTTCATTAACAGGTCCATCCTCCACTACCACATGCTCATCTTGACCTTTCTTTGCAGCCAAAATATCGTCATGCCTCTTTACCCTTTGGTCAATACTTAGGACCAAATCACGTAAATCCCGTAAGATTTCATCATTATTTTGGGGAGGACGCATAACTGGGGCTGACTTAGTCCTACGAGTGTTTACCATTCTTCCCTCCTATAGATAATACCAAGAGGAGTCTAGGTCCTCAGGCTCAATCACATGAGAAGGGTCTGCATGATATTTCTTCAATTGAGAAACATGGAAAACATCATGGAGATTCGATAACTGCGGAGGCAATGCAATTCGATAAGCCACTGGTCCTACTCTCTCTAAAATTTCATAAGGACCCATGAAACGAGGGGTGAGCTTCTTTGCTTGAATCGATCTTCCAATTCCAGTCATCGGGGTGACTCTCAGGAACACATGCTCTCCTACCATGAATTCCAATGGTCGCCTTCTCCTATCAGCATAACTTTTCTGTCTGCTTTGGGCGGTAAGCAATTTCTGTTGTATCATCTTAATCTTTTGAGTAGTCTGATCCACTAAATCCGGACCTAACAAACTTCTCTCACTCAATTCTGTCCAACAAAGAGGAGATCTGCACTTCCTTCCGTACAATGCCTCATAAGGAGCCATCTCAATACTTGAGTGATAACTGTTGTTGTAGGCAAACTCTGCTAGAGGAAGGTGACTATCCCAACTTCCCTTCAATTCAATTGCACAGGCTCTCAACATGTCTTCTAGAGTCTGAATAGTCCGCTCTGTTTGTCCATCTGTCTGGGGATGATAGGCAGTACTGAATTTTAACCGAGTACCCATGGCACCCTGCAATGATCTCCAAAACCTTGAAGTGAAACGTGGATCTCGATCTGATATAATACTCACTGGAACCCCATGCAATCTTATGATCTCTTTCAAATAGATACGCGCTAGCTTCTCAAGAGAGTAATCTGCCCTGATAGCTAGGAAGTGTGCTGACTTGGTCAATCTATCGACAATTACCCAAATGGCATTGTTTCCAGATGCAGTTGTAGGTAGACCCATGATGAAATCCATTGAGATGCTATCCCATTTCCATTCTGGAATCTGTAAGTTTTGCATTAACCCTGAGGGTTTCTGGTGCTCAATTTTGACTTTCTGACAAGTCAAACAACGAGTAACAAATTCTGTCACATCTTTCTTCATACCTTGCCACCACCAATTCCGTTTTAGATCATGATACATCTTGGTTGCTCCAGGGTGAATAGTATATTTGCTCCTATGAGCTTCATCAAGTATGAGCTTCCTTAATTCTCCATCATTAGGGAGACAAACTCTTCCTTTATACCTTAGTATTCCATCTTCACCAATTTCAAATTTTGACTCCCTTCCTTCTTCAACCTCCTCTCTAATGCTCAATAGATACTCATCTTCAAATTGAGCAAATTTAATTTCCTTCCAAGTCGTACTTTCAATGGTTAGTGCTTCCATAGTAGCGATCAAACCTGTCATTACATCCATAGGCATATTCTGCATATCCTCTAACAGTTTATGTTCTTTGACCATCAACTGGGCTGCGTGGATCGACTTTCTACTCAAGGCATCTGCTACAACGTTTGCCTTCCCTGGATCCTATAGATAATACCAAGAGGAGTCTAGGTAAGCTAAACATCATAACCAAAACAAATTCTATATCTAAAATAAAGGGAAGACACATGCTATGGTATTTACTTTGCCATGACCTTTAATATGATCAAAATTTTTTTTTTTTTAAAAAAAACTTTTCAACAAAACAGCCAAACAAATAGCCAAGAAACGTTGTAGCTCTGATACCAAAATTGTAACACCCCCCAAAATTCATGTTCAAGCACTTAACCAAAATGCTATTATAGCATTAAAATTATCCAATATCCAGCATAGATAATTATTTAGTTCAAATACGTCCCATGTCATAGTGAAAATCTTAAAACTTCACGATAATTTATACAACATAATAAAACATAAAGTCTTAAGTCCATGGCAAAATAAATACAACATAACATAAACTTAAGTAGTACAAAGAGCCTTCAAAGCTCACTTCTCAAGTGTCTTCCCTTGCTTCCTATTAGGTCATTCACCTGGAAAATGTTAATAATAGGATGAGATCGACATCTCAGTAACTACCGAAAAATCCTAACATACACAAGCAAATCACGTATAATTCTAATTTAACCAATTATACACATGTAGTTCTTCATATAACTTATGGCTTTCAAATATATATACCTAACATAAGGAAAACTTTCATTTAAATTCTCAATGAATTGTACTCATAAATAAATATTTATATGTGCAATATGCAACTCCTTATTTCACCGTCCATCCTTATTCCGCTGACTGGAGCCATAGGCTAACACATATTGTCCGATAGAGAACTAATTCATACAACTGAATTATCTCAAGCTCACCAGTACCTAAGATGTATCCGGCCAAAGATACAGAGCTCAAGTATGGACTATGGCTCCCCTCCTTAAAGAATCATACTAAGGAGGTGTCACATGTCCCACAACTCCAATGCAATCCCGGCCAAAGGAAAACATGGAAGGAGGGGCCCTGACAAGTGCCATCCACTGTGCACCGAGTGATGGCTTACCACGTGGTAGTACGGATATCATATAACTCCTCTTCAAATCTTAACCCCTCATGGATGCAAATGCGATTATCATTACACCATAAATAATTCATAAATAATTATCAGCTCAGATATACTCAATATACTCAAGCATGCTTAAAATAAAACAAGCGTAATTTATTTTCCATAGCAAATAGGCAATAAGCAAGCATGCTTGAAAAATGACAAACTTATTATTGTGTGATAATTAATTAAAATAAAACTACACATAATTCACAAGCATATGAAAGAAATTTCCAGAGTTACCTATTACTCCTTAGCTTCACAGGTAATCACACAAAGTCACTCCGAAATTCCTAAAGAAAATTATACCTCAAATATTAGACTTTAATATAATAAACTTAGATATCCTAAAATCCCCAATAATTCATAATTACATAATTACCTACACAATATCCCACTTTTAATCCGCCAATATTTCCTTGGGTCCAAATTCTAGTCAAATCATTCAATTAAATCTCCTCATATGACCTTAATAAATATTTAAAAATTATTAATTAAATTATTAGCATCGCAGATCATCAAAAGTCCTAATTTTCAATATATCTAAAAATCCAGAAATTTCAATAATTAAGAAAAACCTCCCACAATGAAAAATCTACTTAGAGAAACATAAAATCGAGGCCTAAGCTTTAATTTATTAATTTTAGGACTCTCAAAAATTATCAACTTAGACAAGGTCTAATTTTTCAAATGTAATAAATCGAAAAACTAATGATATAGAAATGTAGAGGAGACTTACAGGGTTCCAAAAATGTGCTTAGTTGGCCGGAAAACTTACTATTCCTACGCCGACGGACTCTGATAAGTAAATTAAAGAGAAAGAAAGGAAAGAAAGAAGAGAGCGAACTGAGAGAGAGAGAGAGAGAGATGAGGTATGAGGGAGGACGGAAGATGAGGGTGTATATATATATAAATAATATAATAATATAATATTAATAATAATATAATATTTAAATAATATAATATTAATATAATATAATATATAAATAGTAGTTGAGTGTGATTGGTTGAAAAATTAATAATTGAAACAGTATAAAGAGGTGCAGAAGAAAAGAACTGTCGGCAGGTGAGTAGGAAGAGGAAAAATATACTACTAGGCCTTAAAATTCTCAAATAAGATATTTCTTTTAAACAAAAAAATTTCTTTTCACTCTCAAAATTTTTCCATAGTATTCTTTATTTATTTTCTCCTATAATATCCTCTTTGGAGTCTAAAAATAATCTCTCCCAAAATTATTATCGTCCAAATAAGGGAGAAACTAGGCCTTTAAAATCCTCAAAATCCTTCAAATATTCTCATAATCCATTATTTACCATTAATCAATTCCTATTTACCCCCACTAAATCCTCAATTAATTTTTAGGATGTTACACCGTCACTTTTTAATTTTTTTTATAATTTTTGTATTAAAGAATATTAAACAATAAATATAACTTCATATCAATAAAAATATATCAATATTGCATTAACTAAAGCATAATATCTCATATATCATAAAATTATGGACTCCACAATTACATATTTTTGTATGGACATTTTTGTGATTTTATTCTACTAATAATTTTATTAACAATATTTAGATTTTAGTATCAAAACGCCACTATTTATTATATAAACCACTATTTTTATTAACATGAATTGTCTAAAACATAATTTTGTGTATTACAGATGGGGTTTTTATTCATATTTTTACTTTTTAAAATATGTCGGGCTAGTCTAAACCTTGTTCTAACTTGCGGGCTGGTAAAACATCAACTCTAACCCTGTTTTAACTTGCCGGCTCTAGTTTAAGGTAGGGTTGGGTAATGCAAGACCCCGTCAAATGTCCTACTCGAAGGATGAGTGGGCTGCCTAATCTTATCCATTAGAAGTTCATACCATTTTGGGTTGGGCAGGGTTACACTCAGCCCAATAATGATTCTTTGCACTAGTATAAACCTGTAAATTTATATATATGTTTGTGTGTATTGAAATATTACAATTATAGTAGCATGTAATATATAATATAATAACAATATAAAATATAATATTATAAGGTTATGTTTTTTAGCCGTAGTAATTTTTTTACTCGATTCTTTGCTGCATTATAAGCCTATACTATAAGGGCATATATTATGCTATTATATATATAAATATTATAATTATAATAACATGTAATATACAATATTATAATAATATGAAATATAAAATATATTCTGTTAGCAAGGCCAAATGGATAGGGCAGGGGCAGCATACCCTGCCGGATGCCCGGCCTTGCACGTAAACATGTTTGGTCCAAATATGTCAAACTTTTGTTGGGCCTCTTGTTTTTGGGTTAAGTTAGCATTTTTTGTCCTACCAAAGGCGGGTGTGTTGGGCCACATAAACACCCCTAGTTTTGTTTTTTTTGCCACATACATAAACACCCTTAGTTACTACTATTAAGTTAGTATTTTATTTTTATTTTAAAATTTCAACATGACATTGATGATTATTTGTAATAACTTATTGTGAGCGGGTGTGTGACCATAGAATTGGTATTGAATTATTGATTGTTCAAAATGGCAACATCATGTACGTTTTTAAAGATGAGCCATACTGTTGTAATTTTTTTATGCTATTAATGTCTATGAAACTTTTGAATGTATTTTTTAGTCAAAATATACCTTAAACTCTAGGAGTTTATTTGTATTGAGCTTCTGAGAAGTTACTTTTTTTTCAGAAGTAAGATTGGATACAAGTCAGATTGTATGAAGTGATTTATGTTTAGATTTGTGATGATAGAAGTGACTTTTTTCAGTCTGAATTTTGAAACATGCTTGGGTAATTATTTTGAAAAGCAAGTTTAGATGAAAAATTACTAAAAAGGGTATTATTGTTATTAAATAATACGTATATAATATGCATATATTTTTATTAAAGGCTTAGTTTCTCCATTATTTTCAGGAAAATAAGGGAGAAACTAAGCCTTTAATAAAAATATATGCATATTATATACGTATTATTTAAATAATTTTTATTAAATAATACGTATATAATATGCATATATTTTTATTAAAGGCTTAGTTTCTCCCTTATTTTCAGGAAAATAATTTTAAAAAATAATATTTTTAGCCAAGGTTCAAAAAACCGGACCGGACATCGAACCGGATGAGACACTGGTTCAAGGGTTAATGGTCGGACCGGGTCAAACCGGATTATATTAAAATAATAAAATTTTATTGATATTAACATTAATAATCACTAATATCAAAATGTAAATGTAGATAAGTATGCATGATTCATCAAATATGAATATTTTAATGTTTTTATAAAGGAAAAAAGAGAAAATATTAGTTGATTACACGTGAAAATAAATATTATTATACAATCCACAGACTAAAATACAAATATTAAGAGTAACAATAATAAAATATTAAGTATATGCAAGTAAAATAGCATTTAAAGTATTATAATTTCTTAATTTCTAAAATTGAATGAAATGAAAGTTAGTAATTAGATGAATTATAATAAAATAAATTTTTGTTTTTTTAAAAAAAGGGCCAACCCGGTTGAACCCCCGGGTTGACCGGTCTTGTCCGGTTCAACCCGACCTTTGACCGGTTCGATGTCCCCTCCATTTTTCCACCGGACCAGTGGCCGGTTCACTGATGAACCGGTCGAACCGGCCAGTCCGGGTTTTATTTCCTTGTTTTTAGCTCAAAGGAGTATATTATGGGAGAAAGTAGTTATAAATTATGGTAAATTTTTGGAGATTAAAAGAAAATATCTTATTTGAGAATTTTAGGGGTCTAATAGTCTAATTTTCCTACCCACTTTATTAAATAATATTAATACATAACAAAAGGCGTCGGACCCACCGGAAGTCAAAAGCCAAAAGTGAGAAGTGAAAAATTTGAGTTTCTGGCACTAAGTCCGTTTCGGACCAGAATGACTTAATGGATGAAGCCCATCCAAACATGTTTTTTTAAAAAGATTTGACTTCTGATTCTCCAACGAGCTTTTGGGCCCAAAAACGTTGGATCCAAACATGCACTAAGTATTTCAAAACCGAGGTAGTGACATGACAGAAATATCTTGTACATGACATGATATGCTAGTGGCTTCCTATCTCCCTCCCAATCTCTCTCTCTCTCTCAAGCTACCTGCTCTCATTATTAATGGTGGAGGTTCAGTGATAATATATGGGAGGAAAGTCATGTTTGAGACCAAATCATCATTCTGACCCTCAAAAAGAGTCCAATCTGTACAAGACAATCGTTACATTCAGGATGTCTTTCAATTATTTTCATATTGAAAGATGATTACAAGAGAGCACCAATAAAATAAAATAAAATAAAATAAAAGAAGAGAAAATCACAATTATAACTGTCGTAAAAGAGAATTAATCACAATCAGATAACAAACAGTCATTAAAATATATTAAAGTTTCAGGGACCTATGTAGCATTAAATTGCTTGTCATTAACAACTTATAAAAATAAGACTTGAGTATGTTTGTCTCGACTTATAAAAATAAGTAACTTATAACTTATAAGTCAAAACAAGTATAAGTTCTTTTTTTCAACTTATGACTTATAAGTCACTTTTTTTGGTGGACCCCACAATTCTAACTTATTTTACACATCAAATCACAACTAACCCAAACATAAATCACTTTTTCAAAAGTCCATCCAAACATACATCTCATTACACAATATGACTTATGACTTATAAGTCACTTTTTTTAACAGCCCATCCAAACATAAATCTCATTACACAATCTGATTTATTTTCAGTTTGACTTATCTATAAGTCACTTTTTCATAAGTCTATCCAAACACACCCATATTCTTTCTTAATCAATGTAATGGGAATATAATTGAAATTTGTCAATTCATTGCCTTTTCTGGAAAATATTTGTAAAGCTATGCTGCTTTAGTTAGGGGGCAATGCTTATCATTACAATCTTCGTTTTTAAACACTATATATACATACACATATATATAGATACTCTTCAAGCTTAAATATATGACATATTTAGGGGGTTAAACTTTATCTTAAATATAAAACTTCTTTATAATTTTTACTAATTTTCCATAAATGATCCTTAGAAATACTCCTTAATAATAAACAAACAAAAGAAGGAGTGTGAGGATAAAGGTAGATGGTTATAATGTATTGGTAATATCATGTGATTTTAATTAACTTAATTAGTACCCTTAATCTAATCAAATTAGGAAAATAACTCTTATATTTAAAACTGGAGGGAGTATAATAACATCTTATTTTATAGTAATTTCATTTATACTACCTCCTTTTGTCCTAAATATAAGACATATTTACTTAATTTGATTAGATTAATGATGTTTGATATTACCAAAACACCATAACCACGTACATTTATTCCCCTTCCCTCTTTTGTATTTTTCACTTTTAGGAGCATTAATGGAGAGAATTTAGAAAAAAGTTGAGAAAAATTAAAAAGATGTCTTATATTTAGGATTAAATCTACCTCTCATATAAGTCATATATTTAGGACAGGAGGGAGCAACACTTTATGCAATCACAACTCAAATAAAATTAACAAGAGTTTGGTACAATGGGAAAAATAATCAGGTATCTGAAATTTTTCTTTGTTTTTATTGCATTCCTGTACCATAGGAGTAGTTTCTATGCTCAAATATGTTAATTAGAAGTTTTGTGAATATAACTTCAGCAATATGTAAATTGTCACAGAATAATGAAATATGAAACAAAACTAATTTACTATTAACATGAAAAAAATCACAATTCTCATAAATCATTATCATCCGTTTACAGTTCAGTTCCATGAAATGTACAGTTGAGTTGGTTTTGATTTTATTGGGATTTAACATACTAATATGTACTGCTATGATTTTTTTTCCTATAATATGTACTATTTTATCAAAAAAAAAACATACTAATATTGTTGTGATTGTTGGTTTAATTTAAACAAAGAAAAACCACCTTGGAGAAGGAAGAGTGAGACTCACGATCCCAAAAGAAGGCAAATAATGCAATGTACAGTAAGATGGGCACAACTTTCCCGCTCCAAAACCCACGGCGCCTTTTCCCCTTAACCTTGTTTTTCACTCCAAACCCATGACGTCATTAAATATTCATAATGACCTTTCCCCCCAGATTCTTTCGTCCTTTTCTTCTCAGAGGATGGCCCACGCAACAGGTGGGACCATTAATGGGGCCCGTGTGGACTGACACATGATGGTGAAATTCGTGATGATGATGTGGGGCGGACTCAGGTGAAGCAAATATTTTGTTTTTTTAATTTATATATTTTGGGGATTTGTTTATTAATTAATTAATACTGGCACAGAATCAGAGCCCTCTTCCCGAGAACAATTGTTTCCTCTATACCAAGCTACCTCTGCCCGTGAATCAACCGTAACTGCCCCCATCTCACCACCGCTCATCCTATGCTGTACACGTGTTCTAGCATCAGGGAGAAATTTCGACGAGAATTTGGTTTGTCAGCTACTCCCTCCCGTCTTAAATATAAGATCACTTTAACTTCTTTTTTTTAAAGTTAAGAAAGCAAATTAGACCACTAAATTATAATATATGTCATATGTAATTAGATTATATATTAGTTTATAAGTAGAATAAAGTAATTTTGGGGGAAAAAAGATAACTATAGACAATTTAAAGTGATTAATTTTGTATCTTTAATTTTTTTTCTAAAAAGTAAAAGTGGTCTTATAATTAGGATCGGAGGGAGTAATTTGTAGCCCTATTAATAGGGGAGAATTGCAAATAGGTCCCAAACAAGAGAATCAATTTCAGACAGATCCATTGACAACTCCTTCACTTGTTAATCAACGCTATTGCAATTATTAATAGCTGTCATTAACAACTCATCGGGACCTTTTTAAAATTAATTATCTTACTTATGACTATGTGCATTTGTCTCTGTAAATAATCACAAATAAATATACTCCCTTGGCCATCCCCAAATACCACTCTTTTTTTCTTGTTATAAATTCAACCACCACAAATTTTTTGTTTTTAAGTATAAGCCTATTTTTGGATTAATTAATACTATTGTGACTATTATACCCCTATGTTGAAAATAGGAAAGATGTGAGAGAAATTTTATAATATAAAATATTATTTTAATACTTATTATTAAATAAGAGCAAAGTTGAATTTTTTCTAAAAATATGATATATTTAATACCATAACTTCCACTTCTTGATATGTAAGAAGTATTTAGGGTAAACTTATAATAAGGAACATAGTGGTATAAAGGTTTTTTTGATGATCTTATCCCAAAATATAAGTTCATATTTGACTTTATTTAAGTAATAAATCTGTTTTTTTACATTTTACATATACATTAATTTCTCCCTTACATTATTTTTCATCTTCTTTTTATGATTAACCCCTCTCTCACTCATTCATAAATAAGGGCACTTTTAAAAGAAATCGTATATTTCCTACATATTTATTGTTTTTAACTAACTTTAACTTTATTTAGGAAACCGCGATTTGTTGTTTCAGACATTATATTATGGGCGAAAGGAGTATAATGTATAACATGATATTGTAATTTGATTGGAGAGAAATTATTTGGCGAACTCAGTTTGACATATTATTTGTAGTCTCACAACTCACAAACAAACACACAAATAAATGAATTAGCAAATATAAAAAATTGCATCTAGTCTTTTATTTTTGTTAAATTTGCAAGTTAAAAAATTAATTTATCTACAAACTTATTGTTTTACCGTGTATAGCTATATTAAAATTTTCACACCAAACATTATGTATTTGTTTGTGATTGGTAAGACCACAAATGACGTGGAAAACTGTACATATTTAAACATTTATTCTAATTGGATACCCTAAAAAATTATCTGACAGATACATTTATTTTTCAACTTGCAAAAATAAGCATAAAAAATAGGAAATAATTTTTTTTATCTACCAAATAATTTTTCTAGCCGTCCAATCAATTTAAATTTCAACGTCTGATATTATATGTTTACTTATGATTTGTGAGATCGCAATAGATATAACAACCTGAGTTCATTTAAGAGCTAAGTTTAAGAATTTTCATTTTTTATGGTGTCCGATCAGATCAAAATTTTAATGTTAGATTAAGTATTGAGAAAATGACAAAAAAATCCCTTCCAATTTGTAAAATCTTAATAACAACTTCATAATAGGTATTAACAACATCATGATAGGTATTAACAACTCAAAATTCTTTATTTGAGATTTTAAAAATTAGAATGGATTTTTTTATCATTTTCTCTTGAGAATTTGCTTGGTCGGTAAAAAAATGAAAATGATGTTCACCAGAGAATTTCTCGCTACACACTTGATTACTAACTAGTTGCCAGGTGGCTTCTGCTCACGCACTTGGCTATTAAAAGTTTCCACGTGGCTTGACGGACACTTGCCATTCCGTCGCTCGGTCACCTTTAGTTTCTTCTTCTCTTTTTAACACTCACTTTGGTTTTTGAATTCAAGGACCAATTGGGAACGGTCCTCTGCTGCGATGAACTTTTTTCCTGCACGACCCGTTTATTGATTGGTGATTTAGTTTCTTTTTTAAGACCACTCTCTAGTCTGAACTCTCTCGGTCTTTCCAGAATGTAACATTATCAATTATCAAATTTAAAAAATCTCGTGATTTGCTTGTTAATTTGATATACCACTCTCTTCATTAATATAAATTTATCCTAATCATTTTTCACATACTAAGAAATGTAAATTATAGCATTAATATCTCATATTTTAAAATATGTTTCTAACTTTATCTTTTTTTAGAATAGATGTTAAAATAATATTTTATGCATTATAAACATTCTCTCCCATCTTTCCTATTTCAACATAAGGTAAAATAGTCATAGTAATATTAATTGATCCCAAACTGAACTTATATTTAAAAATAAAAAATTAGTAATAATTAGATTTATAATAAAAAAACAGGACGGTAGGATAACTTTAACCACTAACGGCACATCAAAAGTCTTGTTAAAGTTTTACGACTTGGCCACAGAAAGTTTCATTCGTTACGTGGATGTTGAGGACAGTAGCCATCGTTTTTTTTTTTTTTTGAAGATCAAAAGAAAAAATACGTTATCCAAGATATCCCTTTCAATATTACACACCGTGTTATAATGTGATATCACCGACAGTAATTTAAGCAAACGATACAATTTTGCCAAATACACACATACATGACCGATAAAAAAAAGGATGACACGTTAAAGTTTTATGTTTATTATTTACAGTAAACATAAGCCTCACAGACTAACCCCAACATTTAATATAACTGAGGAGAGGTTACCATAATTGTAACAAAATAATTAAGGGGCAGGTTAAGTTTGGTGGAGTTAACATGCGACATGTTAAAGAGGTGGGACCGCTCTTACTCATATACACCAGCTAGAGTAGACTAGGCGCAAGTGATAATATGTAGTAGTAGTTCATAACATGACCATACGTGAGGTAAACTGTCAAATTAGATAACAAGAAGCTAAGCAGAACAGTTTTATAAATCGAATCATAAAATTTCTCATATATTTTGTTCTCATGTGATGTTGATGTAATGGTGATTAAAACATGAATCCAACACGCACATATGTGTGATTAAATTTTATAATTTACAGTAAATTATAATATTCACAGCCTCATTTTTAAAAAAAATATTCACAGCCTCTCAAATATCGTGGAAAAACGCACCATCTAATATAGGAGATTACGTGGTGGCAAAACTTCCTGCAGAACAATCAATTATGGCCTAATTAAAGGTTATAATCAAATCATGGATTCGAATCAGTCTTTTGAAATAACAATCTCTTTAATTAAGTCAGTGTCTGCCTTTTTCTTAGTGGACTCTTGTTAATTACTATACTTTACAATGACATATGCCCCAAAAGCGACAGAAAGGATTGAAAAAGGTTCTCGTATTTTTATAGCAACTAGTTTCTTTAGCTCCGGAATACTGTACTTTAAAACTTTAATCATATTTTAAACTTTTTAATTTAGCAGTGACGTGCTGGGGAAAATATAGAAGAATATCGATATTCGGAATGAAGGAAGGTTCAAAGAAGCATGTGTTTCGTTAATAATAGCAATGATATATTTATAAAGGTAGCAGAACTCACAAGGTAACAAGATGCGCGTTTTATAATAAAAAAGTACACGCATGGGTAATTATTTTAATTATTTGCACGGAGTTTTGTATCTAATTAGATAGATTTATATATTTTATAACAATATAATCATTCAGTCACTTAAATTTTAAAATTTGGAATCAATGTTCAATGTGTTTGGATTGACTTCCGGAAAAGTGACTTATATACAAGTCAGATTGTGTAATGAGGTTTATGTTTGGATTAGCTGTAAAAAAATGACGTAGAAGTGACTTATTTTTCATAAGTCAGATTGTATATGTTTGGATTAATTGTAATTAAATGTAAAAATAAATTAGAATTTATGGGGTAACCCTGGCCGCCATAGCAAGCGTGGTACCACCGCTCACTATTTATTGTGGCAAAAGATGCATCATTCACATACCACTCACTATTTATTGTGGCAAAAGATGCATCATTCACATACTAGCTTAGTCCTTCCATTCTAATGATTCACTTGACATTAGATATTGACTTTACCTTATGAATTTCTTTCATAGGTGTATGAGATTATTATTTTTGCCATGTTTTCTTAAGTTTGTTGTTAAGCCTTCTTTTGATACTCTAACTAGCTATATGTAACTTATAAACCTCATATTTATTTAATGCCATTTTGTCTTGGATAAAAAAATTATGTTTGGATCAGGTTTCAAAAAATATTTTTGTAAATAAGTGCTAAATGTGATTTTAGAAATAGATTTCAAGTATAACAAATTTTATGAAATAATGACTTTAGTAAACTGATATTGTTTTTATGATTATTATCAAAATTAATTTTTTCATGAGCAAATTATTAAAACTGATATAAATAATAAATAAGTGATATATATATATATATATATGCAAGTAAAGCCAATCTATTATTTGTATAATTGATGTGTACATATATTTATTTTTTTATCGAACATGTGTATATATTTATAAAACCATGGTTTTAGTCTTATAAGTTATAACCATAGTTTTTGCATAATGTACTTTATTATTGGAATTTAAGAGGTGTTTGGATGGTTTCCCCTCAACACCATGGTTTAGGTGCCTGTTTAGGAAGCACTCAAAACCTAGGTTTTGAGTCCAAGTTTAGGTTTTAAAAAATAGTAGCCAAACACTTTTTTCTTATAAACCTAGGTTTGGACTCAAAACCTATGTTTAAAAAAATGTAAGTTAAACACTTAAAAAAAATGTGAAAAACCCTTTTGGTTTGGAAACTTAGGTTTTGGCCACCAAAACTTAGGTTTTGAATAAGTTAGAATATTTTACTTTTACACGAAATACGAGGTTTAAAAAATGCCATCATTATACATATCATAATGATCTACCAAAAATACATTTATCCTCTCTCTTTCTCAACACATTAAACTTATGTTCTTTTTTGTAATTTACACAGAAAAAGTCATTTTCAAAACAATCATCCAAACACTCTCATTTTATCAAAAGCCATTTTTTCAGAAAAGTTGAAAAAAGCACTTTTCAGCTTTTTCCCCAGAAGCTATTCTCTAAAAGCTAATCCAAACATGCTACTACTTTTTTCAGCTTTTATGCGAAATACGAGGTAGAAGAATACCATGATGTCCTTATCCTCTCTCTTTCCCAACATATTAAACTTATGTCCTTTTTAGTAATTTATACATTGAAAAAGTCAATCTCACAATAATCATCCAAACGCTTTCATTTTATTAAAAACTATTTTTTTTAACTTTTTTTCTCAAAAATTATTCTTTAAAAACTAATCTAAATAGGCTACGCCTGTTTGGTTTGTGGGGGTGGAAGTAAAGAAGTCTCCCAAGTCCAAACAATCAATCAAAGAAAAGAGGAAGTCTCCAAACAAACGTTTGAGTGCGATTGATAGGAGTGGGGTTTACTTTATTGAGGCTGGGGTCCAACGATACGAATGGGAGGGGCCCACGGATTCATTTATTGTCGTATAACGTGGTCCCACCTCGTTCCTACTTGTCGTTTGACCCACTCGGCTTTTGGAGATAATACCGACCTTAAAATTATTACATATCGCCAAAATTAAATTGCTTCTTCCACACACATCATTTTCCCCCAAGTCAACAACACAGCAATTTTCTCTTCCCTTTCCATACATCCAATTTTAAGAATGCCGTTGCCCGTTGGTTTCAAACCCACTGCTAAAACCCGCTGCTAAAACCTGTAGCTGCGCGTCCTAATTATTAAAATTGACATCAAATTCCACATTAAAAGTTGAGAAATAAATTAAAGGTATATAACCATCCGTCTAATATTGACTTAAACTTGATGATAATCACAATTTATGTTAAATTTTAAGAAAATTTAAGCAGACATAAATTTTGTGATTTGATAAAAAGTAACTTTTTTACATTTTTTCAGGCTCGATTTTTGTATGCATTTAGATATTTAGTAGAAAAAAAATCTGAAAATGACAACAAATGTACGAGGAATGCTTACATAATTTGGGAGAATAGATGTCTACATGTAATTAAACAACTTACGTCGTTTTATTTATTTTTTGCTTGATACACAAGGCTATACAAATAATTAGCAATCAGATCTCAGCACACAGGGCATTACATTGGAGGCATCACTTCACAAAATAATTAGAAAACGGTTATGCGGATTGTTTTAATTTTAATTGGTTGATGACATGTACGAAATAATTCGTGTTTTTTTTAAATAAACATCTTAATTTAAAAAAATAAAAACAAAATGACTAGCCAATCTATTTCTTAAAAACAAAACAAAAAAATATGAATCATTGGCCATAAATGACTATTGGGAAAATTAATTTGGAGTCACATGTAAGACAAGTAATTAAGGAGATGTCCCACAAAATGACCAAATTAAAGTTAGGTCCCTACGATCTCATTTATATTAAGTCCCAAAACTAAATTACCATTTTACCCATTTATTTGAATGACAACTTTTGACATCTCTATTGTAACATTTTGGCCTTGCGTAACAACTTGCAATTGATGCTAATTACCTTGTTATGAAGGGCCAAAACATTGTTATGGAGAGGCTAAAAGTTGTTACTACCGAAAATTTTTACACCTTATAGGTGAAGCTCGAAAGTTGTTGTGCAAGGCCAAAACATTGTTACGGAGAGGCCAAAAATTGTTATTCAGACAATTACATTTTATTATAATTGTGCTAAAATATAACATATTTAGAAATTATAAGACTTGTGATTGATGCTCATTAACTTATTCCACAGGGCCAAAACGTTGTTATGGAGAGGTTAAAAGTTGTTACTATCCAAAAAAAATTTACCATATGGGTGAGGCTCAAAAGTTGTAACACAATGCTAAAACATTTTTATGGAGAGGTCAAAACTTGTCATTCAGATAAAGGGGCAAAATGGTAATTTGGTTTTGAGACTTATCACAAATCATGTCCCTAGGGACCTAATTTTAATTTGGCCATTCTGTGGAGCCTCTTCTTAATTATGTGTCTTCCATGAGGCTCCAAATTAATTTTCCCATGATCATTTTCATAGACTTGAATTCTCCTCTGCTTTTTCGGTCCTCTTCAGTCCTTTATCTTGAAATTACATAGTTTTGGGGTTAAATGTTCTGTTTTTTATTTCATCATTAGATTATACATAAATTAGTGATATTTTGATATCTTATAGATGAAAAATTGTTCAGCTTTCAATTTTATATAATTTTTAAAGATTTAATGTTCTAAAGGAAATAGTATAGCTCTCAGCGGCGCCACCTCTCATTGCACCCAGACCCAGACTAGGTCTCATCCTACTTTCTTTGGATTGGAAACGAAACCACTCAAAACATGCTAAAGGGAAGGTAAAGAAAGGCAACGACTTCTCCCACTAAGCGCTATGGACATACTGCCCATACGTATTGTGTTTGACGGACTGCGCAACATAGCCAAGAGAGCCATTCCATTTAGGGCGAGACAGAATGGGCGTGCACAAGCGGTTCTTTCTCTTTCTTATGCTGTGATCTCTCATCCATTAGATCTGGGAAGACTTTTTCCGACATTCACCCTCAAAAGGAGGGGTATACTTCCGTCCATGCCTGTTGAAAGTTCCTTTTAAGCATTAAATATTTAAAAAATCATATAAAATTGAAATCTAAACCATTTTTCGTCCATAAGATATTAAAATGTCACTAATTTTATGTAAAATCTAATGATGAAATCAAACATAAAAAATTTGACCCCAAAACTATGTAATCTTAGGGCAAATGGTGGAAGTAGACTGGAAAAGCAAATAAGAGAATCCAAGTCCCACTTTCATTGAATAAAGTTCATATAAAGTGACACTCTCCGACACCAAATAAGTATTTCTTCAAACATATGTGTAGTAAAAAATACTACTTCCTTTATTCCTATAAATATAAGACCCAGTAGACCTTTTTAAAGAAGTTAAGGAAGCTAAATGAACCATTAAATCATAACATATTTTGTTTATTATTAGATTATATGTTAGTTTATAAGTCAAATAAATTATTCTAGAAAAAAAATCTGGAAATTCAATTTTTAGGTAACTTATTTAGCTTTCTTAAGATTTTGCAGCGGAGGGAGTACTAAATCTTTTTTCTTTATGTATTTTAGCTCATAATTAAGTCTTATATTTAAGAATGAAGGGAGAGTACTAAATTTTTTCTTTATTTTTTTAAAAGTGTGAGGTTGTGAAACTTAATTCTACGTAAATATAATATGGTTAGCCTGACTAACGGGAAAAAGGAAAATCAAACGTAGTTAGTCTCGACGCATGAAATTAAATGGTTTAACGTGGGTGGGACGCTGCTCAGATTGAAAGTCTGGGACAAGCAAATAATTATTTTCTTAAACAAAATCCGGGAACGTAGGGGGCAAAAATTAAAAATTAAGGTACAGTAATATATTGCTTGACAAAAAAACATGTTTAGTCCAACACTCGAAGCAATTCAATATAACATTAATACATGTTAACGTTATATAAATATTATACTAATTAAATTCTTAGAAACCCTATATTTGTAAATTATAACTTTAGGCTTACTTTAGATTTTATGCAAGGCCAGGCACTGATGACATGTATAGTTTTTTAAAGAAATATAAAAATATATATATATAGGGAAAATTTTATTTAAAGACCACTGTAGACAATTAATGTAAAAGAAGGACCACAAAAATATGAAATTTCACTGCAGGACCTAGGTCCTTAAATGAAAAAAAATTGTTGTGTGAAAAGACCTAAAAGCCCTTGTGAATCAATTTCAAATAGGGACCTGTGCTAACATGCTGACGCTGACACGCTGACATAACTGACACAACGTACTTCCTTGGCTGACAACGTACTTCCTTGTGCATATGGCGATTTCCTTGTGCATATGGCCAATTCCTTGTGCGTGACCTGGACATAGCATGTTATAAGGCCAATTAATTACTCCTTATGCATATGGCCATTTCCTTGTGCATATGGCCTGGAAATGGCCATATGCACAAGGAGTAATTAATTGGCCATATGCACAAGGAGTAATTAATTGGTCATATGCACAAGGAGCAATTAATTGGCCTTATAACGTGCTATGTCCAGGTCACGCACAAGGAAATGGCCATATGCACAAGGAGTAATTAATTGGCCATATGCACAAGGAACAATTAATTGGCCTTATAATGTGCTATGTCCAGGCCACGCACAAGGAAATGACCATATGCACAAGGAAATCGCCATATGCGCGAGGAAGTACGTTGTCAGCATCAGCGTGTCAGTGTCAGCGTCAGCGTCAGATTTTTGTACAGGTCCTTATCTGAAATTAATTCACAAGGGCTTTTAGGTCTTTTCACACAACAATTTTTTTTCATTTAAGGACCTTGGTCCTGCAGTGAAATTTCAGATTTTTGTGGTCCTCATCTGACATTAAATTATTACAGTGATCCTACAATGAAATTTTCCCATATATATATTGAAACATGTCATATATGAACTCACCGTGATCCCACATAAAGCTTCAACCAGAGCCATATTCAAATAAACATAAATAAATAAATAACTTCAATTTGCCATAAACTAAAAGCTACGCCATAGACTTTTGAGACCACACTTGGAAGGGGTCCATTATTATGAATTTTTAACATACAATAAAAAAAATAATGAAGAAAGGGTTTAATTTGCGGCCACGTCCACATGTTTCCCCGTTATGGGCATGTCCCTTAATAAGCAACCTCATCGATCTTGCCATCGCATGAGGACTATTAAAAAAATGAGACTTTGACTTGCTTATTGATTTATTTAGCAAAATACTGCTAAGCCTAAATGTAGAATATGTGTTTTAAAAAATTAGAATTTATAAAAAAAAAAAAAATTAGACTCGAACTGTCGAACATATGTATATGAAAATGATTCTATGAACTTGTGATGAGTTGGGCTTATGTATTGTAGTGCCATTTCATTATTGGAGGCTGCTAATACCATAATCTGCCAGATTGAAATAGCCAAAATTTTCACACTATATCAAGACTTGACCTGTATCACTTTATTTATATGAATTTTGTTCAGGCAAAATTAGCAAGGCATATTTATAGCGGTTTTTGTGATTTGCTAACTTTTACTTATAAGGTCACTTTTGCATTATAAGATCTGCAGATCTTTATTTCCTTAGGGCGTTGTTTAGTTGAAACTGGTAGGTTCTTTACATCCAATATCCAAACAGATAGGACTATTTCATTTGCAGCGTTTGTTATTCTTAAACTCCGACCGACCACTATTGTGTTCCATATTTTTAATTAATTTGTGTTGATATGATGTTAGATCTCTTTCTTCCTCTTTTTAACTCTAACGATTCCTTTTGCTTTTCTCTAATCGTACTACTTTAGTGAGGTTGTATTGGACATAAAAAGAATAACTTACTTTCCTTAAGAGGCTTGTCATACTTATAGGTGGCATCACATAATAGTTTTTAGCAGAACTTCTTTACATGTTCTCGAAATTAAACAAGGTTCATTATTGAGTGCGTGAGGTGAACGTGAAAGATTCTGATCGGCTTCAGCTTAAGTGGACACGTGTGCAATTAAACGTTACACGTATTGAATGCCATGTGCAGCGTGTAAAGGCTTCTGCCTCGATCTTTGCTAAATTAATTTCTATTTGTATGTCCAATTAATTATTTGTTTAGATGTTCTTAGCACAGTTTAAATATATAATCTTGTTTGTTTATTGAGTCTCCATTCTTTTAACCACGGCTTTCCGTTGGGAGATAGCACGTGTTTCCATCAGAAATCAGCTCCTCCAAAACTCTCGTTCGATGTGCGCCAACACACACACACACACACATTAGTGTATAATCATGGGTTGATTCGATTCGTTGTTTTTGGCCATGAAGGAACAATTTTAATCTATAATACACGTATAAAATGTTGTTTTCAATACTTCTTTTGGCCTGAGGGAAAAACCAGTATAATTGAATGCATTAATACATAAAATAAGACTGTTTTCTGAGGATGCACCCTTCGGTTCCACTTGTCCTAGGCTCCTAGCGAATATCCCGCAAAGAATAGTACTCCTGAGATTTTTTGCTGGCCCCGCTGTTCAAAAATATATATTCCTTATATATATATGATTTTATTCCAGGTTGACGGAAATTTGAGAGGTATTTAATTAACGGGTACTCATTGTGCAAAGAAAATCCCAGGTATAATGCCGGAGGATTAATTATAAAACCAACAACAACAGCAAATTAAAGAAGCAAGGTTGAGAAATGAGATAGAGGCGCCAATTGAACTCATAGCTTGATGGTGATTGGTGAGATTGTTTCCCTTTCATCTCTTGAAACGTGAGTTCGAGCAGGCAACAACAGCAAGAAATGAGATAAAGGCTCCTGAAACAATCTTATAGGACAGGTACGTGCTGCATAAAACGAGTTTATAATAGCCACTGATATTCCGGCAATCCCGGAAAGGGCATTGATTAAATTAACTGATGATTGAGTTGGTCCACTAAGAGGCAATTAATGCAAATTAAGAAGGTTAAAGGTTGGCAAAAAAAAAAAAAAAGAAGGTTAAAAGTGCATTAGTTTTCCACCTCTTTTGGTTAATTATTCATAAGTCCACTTTGTAATTGTAGTGTTTTATGTTCATTTGGCAGCTAGCAAGCATGCGTAAACAACCTCAAACAATGTGATGATCTAAGTTAAGGCGGCCATGTGGATTACAGCAGATACAGCACAAATAAACCAAATCAAACAAGTTGAATTTTTCCTATTCTCTATTATCGAGTCCACACACCTTTTCAAGCACACTTGCGCCAATAATCGTCCAAAATCTTAGCTCTCAGCTTGGAATATCACATTGGCCCAAAAATACTTGGAACATAGTATCCCCACTTTCGATTTTGCGCCACAGCACATAAGCTTCATATACAACAATATTTTTTTCTTTAAAAACAGAGAGAGAGAGAGAGAGAGAGAGAGAGAGAGAGAGAGAGAGAGAGAGAGAGAGAGAGAGAGAGAGAGAGAGAGAGAGAGAGAGAGAGTTTTGAAGGTTTTTTTGGAATCAAGAATATCTCCAAATTATTCTGAATTTTAGACTAATCACTTTTGATGTTTAGAGTGAAAGGGTATTCGTCTATCCCAACAATTACGTTTCACATAACTCGAACTTGTGTTCTCCTAATTATCTAAGAGATGCCGCTTATCACATCAATCAACAAATTATTCGTAGTTGTTGTTTCTTTACCTAATCTTTTCAAGATTCCCATCTGGGTCAGCATCTTTATCCAAAGCCCATAATAAGGTGTATGGGCTTTTAATTTTTGTCTGCTATCTTATTCTGTACTATTGAGCTGATAAAAGCCCATAATTAATGGGCCGGTGATTATTGGTAATTGCTAAAGGACCGAAGTTTTGTATATAGGCAGCCTTATGAAAAAAGGATCGGGCGTCACTATTATTGCATGTGCATAGGGAAAAATGTCACACTCAACTACACTACTGTTTTACGTAATTCGAGCATTGAAAACAAAGATGATTACCAAAACTTAAGAAATATCTGCAGGAATCATGAAATTTGAATGCCTATATGCAAAAGCGAGATGCTGATAAAAGGATCCATACATGATATACAGCTAACCACCCACCCAACATAAAAATGATTGAACCAAACAAACATGTACTGACTAGCTAACCAGACACACATATTCAACATATGCTGGCTAAACTCTCCTTCTTGGAACTAATAATGATGATAATATTGCATGGCGTTGTATTATTCATATTGATTGAGCAAATTGGTCCACACACAACGAATTAGAGCACCAGAATCTGTTACACCTAACGTAAAATAGAATACCCCTCATGATCATAAAAACGTCAACCTGTGACACTGGTTGTCTTTTCCTTAGCCCATATCTTAGCATCTTGCCGCTGAAATTAGGGCATCCCCACATTCTTCCCATTTGACTTTGCTCCCCTTCTGTTTCAGCCATTAATGCTTCCTTCGGAAGTCCTTTCTCAGCAAACAAAGCCAGCCCAATAACAATGCATACATCATAGAAATAAGTGACTCATACCAAAACAACTACCACTCTTTTCCTTATTATAAGTCCATCATAACTACTTCTCACATACCAAGGAGTGGAAGTTATAACATTAAATATACCTTATTTTTTTTAAAAAAATTTCAACTTTGCCCTCATTTAAGAATAGGTGTTAAAATAATATTTTATGCATTATAAATATTTTCTCTCATCTTCCCTATTTCCAATATAGGGGTAAAATAGTCACAATAGCATTAATTGATCCCAAATTGGACTTTTATTTAGGAACAAATAATTTGTTGTAATTGAACTTATAATAAGGAACAGAGTGATATATCATATCAACAACCACTTAGTGCTAGGTTAGCCCAGTAAGGGCATTTGATCCAACTTATTCAAGGTATCAAGTTTGAACTTGGGCATGGAACAATGTTAAATTTTGGTGGTAAGAGTGCCACCCATAAATGTCCCACATCTCTCGAATCTTGATTAGAATTAATTCGTTGAATTCTCCTTGATATATGAGTTGGTCTAGGATACTAGGTGCTTGCACGAAAAAATTAATCTCTCATTTCCTGATATAAGATCTATAGTTGACTTTTTTAGAAAATCATAAGAAAGTTGGATAACTTACTTATCAATTGATTTGCCTGATTTTTTCTCTAAACTAGTTTGTTTGACTTATAAACTAATATATAATTTAATAATATATCACATATGTTATGATTAAGTATTTTATTTAATTTCTTTAATAGTTGGTGAGATTTATTTGGGCGGTTTCATTGTGTGTGTGTGTGTGTGTGAAAGTAGTAGGCGCATACGAGTTATTTAGCAGAGAGGGCGTTGCAGGAGCAGTGATAGTGAGGAGATGGGTCCATGATGAGACAAGAGAGGGGCAGCAACAAACGTGGATGCTAAATCCCAGAAATTAAAGTTGGTTCGCAAAGTAGTGCCAGTGATGTTGTTGCGGTTAAAGGCAACTTTTCATATGGTCGTTTACACCCTCTGCGTGTCTGCCATTTTCGTTAATAGCCTCTTGGCATATGTAATATTCAATATATATCACCCATTCCCACTGTATGTATATTAACCACACATGTTTCCCTCAAATGGGCAAATCTGAAAGCAACCATTCATGAATTAAGTCGGGTATATAGGAGAAATTCTTACATGAAGATGGGGTGTTAGTTATGGTTTCTACCCAATTAAAATACACCAAATCACATTTTCTAATACAAGAGAGGGTTAATTGAAGAGAGGATAAAGTAATTTCCGGAAGAAAAAGAATGAAGGACTAATTGGTTAAATGTCATGCAGGTTTCTACCATTGATTAAATGGTGTAATTTGATGTTTTGATTAAGCATACATAGATATTGTGTTATTCCAGTTTCGTGCAAAACTTTAGAATTGTGGGCTTATTATTCCCTCTACTTTTCGTTATAACATCACGTGTTTTTATATTATTCTTGGATGCCTGCATTGTATAGCCAAGACTGTGTATTGTTTTGTAATGTATTATATATATATATATATATATATTCCTTTGATTACAAAAATTTGAGGTTATAAAATTAAACAATACATTGTGGCTCCCATAGAGAAATAAAGGAGGAGGTTGAGGAAGTTACGAACGGTGTCGTGTTGTTCTCATTTTTTTTTATATATATAGTGTTCTTATCATTGAAACTGAAACAGAGCGATCGCCAGACATGTGTGAGTGTCATCATAACAAGAAGACGTACGTACATTTTATAGAAAAAAAAGAAGACGTACATTCATCTGTCTTCAACTAGCCAGTTGCCACTGTTTGCAAATTACCTCCCATGAACGCAACTTCTTCTCCCTCTCTTTTGCCTTATTTTTAGGGTTAATATAATTTTTGGTCCCTGAACTTTTACTCAATTTTGGTTTTGGTCCCTGAACTTTAAAATTTTTGGTTTTGGTCCTTGAACTTTCGGTCATTTTTGGTTTTGGTCCCTGAACTTTGAAAGTTTTGGTTTTGGTCCCTGAACTTTGGGTCAATTTTGGTCTTGGTCCCTGAACTTTGAAAGTTTTGGTTTTGGTCCCTCAGTTTAAAAAAAACTTCAAAAAAAAAAAAAAAAAGTTGAGGGACCAAAAGCAAAATTGCTGAAAGTTCAGGGACCAAGACCAAAATTGACCCAAAGTTCAGGGACCAAAAGCAAAACTTTCAAAGTTCAGGGACCAAAACCAAAATTGACCGAAAGTTCAGGGACCAAAACCAAAAATTTTAAAGTTCAGGGACCAAAACCAAAATTGAGTGAAAGTTCAGGGACCAAAAGTTATATTAACCCTTTTTTAATTTATTTCCCCCCTTCCTATATGCTCTGTCTCCTAAAATTTAATAGTATATACCTCCTCCCCCACCTGCCATATTTTTACATCAAATTAACCAATATGATCGATTACCCTCCAGTCATTTTCATTCATGGCTACTTTTTTATTTTATATTTATCTAATTTCCCTCCCTCTTTCTGGGTCTTAGTGCCTGTTTGGGTGAGACAAAAAAAGCAATTTTTTCACTCAAACCTAAGTTTTAAAAAATGGTAGCCAAACACTTTTTTCTGATAAACCTAGGTTTGGACTAAAAACCTAGGTTTTAAAAAAGGTAAGCCAAACACTTGAAAAAAATGTGAAAAGCCCATTTGTATTGGAAACCTAGGTTTTGGCCACCAAAACCTAGGTTTTGGATAAGTTACAATTTTCCCTTTTTGCACGAAATACGATGTAAAAAAATGCCATCATTACACATGTCATAATGATCTACCAAAAATACCCTTATCCTCTCTTTTTCCCAACACATTAAACTTATGTCCTTTTTAGTAATTTACACAGAAAAAATCATTCTCAAAACAATAATTCAAACACTCTCATTTTATCAAAAGCCATTTTTTCATAAAAGCTGAAAAAAACTATTCTCCATAAGCTATTATCTAAAAACTAATCCAAACAGGTTGCTACTTTTTTCAGTTTTTTCACGAATTATGAGGTAGAAATATACCATAATACCCTTATCCTCTCTCTTTCCTAACACATTAAACTTATATCCTTTTTAGTAATTTATACATAGAAAAAGATATTCTCACAACAACCATCCAAACACTCTCATTTCATCAAAAGCTATTTTTTTCAGCTTTTTCAGAAAAACTGAAAAAATCACTTTTTCAGTTTTTTTCTCAAAAGCTATTCTCCAGAAGCTAATCCAAACATGCCCGCCATGAAATCATATCATTGTCCCTGTATCATCATCATACCTTGTTTTCAAATTTAGCTGCACGCATTAATTTCTTATTTTTACCTCTTCAGCTGTGTCCCATCCCTTTTCATGAATGCCACGACCTAAACGTCCTTTTTATGGTTAAAACTTTGAACGCAGCATGTTCAATGCCATGTGTCCCAAAAGTTAACATCACGTCACGACTCAATTATGAAACTATCTTCTCCTCAGCTTTTAACAAAATTGGTTCAAAGTCCCGAGTATTTGGCACTATATATAGGGATATAGGTATGGAGATGGCAGTTTATTAATTGATCGACATAAACAAATGGTTACCATGTGACATGCAAGTCTTACATTTATATGAATATTCAAATGCTTTGATATGATTTCCTTTAGGACGGCTACTGAAAAGCTTTATAATTTATAATATATAATCATGTATTGAATATTTGAATTCGGATCTATTCTACTCTCTTCTAGAAATAAGCATAATTACATTAATTTAATTGTTTACTAACCCTGGGGGAAGAATCTGACAGGGACTTGATTGGATAGCCAAATTAACAATAAAAAAAAAAATCCTCCCTTAGGAACGTCTTAATGAAAAAGATCAGATCATCGGTCTCCACAATACAATAGCTTTGCAAAAGTAAATTCATGATTCTCCTTGAAATGACAAGAATGTGGCATGCTTCAAAACAATTCATTACACCCCTTTAGTTAATTAACTTTTTAATTTCTTTTGACTGCGAAATTTTCACCCACAAATTAGTGGCATAACCCAACAACATGTGCGTGTAACTATATTCTTCACAGGGAGTGAAACTTTTTTCTCCCTTGTTCTTTCACATTCTTTGGCCTTCCTATTCAAAAATAATGTGCTGTTCTTTGTCATCATGAAATTGAAAAGTCAAGAGTGCAATTGTAGACTGCAAAATAGACAAAGTGAAGTGTGGACATGTGACAAGACGACAATGAGACTCTAAGCATGTGTATTATACATACCAGTCTTCGTTGACCCGGACCGGATCGGGCGGTCGGACTGGTTTCAACAGTGAACCGGCCACAGCCCGGTCCGGGTGAGACTTTAACCCGAGGAAGCAGTTGAATCGGTGGAAAACTGGTTTAAACCGGCCAGAACCGGGGGTTGAACCAATTCTCTCATTTTCTTTTCTTTTCTTTTTTTAAAATTTGATTTTTTTTATTTTGTTATAATTCACCTAATTATCAACTTTCACTTCATTTAATTTTAGAAACAAGGAAATTATAATATTTTAAATGCTATTATACTTGCATATGTTTAGTATTTAATTGTTATTGCTCTTAGTATTTGTATTTTAGTCTGTGGATTGTAAAATAATATTTATTTTCACGTGTACTCAACTAATATTTTATATTTTTCCCTTTATAGAAACATCAAAATATTCATGTTTGATGAATCATACATACTTATCTATGTTTACATTTTGATATTAGTGATTATTACTGTTAATATCAATAAAATTTTATTATTTTAATATACCCGGTCCGACCCCAATCCGACCATTAACCCTTAAACCAGTGCCTCATCTGGTTCGACGTTCGGTCCGGTTTTTTGAACCTTGATACAGACACACACGATTCAGTGCTGTCCGTACATTGGGAATCATGTGAGGGGAAAAATAAGTTAGATACGCTGAAGATACCATCATTCTGTAACCACTCATATTCAAAGAGGCATAACACTTAATAGATGGAAGCTGGATTCGTGATCCAACCCCACTTAAATCAGTTCTTCATCAGTTTTTAAATATAAGATCTAGTT
Organism: Mimosa bimucronata; assembly: GCA_037074515.1. Taxonomy (NCBI): domain Eukaryota; kingdom Viridiplantae; phylum Streptophyta; class Magnoliopsida; order Fabales; family Fabaceae; genus Mimosa; species Mimosa bimucronata. The sequence continues at coordinate 32,321,441 of CM073447.1, read as the reverse complement.
GATATTTTTAAAGTGATTAAGGAAGCGAAATGAGACACTTAATCATGACACATTTTTTGTTATGTTAGTTTATTAGTCAAATAAACTAGTTTAAAGAAAAAATTTAGGCAAATCAATTTATAAATAACTTATTTAGTTTTCTTAGGATTTTTTAAAAAAATCAACTAGGTCCTATATTTAAAACTGAGGGAGTCTATTGGATATATAATATATATTTCTATAATACACATTAATTGATACTCCCTGTCCTAAATAGACTACTTAATTATAACACATGTTACATGTAATTAGATTATATATTAGTTAATAAATAATGTGAATTAGTTTTGAGGGAAAAAGAGAGAGATAATTATAGCTACTTGAAACTGATTTATTTAGCATCATTTATTATTTAATCTTATATTTAAAATCAAAGTGGGTACTATGAACAGAAGGTAGCGTCACTTTTATATAATGACAGCATAAATAGCCATAGACTATGGAGGTACCATCGGCCACATAAAATCATTGAGCAGGTTTTTTGTCATTTGTGGACTCTGTCAGGCCCAATGGGCTTTCAAGCTTGACTCGGTTAATCGGTTATCGTTTTTTTTTAAAAACGAAGTTGAGTTTTGATTTGGCATCTTCCAACCTAGAAATGCTTCATGAATCATGAGTCATAAATAGACACAAAGTAAATTTTTTTAATACATAATTAATTCTTTCGATCATAAATGTAAAACCTACTTTTATAGTGAATTTTTGGTTCAAAATGTAAGATATTTTTTAATTTCATTTCTCATATTTGAAATTTTTTGAACTAACTTGATTGATTTATAAATTAATAAATAATCTTATGTTACACAAATATTTTAGACAGATTATGTTGCATATGCTATGATTAATTTATTTAATACTTAAAAAATGAAATAGTTTTTTTAGTTTCTTCTATATTATATAATTTCTACTTTAAGATGAGAGAGGATTATGATATTGAGAGGGTTTGAACTATTATTAACCTCTTACAGGTATCCCTTTCCTTTTTTCTATATCAACCGGTAATCAATGCATTTTTTGGATCTTATTATTAGGTATCAGAGCAACTAACTACTCAAGTTTCGGGGTTCGTGACTTCTTTTCCCGACACAAGTGTCTCCTATAAGTTTCGAACTAGAGATATATTCTACTCATATCACTTGAGCTGATTTTGCTAAAATATTTTAATGAAGACATTAGCAATAAAATATTATACTCCTTTTTAATGTAGAACATAATTGAGGAGTTGATTTAATTAATGAATATATGACTTATTTATAATTTTTATCCATTTTTTTTCTAAGTTATTCATAGTGATACCTCTCAACAGTAATTAAATAAGAGATAGATGGGAAAAATTAAGAGAGATGATAATGGTGTTTTGAAAAAAAAAAAATTGTCACATTAACTAAGGTGGCTAACACTTTTATTCTAATCACATTAGGTAATTAATTTATACATAAAGAAGTACTAAAACTTGATGAATCTATCTTTTTTCTTATATGATGATGAATCTATCTACGTATATAGTGTTGTATAAACTAAAGACTAAGCAGTTTTTTTTATTGCTCTTGTCAAGTATACCGTCTTAGGGGGGAAAAAACAGTTTCTGAAAATACTCGAGTACTACCATCATTAGATCTTCACCGATGCAATAAGCTGGGTAAAATATCTTCACCGATGCAAGATTTGCAGGCTACGAAGAATTTGGAGTCATGAGATCTTTCACACGCCATCTCTCTTCGCAATCGCATGGTTATGATTGGGAACGCCAAAATTTTGGAGCAGAGTGAGAAGTAAAATATGCTTCCAAAGTGTTTGCAGGAATGTAATTGAGTGCCTCCTTTGCAACTCAACTTTAAAGAGAAAATGTAATTTTACTCAGGTACTTTGACTACGTAAAAGAAAGTTATCATGACAATAAACTAGTTGAAGAATGTAAACAGAGGGACAGAACGATATGAAGCTGTAAAAAAAAATTCCAATATTTTACATAGTAAAATTTTCACTACATCCAAATGACAGAACTCATCCTAAATACCAAAATTGAGAAATGCAGCATTTGGATTTAATTATGATTTGCGTACTTCAAAAGCCACACCCGACAAACTAAAATGGGTAATTAAGGAAATGAATGGCAATATGCATTGCTCATGACTTGAAACTCCACATGCACGTATAAACAGTACTCCCTCCTATTCTATTTATAAAAGTCTTGCCATTAAAACACGCTTATTAAGAAAACATATGAAAGTAATTAAATGTATTTGGAATATATGTATTTTTTCAATATTTCCCTTACTTATTACTAAGTCTATTAAAATAGAGAAATATATGAGCATTAACAAATATGAAAGAGAACTAGGGATAAAATAGGAAAAAACACATTAAATGATGGGAGAATGCAATATGAGCTCTTATATTTTGGATCAAATCAATTTAAATTTTAAACTCTTATAAATAAATAGGACAACAAGGGAGTATAAGAAAAACCCAAAAATCCTTGCCTAACAGATCATCAATGGTTGATTATTAAGATTATGAACACACGGCACTGTTGATACTTATTTTGTTCAGTGTTCACACGGAACGAAACTGCACTCTCTATCCACCATATTTATTACACCTTGAAACTTGAAGCTCAAACTAAATTAATCCCAAAATAAATAAATCAATTTCATGTCTATGAAACGCCGTGCCTTGCATGTTCACGTCACATGCATGAAACGAATTCAATACCTCCCACTTAAACACCTAGAACATATGGGAGTACCTTCCAGAACAATGCAACCAGCAAGACCAACAAAAAAGTATATAATGAAATGAAAGAATATAATTGAATTTCCAAAACAAAGAGCCAGTACAAAAAAAAAAAAAAGAAGAAGAAGAAACGGCTAAAGTGGCCATGTACAACACCTCTAGGATAATCCAGGTTTCAGGGGTGGTGAGGAAGATTAATTTTTTTTTTCTTTTTCATTATTCCATATATATATATATATATATAATAATATCGGCATTGGGCCTCTTACCGGGCCATGGGTATGGACAATTGGGCCTAAGAGAGGAAAACTTCAACGGTTGAATTTATGAGATTGAGGCAAACAGGACAGGCTCTGAAATGCGCGTCACATTCCGTACACATACACAGATGCCGACACGGCAATGCCACCACGGAGGCAACTCGCTTCCCACACCCTTTACACTTGGGTCCCGAGTTCGTGACTCGTTCCGGGTCAACGTACGCCGACTCGGCGTCCTCTGGTGGGCCCTCACCGGCGCACGATAGCCCCCCTCCGTCCTCCACATAACAGCACCCCTTATCCTGCGCACCCCCACCACCACCCCCACCGCTCATCATAGCCTGTTGCAGTTGCGCCTGCAGGGACGCAGCCGTTGCCTCCTGTGCCTTCGCCTTCGCCTGCCAAACCTGCGCCTCCACGCTAAGTTGCGCCGCACGTGCTTCTAACTCTGCGTTCCTTCGTGTTGCTTTCTCCATCTCTGCCTCCTTCTCTTTCATTCGCCGAGTCACCGATTCCTCCGCTACGCTTAGAATCGCTCGATAATGCCTCTGCCTCTTCTCCGCTAATGCCCTTCGCAATTGTTCTCCCTGTTTTCCCAACAATATATGAATCTATCGATTTTTTTGGATGTATAGTGGGAGAAGTGAAGATTTGAATTGAGAGTACAGTACCTGGGCTTGGAGGAATTGGTCGATTTCATGGCGTTGTTGTTTGATTTGGGAGGCGAATCCATCAGGTAATAGAGATAGGAAGGCGTAGGGCTGGCTGGCTTGTTGATTCTGTTGTTGTAATTGTAGTCTTTGTTGTTGTTGTTGTTGTTGGTGGTCACCGAAGGATAAACGGAGGCCGGTGGAGACTACATTGGGTTGTTGGGGGTTGTTATGGAGTTGGGAGAGTTGAACGAGCTGAGGAGGAGGAGGAGGCTGTGATTGCAGGGAGAATGGATTATTATTGAATCCGTTGGGAGGTGTTTGGGATACGACCGTTGATGATTCTCTTCCTCTCTTTCGACAATTATTATTGTTACTACCTGCTCATTTTTTTGCACACACGCAATTCTTTGAGATTCGCATAATCAGTAACCAGCCTTCAATGTATGGGGAATCGAGTATGAGAGAACGTACCTCCTCCATTGTTGAATAAGATGTGAGACTGATCAAGAAGCCCCCCTGGCTGTGGTTGTAACGAATAATCATGTCCTTCCTGTTCGTTTCTGTCATGGGAATGGAATCAGGGGAGGGGAGGGGGAAAAATATATTAGCCTAATGAATGATTGAATGAATGGATATGGATGGTGGAGAGGTGCGAGGAGAATAGGGGAGTAAAAGCAAACCTGTTGAGGAAGAGAATACTGGAGGGGTATTGAGCTTGAACGGCCATGGCAGTAGAAGAGAAGATGAAATGAAACACAGAGGGTGAATAATGGGATGGGATGAAGAAGAAGGAGAAGCGGCGTGTGTCTATAATAAGGAGGAAGGCATTGAAGAGAAGGGGGTAATCCGTAATCAATTAACTTTGTAAACAGCTACACTTTTGTTCGTCTGTGTTAGGCCCTTTGATATAAGCTCTCTCTGTGTGTGTGGGGAATACAAGATATGAGAGAGATGGTGGGATGATGGAAGGGAATCAGTCCAAGAGGCAGAGGGAGACACCTTATTCTGCTCTCCTTTCCTTTCTCTCTTATTAGTAGTCTTCTCACTTCTGCGTTGTTGGGTTTGGCTTTTCCTTTTCTTATGCACAACTCTCCTCCTTTATTATATACTATTTGCTTTTCCTTACCCCCCATCACTTATTTTTTAAAAATAAACGTGGGTAGTATATTATAAGTATAGCGTGTGTATGTGTGTTGTCAATAGTGTACTTATTTTTAGACAATCTCTGGTTTATAACTGTTAATGTTAATTTTACAGATACCATGCATTAATAGGGGATGAAATAGTTGGTAATTGGTCAATGGGGCCTAATGCAATCCCTTCTATGCTCTCTGTTCTGTTTTCTCTCTTATTTACCGTTGTTTTACTTTTACCCCCTCTTCCATTTTCATTCTTATTCAGTGACATCAAAATGCAAGTTCTTTTTGTAAATTTGAAGGTGCTATGTCATTTACCCTCTTCATCCAATCTATAAAATGATTTTAGATAAATCAACTGCCTATCAGTATCCACATTCACCACATAAAAAAAAAAAAAAAAACTGAGAGAGAGAACTCTACATATATTCCTTCGATCTACAAAGATATTATTAACAAGGACATGTGGTACAAAATGACACCTATAAGATAACTAACTTTTAAAACTAATAAGAGTATTACATTACACTTTCCCCTAAATTAAGAAAATTCTTTTTATATTTATTGTTTTATTTGGCAGAATATATTTTGATTTATTTACAATTGAACTGTAGTTAAAAAATTCTTACTGGAGGATTTTTTTTTTGGAAGATATTTAATGAATTATATATGATTTTCGTGGCATTGATAATTACATCAACCTGGAATTATACATCTATTTGTGCAATTTTTAAATTCATAACTGTAGCCCGCTCAGAGGCAGATCACCTATCATTGATAATTTTATTTGCCCCATTGCCAGTGCATGTGTGTATCTCTTGATTATTTCGAAGGTTTAATCAATTAATTAACTTACGCCTAAAAATAAGCGTTGAGATTGGCTTTTATAAACTCTAATCTTAACTCATACTAACAAGACAAGTAAGTGCCTTCTTTTCTGTCCCGCAACGCATATATTTAGATATTCTCCGTTTTACAACAATATGAACGGGTAAAGTTGAATTTACTGTTTCTCACATTTGATGTTCAAAATCGAAACAGCTGTGTCTCTTTGTTGATTCCCATCTTAGAAAATATATATACATACGAACAGATCGTCTCCAGAATATAATGCCCCTCCACCCATCTAATAGCCCGATTGGATCAGATATTGAGTTCCCATTTTTATCTCCTAACTTCTTTTTCAAACCTGTTTTTCACATATATACATACGACGACTATTTCAATTTCAAGTTCAAATTATCACACAAATTATAAAAATAACGTATTATAATTCAATCTCCGCCAGCAACGTACGCACAATATATAGAATTATTATTAATATTAATATTAATAACGAGAAAGAAGAAACTTTCAAACATGACATGTTATAGCTAGCCCTAACAAAATTGACTATTTTCGGTTTTCGAAATTGCTTTCTTCTAGGTTCAATTTGTTCCGGCAATGGACATTAAAGCGCTTCATTTCTAACTTCTAAATATATATAAATATATATACCACTTTATTTCTTATTATAAGTTTATAATAACTACTTCTCACATACCAAGGACTGAAAGTTATAACATTAAATATTATTTTTAAAATTTGTTCCAATTTTGCCCTTATTTAGTGTTAAAATAATATTTTATACATTATAAACCTTCTCTCTTATCTTTCCTATTTCTAACATAGGGGTAAAATAGTCATAATAGCATTAATTGATCCAAAACCATACTTATATTTAGGAACAAAAAATTTGTGGTAGTTGAACTTATAATAAGAAATAGAGTGGCATATATAAGAGTTTGTATCATTTTTTTATTAGTTTTATATATATCTGCTAGGTTGTCATGGCTACCTCAATTAAATCGACAGTTTTTCTCCTTTGTGTTAATAAATTTATCAGAGAACCTCATGTTTCACAAATCATGCATGTTTAACTTATATTGAATCTCATCGTTGTTCAGCTAGAATAGGGTTACCTAAATAATAATGACCAATGCAGTTTCTTAGTACCATGCATGCTACTAATTACTATTTTCATTAGGAGGTAATTTGTTATCCCAAACAAATTAGACTATATATATATATGTAATATAAAAAAATATTTGGAACTCGGAATTTCTGTTTTTGTTGTCTATCTATCTATTTATTTTGCCTTATTAGAGGCTCGCGCCAATTAGCGTAGCCATACACAAACTCACCTAACAAATGTACCTTGTGTAACGCGAAACTGAATAAACCAAATTAAACATCGCGGAAAATTAAAATTAAATAGTTTAGGGGGAAACGTAAACCCAATATAGAACACTAACGGTTGTTAGGGAATAATCAAAGTGAATAATATATGATGGATGATAAGTCGTACGTGACTTGTGAAACCAAATTTGTTCAAGCAACTTTTAAGCGCATGATTATTAAACATTTGGTATATTTAATCTAATTAATGCGTCGGTGGAGCCACACGAAAGCTGATGTAATTACCCCCTCCTCCTTCTTCCCTCCACTTTTCACTTGACAAACTGGCGATGATTTGATTCCATGATTGATGGTAAAATAGAAAAATAATAATAAAATTGATAAATTGAGAGTAATAAGGAATTATGAACTTTTATTCTCTTTCTCGTTTCGTTTCTTGTTGCTAGCTAGCTAAGCTTAAGAGGTGAAAGGACAAATTTGTATTAGGTATGGTAACGTTAGTTGTGGTACAAATTAAAGGCTAGGCAAAGGAAAAAAAAGAAGATGGAATTAAAGTCAGTATTGGGTGATCTTCCCCAAAATAAAAAAAAACAAACAATCATATTTCATCTTTAATCAATATTTAGAGGAGAGTGACAAAGAAAGAGAGAAGCCGCCCAACAAAAAAAAAAAAAAACAAAAGGAAAAGAGAGAAAAGAAAGCAAAGAGAAGAAAGGAAATGTGAAAGAGAGTGCTTGGAATGGCATCATGCATGCAATTTGTCTTTGCTTAGGTCCCACTCACAGAGTCGGCTACTTCTTCTGCATCTTCCAAATCATGTGCATATCCACCCTCCTCCTTAGTATATATTAAATTATAAATATACATATTTAATTTTTAACCTTTTAATGTTAATGTTACAAGCCTGCACGGCAAATTATACGGCACACACACTCTTTCTATAATACACTCATAGTTTAATCTTGTTAGCAATATAATGTTGGGTGCTAATTTATACAGTTAATATGGGCCAACCACAACCTGTCTCCTTTTGCCTCCTTGCCTTCTTATTGCATCAACACATCACTCTCTTTTCCCTTCTTTCCTTGTTTTTTCTCTGCTTTTATAAACATCCCTTTGGTCCACCCGCATAACGCCCCATTTATTACTTAACCCTTAGCTATATCCCATTAATCATATAATCTTGTGCTTTCTCAGTACACATTTCAAAAAGAAATTATATGGTCCAACTGAATAAATTAATAATTCAAATATGTTGTGTGCGTAGGTTTTGACAATATTAGAAGAATTATTATTGTTGTTGTTAGCCTGGAATTGTGGAAACCGTTGTCTGGAATCAAGATCGCATCAACAACAACGTAAGGCACTCGTTGGATTGACCTCATTTTTTGTGTATAAAAATGAGGGATTATTATTGTTTGTGTTCACAAACAGGGCTGAAATGATGCGTTAGGTTAGGTAAAGTGAGGGCCAATATTATGTTTGACAGATATGTATATCGTCCAAAGGTTAAGTCCATTAAAAAAGAAAGAAAGAAAGAAAGCAATTTTAGTAAAATGTGGTTGGCTTCAAAGGGTTTGAGACTTTTGAAAGGAACCTCCAATTCACGGTTCAAACATTGATGATGGATTATATTGCGGGTAAATTAAGTCCATGAATAGTAGTATTTGAATGCTTTTTCATATTAAAAAAATATAGACAACACACACAATGATGGAGTCAATGCATGAAGGGCCAGGTCAAGCGGCTTGTTTCTTGCCTTCAAATTAATTTAAAAGTCAGTGATTAGTTTCATAGACGTGTCCCTTTGAAATTGAAAGCTCTCTCCCTCGCTATTTCTTTTATCAAACTTGTTCTTGGGGTTTAGGTTCATTTATATGTATATCACAAACTATATATGTATGGTTATCATACCTCTCAATTAAGCAAACCTGTTTAATTTGTCCAATTTCAAAACCATCAGATCACTATAGTTCATTACATTCGCGTTGATGTCATCTTCTTCAATTTCTTTAGGTGCTTTCTCTCGTTATGCGTATCATATAAAACAACAACTCTTAATTATATTCAGTATATACTAATCAATTCATCGAATGGCCTTTGATTAAAATATTAATTAATTAATAATACAAGCTCATGTCAATAATATATACAAATTATATCTTATATATCGTATATTAAGGAGACCTGGTGTAGTATTACATTATATTATATATTACCGTACTATATATATAATCAGTCATATACATTCTTATCGTTATTATTCTGTTGTAATTTGTTAAAGATCAATAATAATATTGGTAATGTATATATATTGTTTGTTCTAGAAAATTGCGAAATCTTTAAGAGGATATACGTCAATTTTGTGAATATAATGAAAGAAAACTACAACTCTCTGGCATATTATAGAAGACAAAAATTGGGTGGGGGGCTTGAGGTGGAGACGTCTCGAAGACAAACTGAGCAGTAAGTAATATAATGCTGTGTTTGGTAGGCTGAAAAACCTAATTCTATTCCGATTCCAATTTCTTTAAAAACTCTCCTATCATACCAAATGAGGCCCAAATGAATAATACACATAATTTCTACCATCGGGGTGAGAACAGATAATATATATAAGGAATTAAGGAAGAAATAGAAATATATATATATATATATATATATAATTAAAATGAGTCATCATCATGGAGAAGTGTCATGAAGCCAAACGCATTTTCCTTGGTTGAAGACAACTTTGTACAATACACATATTTCTTTACAATTAGTCCTTATCCAGCCACCCCCGATTTCCTTGACCCACACATTTCCGACCCGTAACTTAAATTCCTGTCATTTTCTGGGGTTTTGCCTTTTCCTTTCTTTCATCTCATTCTTTTTCCTTCCCTTCACAAATAATTCTCCTTCCTAGCTAACCCTTTTCATTTCATCTCCTTTACATAGGGACGGCCAACTTTATCACTCTACCATCACCACCCCCATCAAATCTAATCCACTATATCTATATATTCAGCTATATGTGTGCGTTCGCGCGCGCACATTTAATTATTTCTTTTCAGTATGCTCCTTCCCCCTATTTCTCCTCTTATGATCACAAGCCATGTGCTATCTAGCTAGCTATGGGCGCTAAACTTACAGTAATTTTTAACATCGTTCTCTTATAATTATATATATTTGTTTTGTTATAAATATACTCTCGTCTTTATGTAAATGTGTATATATTTGTATCAATATATCGAGTCATAATAGTGTGGATTCGTCGGCTTTCAATCTTTCTTTCTGTGCAATATTATATTCGCATTTCGTGTACGTGTTTTCTTATCGTGATATCACAACTAAACCAATTTGTGTACACACACACATATATAGTGACTCTAAAACTTGTCTCTGCCCTACATACCATCACCTAAATCAAACCAAACAACATTCGTGCGCTATATATATAGGCTTTTTCCATTTGTATGATGTGGTTGAACACGTTCTCCAATATATGTGCATAAATATATACGCGTCACTTTGGTTTGTTTTTTTAATTTCAGGATAACAATAGTGGAAAGTTGTGGTTGTGTGTGATGAATCATTGGTGCCATTAAAAGTAATTATCGTTGCATATAAGGCACTAAGATTCAACCCATCTATATATATAAATATATATTGGTATTTTTAATTGACTTGATTATAAAGGACGAAAAAAAAAAGAAAGGCCTATAATTTGGTTTGCTGAAAAAGCAATTTTTTTCTGATGGATGGTCGACAAAGAATAATGGCCAAATGAAAGGGAGGAAAAAATAGCCACCATACGTAGTGTATTTCAAAACCCTCCCTAATTAATTAATAAATTATTAATAACAATGTCATAATTAAGATCACAAAAACACACCAACGGTACCCCACGCAGGAAGACCTTTATAATTAGAATCAATGCATGGTAAAATCTGATGAGCTGAACCGCATGCAGTTTTGTCAGTAACAATTAAAAAAAGGATAAATATATGAGTTAATTAATTAGATTAATGGGTGTATGAAAAGAAGATAGCGCTATTATTTAATCATGTTAGGGAGAGGAAAATGATGAAGGGGGAACATTGAAGGAAGGGGAAGAGAAAGTAAAAGAAAAGGACACGCATAGCTATATATATAAATATGTATATATACATATAAATGGATTCACCTCGAAAGGGTTGGGAAAATATGGATGGGTAGAGTTATATTTAAGGGAGTGTCAGGGCAGGATGGGGAAGGTGGGTGGTGCTATAATTTATGAGTCGCTGTGCCTGTTTGTACATTGGCTTCTGTTTCTGGTGATTCATGATAATGGCAGTCACAAGAAGATGCAGTAGAGAGAGAAATCTCACTCTCTCTGTGTATATATATAGAGAGAGAGAGACTCATAGTAATTTTTTTTTTTTTTTAAAAAAAGAGCATCTCGTGAGGTGGTAATGAGAGGAAACAGCATCAATGTGTGTGGGGAACTGGTGGTGGGTCTATATCTCTGGTCTTTTGTGTATTTGCTGCAAAAGAAAAGAATCAAACCTCTATATATTTACATTTATATATATATATATCAGTCTGCAAAAATCAACTCCTACCCACAGCTACAAAGCACAATATTTCATAGTGGCACAACTTTTTATTTTACATATTTCCAACCCCCCCCCCCCCCCCCCCCACTTTCTCATGCATCTTCATTCTTGGCCCCATCCTTAATTATATGCTTATGCCTCCCCTATTTTACACTCATTCATATCTAATCCCTATGATTAATTAATACCTTTATATTTTTTTGATGCCTCAATATACTCAACATATATATATCAATATATTCAGCCAGCTTGTTTCTTTGAAAATGTTTTCTATATATATAGTGGTTTGCGTTACGTGGCCGCTTGCGTTGATGATGGTCAGTTGGTCACGAGAAGTATTGTGGTTCACAACATGTATGTATAATTGTATATACACCGTGACTTTTAGTACTATCCAAGAATAATGCTATTAAACAGTAGAGAGAACCTCTTGCGTTGTTTTGATAAATGGCATCATCAGTTACTGTCAAACACGATATAAAAAGGATTGGGATTGGGTTTTACTGGTTCATATCGACTTTTATATTATTCCACTCAATTCGAAATAATTTGGATTCTAGAGGATTGATTTAAATGAGAAGAAATAATTCTTTCAAAGGCAAAACTGGACCACAAAAATTTAAAGGAAAAAAAGTTGAGATGCATGGAGGAACAAATCAAGGAGAATTTAATGAACAAATTCCAAAACGTTGGATCACTTTCTTGTGTGTGTGGGGGGGTCGGGAAAAAGAATAATAATGAAAAAACAGAAAAGGGGATAGAGGAAGCCAAAAATCAAAACAAAAACCAGAAGGAAGAAGGATGATGATGGAAGCAAGTTGTGGTTGGAAACAAAAAAAAATGAATTAATTGAAAACAGGTAAAAAAAAAAACCAGTGGACACAGTGGTCCCCCTGATCCAACGGATCATAGCTCAGGTACCATATTCATAATAATACTACTGTGCCCATCACATCATGCTTCACTGTTTTTTTATGGTGATTTTTATTTTTATTTTTATTTTTTATTTTTGTGTGTTGTTGCTTCAGAATTCAGATCCTCTCAATTTAATTCGTTTTCCTCCCTCATTTCAATGCAACACCCAATCTATAATCTCTTCCCTGACACACAGATACTCCCCCTAATTGTAACCACTGTCTTTTGGGGGACCAACTTTCTACATTTAATATCACCATTGTCTTTTTTCTTTCTTTCTTTTTTTTTTTTTCCGTTTGGCCTTGGTTTTGGAAGAACACAGTATACTTTTAGTTTTACCTTCCTTCATCTCTGATTAGGATAGTTTTTATCGTATGGTCCAAAACGACAACAGTTGTTCACCGGCTTTGCAATCCCATACGCTAGTGATAATTCTATAATTATAATTATTATTGGGTGTTGGATTGAGAGGGTGAGATTAATGGGTGCGGATAATTGAAATTATTGATACGGAGGAATTGAATTGGAGAGATCAACAATTAGGACCGAGAAAAGTGGTACGATGGGCAAGGTTGACTTTGTTTTAGGAGAACGTATTGGAGAATATATATACAAGGTAGGACCTCACCTGATGAGCATGGCTCAACAATAATAATAATTTAGCTGATTAAAAATGTCAAGTTAAGAAATGAAATCATATGGTCAGTAGTATTATGGTATATGGAGATAGATAGATAGATAATGTATATAAATATTTCATGGGTTGGTCAAATTTCGCGTAATTATTAATGAAACAAGTTTCACTGCACTGGAACCATGACTTGTTACTTAGTGGGGTTGGCATTTTCAAGATGCATTTTATATTCACCGTCCAAAGCAAGAGCATAAATATGAGAATGGGTAGATAGAGAGAGGGATGAGGGGGGAGGTTGGAATCTTAAATTTGAAAACTAAGTTTTCAAATATTTCTTGGTGAACAAACCAATTATGTCACATGAAGGAAACAAAAAATAAAGAAAGAAGATTATTAGGAGGCCACGACTAAGATAGGAGAGCCAACCATTTGGATTAGGAATAATAAACAACAAACACGATTTACTTATAAATGACAGGAGGATTGAAATTATTGCAAGAATATGCATCGTATTTTGGTTTGGTTATAGCTGGCTAGCAAGTAAATAGCAACCATATCTAAAAGCAACCTCTTTTTTGTTCCAACCACTAGTGCACCACACTAGCTAGTTACATCCCACACCCATCACACTCTTTTGCTTTGAATTATAGCTACTACAAAGCTCTCTCCTTTGTCCACACTTAGAAGCAAAAATAAATATATACAACCATGCCTCTCTCGATCTCTTTCCATACTTTCACAAAATTAAATTAATGAAAATGGGTATGCGAAAGTTAATTAGGGAGGTATGTGTGTGTCTTTCTCGAAGGGAGAAGGTTATTCAATCAAGATCATGGGGTTGCATGGGGACCGTTAGGTGTTAGTGTATAGGGAAGGGCATGTGATGCCAAGCCCATCCTTGCCTTTGCAACCAAACAAGGCAATTCCAATATGCTCTTCTTATTTATTTTCCTTTCAAATCCCATCATTTAATTTATCTTTTATTTATTAAATTTCAACAGCTCAATATTATTATTCCCGCCTTTTCTTTTCAATTCCTTAAAAAATTAAAAAAATTATGGTGGTCTATATTAGAGACTGGTCGTTAATTCCCACCTCATGGGGTCAGTGTGTTAATTGCATGTTGGTGAGGATGGGTTCAAACAATTAAGTGGCTGGTTTAGGGACCAATTAACAACATCATGTCATGTGGATATATTTGAATTATATGAGTTTGAATATCTTCTTTAGAGTCGTTTTTTTCATGCAGAGACAAAAAGCTCAAGAGTGTGGGCACGAGCCACACAAAGACACACCCCTCTCTTTCTTTCCTATCTAATTTTGGGGATTATAATTATTAGTAGTATTTGTTTATTTTAGAGATGGAATTTATAAAAGAAAAATCGGTGCCGAACTTTTTTGTATTATTCTTAGTTTAGGTATTTGAAACATCACCCCTAAGACGTGGATGAATGGTGTTCCCATAAATTTTATACTTGTCTCTTTTTTTATTTTTCTTTTCTTTTTCTACAAAATCACTGATAATTTGATGTATATATAGAAAGATACATATCATCAAGACATCAACCGCGTTCTTCAAATTTTAAGTTTTAACCATTGATTTCATATTATTCTCAATACTATTATTTTGCCACACCTTTGAGTCCATTCATTCAAACTGCTTAATGAATATAACTTGTCGGCTAAACGTATGGGAAAAAATAATATTCATAACACGCGATGAGTGCATAGTATTAGACTATTAGTATAGCAAAACCTTAATATTTTCAATATAATAACAATACGGATAAAGCCACGTCGTCCGTATAGCAAGCAATTTACATACATGTATACATATATGTTTATTTGTATTGAATAATGAATCGTCTGTAAATGTATGTGCTATTAAATAAATGGTACGATTCCCCACGGGCTCCAAAACACACAACAATTTATAATTAAATACATCCGATGGATCCTCTCGTGCCGGAAAAACAGTGGACCCTTTTGTGAAAAGAAGGGATCGGATAAACCGAACTGTAATTATAGCAAGGCATTTCTTTAAGAAGGGATCGGATAAACAAGTAGTGGACCTCCAATTTTTAATCCTCGAGTTGGACCCATCTGATCATCATTTTAGTTATTTCTTTGGTTCTATTAAATTAGTTCTCAATTATTTCACCGCAATTGCGCTATAACAGGTATACATGAGCATTATACAACAATTTTATTATAGAACGCGTACAGTTGATGGATCGGAAGATCATTTTCTCATTATAATTGAATATATAGGATCGAACACGCTTGAAAATTGACTCTGTATGTATGCAAGCATGTATATATGTGGATGGCTGGAAGATATGAAAACTTATTGTAGAAAACTGATTTCATTATATTGATTCAAATATTAGTACAAGCAAAACAAATTGTGGGCAAGAGCGAGTATAGAAAATTTAAGGCATGAAAATATATCTTGAGAGCCGGAAAGTTAGCATATATATAAATGTGTGGACATGTACAATATACTCCCTTCGGTCCTATTTATAAGAACTCGAAATTTGAATTGTTTTGGTCTAAAATATAAGAGCTCGCATTGGAATCTGTCATCATTTAATGTCATTTTTCCTATTTTACCCCTACTTATTAACACTCTCTTTCATAGTATTCATTAATACTCCCACTTATATTTTTCTCTTTAGTCTCATCATAAATAAAGGCAATATTGGAAAAACAATTATTTTTCAGACATATTTATAGCTCCCAATTAACTTTTACATGTTTTCTTAAGAAGCGTTTTTTGGCGGCTGAACTCTTATAAATAGGACTGGGAGTATTACATTATACGCTTATATTAGATGAATCTTCTTCCAAAAATTTTGTCTCTCTTCCCTTTCTCTCTCTTTCGGCTTTAGATTATTGGAATCTTATGTGCCTCTCTTGTGGGCTTGTGGGCATGCACAAGCACGACACAATGCTAATATATATATATATATATTAAACATGGATCGTCAAACAAAGTCATCATATAAGTATACACACATAAATAATAAATTACAAAGCTTCCGCTCCCTCTCCCTCCCTTCCCTAGCTCCCTCTCTCTCTAGGAAAACGAGAGTCCATTAATAAGGTTCACGCGTCGTCAGACATAGATGCATGTTAACAACGAAGCCAGCAAACAAAAATTAAAGTAGTCTCTCTCTCTCTCATCCTTTGAATGATTCTCATTACAAATAAGCATAGTGATAGCTTTTCTTGTTATAATCAATTATTACGCAAACTTCGCTAACATATATACAACATATCCCTCGCTCCCACATTGGTCCCTCTCTGCACATGACACCACCAAACTGAAAAAAAAAAAAAAAACACACACACACACAAAAACCACGTACCACGCACGATTCTTCTTCAAGCCAACTACTAGCTAGGAAGTTGCATCGAAATAGTGTAAAACAGTTTCACTGTATATATGAAGTTTATATACATATATACATACACAAACTCCTGTATTTACTCTCACTTGTAGCTTTAATCTTAGTGGCGTGTAGGATATGGAATAAGGCAAAGTAAAGGCATATGTTCCAAATTTTCTTGCCTGTCTTTCGCTTTGTTTAGGTACTCTCTTCACTCTTCTTATTCTATAGCTGTATCTTCGAAGTTTTTGCCTTCATTTCAATTCCCAATGACTCTTTTTTTTTTTATTTGTACTCCAACTATTGGCGTGGCGTGCTCGGTTCAAAAAAATATATTATCTCAACTTAATATTTTCTGCAACCATTTCTTGCATTCTAGTACGTAATAATATAAGACGTACCGAAACGAAACATATCATCAGAACTTAACAGATCGGAACTAAACCAGTGTTTATATTATTTTGATTCATATAAATAAAGTAGTGTATATATGCCTTGACTGGAAAATATATATATTATTTTAAAAATTGGGCAGAAAGAAAAAAAAAATACACAAATGTGATGATGATTTAAGTTGAAAGAATAATATACACAAATGTGGCTTTAATTAATCATCCTAAACATATGCAGAATCCGTGTGGAACTCATTAAATATTCTGGAGTTGAAAATCCTTGATCTTCACACTTTTATTCACAGTTCATTTATTAATTTCATCGTCAAAGCTACAGAGAAAAGTGGAGAAAAGGGTAATTTGACCAAAAAGCTTGTTTTCCAAAATCCATCTGTTTTAAGAAACAGAGGAAAATTCAGAGTCCCCTGACACTTCAAAATTTTCCCACAATAATATCTACTTAAAAATATAAAAAAAATATTATATCTTTGTTCTTAAACCTAACAACATACTATAGACGTCGGCAGGAATATATATACACATACATAAATCCAAACTCTATTTATTCCTTTCACGAGCTGATGGGGCACACTCCCACACACACACACTTTCTTATCCTCTAGCCTTAACATAAAAAATGATCAAACTATAAACACATTTTTATTCGAAAAAAAAATGTAGATGGGAATAAGAGAAAGAGGACGGGAAAAGGAAACGAAAGGAGAGTGAAAAAGTAGTGAATGGAATTATGATGCCACCACGAGAGAGAGAGAGAGAGAGAGAGAGAGAGAGAGAGAGAGAGAGAGAGAGAGAGAGAGAGAGAGAGAGAGAGAGAGAGAGAGAGAGAGAGAGAGAGAGAGAGAGAGAGAGAGAGAGAGAGAGAGAGAGAGAGAGAGAGAGAGAGAGAGAGAGAGAGAGAGATTCTTTCTGACAGTACGAAACTTACCGTGCTTGAAAAAGATTGAATGTCTCTTACACCCTATTCCTGTCTCTCTACCAAAGCTCACAAATTTCAATTCACCAAACCAAACACTGTCTCTATATTTATAATATATACTTTCCTTTGTCGTTAAACCAAAACTTGCCCCCACACTCTTCATCACTATTTATTAATTACACATGGCATGAATTATTATAACTATTCTTTTCCTCTTAATTTTTTTTCCTGGGTGGGGGAAGATCAGACCCAGAAGATGAGGCCTCAATAACCAACATTAATGCTTATTTTGGGACAAAGCTTTCTCCTTTTTTCCCCCCTCAGACTCACAGTGATATCAGAAATCACAGACCATATGGGCGTGTCAGTAATCTGATGAACCTTGTTTTGCTTTGCCTCCACGTTGCTTTATTACTCTTCTTTTCTTTATTTCCTTCTTGCCTTAATAATTCACCTTTCGCAACTAATTATGCCACAAACCAAATATCACTCACACACCTTTAGGCTAATTCTACCTTCCTCTACATTAACATCTCTCCTCTCTTTTCTAGCTCTTTCCAAAACAGCATAATTTCCCCTACATCCTTTTGTAACCTTATATCATATTACATTATATATTTCCTCCCCTTAAAGTCACCTCTCTGTTGATTATTCCTATTTCATGTTGAGGCATGAAAAATAAAAATATTAAAAGAAAGGGAAAATGACATTCATGTCACAACTACGAGAAATAATACTCCCTCTGCTCCTTAATATAATATCAAGTTAATTTTTTTGTAGAGGTTAAAGAAACCAAATAAACTAGTTAAATTTAATATTTGTCACATGTAATTAGATTATATGTTAGTTTATAAGTAAAATAATTTAATTTTGAGAAAAAATGATAAATATAAATAGTTTCAAGTGGTTAATTTTGTATCATTAATTTTTCTAAAAAAGTCAAGTTAATCTTATAAATAAAACCCGAGGGAGGGAGTATCAAATAAGTACATAACAATTGAAATAGCTACAGTTGAGTTGACAATGTAAAAGCAATATGAACAAGTAAAAGAGATTTATTTGATATTAATTGTCTTATAGGTGACCTAAATGCAAGGTTTAAAAAACCGGACGGGACATCGAACCGGACAAGGTACTGGTTCAAGGGTTAATGGTCGGATCGGGGTCGGACATGTTATATTAAAATAATAAAATTTTATTGATATTAATATTTATAATCACTAATATCAAAATGTAAATGTAGATAAGTATGCATAAGTCATCAAACATGAATATTTTAATGTTTCTGTAGAGGGAAAAATATAAAATATTAGTTGATTACACGTGAAAATAAATATTATTCTACAATCTATAGACTAAAATACAAATACTAAGAGTAATAACAATTAAATATCAAATATATGCAAGTATAATAGCATTTAAAATATTATAGTTTCTTGGTTTCTAAAATTAAATGAAGTGAAAAGTTGGTAATTGAGTGAATTATAATAAAATTAAAAAAAGCACTTTTTTTTTAAAAAGGGGGGGAACCTGTTCAACCTCCCGGTTCTGACCGGGTCAATGCCTCACTCAGACCGGCTTTATAGGTGGTTTACGGTTCGACCGCCCGATTCGGTCCGATTTTTTTTGTTGGCTGCCTAAATGTTATTTTCCTTGAAATAATAAAAACAAACGTTTTGACAAGGGAAAAAGATTGGGCCCACATACAGAGAACGTAGGTGGGCTGAAAACTAGTAGAAAACAGAGAAGGTACAGGGAGGGAGTACTTGACCCACTGGTACCCCATGATAATTAATTGGATCTAACTATCAAAAATTATGGCCCCAACTTATTTTGCCCAAATTTTTTCCATGCACTTGCATGTATGGGATCTTTTTAATCCCCCCTTTTATGTTATATATTATTCGCCACCATTCAAATCAAGCATATCATGTGCCTTGCATGTGACCACTGAGGCCAACCACAACCCTACAAATACACACACACAAACATATTTAGTACCTTCAAGAATCGTTGGATCTTTTGCCCCCACCTTGTTTTGTTTTGCCACTCTCATGTATACATAGTTTAATTATATATAATCCTTTTTTCAGATCTAAATCATCTCACTCTTCAAGTTTCGTCTCCCTTTTAAATTTTCCCTCTGTTTCTCGGATTGACTGAACCCTATCATCATCTTTACACATGCACGGTACAAAAATTAAACTAGGTGGGGTTCTGTACGTAGGACCTTAAAGGTCAGTGGGAAATGAAGCTAGTTTTGAATATTCTAAAACGTATATATGTTATCGTGCGTGAGTTTGACATCAAATATCAATCAGTGTCAAATGTTATTATTATGACATGTCTCAGCTTTTGAAAAAAGAGTGGGTTGGTTAGGTCGTGCTTAATACTGCGCCTTCCTTGCTATTACATATTAGCAACCATAATTTGACATTTAGTTTTCTTAATTAATATTATTGTAAATGCTGTGTAATGAACCATTAATCAACCCCATTTATATTATTTGTCCTCACCTACGTTCCATTTCAGGGTTTTGTGGTTATTATTGGACGATGATGGAGCTCAATCATACACTAGTGTCATGTATACTACCCGCACACATAGCTTAATTGATCTATAGTTTTTTTCTTGGTTTGTGTGTGTATAGATACAGACATGCATATATATATATAGTATGTGTAACACTCTGGCCTGATCCTCTCTCGTTCACAAGTCACAACGTCTCCCCCCCCCCCCCCCGGCCCAAAAAAAAAAAATTTCCTGTTTTCGACATGTCCTGTGGTGAAGCTCACATGGTCAATAATAGGAATGAGAAATGGATGGAGTATGAGAAAACTGATAGTTTAGTGTTTGGCTTGATGTACATAAGATTCCAATAGGAGAGAAAGATTCTTAACATGCATGGAAACTGATGGCAAAATAATAACTAAAGTCCAACTCATTCTTGTTTCCAATGGAAAAATAATGCCTGTCACGGAACTAGCTTGTGAAGAAACCAATGGAGGACAAGTAAAATTTTTGAAATCTTAACATTATTCATTCCCATATATTAATTACATAAATAAAATAATTATATGCTTTGTTCACATCGCCAGCTTGATGAATTTGTCCACTGAGGTTAAGTGTTATTATTGGAGTTTACGTGTCTACAAAGAAAGTCCCCAAAAAACGACGTAGGAGAACTGGACAATCACACACACACACAGAGAAAATCAAACCTTTTATTCAAAGCTTCGTGAATTAAAACGTTAACGTTGGTTTGGTTTGGTTTGATGAAATATTCAAATTTATCGCTAGCCACTTAGCCTGCTTTCTATAATTCTATTACGACCTTTTTTATTTTTATTTTTTTAAAGTAGTTAACAACCATTTGTTATACTACTAGTAAACGAAAAGAAATTAATAACTGATGGAAACCTCGTTTTCAAATCAATTTAATTAGCTCTTGATCAATTTCACATATCATACATCTGGAAGTTTCAAACATACACGCGTTCTCATTTCGAACTTTGATGGAATCTAAAACGATAAGTCCAATCCAGAAAAATAAAAGAAAATGGAATCCGAAAAGGACGAATCGATAAATTATTTTGTGCCTGTCTGACAACAAATTTCAGATGAATATTTTTCTTATCATTTTCAGGAAATTAAAAAAAAAAAGAGTCAAGGATTATAGATATTAATATCTTACTGAAGAGACGTGAACCAGGCCAAAGATGAGTCTGGCGAGAAGCAGACTTTAATCACAAAATTCTTTCAATCGGTTAATGAACAATTCTTTGAATTAATGTACATCACAGGAAATAAATAATAATTAAGTATAAATTACGGTCGAAAATTAATCACGCATGAACATGATTACATAGTTTAAAAACTCACAGCCTCATCAAGCCGGTGAAGTCAATAATCCTAAAAGTTTACTCGTATGTATCTCGTGTAATATACTTAACTAGAAATTTGTACTGAGTATGATTAGAAGCACCAGTAATTAATAATACTAGTTGATAATTAAAACAAACTGAAATTCTCTAGTTGCTGTACAATGAATTGTCGTTTTAGGTTATTTTTTTTTTTGGGGGGGGGGGGGGGGGGTTGCCATATCGTTATCTGAATTCTAATAATATGACTTTTGTCTTGTATATAGGCCTGCTTTTATAAGGAGGTTTCGGCTTTTAATTTTTTGTATAGCTAAAGTTAAACTCCAACCTCTATCCTTTAACTGTTTCTTTGATTTAAAATACAAACCCACCAATCAAAGTACCTTTAAGAGCAACAGGTTGATTAAGCGCGAAATAAAAGCTGATGATGAGAGAGACAACAACACTGAATTGGATTTATATTCAAAGGTGGCATTATTATAAACTCTATTATGAAGCTTTGGTAATATATGTGTCTATGTATATAGACGACAATTATAGTAGTCATCAATTAGGGGTTGGAAAAATAACTGATGAGAGAATAAACATGGTGAAAGCAGCCTAATTAATTAGGCTGTGCTTGGATTTGGAATTTTCTTGTTTGGATTTGGCTTTATGGGAATATTAATCACTTGCACAACACGTCGTGATGAATCAATATTATTGTGTGATTTGTGGAATTGGGGATCCCCATTGATTTTTATTTTTAACTTTTTTAGCCCCACCTGCTTTCTTTGACTTCATCCCACAAAACCCTAATTGCGCGCGGTGTCGATGAAGCATTAGTTTTTTGATTAAGCATTTGTTAATTAATAAAGGCATATGGTTGATCGATCATTGATGTTTGATATCATCAACCAGTAACCAGTTTCTATCTTTCGGATACATGTTGGATTGCTTGAGTAGGACTTTGCAAAGTGTTCATGGATTTAAGGGCATGGTAGGGACCATGCAATATAATGAGACGTGCTTAATTTTTTTCTCATTTTTTCTTTTTAATTTATTAGATGATTGCCTTCTTCTAACCTGTCATTCTCGCCCATAATATAGATGATGGGCTTAGGTAGAAATGATAAATATCAAATTGCTTCATACATATGAATGTGATGAGGTTAATTATAATAACTTCTTCCACAAATTCTACTTATACCATATTTGACATATATACTTCTTATTGTTTATTTTATTTTTTCCTCTTGTCTCAGGCATTGACCTAATTAAATGTCTTATACTAATCTTTCAAAAACAGGTGGAGTGTAGCTAGCCATTAGCTAGTGACATTGAGAAGTTCACTATCTAAAGAAGCAAGAGAAATTGCTTCATCACTCACAACATGCATTATTATTTTAAATATATATTATTACATTTCAACCTCAAATGGGTTTCTCGATATATGCACCTCACTATAACATTTTATAATACAAAAAATTCAAAGAACTCAAACGTATATATTCACACATGAAGGCTTTGGAACTGATGGCTAAATATATTATACATTATTAATCCAACAAAACAATTAGACGGCTGACAGGTAATCAAGCTTCTGAAATATGCAGAACATACTTACTTGTAAATCAAGCAGAACCTAAATTAATCAAAGGGACGTAAAAGAATGGAAATTGAAAAATACAAAGGGAAGAAGTTCGGTATGTGAAGAGATGAATATGGTATGTTTAATAACTAAAATATCAAGCAAACAAAACCATGCATATCTTGCTCTCTCTCTCTCTCATAATCCAATATTAATAGCCAATTGGTTCTGATATTTTATCAGGTAAATATATATACACACATATAGTTATGTAGAAAGGTACAAAAGAAGAGTCATTGTATCGAAACACATGATGAAATATATATATATATATATAAAAGGGTAAAGGAGCAAATTTAACATTGAACTTTTTTGTCAGTAGCGCCTAGCACCATAAACTTTTCGGAGGACCTTAAATACACACGAACTTTGAAATTTGGACCTTAAATACACACGAGCTTTGAAATCTGGAGCATTTTTAATACTGATATTAATAGGAGGTTTACAACGTTAATTTATATTTAAGTAGGACCCACTAAAGTTGGCTATTTCTCCATGGAAGTGTAAGGTTTAACACTTTCAACTCTTCCAGGCATTAAAAATTCATGTTTCTTTCTTCTTCGTAGTTTGCTTCTGCGCTTTTTTCTTTGAGGTTTGTCGAATTCGATTCTTGTTTCTGTGTGCTCGCCGCTTAAGATTTTTAATGGAAGATGGAGTTTTTGAAATCACTGATGGATTTTTGAAATCAGCCGAATCATTGATTTCAAACCACGAATTCGAGATACAGTTTGGTGATTCATTAATGAAGGCCATTCTGCCGCATTTAAGATTTCAATGGTTTGGTGAGAAGATGGCTGATATGGGATGGAAATTGAGTGGTCAAAATAATAATATATTACATTTATACAAATTTGTGGGTCTAGTTTTAATAAAGTAACGGCACTAAGAGGATAATGGTAGTGTTAAAAATGTTTTAGACTTCAAATTTCATGTGTATTTAAGGTCTAGATTTCAAAGTTTGTGTATATTTAAGATCCTCCAAAAAGTTTATGGTGCCAAGTGCTCCTGTACAAAAAGTTTGTTGTTAAATTTGCTCCTTTACCCTATATATAAATATATAATCATATCTTAAAATTAAACAAAAACGAAAGAGTATGGGAAACAAACATACTAATTAATTTAATTGGCAGTGTAATTTATAACTTGAGTGTATGGAGCTCCATATAGATATAGATAGATATGTGAAGACACGTCATTAGCAAAAAAAAAAGAAGAGTACCTTTATCTAATGCATCAACTACCACCACGAGGTGAG
Organism: Mimosa bimucronata; assembly: GCA_037074515.1. Classification (NCBI taxonomy): domain Eukaryota; kingdom Viridiplantae; phylum Streptophyta; class Magnoliopsida; order Fabales; family Fabaceae; genus Mimosa; species Mimosa bimucronata. Next base: position 32,296,823 of record CM073447.1, on the reverse strand, counting down.
ATTCGTAACTTAATATATTTTAGAACAGTGTGCTCAACCATGTGGCCCCCTGTCACACTTGACAGGCATAGATCACTACTGGTTTTATTGTTCTGATTTTTTTTTATTTTATTATTATCATTATCATCATTTATCAGTGACATTTGTTTTGAATACACACATATGATCATATGGTGAGTGAAGTGAAAGCTGTAATTCGTAGCACAGCTTACAGGACAAAAACCAATGGAATCATCGATCACAAGTCACAAACCCTAATAAGAGTTTAACTGTACCAATTCACGATTATAGAGAAGTCATATGATTCGTATGGCCAACAACCCACGATTCTTGGCTGCACATTCACACATGGCCCTCCTTTTCAAAAAGACGAATTTCCAACCTTTACTTAATACTATCATATCCCACACTAACAACATTTACATATTATTCTCTTTACTTAACCCCACATCTCTATGTAATACCACACAGTCTATATATTTTACAAATAATGATCCTTTATTTAGGGATCCCTCCATTTTTAATTCTCATTTATCCTGAGATTTCGTTCGCTGTATGCATTATTATGTGATTTATGAATTTGTAATGCATGGTTTCATATAAAAATCACGGGACTTAAGAGTATATTTGACTTCTTGTTACAAGTCATTAAGATCATGATTTTGAAACTAAACATTTACGTAAGTCTACTGGTCATCATGTGGACGGTTGAGAATGAATTTTGATTAAAAAATGGTGATTAAGAGTGGAGAAATTTGCACCACGTATCAAGTATCAACCATGTTGAAAAGTAAAATTAAAAATAATGTCAGATTATGTTGATCACATGATGATCATTTCCCACTTAGGATTGGCTCGTCTTTTCTTTTAATGGCTCATTTGCTCTTTTTTGGTGGGCTAATTATATTAGTCTATACTCCATAACGAAGCAAACTCCTGTGAGAGAGAATCATTATTATGATCAAAGAGATTGATAACAATGAGCGCCATAAACGTGGGTGGGTTTGATAACATAAAAATTAACAAAGACACTTTGAAAAGTTGATGCTTGAGATGAGTAGAGCCATTGAAACTTCAAAAAATAATTATTAACGGCCCTGTTTCAAGGGGAAAATAATGTCATTGAAAGTTTCATACCCACCAAGAAAGTAGTTGTGGATCGATTGAGTTATATATATATATATATATGTAAGAGAATAAAGCTAGAAAAAAGCACTTGCCCATTAAGAAACCCACAAAGCTTTATGCGTGATGCCCAAAAGCTTGAAGGAGAAATAAATACAAACAAATATATGGAATTTCTGTGGCGTTTATCACAACGGCTTTCGCCTTTGGATCCCCATTTATGTTCTTTTCATGCAGAAACCAAATAGTCGTTTGAATTGATCGTTTATTTATCTCTTCCAAAGTCAAATTAGGTTTTATCAAAATGTCTGGGACGATGTAGCCTATATTTAAAGCTATGATTGACTTATAAGAGCGGAGGTTCAAGTGGATCAAGCTATCACATTTCTGTTGATGTAGTAAGAACATAACGTTCATAATTTCAAGTTTTTCAACTTTTTCTGTCTAACGTTAAAGAAAGAAAGAAAGAAAGAGTGAAGAGCACATATTCCAATGGGGTTACTTCACTTGAAAGATGGTGAACAGAACAGAACAGAGCAATCCAGAGACAGAGTTGGTATGCTTTTTCATCACCTTTATTGGGTGTTGTCATTGACCCATTATCTTCGCTCAATGAGGCTGTCCTAACTCATTTATGCAGCTTTACGCATTCCCTTCTTCACAAGTCAAATTTCAGACAAGTAAGAAAAACTAAATATATATATATATATATAGAGAGAGAGAGAGAGAGAGAGACTATGCAAGTGTTCTTCTAGCATTGAATGACGCAGACGCTATTGGGGACCTTTCTCTTTCAACTTCGAAGTGACCATTCAGAAGACACAATCACTCTTCTGCTCAAAGTGCCCATACATTGTGGTTTGTGCTAGCTTGTTATGCCGTCAACCACAACCAAAATGAACATGTACTAGTATTTCCTAATTAGTGATTAGTGATATACTGATTCAGTTTGCGGGGGGAAATACAAATATAGACAACTAATAACACCCAACTGCAGATTTAAAGGCAACATACAAGTGGACAACGAGACTATAAACGAGATGTTACCATACTAGATTAGGCAGTGGCACCATGTTGCAATGCGATGAAAAAAATACAACATCGATTTTATAATTATCTAACTGAAGCCTAGTATTGACAAATCTTGCCTCACAACTGCTCTACATTTTCAATGGAATTAAAGAGGTTGTGTATGGTGTTGAGTGTTTCTTGATCAATTTCTCCATCAACAACCAATTTAGGAAAGGAGTAATCTGATTCTTTCGTTGCTGCCAAATCGCCTTCCACAAACTGCTTCTTAATTGTTTCTTTCTCTTCAACTTCCGGTTTGCTAGAGTCTTGTTCCAAGTTGAAGAAGCGAGACTTCATCTCCAAGCATGCTGCTTTCAAGTCCTCCTCGCTCCGAGCCTTATTAATTTTATCAATAAGATCACTAATATCTGATAGCCTTTCATTCTTCAAAATTTTTGGCCTTTTTGATGCTTCATCTGGTTCTTCCACATCACCCTTGACAGCACGCTTCTGAAGCTTCTTTAATCCCTCATCCACAATCTGTCTTATTCTATTTCTCACGCTGTGGCTTCTTGTTGAGTTAGATCTTCGAAGCAATTTCAACCATGGGATCATCATCTCACTGTTCCCCGTTGAAGTAGGATTAGACACTAATGCAGAGGATGCATTTTCTTTTGGGGACTCCACAGATAAAACTTCTTCTAGTAAAGCTACATTTTGCATGTATCTGTCAAAAGCATCATTTTCTACTTCAATGTTTCTCTCCGTGTAATCCTTTAACTTGGAAAATCTCCATTGATTAGTGATTGCAGCATCCTGTAGTGATTCTTGTCACTTCAGTACAGCATATGGCTACCCACAACAAGCTCTCAAACAAGCACATTTTTACATTTAAATGTACCTTCCTAGTCAGTGGCTTCCTTGACCGAAGTGAAACATGCAAATCATTGAACTGGGCAAAACTGTTGGAAAGTTGTCGAAGGGATGCAACTCTACCAGCATTACTGAAATACATATATTAACTTAAAAAAGGTCCTCTATCAAAATAGCTGGAAAGGTACTTTGATTGCTAAATGTGCAACTCAAGAATAAGTGAATTGATATGAATATAGATACTGACAAGGCGCTAGCTAGAAAGACAATTGAAACCTCAAGAATAATGTTGCATTAAGAAATTGGTATGATAGGAAAAAATGTGTTGGACCGAATGGACACACAAAAGTTGTCAGTTTAAAAAGAACATACATAAAAGATCAAAAGCATTAAATAATTTCTAAAGGCAGAAATCTAATGCAGCAAGATTCTAAACAGATTTTGAAACACAGAAACAACTTGGAGCAATTACTAATCAGCATACTTCATGTCAGATTAATTGTCAACAAACGAGAAGCCCATATATGATTTTCGAGGCACTCCTGAACCATAGGACAAAGTAAAAAGCTTGCCTCCTAATTTTTGAAACTGGAAATTAATACTACCTCCAGTCCTAATAATAAGAGCCAATTGACTTTTTTTTTGGGGAAATTAAGGAAGCAAATTAGACCCGTAAATCTTAATATATGCGAGATGTAATTAGATTATATAATAGTTAATAAGTAAAATAACTTAGTTTTGAGGAAAAAATACAAATATAAACAATTCATAGTAGTGTATTTTGCATCCTTAATTTTTTCCACAAAAGTCAACTAACTCTTATAATTAGGACCAGAGAGTCTAAGCCATAAATGTATAATAATATGAAATTATAATGATGGACATGATGTGGAATTTGACAGGGTGAGGGAGCATTACAATTCATGAACTTACGAAGACAAAGATGGTTCAGAGAATCGCTGTTCAAGTGCAGTATCACTAGAAGATGGTGACTTGTCAGGAATACTTGAATTCGCTTTCAACACTGCATTCACCATAAGATACAAAGAAAAAATAAAAATTGATATAAAGGAAAAACAAAAATTGAGTTTAAGACAATGATAATATTGAAAATCATTTAGAGCAACAAAAAGTAAATAAATTGCCAGCATATCAGCAGCATTCATTTTAGTTTCTTTTTCTCATTTCATATTTTACTCATGCCACTCATATGTAATTGCACTTTACCCAACCAAAAACACTTCAAAGTAATCATCCATAAAACTTCTGCTAGCATGTATTTGACACCATCAAGTTTGGAAGCAGCATGTAGGATACGTATACCATAATAACATGGCATTACCTTCTAATACTATCAATAGCATCACTGACAATAACTCTAGGGATAGACAATTGGAAAAATAATGGACACCATTGGTTGAGGAAGATAGGTGAGATTGCTATAAGTGTGAGCTGAGAGCTATACACACAATACTTTCTTAACGGACAGAGGAAGAATGTGCGCAATAATAATGACAGCTAGAAGTATCATCAGTAGTCCTTAAAGGGCAAAGAGCAATGAACGCAGAACAAATGGAGAGTGAGACAGACAGACAGACAGACAAGGCTTGCTAAACATTAAGAGTACATGATTGGATAAAAATGCAGAGAAAGGCACGACAGGGGGAGATTAATATGACCGAAAAGCATTGCAATGCCCAGGAAAATGAGAATGGAACAGAACCTGACAAAGTAGGAGTTAGTGAGCTAAGAAACTAGCAGGTGGATCAAGTGCTATTGGATAGTGTATGGTTGCGCCAACATAAACCGAAATTATAAACAAGTTGGTCACTTCAGAAGAACAACTAAGTAACATATAAAAGTGCATATGCATGATGGAAAAAAAGATGGAGTAAGCCATAGATATACAAATGACAAAAAGGCGACATGGTCACCAAAGGAGTAGTGTTTCCCTGCACTCAACCACCCTATGAGGTATTGGAAGAGGCAATGCTTCCTGAGCTATGTAGCCTAATGCCCAAATTAACTATCTTAGGTTATTTCCCGAAAGGGAGATGATTTTGTCCTCAACTTCCCATAGAATGCCGAGGCTAGTTAAAAAAAGCTGACATTTACAAGTGACTCTAAAGCCTTTGTCAAATGGTAAAAAAGGATTGCCTAGGTAACAAGCTTCTCCAGTTTTAAGTCACTACTCACTGATAAAGAAGAGTTCAAACAAATTTTGAAATCCCTTGAGTGTGTAATGTCTAGTGGGCAATATAGGAAGACATTCGCCCTCCAAGAAGTTTGTTCAATTGAAATGGAGGTGAAATGAATTATTATTGCAGCCAAGCAGGGAAGGCTAAAAATTCTCTATGGTGACTTTGGGATTGCTTCCTTCCAAGAAATATGCTAGAACAAACAAAATATTGACACGGTGGCTTTAACATGGCACCCTAGATTGGCTGGAAAACTCCCGGTGACTTATGCCATTTTAGCATGGCTCAGGGTGTATGTATCATGGGGTCATGGTACACAATTCCAGCAAACCAAGGGGGAGTGCCAGAAGAGAGATATTACCTAATACAGTTAAAATATCTGAAAACTGAAATTTGAGAAGGCAAAGCGTTTGTCAAGTTTACACACCATGAATATGACATGGACTTTGATTTTTCGAACAGCAGCTCTTGCATGATTCAAATGGACACCTGAAACATTGATTAAACTCATCAAAACAATATAGATTACAGAATGAATGAGATCATCTCAACTTAGAATGACTGTACAAAGCAATATAATTTCAACAGTTCCATCTCCTCTTTTGGAAATTAATTGTATTTCCCTATAGATCCACAGTGAAAGATAAATAATAAGACCAGTAACAACAGAGCACCTGAAGAACCATCTTGGCAAACTCAATACTTAGGTCTTCTGATTACTTAGATCCCATCCATTATGACACTAGTTCCATTGTTCTGGGAAATATCACCCTATCACCAGGTCACCAGGTCTTAACTCAGAAAACACTCCCAATGTTACAAGAAAATTAGCCCAACCTAACTGTCAATGGTAATTTACGATTCAAAGAATTTGTGAAGCAGATCCTGCAGCACATCATCAACAACACATTTTCCTAGCAAATATTTAATAAGGAAACGGCAGCTTGGGAAAAATTAACAATGTTTGGCACATATGCTGTCATTGAAGTTAACATAGCCCTTTGAAGGAATTATAATTGATATCTATCTAATGGTTTGTTGTTCACGAATATGGTTTTATCTATCAAACAAACGCAAATTTAAGTAACAAGAAACGCAATCTATCAAGTTCATGATGTGAGCTTACAATCTATTAAAGTCTTCTGTGTATTACCGACCCCAGCAATACTCTGGCCCTGGGTAATCATTAAAGATAAATTCTAGGCGTGAGCAGAAAAAAATCTAAGCGTAATACGATCAAACTTATTCCTAAACAGTTAATTATTAATAGAGCCTAATGATCCTGTCTGAACCGTGTAAATGAGCTCACTAAAAGGAATAAAATTTTTGTGCCTTCAAATTCATAATTAAACTCATCTATCCTGTTCTGTCTTTCTTTCTTTCTTTCACAATCTTTAATCCAGCACAGTTATACTCTTGCAAATACAAAGGAATTAAGTCAAAAGATCAAGAAGAGTGAGAAAGAGAACTTACCTTGACCTAGCAACATTGCCGCAGTGTTTACATCTTGGCTTATTAAGCCCACGCTGGGATTTTGGTGGCGCGTCCGTACGATGTCCCAAGCTAGCAGGCGCAGCCATACTTGTTGCCTTCGCGGGGGGTGTGGCAGCGTTCAAGGTCGTTTCTTTGCCGTTGTCGATCGCCGGCGCCGCCATAAGTACGAGCCTTGTTCTTCAAGAAAAAATTGTTGATAAATATTTGTTAGGTTCTACGTTTTGCTTTTGAAGCGATGGGAAAAGAGAGAAGGCTTGTTAATTTCCCTTCTCTCAGGTTCGTCACTCTCACACTCGAGGACATTGAACCACACCTCCCTCCGATTTCAACTGCCAGAACCACGATATTCGCGAGACTTTTAGATTTGTCTGTTTTTGGGCTTATCGTTGTTTAAGTTTTCTATTGGGCCAGGCCCTGACCACTAAACAGGCCAACCCATCAATAATTAATTAGCAATTAAGTTCGCTTCAATTATCCAAATTTTAGTGACTATTGACATTCCAATATTCATTCATTGTACTTATTCGTGATTATAATTGTCATTTATCGTGGCTCTTCATATTCAAGCAATAAATTACTTTATATATAACTTATGCTGTGGGCTTATTTCCTACTCCATGAAATGATTTCTTTTCTTCATGTCAATTCTTTTTTTTGTCTTCAAGTTCTCACTCCTTAGTATCTATTTACTTTCTATTTTTTGTGGACATGAAGATTCATGCCTTGAAACTGGTATTATTGATACTACTTTCTTCCTTTGATTTTATTTTAAAATTATTACTTTATTATTTTTCCATCTTTATTTATGATATTAAGAGAATTGATATCAACATACATCTTTTTTTGTGTTTTGATTAATAATTTATCTTGCTCTTTTCTTGATTATTTTTTGTTTTCTTTCCATTTTTCGATATAAAGATGAATATATATATATATGAGAATTCTCCCTTTCCTTTACGTGATTTGTGTGAAAATTGATACTTACAAAAAGCTATGGTTTTTTTTATCTTTTCTTTCTCCAATTTATTTCATAAAAGTTGTCACTTTTATATTTCTCTTCCATTTTCCCCAAATATAGGTTAGTATTTGTTTTAATTTACACACACACTTTGAACTCCCAATAAATCGCTGCTTTATGTAATCAATTTTAAGTGTTATACTTTTCATGACATTTTGGTTGATATTCAAGAAGGATTGTTACCCTTTCTTAACAATTTTGAATTAAAGTCCTTGTATCTCAACAATCCTAATTTAATTTAAATTTGTTTAAAAATATACTTCAATATCTATCTACTTCTTTTAGAAATTTAAAACCTAATGTGTTGTGAAGAAGCTAGATGAATCTCATAATCGTCGCTCATCCTATTTTTCGAGCCGATGCTGCCTTTTTGCAGAATAAGGAGCGACATTGCCCTGCTTTTGAAACTTTTGAGTATAATTTCCCCCACAAAAATATTCCGTACCCAGCACCATTCATGGAAACGTTCGAGATATTTTAGCCCTTTAACTCTTAAATAAATATGAAAGGTTGTGACTAATATGTTAGGGATTCTCATACATTTAACTATTAATTAATCCTTCAATGGAACGCGAGAGGAATCGTTGAATAAAAATGACCGAGTGGAAATATTAGGGCTTTTCATATCAATAATCATGAACTTTTAATTTTTGTATGAACTTTTTATGAAAAGGATTGTTATTGGTATATGTAACGGGTTATTAAATAAATTAAATAAATTTGGTTTAAGTGTTATATAGAATATTAAAATGTTTAGTTCAATTTTTTAAACAAGACACTCTCCTATTTAAATGAATGTGAAAAGTTGTGACTTATACTTTTGGCCTCTCATACATTTAATTATTAATTAATCATTCAATAGAATGTGAAATGAATTGTTGAAAAAATTGGTTTTATCAAGATGACACTCTCATTTTTAAGGGGATGTGAAAGGGTAAAGTCAAATACCTTTGAACTTCTCAATAATAACTATATTGTCATTATTGTCCATATAAATTTATCTTGAAAAATGAAGAGCCCACAAATTATATTGTAGAACAATTCAAATGACTACATAATTAGTTTTTTGGCAAATCTTATTTCTCATCATTGTTTAACATTTATCTCCAATTCCAATAAGTTAAATTGACTACATTAATTTTTATTTTATTTTTTTGTATGAATTTTGTGTGAAATGGATTGTTATTTGTATGTGTAAGGGGTTGTTAAATAAATTAAATAAATTTGGTTTAAATGCCATACACTCCTATTTAAAGGGATGAGAAAGGTTGTGGCTAATGCCTTTTGACTTCTCGTACCTTTAACTATTAATTAATTCATCAATGGAATGTGAAATGAATTGTTAAATAGAATCGGTTTTCTAAATATGACACTCTCCTATTTGATGGAATGTGAAAGGGTAGAGTTAGTATTTCTGGGTTTCTCAATAATGACTATGTTGTCATTATTTCCCACAAAAGTTTATCTTAAAAAATGAAGAGGCCACGAATACAATATGGAACAATTTCAAGGATTATAATTATCTTACAAATTTTATTTTTCATCATTATTTAATATTTAGGGTTAAAAGTCAATTTTGCCCCAGTAGTTTTGGCTCAGGATTGATTTTGCCTCAAAAGTATATTTTAGTCCAATTTTGCTTTGGAAATATTAAAATGGAGCAATTTTGCTCTTTACCGTTAAAAATTAACAGTCAACATGAGTTTTTAAATGGAATAGGGTGATATTGCTACTTTTTGAAACTTCAACGGCAATTTTGTTACCAAAACTACTTTCAGGACAAAATAAATTGTAAGTGAAAACTTCTTGAATAAAATAGACCCTAACCCTAATATTTATATTCAACTCTAACGACTTAAATTTTAATTTGGTTGAGTTTTGATGAGGCCTCATCATCAATCACTTTATGGAGTCATTTAGTGAATTACTCCCTCCGGTCCTAATTATAAAATCACTTTGACTTTTTTTGAAAAAATTAAGGATGCAAAATTAATCATTTTAAATTGTCTATAGTAATATTTTTTTCCCCAAAACTAATTTATTCTACTTATAAATTAACCTATAATCTAATTGCATGTCACATTTGTTATAATTTAATGGTCTAATTTGCTTCCTTAACTTCCACAAAAAAAGTCAAAGTGGTTTTATATTTAGGATCGGAGGGAGTATGTAGGAAAATTAAAAATTATTTCCATTAATTAATACTACAATTTATATAATTCCCTTTATGATTAAGGGTCTTGCTAAGAAGGCAGGTGCTAGGGGATTTATATTATAAAGTAAAAGAAGTTATATCAATCGTTAAAATCCCATATATAGTAAAGTAATTTTGAAATGATTTATATATTATATATTCATAATTGCGGTCATATTTTTCTCCAACTTTTTGATATGATAAAAATTTTGAAAATGCATGTGCTCAATAAATGAGGTATGTTATCAATATATATATATATAATTGTTGCAATTTATACTTAATTTTGATATTTAAAAAACTCTAACATATAATTATTTGTTAGTTTAAATCCAACTTAATAACATAAGTAATTAAAGTTAAATTATTTTTTGTTGGAAATAACTGTTGTAAGTCAGTGAGATTCAACAAATATTCTCTATGATTTAGTTATATTCACTGAACAAAAATAAATTATAATTTAGTTTTTAAACCATAAAACATACCAAATAAAAAAGTATAGTAGAAAAAATTTAGAATAAACAATACAATCTGTGCAACACACGGGCGTCTTGTTATACTAAATAACTGAATATGTAAATCTGTTATATATTTTATAAGACAAATCAGTTTCAATGTTTAATATTTTACTTAATAAAAGGTTTTAAGGGATTTTAAAAATAATTATATACTTTCAATATCTTATAAAATATTTTTTAAGGTCTTGCGTACAAAATAAATTTCTACAATAGTTATTAACTTAAAAATTACTTATATATAATTATATCATTAATAATTAATAATTATTACCTATTTGCAAATCATATATTTACAACATTACCTATTTGCAAATCAAATATGTACATCAATGTATATTCAAATGGTCATATTCAAATATTTACACTGACGTTGATGAATAATTTAATTTAATAATTATTACATATTTCCAAATCAAATATAAATTAACTTATAATCTAATTATATGTAGCATATGTTATAATCAAATGGTCTATTTTTTGTCAAAAAGAGAATGGTCTATTGAGTTTATTTAGTCTCCAAAAAAAAATCTAACTTAAACTTATATTAAAGTCACGAAGGAATAATATATACGTAAAAAAGATCTATTCAATTAGCCTGGAATAATAACCAATATAGGAAAGAAAGTGAGTCTTGTAATCTTGTATGAAATCTTGTAATACCCACCGGTTAACCCATAAAAAATATTTAGGGCTTACAACTTTTGGTCCCTGAACTTTCTGATTTTGATCCCTGAACTTTCATATTAGTGGTTTTGATCCTTGAACTTTTGGTCAATTTGGGTTTTGGTCCCTGAACTTTAACATCGATGGTTTTGGTCCTTGAACTTTCAATCAATTTTGGTCTTGGTCCCTGAACTTTCAGTCAATTTTGGTCATTGGTCCTTGAACTTTAAAAAACACTTCAAAAAATTAGGGACTAATAGTTATAAATGACACAAAGTTTAGAAACCAAAATCACAAATATAAAGTTCAGGGACCAAAACCAAAATTGATCGAAAGTTCAAGGATCAAAACCACTGATTTGAAAGTTCAGGGACCAAAACCAAAATTGAGTGAAAGTTCAGGTACCAAAAATTGTATTAACCCAAATATTTATTATGACTGCATTTAAAGGGATATCCATCCAGTTCTGGATAATAGGTGATAGTTGCTCATTTTGCTCTGTAATCTGTATGAAATGGCAAACCACTTTTTTCCCCTTGCTCGTGCCATTGTAGGTGATAGTTGTTTAATCATACGCACTCGGTGCTGATCTACTATTTGTATGGGGCTAGGAAATAAAATAAAGTTTCCTTTTACTGGCGTTTTGTTTTCTTTTAATGCCAATTACAACGATTCATGATGTCCAAACTGATAAAATTAACTGTGTTTTTGTTGTAGTTTGTTGCAATCACAAAGCCGAACTGTGCGCAGGCATTGCAATGAAGTGCTGAGATAACACTCCAAACCCGAACGCTTGGTTGTCGGACCTTTTGAGGCAGATCTTCTGATTAATGTTAGGATTATTTGGGAACAAAGGATGAGGGAAAGGAAGTATGGGAAGTGAGATCGAGGAAGTATATATCAATTTTATCTTCTCTTTTTTGGATGAAATATAACTGAGGGAAATGAAAATCAAAAGAAAACTTAAATTACACATTTAGGCACAACTAATTTTTTTTTTGGGGTAATGGTATTATAAGAAGGGTTGATTTTGTGTAGAATTTTAAAGCCATATGTTCTGATGTTCTCATTTTGATTTCTCCAATATTCTCTTTTGATTTTTATATGAGCTAGTGTGACATTCACCTTTAGTTTTCTCTCCTCACAAAATCATTTCTTTTGTGGGGTGATTTGAGTCTTTTCTAATAAGTTTTGGGGTTTAAATCCAAGTTTATTTATTTAACCAATGATTGCACTAGTGGTGGTTTCCCAGATTGTCTCTCAAAGAGTCTAATGAAGTAATGAACTAATCAAGGAAAACTAAATATGATTAAAGCTATAAAACTGGATGTTGAAAGTAGGTATTTTTGGTATTTTTCGTAAAACAAATGTAAAAACTTATTTTTTTGGTATTTTTGAGATAAAAATTGATAGGTGATGGAATGCAAATGATGGGATACTCTCTTGGTTAGGGATAACAAGTAATAAACTATTAATCTACACTCTTAGGGAATTAGAGAGCTAATTGGGCTAAGTTCACACAAATGGATACAGTTAGCCTTAGTTGAAAGAATAGGTCAATTAAGACACTACTAAACCTCAATGGACCAATTAGATTAACTATAATCACTACTACAAAAAACAGTATTTACGTCCCCATTTCACGTCTCTTTTTTGAATATGAGATGTAAAAAAAAGGCGGTGGCAAAATTGTAAATATGTGAAAAAGTTTCAACGTCTCTTTTTTGATTATGAGATGTGGATTCTCGAAAAAAAAGCGGTAAATTCAAAATAGGGTGAAAAATAAGGCGGGAAAAATTTTTCACGTCTCACAAAATTTGTGAGACGTGGAAAGTCTACTTTTCACGTCTCAAAATATTTATGAGACGTGAAAAGTTAAAAAATTCCTGATTTTTCACGTCTCATAAAACTTATGAGATGTGAAAAATCAGAAACCACGTCTCATAAGTTATATGAGACGTGGATTATTAAAAAAAATAAAAAATTCTTGATTTTTCACGTCTCATAAAACTTATGAGACGTGAAAAGTCAGAAACCACGTCTCATAAATTATATGAGACGTGAATTGTTAAAAAAAAAATAAAAAATTCCTGATTTTTCACGTCTCATAAAACTTATGAGACGTGAAAAGTCAGAAACCACGTCTCATAAATTATATGAGACGTGAATTGTTAAAAAAAAAATAAAAAATTCCTGATTTTTCACGTCTCATAAAACTTATGAGACGTGAAAAATCAGAAAAATCAGCAACCACTTCTCATAAGTTATATGAGACGTGGATTGTTAAAAAAAAAATTATCTGAGCTTCAAACCAAACCACCCCCACCACACACAAACAATGCGTCTTCCTCTCTGCCTCAAACAATCCCTCTCTCGCCGATGCAGCGGCGAACCACAGCGGAGGAGGACGATTTCACGGCGGCGAGCAAATCGAGTAAGGGAGGTCGGAGTATAAAACCTAGGTTCTCTCAATCTTCGCGATCTGATCAACGAAAGCCTTCAAAACCTTCCTACTATCACCATCGAAGTTCAAATTAGGGTTCAAGCAAGCAGAATCCAGATCGTACGGCATCGTTCCACCGCCGTATGCGGCGGTTACATTGTGATTCTTCACAGGTACGGCTAAATTTGGCTTCATAATGCTTGTGCTGTTTGTGTGGTTGAAGTTAGGGTTTGTATGGATCTGCGAGAAAATGGAGAAGCAGGGCACTTGCTCGTAATCATCTTGATGAGTTTGATGAGCTTGAGCCTGTTGATCGAAACTGATGTAAGAATCCATTAGTGCAGGTAGAGATGAAGATCCTGTATAGTCATAGCAGCTTCCGATGCTCTGTTTCATTGAAGGTTCTGTGTTTTTGAAGAACGCGGTGCACAGAACCCAATCCTTCTGCGAGAAGTAAGCAAATTTTGTTTTTGTTCCGTGGTAATCCTGATTTTTCCCATGCTCGATCAATATAGTTACTTGTTAGAGGAAAACTTCAAAGCTTATATTGATTGGCATTATCAAACTTGCTCAGATTTCTATAGCTGGAACAAGGTTAAGATACGTTATTGAGATGGTGCGTCCCTTTCTGGTCACCCAGAAAACGAGATCAAGGTTGGCCTCACTTTCACTTGTGCAGCATTGACTTATGGGAGTTTCTTAATTATTTGCAATGGGTTTCCCGTAGCTTCTTGACGTGTGTGTCTGTGTAAGAAGTTCTTCTTGATATTTCTTTCTTGTTTTTGTTCTATTACTGCAGAAAGGAGATAAATTGTTCTTCAGAGGTCAGCTCATATGGGAAGCACTTATGAATGAACTCTTGTCAATTGGCTTGTCTGAAGCCAAAGAGGTTGCTCTTCCATGACTTTCCAACATGTATCCCTAAAGTTTGTTGAAATTGAAATGATGTACACTTGTAGAAAGATATTCGGCTCTCTAAATTTTATCGCATTCACAGGTTATATTAATAGAATATCTGAGCTTAGATGAATACTTCTTTTAATGCTCATCAAAATCCAAAGAAGCTAATATAAATTAAGAAGTCATTTTGTCCTTAATCCCTGTGTCACCATAGATTATATGCAACTACAGGGCTTTGTTCCATTGGGTGGGGAAATCGTCATAGATTATATAAACCCAATAAAACTATCATTATTTTCAATCTCTTTTATTGATTATGGGAATTTGTTTGTTGATTGATTTGGGAAGTGATGTTACAAAACATGATTGTTAAGTATTAATGTAACTAACTAGTCCAATGGGATAATTATGCCATTAATTTTTTTCCTTCTTACAATCGACTATTTGATTTACCAAGCATGGCAATATACATAGATGGTAACATGAAATCCAAATCAATATATTCTGGAGTGAAAGAAATTGTGGGATTATTTTAGATTTTATTGACTTCCAGTTGTAAATGAAGCAAATCCGTAGTGGATTTAAGTTATTGATGGAAGTTACTTCACAGAATATGCTTTCTTTTCATGCAATTTATGTTTATATGACTCTGGTTTTTATTGCTTTCTATCGGTGAACTTTGATCTGCGAATGTGATGATAGAAATCTTATGCAGGCTCTGCTTTTAGGATGCTTTGCTGGAGGGTTGGAAACTCTTATACATTGTGATGACTTTCGAGGACTTCTTCCAAAGAAAGCAACTGTTAAGTGTCTTGCTGATGCAGGCTTCTTCCTTGATGAGTATGTTTTAATTTACATACCATTGTCTTTTCCTGCCATAACATTTTCTGATAGTTATTGACCTTAAAAGGCATAGACACTTGGATGTTGCAAGCTTGCTATAAAACAAAGTAAAGAAAAAAAAAATGGATATTATTCGAAGTGCTTTGCCATTTTCGGAACCAATTTCTAGTGTCAAAAGCAGACATGGGACTGTTTTTTTTATTTTTTTTTATTTAGTGATCTGATTTTATTTTTGTGTTATTTAAACCCCCAAAGATATTTTCCCTATTAATGTCTCTTCATGTTATTTAAACCCCCAAAGATCTGATTTCTGTTCTTGTTGAATGACTATGTTTATGAAGATGGAAGTTGGTATCATTCTTTTTATGTCCATTGTTTGTATCAATGTTATGTTAAAGTTTGTGAGGAAAAAATATATTCAGTAACTATATAAAATATAATTATACAGACATTGTGAGAAATGCTAGTTAATGATTATGCTCACGGTATTGACATTATGCTTATTGACATTATGATTGGCATTGTTTACTGCTAAAGGTGATTGATTCTCTTGTGCTATCTTGCATTTGTTTGGGTTAATTTTATCTGGGATTTTTTTGTTTGCTCGTTGTTCTTGTTGACTGGTATGGGGCAGGTAATTCATTGGTTCTGTTTCTATGTCTCCCATGTCTGATCTCTCTGTATTGATTTGAATGAATATGTTGAAACTATAATGAAAATAAATATTTAATTATATATTTTGTATGTATAGTTTAACGTATATTCATGTTATGTCCTTCTTAACATTACAGGATCTTTCTAACATTAGTGTAACTGCTTCCAATGACAATTCTTAATAATCATACATGTAAAGTGAACTGAGCTTACTTCTCTAATATGCTCTTGTTATCATCTAGCATCATTTTTCTGATATGCTCTTTTTTTTTTTGATTACATGATATGCTCTTTTTATCTAAAGTTTTGGTTGATGTTTTTTCCTTGCAGTGGATATGGAATAGCAGCACAGTTATTAACTGCAGTGGATATGCTCTGTTTATGGATGTGTTTACTGAGTCTGCTTGTGGCTTAAGTGTTAGGGAGTATGAGAATATTTTCTGTTAAGATTTATAATTGTTATGGTCAGTTTTACTTTCTTTTCTTTTTTTCTTTTGCTAACCATCCCATATTTTAGGATCAAAATTGTATTATAACATTTTTGTAATATTAGTTTAGATATAAATAATAAAATTAGTTTATTTTTTCATTTTAAGTGTTGTATTTATATTATTCTGATAAAATTATTGGGTTTTTTTTGAATTGGGATTAATCATCCTAATTAAAAAAATATTTTTTTTTTAAAAAAAAAGACTTTCCACGTCTCTTATTTGAATAAGAGACGTGGTAAGTTCTGCGACCACTTTCCACGTCTCACATTAAAAAAGAGACGTGGAAAGTGGCACTTTCCACATCTCTTTTTTATTGTGAGACGTGGAAAGTGTCCAGTTCAACACTTTCCACGTCTCTTTTTCAGAAATGAGACGTGGAAAGTGGAACTTTCCACGTCTCTTTTTTATTGTGAGACGTGGAAAGTGTCCAGTTCAACACTTTCCACGTCTCTTTTTCAGAAATGAGACGTGGAAAGTGGCACTTTCCACGTCTCATTTTTTAATATGAGACGTGGAAAGTGGAAACTTTTTCACGTCTCATATTAAAAAAGAGACGTGAAAAGTTCCGACTTTCCACGTCTCCCCAATCCACATCCCAGCAAAAAGAGACGTAAAAAGTCTAAAAAAAGAGACGTGAAAAGTGTTTTTTCTAGTAGTGAATCCAACATCAACTTGGGTCCCATTCAAATCATTTAATATCCTTCGGATACAATAACTAATTTACGTTTGACTGTAATCAAACAATCCAACTTATGAAACTTAACATAATTAAACTCATGCACATAGATTAGATTAATGGTCTAGTTCCTTTAAACAAGTTTGATTAATGGAATTACCTAGCACTATGGAAACTCAACATCAACAAACTCAAACCCTAAAATCAGTCCCAAGTAACACAATTATATGAAGCGCAATGAATTAAATTACCCAACAAATATACTAGACAATAAAATCAACAAAGACTAAGCATAAGCTGGTAATTTGGGAAGATAAATGGAAATAAAATAAAACCAAATCAATACATGCAAATGGAATTCAACAATTACACGGTCTAAAATCTCAAAAACAAATGAAGTCTGAACATAAGTAAAACAAATATTCAAAGACACATATGGAAATTCATGACTACATAATTGAAACTAAGAAAAACTCCCCTAAAGTGAATTCAATGCTTGCTTCAAGTCATCCCGTGATCCAAGAGAGCATCAGACCGATTTAGTTCATCATAGAGAAGGAGGGGTCGCCCAAGAGCAGCTGCAACTCGAGCTCTGTGAAGAATCGATAAAGAATTGTGTAATGGAAGAAAGAATGGGTAGAAGAGAGTGTAAAATTCGCCTCCCCTTATGTGGTACAAGAAGCAACTTATAAACTATTTTTAATTGGCCAAAGATTGCCTATTTCGACCGGCCATAACAATTATGAAAGGATTGGGGAAGACAAAATCACTCAATTTTCAAGAAAGTTAGTTAAAATAGGAAATAATGAGTATGATAACCAATTAGTAAACTTCTTAACCTCAATTAGGCCTAGGGTTGCTTGTTCAAGTCGAAAATATCATTTAGAAAAGGTTTAGGATAGACCCAACAATTCAAAATTGGAAATCGGATTGAAATAAAAAGTTTTCAAAATTTAGAATTTTCGCGCGTTCAGCACAGCTATCCCATGGCTAACGTTCGCCTTGTGTTCATCACGACTATCCCAAGGCCAACTTAGGGCATTTATGAAACTTTCCGAAATTCTGGGCCATTTTCTGTAATTTTTTCCAAACTTGACTGGTGTACTTTTTGAGCTTATTTTTTACATTTTCAACCTCTTTCTTCAATTCTCCCAATTGACCTACAATAAAAATCAAGCATAATTGTAATATTCCAAGTCTATATTAAGAAATGCATGAGTTTATGCCATAAAATGATCAATTTAAGATCAAAATGCAATTAACTCAATGCCTCAGGACTCTAAGTACACAAGTGCCTAGTTCCCAATATATTTGCCTATAACAAATGCTAATTTCCCATTATTCGTAGATAAAATCATGTAATAATCATGTGCAATAAACGGGTAATATTGTTAGTGCATCAGATTGAAGTGAATTTAGGTATGTTTTCCAGCAAACACAAATATATGATAGAAGTAGTAATTTGATAAATCAATACAATTTAATTTAGGTGGACAAAATAAAATGAGCATACAGCAGAATTAAGTGCCTGTTTGGGTACCAAACAAAACCTAGGTTTTGAGTCCAAACCTAGGTTTTAAAACCTAGGTTTTGAATAGTAGCCAAACACATTTTTTAATAAGCCTACGTTTGGATTCAAAACTTAGGTTTTAAAAAAGGTAAGCCAAACACTTGAAAAAATGTGAAAAGCCCTTTTGGATTGGAAACTTAGGTTTGGCCACCAAAACCTAGGTTTTGAATAAGTTACAATTTCC
Organism: Mimosa bimucronata; assembly: GCA_037074515.1. NCBI lineage: Eukaryota > Viridiplantae > Streptophyta > Magnoliopsida > Fabales > Fabaceae > Mimosa > Mimosa bimucronata. The sequence continues at coordinate 32,277,968 of CM073447.1, read as the reverse complement.
CCTTTTGCACAAAATACAAGGTAAAAAAAATGTCATCATTACACATGTCATAATGATCTACCAAAAATACCATTATCCTCTCTCTTTCCCAACACATTAAACTTATGTCATTTTTAGTAATTTACATAGAAAAAATCATTCTTAAAACAATCATCAAAACATTTTCATTTTATCAAAAGCCATTTTTTCAGAAAAGCTGAAAAAAGCTATTCCCCAGAAGCTATTCTCTAAAAGCTAATCCAAACAGGCTGCTACTTTTTTTAGCTTTTACGCGAAGTACGAGGTAGAAATATACCATAATGCCCTTATCCTCTCTCTCTCTTTCCCAACACATTAAACTTATGTCCTTTTTAGTAATTTACACATAAAAAAAGTCATTCTCACAACAACCATCCAAACACTCTCATTTCATCAAAAGCCATTTTTTTCAGCTTTTTCAGAAAAGCTGAAAAACGCATTTTTTCAGTTTTTTTCTCAGAAACTATTTTCCAGAAGCTAATCCAAACAGGCCCTAAGTCTGGCTGATGTTTCTGTGTTTTGGGTGTTTCCATGATGGGTCATATTTTGTTTATTTTCTCAGTCATAAAATTCTTGAAGGGTTTACATTTATTGACTTCCTTCATTTTGCTTTGGTTGTAGACTATCAATATCTCCATATTGGTTTAACCAACAGTCGGATGTCAAAAGCTTCACATTGGATTTGTCTCAAGTCTGTTCTTGTCTGTGGATAAACATGCCTAAGTCAGAACTCAACTTCCAACCCTTCCTATAAAAGATACTTCTTCCGCTCCTAAATATAAGACCACTTTGACTTTTTTTGTGGAAGTTAAGGAAGCAAATTAGACCACTAAATTATAACATATGTCATATGTAATTAGATTATATGTTAGTTTGTAAGTAGAATAGAGTAGTTTTGAGGGAAAAAGATAACTATAGATAATTTAAAGTGATTAATGTTCCATCCTAATTTTTTTTTCGAAAAAGTCAAAGTGGTCTTATAATTAGGATCGGAGGAAGTATATAAGCAAATATTATACTGTTATAGAAGGGTTCTAGGCTGCTTTAAATGGATGCTCCAAAGCAAAATTGGACTGCTGAAGAAGAAGCAGCACTGAAAGCTGGAGTAATCAAACATGTGGTAGGAAAGTGGCGCACCATACGTACAGACCCAGAGTTCAGTGCTATTTTGCGCATGGGTTCAAATGTAGATCTAAAGGCATGTCATGAGCTTCGCTTGTTGTAGTTAGTATGCCTTATGACAACGTAGCCCTAAAAGTTTGTGATAATTTGGTGATGTATGAAATAGCTGTAATCCTTGGAGTGGTTATGTATGAACATTGCAAAAATGTTGTGATAACAGGGAAACACTCTGGACTCTGCGGTTGTCATAGATATTTCATCCATGTCATAAAATACAACTCCATAGAGTACCTTTTGGAAGTTTACCCCATCTAACTTAACTGGCCTTAAAAGGCTTGTTCGAAATATGATGGACCTAAGTTTTGCATAACATATACTGTTAATTAGGTAACAATACTGCTGTTTAATAATGGTAGGTTGGATAATTATATATCTAGAGGCTATTATCAATTTGAAGGAGCCAAAGGGTATTGACAGGGCTGCTATTGCTGCTTACACAGAGGTATCAAAACATAAATAAATGGTGATCAAAATGTTGTGTTTGTAGACTGAAAATGCAAAAGAGATTGCTTAAAATCCTGCTTCAGTATACATCTTTATCAAGTTCCTCTCAATTCATGAGTTGGTTGGGTTGTGGTGCCTAGAAATAGACAGTAAGTATGTTTATTCTGAGAGAACAAAACTTGTTTTTCTTTTAATATTTTGCTTCTAACTTGACGTATTACCAGTCTGTGACAAAGTAGATATATCTACTTTGAAAGTAGTTAAACCAATCATTATGTTATGCTTTATTTTGTCTATCATGCAATGTCACTTTGAAAGTAGTTTTTAATCATTTTTCATCTCTACAGGAGAAGTATTTTTCTCCACTAAGGCCCAAGCCTCATAAGGTTATTGTCAACGAAAGTGAAGCATATGGTGGCTATTGGCAAATTGGCTAAGGTAATTTCTCTGTCAGTTAATGCAATAGTTGGTCGTTTGGATATCATCGTTAGAGAAGGAAAAGGGTGAGGAGAGAAGTTTGGTCCAACAAAGTTAAAAAGATGCATGACTAGATAACAACAGAGCAGGCATCATAAATTTCGAAACCGTAAGCTTCTTCATTTGAAGATGAAGGGCCTGAGCTATGGGTTGATTTTATTTTATTTTTTAAAGACCAATGGTTATGGGTTAAGAAGAGTAAACCGAATGAGGAGAAATTAGTTCAAAAGAACAATTTTGATCAAAAGAAATCGCCAGATTTAATATATTTGTCTTTGATAAAAAAAAGTTTGTCATCTAAATATTTATATTTGTAAAAAATATAAAAAGGCAATTGAACAGACATAATTTTAGACATTTTTAGTAGGCTATAATAATAATAATTAATTTTAGTGATATAAAATTTTCTTCGATTTCTTTTAAATAAGTAAAAGCATATTTCAAACACATATTTTTTTAAAAAAATAAAGAAAATTGGGATAGAAAAGAATTTATTTGTGAAAATGACCTAAAAGGTTGTTAAAAAAATAGAAACATTTGAAAATACAAATATAAACAGAAGACTGATTTTAACTCTCAAATTTTTGTTCCTATTTTACAACATTAATATCGGTTAAAAAATATTTTTCATATAATCTAAAAAAAGAAGAAGAAGTGTGTTATAAAAATAATAATACTATTTAGAAAAAAGAATAATAGTAACATAAATGTGTTTTTAGCTTTCAAACATTTTATACATCGGCCCAGAGTAGTAGTCCGGTTTATTTCCATCCCAAAACCCAGATTTACTATAGTCCACACATACGGCTCTACTTAGCTGAACTCGCCTTTCATCAATGTATTCTCCGTTGAGTTTTTATTTTTTGGTTGTTGACAAAATGGTGAGTTTCTGTTTAGTTAGTATAAATTCGTTAGTTTTCATCCCGCTTTCCTTCCCCTTTCTTGCATTCATTTTATGCCCCATTCTCACTCTCATTCCCTCCCCCTTCATCTATCTCTCTCTCTCTCACACACACACACACGCACACACATCGCCTCCCTTCAATGGATGCTCTCCAGTTAATTATGTTACTTAACCATGCCCCAAATGAAGAGCAGCATGCTGTTCATCTCACAGACCTCTCCAACTTGCAAACCACCCTCATCCGCCTGGCGTAACTCTTTTATACAGGGGAACTTTTCAAAAAAAACCATAGAAAGGTTCCCTTTATCTACTTTAATACTCCCTCCGGTCCTAATTATAAGACCACTTTGACTTTTTTGACTTTTTTTTTCAGTCCAAAAAAAAAAGTAGTTTCAGTCCCAAAAAAAATCTTTTTTCCTCAAAACTAATTTATTCTACTTATAAACTAACATATAATCTAATTTCATGTGACATATGTTATAATTTAGTGGTCTAATTTGCTTCCTTAACTTCCACAAAAAAAGTCAAAGTGATCTTATATTTAGGACCGGAGGGAGTACCTCCTTGTACTATCCCATTCTTAAGTTCAGCAGGAAAACCTTCCCTCTTTTTTCCAGACAAGGTAAGGCGTATGAGGTTAAACTTTGCCTTGGAAAGAAGAATCTGTACTATCTTGACTTCAGCAGGAAAACCTTCCCTATTTTTTCCACACAAAGAGAGGTTACTGTTCAACCATTAGGTTGTTTAAAATCCAAATTTCACAAAGATTTGGCTGTTGGCTCTGACCCCAACTTTGTTACGTTTTCATTTATTTAGTTAATATGAGCTCTTTCTTTTACTACTTCTGTTTTCATTCCGCTCTCTCATTCCTTCCCCTTTCTCCTTTCATTTTATCCCCTATTTGACTCTACTTAGCCTGAACTCACCTTCTTCATCGACGATTCAATACCTTCCTCATCATGCCCACATTTCTCCTCCTCTCACAAATTCTGTGACTTATCTCAATCTACTACTACAATCACGAAGGTGCAAATGGTTTCCTATGTTCCTCACTTGTATAGTATCACTTGAGCCAACGGTCATCTCCTGTGAGTCTCTGTTTATTTAGTCATTATCTTTAAATTAGTCATCATGTTTTCATCACGCTCTCTCGTTCCTTCCCCTTTCTCCTAATTATAATCTGTTTCCTTGAGTAGCGAAATTTGAGAGCTTAATTGGCTTGGATGCTTCTGACTTCATTATGTAGTTGTGAACTTCTCATGATATTTTAATGTTTTTCTTTTCACCATGCAAAGCTTGCATGTAATCCTTCTCATTAATAATACTCACATGCTAACAAATTTGGTTTAAAACATTAATCTTAAGTGATTTCCAATGTTGGTCATACTAACTACTTTAAACTAAAATATCATATTAGTTGTTTTCTCCCACTGATAAAAAGTTTTTAAATGCTTTTGGAAATTAATAAATACCTTGAGAATAAGATTAAAAAAACTTATTAATTAGTATTTTATAATAAAGACAGGATGGGTATCTTGTGAATTGTGATGTGGGTAGAAGGTATCTCACAAAATTTAGTAAAATATAAATGTACGATTTTTTTTTTATACATAGGGAATTCTGAAAGACACCTTAGGGGATCGAACCCCCTCCCCCCACACCCACTAGCCCCACCAAGGAGGCTTTATGCCAACTAATCTAATGATCATTGGCATGTATAATTTTAACAAATGTTCTTGATAATTTTAACTAGGATTAAATATCATTTTGGCCAACGAACTATTGCGTAAGTATTATCTAGCACAAGTATTGATAAAAGGTATCTTGTATGCCAACTAAGTTTTAAAATTGACCAAAATGGCTAACACCGTCAGATGTAGTCAAATGGTTAAGTCTATGACATGTGTCAACATGTCACTGGTCCACGTCATATTTTTATCTTCTGGCAATCCACATGGACGAGTGGCTTGTAGGCGCGTGGCAGAGATTTAACGCCGTTTAGCTAGATTTGAGAGTGTTGACTATTTTACTCAATTTTAAAACTTAATTGACATATAAAATACCTTTTATTAATACTTATGTCAGATGATACTTACGCAAAAGTTCGTTGGCAAAAATGATATTTGACCCTTTTAACTATCTGTCATTAATAATTATAATTATATGAGAAAAATAGAGGATAATGATTAGCTTTTACAAAAGAATCTTTTGAAATATTACAATGACTAATAAAAAGTTCGCAACTGGCGTAACCTTCAAAATGCATGTACTACAGCTAGTACTACCATTGGACTGACTCTGTTCCCTTTTATAACTTCAACAACCACACATTTTATGTTCCTAAATATAAGTTTGATTTGAGATCAATTAATACTATTGTGTCTAATTTACCCTTGTGTTGGAAATAGGGAATATGAGAGAGAAATGTTATATCGTATAAAATATTATTTTAACACCTATTCTTAAATATTCTTAAATAAAGGTAAAGTTAAAAAAAATACGATATATTTAATGCTATAACTTCCACTATGTGAGAACTAGTTAAGGTTGACTTATAATAAGAAACAGGGTGGTACAGAATAATGATTAACTTTTAAGGTTTGTTAATTTCCCTTCCCTTAGATTCGTCGCTCTCACACCCGAGGACATTGTAGCACACCTCTGATTTCGACCGCCGGAACGACGATATTGGCGAGACTTTACTTGTGGATTTGTCTGTTTTTGGGCTTACCATTGTTAGTTGTTAAGTTTTCTATTGGGGCCGGCCCTGACCACTAAATAGGCCAACCCATCACACTAATTAACTGAATATGGAGTAATAAATTAAGGGTCCGTTTGGTTCAAACTCATTACACCCTGTAATGCGGTGCAATGTAATGTAATGGTAATCCAATGCAGTATTAATTACAAGGATTGTGTTTGGTTTGTTTTTAAAAGCAAGTTGCAATACATCATTTTATAATAATTATTTAAAACTCTAATATAACACAAAGTCTAATTTACCCTTCAACCTATTTGTAAAAAAGAATTGCATGAACAACAAAATCAGAACCAAATCAGCCCACGTATTGTACCGATGAACAACAAAATCATATTAATGAAGTCTAATTAAAATTTAAAAAATGTTATTACAAACTAAAGCAAATAATTCATCTAGTATCGCAGGAAAATTTCACAATTCAAGACTTAACAATTTCATGGTTTAATCATTAATTCAAATGCTCAGTTAAAAAAAATCATTAATTCAAATGGAGACAAAAGATGGAAAATTGCTAAACAAATTAAATGAAGAGCAAACAACAAAGGAGCACTTTAACTATGAACCCAAAACTTACCTCGTTGCTATTGAATTCGGTGCCAGTGGTTTCCTTCTGTTTGCCGCAAATCGAACTGTGTTCTCTTTTTAGGGCTTTGGATTATGAATGATTGCTTTCATTGAATTTTGACTGTGAATTATTCCTGTTTTATTTTGCCTTGATTCGTTTTGATGATGAGTGATATTTTTGATACACTTTGATTTGATTATGAACAATCTTTTTTTCCTGATGGTTTTTATGATGAATATTCTGATTGTTGATTTGTTTGATGAGGGCATATATTGTCTTTTGATTATGTTAATGAGGTTAAAATTGACATTTCACAAACTATTACAGGGCTGCAATGAGTATTCATAGGGGTCCTCATATGAATGGACATTACCAAAAAATATGCAATCTTTATTACAATTGTAATCAACATTATCATTAATAAGTCCAATCAAATAAGCTATTTATGGTAATGCAATAAACATTACCATCACAGAAGTGCGATGTCATTGAACCAAACGGGTTATAAGAATCTAGCATATACAGGTTAAAAAGCATCTGACTGCATTTAAAGGGATATCCAGTTCTGGATAGGGTTGAGCAAGGATCTTGATATGATGGTCCCACTAATTACGTTACACGTGTAAGGCTTGAATTGGGTTAAAAAATTCGTCTGCTATTCCGCCATGACAATCAGCTTCCCATTTGAATCCTCTCTTTATATGGCGCACAAACATACTGTTAATCTTATATGCTTATAAGTATTTTGAGATTTTTTTATTATAAGTTCAACTATAATTATAAAAAACAAAATTATAAGTCCAACCACAAATTTTTTTCCCTAAATATAAGTCTACTTAGAAGAATATTAAGGATTGTTTTCCTACTTTAACCTTATTCAACTCTTATTGTGAAGAGAGAAAGAGGAGGGAATGTGAGAATAATTTTTAAAGGTACATAATTTGAAATTTTGAATAAGGATAGTGTTGACAAATTTTATCAACTTATGAAATATCTAATGATCTAATCAGCAATTCTTGGTGTGTGAGAATAAGTTAAAGTTGACTTATAATAAAGAATAGAGTTATACTTACAACCAACCAGTCTGTTTGGTTGAGATGTGAGTCAATGAAGGAGCATCACTGCTTCTAAATAATTATCGCATCTGTACACAGCTTAAACTCAAGAATTGTGGTTAAGTGAAAACAATTGACATCAATCAAATTGATTGGTGGTATTGGTTTTAGAAACCATATACTAGCATTTTATAGCAAAAAGTTATATATAAGGCTTGATTTCTGGAGATAATTTTGTCAAAAGAGTATGATGTGCACTAAACATATGAGTACTTTTTCACTGAATCTAACTCTCAAAGGTAAATTCAGTCCATATATTTGGTATGCACTATGGAGCATACAAACAAAGAGCTAAAAATTTGAATATAAAATTAAAATATGAGTAAGATACTTATATATATTTCTGTGTTATAAATTTTTAAAAATTAGCATAAAATATCCAAGTCTATAAAATGAAACAGTGTTTGCATGTGGACCCATCCGAAATATACACTCTACGACTCTAAGTTGTAATGGAAATTCTGTATCACCAACACGTGTATAGCCCTTTATGTCGGCCATCAGATTCAGATCCAGCGCATTCAAATGCTAATCAGGATTATTACAAGCTTAGCCATATTGGCCAAAAATATTACCAATTTGCCATTACCCGCCATTACTCCCTCTTCATAACTCTCTCATCTGTCTTCTTCAAGCCCCTTGAGTTGCCAGCTGTACTCTCTCACTCACATTCACTCCCTCGCTTTCTGCAAATTCATCTTCTCGCTGATCATGGAGGATCTGATCAAAGGCTTGGCCGGAGCTGTTCTCGATCGCCTAGGTAACAACGAAGAACACGATTCACAGTCTCGTGATGAACGCTCTAGATCTACTTGGGCCGAGGTAATTATTACCTCTTCTCTTCCGTCTGATCGTTGAATTGGTATTTTGAAGTTGATGTTTCTTTTGATTTGGTGGTGAATTGTGTAGGTTGTGTCAGGAGATCAGGATAATGATGTAGGGAATGGTGATCGTAGACATGGGCACGGGGGAAATAATTGGAGTAAAGAGGTTTGTGCTTTGATTTTGTTTGGGATCGTAATCGTTGATTTCTATATATGAGATTTGAAATTGATGTTTTATAAAATTAAATTGTGATTTAATGTGAATTTGATTGGCAGGGGCAGTCTCGTCCTGAGCAGGGGTGGGAAGCAGACAGTTCCAGGCTTTCGAATAGACCTCACAAGGTGAAATCTTGTATTTTTTTTTTTTTTAAAAAAAAATTTAAGATCTTGACGCTGTAATCGAACAGCTGATGTAGAATGTAATTATATTGGCTTTTTTGTTTTGGTGATTGCAGGAACAATACCGTCCAGAGCAGGAGAATTGGCAAGACGATAATTACAAGAATTCGTACAAGCCCAATAAGGTCAACTTCTTTTCTTGGTTAATTAATCATACTCCAAAAATTGAAGCAAACCACGTATTTGCTCGAACTATATTGTGCTTTTGTTGACAAATACGATCATTTCAGGAACAGTATATTCCCCAGCAGGAGGAGTGGGAAGGTGAGAGTTATAACACTTCGAGCAGACCCCAAAAGGTGAACTTTCTGCCCCTCTTTTATTGGTATGTGCTGATAATTTGTTTTCTGCATTTATAACTACTATGTTTCTCGAGAGAAATAGATCAAAAAGGAAAAGATATTTGTCTTCCTTTTAGTAAACGAAAACGATACACTTTATCTCAAATTGAGTTTCAGCTTTTTCGCGTGCATTGCATTGTTGAAAGATTTCCAGTAGGCTGGGTCCTCGCTTTTTGTCAGTTTTGAAAATAACATTACTTTTTTTTTTTCAGCTGGTTGAAGAAAATGGCGATGGATGGCAGACTGTTGGCAAGAAACCTCCAAGGAAGTCACACAAGGTTTATTCTTAAATTCTTCTTATAGGGTGACTCACGATGATTTATTTTAGGCAAAAGTAATTGAACTAGCATTACCTCTTTTCCCCCTTTTTTGAGAACTCTTCATCTTTTTAAAGACTGCCTTTTATGGTTTTAAATTAGAATGGGCTATAAGCTGTCAGTGTATTCTACACCAGTTTTATGCGCTGGGAGCAAAACATGTTACTTGGAGCCAGCTAGCTAAAAAGCATCTTTGTGAATTCTAACCGAATTCAGTGGCAAAAAAAAATCTACGTGAATTCCGATGCATTATTATGCTTGTAAAGTTGTTACTAGACATTTTGTGCCCTTCCAACTTGTTGACAGATTGTAAAGGATCACTGGGGTGGTTATAAAGCACCTGCTGAAGAGCAAGAATACTCTAATGACGTTGAAATTGGTGCCTCTCTAGAGCCCTCTGAAGATGAGCTTGCTGATTTGTCACGAGCTTGCAGTAAACTTTGGGATATTGATTTGAACCGTTTGGTGCCTGGCAAAGATTATGAAATTGATTGTGGTGAAGGGAAAAAGGTTTCCCAGAATGAAGATGTGGCACAAGGGAACCTGTTTACTTGGGTTAGTGATGACGTATTCAGAAAGCCTACATTTTCTCGCTTTTGTTCACTTCTGGATAACTACAATCCTCAGCAAGGATACAAGGAAGTTGTCACATCTGAAGAGAGGCAGGAGCAAGCTGCTTTCATAGAAGAAATCAGCAGAACAGCACCAATTAAATATCTTCACAAGTATCTTGTATCCAAGGGCATTGCATCAGGGAGCTACCAGGATTTTAAAAGAATGATTAGCAGTCTTTGGTTTGAACTTTATAGCCGAGGTGGAACTTCTGGTTCTTCTTCTGCATTTGAACACGTTTTTGTTGGAGAAATCAAGCAAAATGGAGAGGTTTCGGGCTTTCATAACTGGCTTCAGGTGTGTGACCTTTTGTTTTCCCACTCCCTTCCAAAAACATTTTGTGATCTATTTATAACTTATGCCAAATAAAAGATTGTTTAAAATTAGGAGTAAGAAAATTATATTCGTGTCCCTTATCAACCATACATATTATTAAATATTGGAAGGCTCATACATAAGCCAATTGTTGGATTGAGGATTTGTCCTATCCATCCTATGGTATTGTAAATAGTAGTTCACAGAGTGTAACTTTAAAGTCAACACCTCATGTAATACCTTCCAGCAGGTCATGTGCTGTCAGAGTTGGTTGTAACTTATCTACACTTTCCTACTTACAATGGGGTTCATGCTTGTACTATATAGTAGTGCTTCAATTTGCGAATTGCCTTTTGACATGCTGCTTATCTGCTGGTTTTTACTCGGATTTCCTAATTTGTTTGTTTACTTTATTTTGGTGTGCTTTTCATTAGTCTTCAACGTTTTTGTGTTTTTGAAGTTATTAAATGGATAGTTTTGAGCTGACGCTAAAATATTCTTGCTTTTTAATTTTTATTGTCTTTATCATTATATCATATTTCACTAATTGATTATCGATGTATTTGAGCAGTTTTATCTTGAAGAAGCAAAAGGGAGGGTTGACTATCAAGGCTACATCTTTCCTCGTAGGCGGGGAGAAATTGTGAGTGACTTTATTATGTTCCTACTGAAATTCAATATTTATTGCTGAATGTATGTTTACCAGTATCTACAGGACTTATGGGATTAAATCTCGTCAAAAACATTTTAACACATAACTCATTTGTGTAATCTATATTACTCTCTCCGGTCCTAATTATAAGAGCCAGTTGACTTTTTTGGAAAAATTAAAGATGCAAAATACACCACTATGAATTGTTTATATTTGTCTTTTTTCCTCAAAACTAAGTTATTTTACTTATAAACCATCATATAATCTAATTACATTTCGCATATATTAAGATTTAGGGGTCTAATTTGCTTCCTTAATCTCCCCAAAAAAAGTCAATTGGCTCTTATAATTAGGACCGGAGGTAGTACTTCTTCCGGTCTGGTTATATAAGACACAGATAACTAGTTCTCAGAGATCAAGAAATATAGTTAAAGTTGTTGGATTTGATAAACATGTTGCAAACGTAATGTGCTTTCCTTTAATACCTCCTTTTTAATGAAGACAAAAAGGGAAACTTTTAATAAATTCTTCAGACGATAGGTTTTGGATTTCTCTTATAAAGGTCTTAAGTTGAATACCAGGACTCCGGATCTATATTTTCTGCGGTACACGAAGCAATTTAATCTAGATCCTAGAATATGTTCAATTAGTTATGGTGTTAAGGATAGTATGGTGCTTACTGTTGTTTGAGAATTTTAATTACCAGCGTAATGGTGTGCCTTATGGAGTGAATAATTAGTGACCGAACTGTAGGAAGACAGAATTGTATTATATCTCAGTTCACTGTGTTATGATAATTGTTGACTGTTGTAGACAGATTAAGGCTCCTTTTATTTAACCAAAGTTAGCGTGATTGTGGACAATGTTTTCAGTTAGGCCTATGATCTTTACAACCTTTTTATCTAAAAACATATTTAGAAAGCGATAAATCTTATTCTTTCTGGGTGTCTGTTCCAGAAAGGATAGCCATTAGCGTAGTATTAGCAGAAGGTTAGCTAGTAACTTGTCCTGTTTTGAGCTGCGATCATATCATTCTAAACTTGCAGCATTTGATAATGTCTCCTTGCAGCCAGACTCTGAAACCCAGCTACTGACGATTCAGTTTGAATGGAATGGTGTTCTGAAATCTTTGTCAAGCACTTTGGTTGGGGTGAGCCCAGAATTTGAACTTGCCTTGTATACTCTCTGTTTCTACATGGGTGAGGAGGATAATCACATTCAGCTTGGTCCTTATTCAATTAACATCAAGTGCTATCGATTTGGTGATCATATCGGGTCTGTTTTTCCCATTGCAGAGTAATTGAATAATCACCACTAGACACTAGTGCCCATCTCTGTATCATTGTGTGTACTAGAGATTGAACTTGTAGTCATGACCGTGAAGGTTGTTAATTTTAATTATTTCATGATTGTTGTAATATAAATATGAATTTGGTTTTCTGAAGCTTCAGGGAGATTCATTATATTCCTCTGCTTCTATCTTATTCCATCTCGAAATCAAGTGTAAGATGTTGCTGAATTAATCGATACTATCCTAATTCCTTAAGAATAGGAATTAACTTCCAATTTCAAATACAAGATAAATAAGATATTAGAATTTGATAAGGCAAAAAAAAAAAAAAAAATTCAAAGGAGAGAAAGATAATGTGGTGGCATGTATCAACGATGTCTAGATAACCCCAAAAATTATATATATAGTAGTATATTCTTATAGGATACAAAAGATTCCTGCAGAATATTCTGTTGCAACGAGTATTTCACAAGCTTCGTCTCTTCCTTTATATAACTATCTCAGAGTTGCTTGATTTTCGTAATGTGCAAGAGTAGGAACCAGGCATGTGAAAATGATGGATCCTTGTCTGAAAATCCTCCACGGATTTCTTAAACTATTATTCTTTTGCAATTTGTATGAAAATATCTGAGGTCTCTGCAGATTTTTTCCGCTTTTGAAAGCACTTATTTTTTTGTTTAATGGTATTTTAGTATAATGATGACGTAGAGATTACCTATCTTCTCAACTGCACAAAATCCTGGACCAGTAATTAACTCACTGCTTCCAATGACTTTAAGGCTAAGTAATTAAATTACCGGTGCAAGTTCCATGAATCATATTAGATTCGACTGCTATAACTCATGATATACATACACCAAGCAGAAGAAGACGGTAACTTGAGAGTACAAGAATATTTTACCAATCTTAGATGAAGAATTATTCATGTGGTTTTGAAGCTGGTGAACAACATAAGCAAAATATGAATGAAGAGCTTACAGAATTTGTGCAGGTGGGAGACCCTACTGTCCATATAGCTACTACTTAAAGTCAATAAGTGCAGCTTATTCTACACGTGGAAGTTAAACAAGAAAAGTGCAACTGCTTTTATTATTTCTTTATTTGTTTTAATTTTTGGGATCGTGTTCAAATACAAAGAAACTGGTCTTAGGAAAATTAGTATGTATTCTGATTGTATAGAAGTTGTGAGCGTGTATAGGAGTTGTGACAACGATCACCCTTTCAAACGATCTGGCGGAAACTATTCTCATTGATGATCAGTTAGCTAAACCTTCGCAAAGGGTAGGTGAAAATTTTTGTGTTTTTTATCATCCCCACCTCTTGAACATGGGGAGGGTTCTGATGAGGGAAGTTGGTAATTTTATGTCTCTTGTTGCAAGTGTTGTTTTGAGTTAATGAATTCCAGTATTTATTTTTTAAAAAATTGGGTTGATTCTCCTTAGAAGGCCAGAAAGAGTAACTCTGATCGTTTGAGATTACTTATGTACATCATCCTACCTGCATATTTGAGCCCAACAATATGTAATGTACGTATAGATGGAGTATTAATAGCGTTTAAAATGTTGTCATTCAAACTAGTAAAAGGTTTATCCGAGATAGAACAAAATTTAAGGTCCACTTGTTTTTGTGTTTCTTGAAGTTTTCCCACCGGGATTTCCGGTGAACTGATTTTTGTTTCTTTGTGAGACTTCAATAAAATTAAACAAAAAAAAAAAAAAAAAAAAAAAGCAAAAGAAAAAGGGGTTGAAAGTGGAAGAGGCAGAAACGTTATTAAAGAGATAAGGATTCATTTCCTCCTCAAAAAAACATGTAAGAGTAATGGGTAGGGGCTAAGCATTATTGCAAGGAGACAGCTGAGCTAATGAACACCTTCCTACAATACACTACAAAACATCATTTATCAGTTAGAGTTCCTCAAAGATTCGGAATTAACAACACGACCAACTTGTCCCTGCATTTCTCTCTCTAGGTTCACTAGTTTCATTCTCTTCTGATGCTGATGTCTTCTCCATCACTACACATTCCTCGATCACATAATTTCTTCCAAATTAAGTTCTTGGTTTTAATTCATTAAGTATACTTATACGATATAAAGGCTTTCTTCTTGTTCTCTTAATAGAGGCCAAAGAGATCGCCAACAAATGTTGTTTCAATTGGTAAGGAATTGACTTATAACTCACAAGGCTGTAAGTTTGGATTTCACTATCAATGTGATAACTCTATTTATGAGCGATCTGTAGAACACTTTTTTAAGTGCTCTTTGATCCCCTGAGACCTAACTCGTATAACTTTTCGGATGAAAAAAAAAAGGTAAAGACACTTGAAAGAAAAGTTTGTTAAGAGAAGGTTAAGAAATAGTAGTATCTCCTAAACAATATCTCAATTAGTATAAAATTCATCCAAAGGTTATGCAGTGAAAAATCAAACAAGTGCACAAAAAACTTTTGTATTTTTCTTGTTGGTGAAACTTAGCAGATGAAGCACATGAAGTTACAAATCTTTGTAGGTATACAAGAGAACTTGGCGGTACTTATTTCAGACAAGACTTTTCATTTTGATCCTATATTCAATATGACAACTACCCTGTTATAGTCAGCAGCTAAAGGTTCTAATAATTAAAGAGATACTGACATCAAGAAAATGCGACTGTTAATAGCGATGAGTGCGAGTTGAAATTTGAAAAGTTCTATTAAGATTTGAATGCTTAGCTAGAACAAGAGAGTGCAAGACGTAACAAAAAACAACAAAAAGACTTGCTCCAAACCACACGTCTATGAAGGACTTTGAGGGTTCCTTATCTTTAACTAGTTGCACTTGCAGCAGAACCAAGATAATTTTTTTTTATTTTTTAAAAAAATTGCAGAGATATTTTCATCCACGAAAACTAATTAAGTATGCATCAAGACACTAGGCACGCGGTGGAAAAAAACCAAATGACCAGTTCACAAGAATTGATGGGGTTTGTCTTGCCACTCATAATTATCGAACCAAGTAACACGTTTTACAAAATGAATTATTCAACAAAAATCAGACATTGTTCATTCCTTTTTTGGCTTTGCTATGCTTATTAAATGCTTCTGTCTGTGCATTCTTTTTATTAAAAAACATTGGAGCTTAATTTAATACCACCTCATGTCCTAAATATAAGAGCTACATTATTAAATAATTTTAGTCTTAAATATAAGACTAACTTTTCTCTTATGTTTTATCATTTTTCTTTAAACTAATACTAATTTATTCGACTTATAAACTACTCCTTGTTTCTAAATATAAGACTTATTTAACTGATTTGATTATATTAAGGATGTTAGTTAATTTAGTTAAAACCACATGACATTGCCAAAACAACCCAACTACATTTCTTTGTTCCTACCCTCCCTCTCTTACTTATTTATTATCAAGAAGCATTAATAGGGATAATTTAGGAAAATTATAAAAAAAAAGGGGAAAAAAATAGGTCTTATATTTAGGAACAAACTCACCTCCACAATTAGGTACTATATTTAGGAACCGAGGAGTAATATATAATCCAATAATATATATAAGTATTTTAGAGAAACCATATAACATATGCTGCAATGCAATTAAGTACTTTTATTTTCTCTTTAGACTACATCAATTAGCTCAGTAGCTCTCATATTAAGAATTTGGGTTAATTCAAATTTCTTACAAACTTATAATTAATAAACCTTATCTTAAAGGCCATGTGACCCTCCTCTTGAAAGAATAAGGCATATGAGACATTAAAATATGTACATATCTCCCAAGTCTAGAGAGATATTCAAATATTGATTTGTTATGTTGTGAGAGATCTATTAAGGCCAACTATTCATATGATGTTTAGTGATTCATTCTTGTTAGGTTAATAATGTGCGTTTTTAGAGAAAAATATACTATGAATAAAAAGCAGAGCGAAAATCCCAATTATATATTGGAGATATTTAGTTAACTATGATTTAGAAAAGACCAAGAGAGATAAAGTGATACGGCTTACTTCGCTTGGGATAGCCGAGAAAAGAAAGTATCAAAGGGTTTGCATCTTGTCAAGATATTTCAACTTTCTATTGTTAACACAAGAGACGATTTGTTCTTTTGCTCTTGTTTTTTTCTTTTTATTATTGAAACAATTTCGTTATTTATCTTGAGTTTAATCTAATATAGTAAACTCGAATGAGACGATGACTAAACAACGAAAGTTACTACCAAACCGATCCTTAACTACTACTATATTCCCATGTTTTATGAATCAAACATAGCCTAAACCCTTAACTGCTATATTCCCATGTTTTATGAATCAAACCGATCCTCAATATTTCTCATGCGAAGGCGGTTAATCGTTAAAAACCAAAGCTTCAGATAACATTTGGTGAGTGTTAAAGTTCGCATAAGATAGGAAAAGAGGAGCTGAGGTGGAAACACGTCAATGAAAAAGGAACAAGAAGAAGAAGAAATCAGATTCCAAATGCGAGCCGAATAGCTTTGATTTTTTTGCACTTTTTTTCATTCCTGAATCAGACTTCAGACCCCACCATATTTGTCCACTTTCGTTTCTCAAACTTATAAAATAAAGGCTTCCCATGTTGAGTAATTCAATCACATGCTGCTTCTTCCTCCTTCATCTCCCCAACAAACACAAAAAGAAAAATGGCTTTAGCTTTTCGCTCTTCAATTTCTTTCATCAACCAGAAAGAACAACCCAAAACCTTCGACGACGTCCTCTCTGCTTCAATCTCCTTCGCCAAAACAAAACCATCCCTCCGCCTGCAAGCCAAGCACTCAGACTCAACTCACAGTCATCATCATCACCGTCACCACCACCACCACCACCACCATCATGTGAAGAGGAAGGAGAAGTGGGAGAAGGTACACGCGCCGTCGTCAGTGCCCGGAGAGAATAATAACCAGAAGGAGTGGATGAAGGTGCCAGTGTTTGTGATGCTACCATTAGACACGGTGACAATGGGAGGGACATTGAACAGGGCAAAAGCTATGAATGCCAGTTTGATGGCTCTGAAAAGCGCAGGAGTGGAAGGAGTGATGGTGGATGCTTGGTGGGGTTTGGTGGAAAAAGATGGACCTTTTAATTATAACTGGCATGCTTATATGGAGCTTGTGAACATGGTACACAAACATGGCTTGAAGCTTCAGGTTGTCATGTCTTTTCATCAGTGTGGAGGCAATGTCGGAGACACCTGCAGGTATATATGTCTGTCTCTTCTCCTGTTATTAGTAAATGAAATGAAATGAAGTGAAGTTGGGAGATTATAATTGATTCAGTTAGTGAAAGCATATACTAATTGTGATGAATGATGTGTTCAGCATACCTTTACCGCCATGGGTGGTTGAAGAAATGAGCAAGAATCCGGACCTGGTTTATACGGACAAAGAAGGAAGGAGGAATCCTGAGTATATCTCCTTAGGCTGCGATTCACTGCCTGTGTTAAGAGGAAGGACTCCTATTCAGGTGTATGCTGATTATATGAGGAGCTTCCGTGACACTTTTGCAGATTACTTGGGCACTGTTATAGCGGTAAGTAAATTTATGAATCAATTGGGAAACCCAGAATGGAACAAGTTCAGTTATCAATATGTGTTTGCTTTCTCCATGTCATCGTATTAACTACACATGCTGATACAGAATTAGAATTATATCCAAATTGTCAAATTCTACTCTTTTTTAAACTCCAAAATAAGGAGTGCGCAGTGTTTGATAGGTTACCCATCTTCATCTTGTTTTCACCGAGATAGCCCGTTTAAATTCTAATAACACATACTCTTTCTCAGGAAGTTCAAGTGGGATTGGGTCCTTGTGGGGAGCTCCGATATCCATCTTATCCAGAAAGCAACGGAACTTGGAGGTTTCCAGGAATTGGAGAATTTCAATGCTATGACAAGGTAATTCACGAATTCGTGGAATGATCTTTCTCAACAAGGGATCAAATTATAATTCTGACTTCTTTGTCATCACAAGATAGAATTTCAAAAAATGACCAGATTGTCACACTTATACAGTATATGCAAGCATCTTTGGAAGCATCAGCAGAAGCCATTGGAAAGAAAGAATGGGGAAGACGTGGACCCCATGACGCCGGCCACTACAATCAATTCCCCGAGGAGACTGGATTCTTCAAAAGGGACGGGACATGGAACACTGAGTACGGACACTTCTTCTTGGACTGGTACTCCAGCAAACTGCTCCAACATGGTGACATGATCCTCGCCTCAGCCAATGAAATATTCCAACATTGTGGGGTGAAACTTTCCGGGAAAATCGCCGGAATCCACTGGCATTATGGATCCAGGTCTCATGCTTCTGAGCTAACTGCTGGATACTACAACACTAGATCCCGTGATGGGTATCTACCAATAGCAAGAATGCTGGCGAAACATGGGGTTGTGTTCAATTTCACCTGCATGGAAATGAAAGACAGAGAGCAGCCAGGACATGCAAATTGCTCGCCAGAAGGTTTAGTTCACCAAGTGAAGATGGCGACTAAGGAAGCTGAAGTAGAACTTGCTGGAGAGAATGCATTGGAGAGATATGATGCACAAGCTTTTGCTCAAGTTTTGGCAACAAGCAGATCAGACTCAGGCAATGGATTGGCTGCATTTACATACCTGAGAATGAACAAGAGGTTGTTTGAAGGAGATAATTGGAGACACCTAGTGGAGTTCGTGAGAAGCATGTCTGAAGATGGCCGGAGACATAAACTCCCACATTGTGATACCAATGGCACCGATCTTTACGTTGGACATATCAAAGTTGCCAAGAAGAAACAAGATCAAGGTCAAGTGGTTGCTCTTGTGTGAATATTTACAGAGGCATGTTCAGGCGTCGTGGGGTATATATCTTTTAAGAGTACAGTGAGATGTTACAGAAAAAAAAAATAAGGCACAAAACCAGAGAGAAGTAGAAAAGTTGTAACAACGTATACAGAACTGTGGCACAAGTGATGGGCCGTGCAAAACCTGCGATGGTGGAGATATTATTTTATTTATGTCATGTATATAGATCCAATATGATTGGATAAAACCTTTATATCTAAATGTCCACTACATACTGATATTGGACTCTATTCGCGAGGTCGGTTGTTTGGGAGAGACACTCAGAGGCCCCGAAACTCACTACATAAATAAAAACTCTCAAGTCATTCACTTCTGTTAATATTCAATGTTACCATAGAATAAGAGCACGCTATGTTTGCCTGTTTATAGTCAACAGCTCCAACCTCTCTCAAAGTATGTCAGTGCTATCTGTCCAAGTACACGGGGTATTGTGTGCACTTTGACAGACCAGCACAGTTCTCACCTGGAGAATAACCAAGCCCATAGTCATCGTGATTCTATATTGAAATTCCTAATATAATCTTCATCCTGTAACACATGAACATGATGCGGAAAGCAGCTATGATGTCACGATGAAATCAATATTTTGTTTCGTGGAAATAAAAGTCTGCATAACCGGAAAACTATTCACACTGACTATTATCAGTCAAATCTCAGCCACAAGGTTAAACTGCGCAATGATCTACGTCTAAATCATAAATTTGAAGTAACATATTCGATTGCATTTCAAATAGCTTCGATCATCCGCAAATTACCCATGGAGGTAAACAAACTGCCTTTCTCATTCATAAAGTAGTGGCGGTAACCTAATCTTGTCGATAAGCCAAGAAGTTTACACGTAGAGAAACCTTGTTTTCTGTATTTATTGATGGAATGAAGCCAAGAATCATGGACTTATGTTGCCTCATTGCGAATTGAAATCATTCAGCTTGTCAATGAAAGTTATCGTAAAACTCTACATATAGAGCTGTGCATATTTAATAAGCTAGCATGTACTCTCCGCAATTAACTTTTAAGATTAACACTACTTACAAAATTATGAAGGCAGAGGTCCATAAATTTTTGAAATCACGCAAAGTACAAAAAAAGAACTGTGTGGAATCCATAGACTACGGGAGATATAGTTATCCCCGGATTAAAATTGCCAAGGTTTTCAAAATTAGCCAAGGAGTACATGAAACATGCCGCTGAACATTGTCCAGAAATCGCCTCACACCAATCTAAACTAGTCAAAAGTCATATTCACATCGATTCAGGCTGTGAAACCCTGGTTCTGCCATGAATAAAAAAGAATCAACACGAAGATTATTCACAAAAGGACAAAGTACCACAAGAAAATCGAGCATGAAAAAACCACAAGCCTATAGTAGTAGTAAAATAATCAGCCGCATCTACGAACAGTTAACTTCGTAAAAGAACAGCGCAAAACGCAAATCAAGCAGAAATGAGTCCAATTGACACCGGAAAGAAGAGAGACGAAAAATAATACCGAATCAAGAATGAGAATGAGAATCGGAGGAGGAGGAATTTCCACGACGGAGATCTTGGATTAAGTCGCCGAGTTCTTTGCGAGAGGATTCTCTGCCGAACATGAAACCGTACCTGATGGAGGGAATTGATGAGAAAGAAGAATGGTGAGAAAGAAGGATAGTGAGGAGAGAGAATCACCAGAAGGAGATAGCAGAGAAGGCGCCTGCAGTGGCTATTGTCTGAAGGAGAGTGAAGCTTTTCTGAGTCTTCTCCATTTCTCACCTCAACTGAATTCACCTTCACTTCATTTCTGGACTCAGCACCTGATTTGAACGGAGATTCTCTGAGACTGAAACAAGGGCTAACAAATTTTTGGGGACCCAAAGGTTTTTGAATTTATTTGTTCAGTGAACTGGGCTAGAGGTATGGGCTTTGTTCCTCACTCTAGTTCAAAAAAGGGAAAATTACAGATGGAGACCAAGGAAAAAAAAATTAATTACTCCTAAGGACCTTTTAAAAAATAAATATTTTGAAAGATCAAAAAATAAAATAAATATTTTAAATTACCAAATTAATCCTCCATATATTTTTTCTCTATATCTCAACTGTTTATTCTTTTAACCAATTAAGTTTCTTTCCCCACTTTCTCCTTCTCTCATGTAAACCTTATTAAATTGGTTAAAGGAAATAAATAAAAAATATCAATAATATTGTAATCCAATAATTTTAATATTGATTTACAAGCACACATCAGTGTATAGCGGTAAATAAATAAGTTTAATCAATTTTGTGATTTTAATTAAAAAATATTAATAATATTGTTGTGGTCCTCCTAATTGATTGCATTAAAATTTTTTAGCTAAAATAAATACTTACATTTTTATTTTTAAATATCCCTATAATACATATAATAAAATGAAATAATTTTTTAATTTATTAATCACATTTCATTTTGTAGAGAGCAAGAGAGGAGAGAAAGTTAGAAAGTGGTGGGGGGAGCCAATATGTGAGAAGATACAGGGAGATTGATTTGATAATTTAAAATATTTATTTTATTTTTTGGTACTTCTAAATAATTATTTTTTAAAAGGTCCTTAGCAGTAATTAATTTTTTTTCTTGGTCCCTCCCCCTAATTTTCCCTTAGAAAAAGATAGAGATAAAAAGATTGGTAAAAAAAAACTTGATTTTATTTTTGAAGATATTTTTCATTTTTGAAGTTAATTAAATTAAAAAAAAAAACTCAAAATAAGAATTGAATAATCATTTATGTTTTTAAAGTAATGATATTTATTTTAATTTATAATTTATTTTTTATGTTTGTTTTGATAAAGGGTGATTTACTTATTGGAATATTGTTCGAATTTATTTTTTGAACATGTGATTGTTAATAATATATTAGATAATTATTAATTTTGAACATTTAACAATTTAATTCTCAGTACAAGACTCCGTTGATTGATTTAATAAAATTAAGAGAGTGTGTAACTACTTAAAACATTTATATTTATAGTTTTTCTCCTAACTAATTTCTCCTGCTCATAATTCGATATATAATATAATAATACATATAAATATTTCAGAAATTATATAATATATGTTATAATTAAATAATTTATTTTGTTATAATAACTCGTTAAAAAAAATGATATTAGTTTCATTCAAGTCAAAGGTGGTATGCCTGCTAAGACATTACAAGGACAACACCCCTTTCTTCTCAAAACTACGTGTCACAAACAAAACCATCGTTGATAATTTAATCCGTCAAACTTCAACGAGTCAAAACACTTAATAAGTTAATATACAACATGAATGAGAATGACGACTGCATGAGGTTGATCTTGTGAACCCATTAGGAAAAGCGGCCCCAAAAGAATATGGGAAAAATTGACTCCTCTGAAAATATCTCTGGGCTCCAGCTGGCAGCTGCACTTTGATACACGCTTTTATATGAGTTGGTCAACTAAATACACTTCTTCTTCCTATTGGCCCAAAAAAAAAAAAAATACACTTCCTCCTCCTCACATATTCCTTAAAATAATATGATATAGACATCAATCACATCACTTCTTCAATAGCTTCTCGTTCACCATACAGCAATATGAAAGGAAAGCCAGTGTTGGACAAAGACAGAACCTGGCTTCGTGGGTCCCAACTCCCAAGTGACAAGAAGAAAAAACACTATTTGCTTGTTGGTAGTAATTTAGATCGAGTTGATTCAGAAGCCGTATTTGACGTTTCTGAACACTGCAATGCTTCCTTCAAGCTTTCCACTACCTGCCTCATGGATGGTCTTTCTTCAGGTTTCTTGTTTAAGCATCTGTCGGCCAACTTGGCTACTTTCCTAGCAGCACCATGTGAATACTCATTCCTAAGCCGAGAATCCATTATCATACTGAACCTCCTACTACCAGCAGGATACTGTTTAACCCATTCTAGAAGTTTCTGTTCTTTCGCTTGTCTTCTATCTAATGATCGCCTCCCTGTAAGCATCTCATATAATACCACACCAAAGCTCCATATATCACTCTGAACTTTGAGGTGCCCTGTTTCTATATATTCTGGGGCAGCATATCCATGTGTCCCGACCACCTATAACAAAAACACAAGACAATAAACCTTAGTGGTGTCAAGTGTCATTGTGTCAACTCGAATAATTTTAAAAGAATGTGCATTTGTCAAAGCAAAGCTGCTTATTTTGACTTGGTAATAAATATTCCAAGTCCACCATATCCACTTACCGCAGTGGACACATGAGTCTGATCACCAATTGGACCTTCCCTAGCAAGACCAAAATCTGAAAGCTTTGGATGGAAGTTTGTGTCCAATAGAACATTGGAAGATTTGAAGTCTCGGTATATTACCTACCAAATGAACCATCAAAAAGATTATCAACAGAGTAAGGATTTGGATGCACAATTCACATATGCCAAATACTTTACATGGATGGTTTAAGTACCTGAATCTCTAACTCCTCGTGTAGATAAAGTAATCCTTGGGCAGCACCAAGCATGATCTGCAATCTTGTTTTCCATGGCAAGGTCGGAAAAGACCGTCTGAAAAGATGATCCTCGAGACTCCTATTTGGCATGAACTCATAAACTAACAGTCGTTGGATTCCTCTTTCTCCATCTACAGAGCAGTATCCCAATAGTTTCACCAAATTTGGGTGATTAACAATGCCCAGAAATTGGACCTCTGCCAGCCATTGCTTATGCCCCTTAACAAGAAAGAAATAACATCTTCAGATAGAGATATATATAGCTAATGCAAAAATATCAATTACAATAAGCAAGTGTTGAGATAATCCAGACACTCAACACCTGTACACGATTAACAGACAAACAGTGATAAATTCTGCAGATGACACCAATATAATAATGCACATGTGAAATTCAATATTCCTTATGCACAACAAGTATAAATACTATCGATTGTTATAGTTCTTGACATGTGCAGGTAGAAAAAGTTCCCAATTATCTTCTTGTAGCACACCTTCTCTTCACAAATCACAACTGTTTAGCTCATAAAAAGTTTAATAAAGAAAAAACACGAGTAATGTCCTCTCTATCCGGTAAATTTCAACCACTGAAGCAAGCAGGAGTTACTTAAAGCACAAAACAATTGGGTAAAGAAAGAAAAACACAGAAAAAATTAGGCAAGAACAAAGCAGCTTATACCTGAAAGCCACGGGTGTTAAGGCTTTTAATGGCAACAACAGTAGAATCACCTCGACCATCTTGAGGCCTAATAGTGCCTTTATAAACGCTCCCAAAACCCCCCTCTCCAATCTTCAGCAACCTATGGAAATCATTTGTGGCCTCACGTAGCTCTTGGAAAGTGAAAACCCTCAAATTGTGCTCCTTCTCTTTGTACAATTCTGTTATGGTTCTAGGCGATGGCACCGAACTCGTTGGATTCACCGCGTGATTTGAACCCGTTCTATTCTTCTTCTTCTCCTGTCTTTGTTTCTTCGATTCTGAGGAGGATTTCGACCCACTTTTGAATTTGAACAAGAAGCACGTCATTTTCTAACCATTCATTCAGCGATACTGTCGCCGAATCAAAATTCTCTTACAAGACGAACAGGGTTTCTCCAACGAAAGAAAAATTCGTGGGCTGGAAGTTGAAAGCTGAGGTGAATAGATGGGAAACAGAGATGGAAAAACGATATGTACAAAGAGAATTAGACAAATGATAAAATGGAAGATGGGAATTCAGTGGGCATTAAAGGAGAACCGGGAGAAGCTGAGATGGAAACCCCAAAATTCAAAACTTGAGTTGCGTGGAGTGAAAGGAATTGAAGAATTAAACTAAGGAAAAGCAGGGAAAGAGGTGAGAAAGTGCAGGAGATAACCACGGCTGCGAAGAAGAAAGATAGCGAAGTGAGAACCAAATTTCTGCCAAAGATTATATTAATATATATATATATATATATATAAGTAAACAGAAGAGGGGGTTTTCAAAAATTGGAGCTTGGAAAGAGGATGAGGCAACGTCAAGGGCAATTCAGTGAACTACGGCTCCGATGCAACCCGTACAGGCTCTGTGATATTGACTTCACTTATGACTTATCTAGCCTTTTCTTTCTTGTTTTTTCAATTTTCTTATTGGGTTGGGATCAATTTTAATTACATGATCATCAAAATTAAGTTTTGTTTAAAGGGGTGTCGCTAACAACTTAGATTAAGATATAAATGTGATATCAAAAGTGTTGTAATATAAGGGAAGGATAAAGATCCAATTTCGCCTCGGAAGTAACCCAATAGGAACATTCAGTGTTCGGAAGTAACAAATGGAGTATATTTACCCCAGAAGTAATAAAAGTGGCGCGTGTAACCCATAAAAGGAGGGTATTTACCCCGGAAGTACGCCGCTCTTGCTACTTTCGGGTAAATATGCTCCATTTGTTACTTCCGGACACTGAATGCTCCTATTGGGTTACTTTCAGGGCGAAATTGGACATTTACCAGATATAAGGGAATGACATCTCTCTAATAAGTGAGAGGTTGTAAGTGCAATTACAATTGTATTTTTAAGCTGTTAATGTCTACCGTTTTCATAGTACAAAAAAGGGACTACCAGGTGGTCCAATCGTGAACTACCCCTCAAGCCGGTCCGATTGTCTATTTAAACCGGGGGTAGGTTGACCCGGTTGAGGGCCGGGTCAACTCGCTATAAACCGGCCAGCCCGGTAAAAACCGGGGTGGTCAGACCGGTTTGCTCTTTTCTTTCTTCTTCTTTTTTTTATTTTTTTATTTTTTTATAATTCAACTAATTACCAACTTTGACTTCACTCAATTTTAGAAACTAAGAAACTATAATATTTTAAATGTTATTTTACTTGTATATATTTAATATTTAATTATTGTTGCTCTTAATATTTGTATTTTAGTCTGTGGATTGTAGAATAATATTTATTTTTACATGTAATCAACTAATATTTTTTATTTTTCCCTCTACACAAATATTAAAATATTCATTTTTGATGAATTATGTATACTTATCTACATTTATATTTTGATATTAGTAATTATGAAAGTTAATATTAATAAAATTTTATTATTTTAATAAAACCGGTTTGACCCCGGTCAGACCATTGACCCTTGAACCAGTGCCTCGTCCTATTCGATGACCATTTTACCCCTTTAATTTCAAAAAAAAAATATGTATATATATCTATATATATAAATGGGATCAAACCTCTAACATCTCACTTATCCTAAAAATGTCATACCATCAAATTATAAGGCCTTCTATATCAACCTTAAATTTTCATAGGTCTAAAAGTAACAACAGAACAAGGTAAATTTTTGCAATCCATCCAAACATCCATTATAAAGTTAGAGGACGAACAAATGTAATGTAACTTTAATTTTAAAAATATTCTGTCTTATCTAATAATAATTTAAGAAATTGACTTAATTGGTGGTTCTCTTCTTTCAAGTTTCAAACTAGGGCACAGGTAGAAAATTTTAATTAATATTCTAGACAAGGACTATTTATTTCTTAACAAACAGAAGTCAACTTCCACGAATATTTTATAAATTTACTACTACTTGATTAATATTTGGTAGAGAATAGTGACACTTCACAATAAGTTGAAACCGTATAGTTAAACAAAAAATATTCATCACAGTAAAATGTCAAAACTGGCTGACATCTCATGTTTGGATGAAAAACTGAAAATATAGCTAGACATTATAAGAAAGAAAGAAAGAAAGAAAGAAAGAAAATATAGGGAGACAATATAACGAATATAATAATTATATAGTAGTAGCAGACTGGTAGTAGATTAAAATTAACTACCACACTAAAACAATTTTTTTAATCAGAAAATAAATATTATTTCGTAAAGCTAATTATGCGTTGCTGAAATTGATACGCTTCTTAAAAAATATTAATTAACCAAAATTGAAAAGTCTTAACGTCCGATCGTGTTCATCTCACCAACAAATTTATATAACTGATATAGCTAGCAGAATACTAGATTTATTCAGTAAATAGAAAAGTACAGGGTATTAGACTTCAGCTAAAAGTGCAACAAAATAGCATGAAG
This sequence comes from Mimosa bimucronata, assembly GCA_037074515.1. Lineage (NCBI taxonomy): Eukaryota > Viridiplantae > Streptophyta > Magnoliopsida > Fabales > Fabaceae > Mimosa > Mimosa bimucronata. Next base: position 32,250,878 of record CM073447.1, on the reverse strand, counting down.
GAAAGTAACACGGAAGCACACGAACATGACCCTTCTCCCCACATTTTTCTATTTCCTTGTGCTCATGCGCATCAGAACTTGGAAATCGGAATGACATATAATTATTCAAAGGTTTAGTCAAGTTATACTTTTGAAGGGGGAAAACTTTTTCTCTGCCCAATCCATTAGAGTAAAAGTCAAGAAAAAGAGAGGTACCCATTAGAGAGACAAGAGGCAAAAGTCATACGAAGTTAGGAAAGATAATCACTTAGTCAGATAGTGGTTTTGTGGGGAAGTCAAGAGTGTAGGAATAGGCAATTTTAGTTTTATGGTTTGACAGCTACATGTCCCACAAAGATCCCAGTTTGATTGGGATGCTTGTGAAACCACCGTGATCATCGGCAACCATCCAATTTATGATTTGGAAATTTGGAACGTCAATACCCACCTCCATTCATGTGTAGATTATTAGAAAGAAAACGATGCCGATATTTCTGTTATTTATAATTCGAAATATTTGAGGTGAAGAAGAAAAGAATATGTTAAGAATAATGGACCTTATTTCTGGTCCAATATATAATCCTCTTCTCTATATCTTTCAATAGACATATTCAGGAGAATTTCGTTGTTTTGCCAACCTTGTTTGAAGGAGAAAAACATCCGCATGCGACAACAATACAGCTTAGTTTAGCGTTCTCCCATAACGTGTGGAAAAAGAAAAATGAGTTTGATGTTTGTTCAATGGTTAATTGCATTCCGGTGTTCACAAACAAGGGCAATTCGCTGTAGCTGTATTTACGTTTTTAACAGATAAAACAATGACGTGTTTACGGTTATGATAGTTCACAATATGGTATTAAATAACACGCTTTAAGGTGAGATCTCAGTGACATGGTGACCTGACTCCCCACCCTGATATTCTATATATAGCTTTAAAACGATGTGGGCTCACTAAGCATAATGCAGTACTCGTATATAATAGCAACATACAGTAATAAGTTATTTGTCCAATAAAAAATAATTGAACAAATCCCCACAATGGAAATTGAACTGCTAGCCTCTCAAAGAATACCAACAGCAATGCAGAAAAATACATCTAAGAATCAATCACGTCAGCTTATACTTGGCCATTCCCGTGATTGGGTAGCTCCATAGAAAATTCTCTTGATTCATTGAATAGGTGATTAATCATGAAAGCCTCAATAACCACAATATAGGAGAACATATCCAAAGCAGAAGCAACTGAGCAAGCTCTGTCGTGTAAAAACAGCTGCAGCCAATCTCATCGCCCCGTCAAAGCAAAGCACAGGGAAATTAGTCAGATGAGCTCATCGCTCACACACTAAACTGTAGCTCAACTATGAACCCCAAAGCAGCTTCCGGGTTTGGGCTGGGGGTGCTAATCCTGGAATGTCCCGTATGTCCTTGTTGTTTGGGTGCACGATCTGAATTTTTTTTTTTTTTAAAAAAAAAAGCAGCTAGTCATGATCATAATCAGACAGAAATTTCATATTACCATTATTAAAACAAAAAAAAAAAAAAACAAAACAAAACAAAAGATTCAGTAGCGCAATACGGAACATTTACCAAACACAAGCATATTAGCAGCTATATTTCTTGTTATTGCTAACAGTTTGAAACTTTCTTCAAATTTATCATATGGCTGCAAGGATTAGTTATTGGGGAAACCGTGCCACAGAACACTTTCCGTAAAACACAAACATGAAAGGTCATCGAGAACTGTCAGGTAAGAAAATGGGGAGCACAAACACTGGGCTTTTCAATAAATGAATATGTGCTTCACAAGCAACAAAAACACATTGCAGATAACAAACTGCTTCTACTTTCAGTTTTTTTTTTTTTTTTAAAAAAAAAATCTAGTTGAATTCATTCATTTTGAAGTGCCGAAAAACTGAAAAAAGAAATCAGTTAAATCATAGGAAGAAAACTAACCCATACCTTTACAATAAGGATAGCTATCACTCCAATCACAATAAGAACCAGCAATGCCATAATACACTTGTCAGTAGCAACCTATTGTAAAACTCCGGCAGGTTAACAAATACTAAATAAATACGCTTCAAAATACTATCATGCAACCAAGGGGATAATTTAGAAATTGACCTGCCTACCGATTTCCTTCACCAATTTGGTGGCTCTCTTTATGGAGAAGTGGATAGAATCCAGCTCGTTGACGATTCTACTCATTTGTTCAGTCTAAAAATGGAAGAGATTGCATTCTTTAGTACCATGACAACTTAAACAATTTTCTCTCTTCCTCTTTTTTCCCCTCATTAGAAAAGTTTGGATTCTGGATATTCTCCATCCCACCTTATTTCTAGTGTTTTTTCATTTGTTTCCATTTTTTTTTTGTTGGGGGGGGGGGGGGTGACAGGTGAGGTGACAGAACAACCATTCACATACCTGAGCCTTAAGGGCTGCATTAGTCTCAGCGCCAACATTTATTGTCTCTTCAACAACCTATCAATAGAGTGATTCACAGAAACCGACTCATCAGTCAGATGTATTCAGAGAGGATAGTACATAAATATGTAAATAGATCCAGTCAATTACTGTAATAAGCAGGAACACCATTGGGTTGGATCCTTCAGAAGTGATATATATAACTATGTATTGAGTGAATAGTGGGCATAAATTTTGGTGTGTAAAGTCATCTCGCCACAACAAAAAATTTTATATGGATTTGCAAACTAGCATCAATACCAGGATCAGATTGACCAACTTTCCGGGACAAAACAAAATCAGTTTATTTAAGTCTCAGTTGATCTAGTTTTATGACATCACTGGTCTTCAAGAAATTAGACCTACCCTCTTTCCCCTCTCAATAGCTTGATCTGTCTCATCCATCATCCGAGTCCCCCGATCCATCAGCTGCTGATTTGTCATTGCTGTAAAGGAAGGTTTCTTACATTATAAAAAAACTCCAAATAATAGACGCACATTTCATGAAACAGGCATGATTCACTCAATTATGTGAATACCGCACGCTACATAGAATATTGTGGGAGGTACAACCATTTCCTCCATTGTTATTGTCACTGAATAATTATACTCTCAACTCAAATTTTCCATGACATATTGCATTCTCTGCTTCTACCATGACCGAAACAGAATCAATTTTTACTAGAATCTAGAGATATTAAATTCTCAGAAAATAATCAATACAACTACGAATTTTAAACCAAATATAACAAGTAAAGGCCTTCTATAAAATAACACAATTAAATAGACAAACATGAATTGGTTGAAAACACAAGATAAATTCTAGCAAAAAAGAAAAGACATGATAACTTTGTACTTTCAATAGATCCGCATAGTTTAACAGATTAATCATGAACTTGCATTTATATGACAATTGAAGGCAGAATATATGACTATAGCAGCATCAAAACTAATCTAACATAAGTGATAACATGGCAAAATAGCATAGGTTAGAGGAATCTATATGCTTACAAGAAGCTAGCAAGACATTGTCTTCAGCATAGCCTTCATTAGGCCCCTCAAAGAGCTGGATTCGCTTATGCTCAATATCTGTGGCATATCTGCATTGCAAACAGCACTATAAGTTAAATGGTCCTTGATATCAAAACATGAATCTTACTCTTGTTAGAACATAATAACATAAAAAGGCATGTCAAAAATGTAAGATCCTGTATGATATGAACTGCGGAGTCCATGCCTGTCAGACAGATCAGATCCACTACTAGTATACGTTAACTTACTGCTTTTTAAGAGCGACATATGAATTTAACTCTTTAATCTGCAAAAAAAATTGTAATTACTTATCAGTGAGATTGAAGAACGTCAATGATAATGTTGGGACCAAGAGGCCCCAAAAGAAGAACATATTATTAATTTTAAGAACCACAATAAGGATATCATATAGGTTTCATTTCACAAGTTAACATCTCACCATGGCCTGCTTTTTCTCATTCAGCATTTTGTTGGTTTCCCTATCATTTCTACCCTCCAGAGCCTTGACTTCTGCATCAAACTCTTTTATAAGCCTGAGAAAATAGAGTCAATAAAGCACATTAATATACACCATGTACTTCATAATAGAGGCCAAAACCTTAATTCTTAAGGTGTGAAAATTCATGATCTGCTGCCGAGATCAGTGATTACAGAAAAATAGCAGGACTAATGTCTTGAAAGTAAGAAATATGGTTTTCAATGCACAATCTGCACTGCAGCTGCAGTTATTGACATGAGCAAGCTAAGCGGGGCTGGTCTTGCCGGATATAAATTTACATAATCATATACATTCCTAAACTAGCATAAGCGCAAATAGCTGTGGTTCTTACACACACTTGCCAATTAACAGCCCCATTTTCCCTCTCATCAACTTCGTATCTGTCCTGTCCTCTCCTCTCTAGATTTTATTTCACAATTTCCCTCACACTACTTCATGACGCAAAATACCATAACGCAACCATAAGCGACAATCAAAATCTTCCAACAATTACGAATAAAGTTACTAATGGAAGCAATACGAGAAATTAAAAAAATGTAATAAGCGCAAACTTACCGCTTACAATCGCGCATTTTATCGGTCAACTCTTCCAGCTGCCTGCTCTGCCTATTTGAATCCTTAATCTTATCCAATTTCTGAAATCCATTTCTGTACAGATAACACTGCAACTATTCAGGACGAGCCCAGATCGCTTCATTGTTAAACAAAAGGGACTATACGAGCTAAGATTTTAAAACTAAAAAAAAAATGCCAACATTAGCACCCAGGTGATGTTAGCCTCGACATTGTCGCAGCAGTAAGAGGAAAAGCCGATTTTCATCTATACTGCAATTTGGAGAAACCAACGAAGTTCGAAAAATCTTACGATAAGGCACGGAAAATGTCGCTGATCTGTCCATCGATCTCCGCCAATCCCTCGCTATTTGCTGATAACGGATCCATCGAATCGACTTCGGAAGCAATGATATCCGCGACCTTCAAACTTCAGATGACAAATCAAGAGGTCTTTGCAAAAGATTTGAAATTTGTATATGAATAAGATACTTCACAGTTGTACCACAATGTTGAGCGAAAACCCAAAAGAGAGGATATGAGAATTAGGATTGAATAGAAATGTAGATTCAGGGCAACCAAACAAGCTCATTGAAAAGCATATGGATTCAGAAGATTTTGAAATTCAAAGAGTTCGGATCGAAACAATGTAGGTAGGAAACAGCTGGCGACTGAAGAGAGGGAAAACGGAGGCTGACGCTGTCTGTCGATCTCAAACACGAAGTTCAGACAAACAATGGATCTGCCTTGTGATCTACAGAAGGTTTTGTGGATTATTATTATTTTTATTATTATTATTATTGTTTGTTTGTCTGTTTTTATTTTTGTTGAGCGTTCTTCTGGTGAAGATTCGGCGCGTGTAAGGTAGAAGCACCGTGAACGCGGAGAGGGAGGGAGAGGTTTTGCCCGTTTAAACCGCAATGGGTATGGCAAGTCAACTTGGATGACCCATGTGGGACCCATCTAAATCCGGTCGTCAAGACTAAAGAGTACCCGTTGTTGTTGTTCTTCTTCTTCTTCCTCCTCCTCCTCCCTTTTTTTTTTTTAAATGAAACATCAAGGTATCCCCACCCGACAGGTGAAGACCAATCCTCCACTGAATTATAGGTACCTTAAAGGATGAGACAGCTGGCCCGGGAGATTTAATGTTTCTTCATACCCAACGTCAAGGATCGAACCCTCGACAATTGGTTAAGGGTGAATTAGTCCCTTCCACTCAATCATACACCCCGGGTTAGTGCCCCTTCTTTTTTTCCCTAAATATAAGATATATTTGACTTTTTTTTTTAAAATAAGAAAGCTAACTAAGTTAATTAATCATAATATATTTGACATATTATTAGATTATATATTAGCTTATAAGTTAAATGAAAAGAAAATAGTCATTTTTTGACCGGAAGTTTTAGTTTTGGAGCAATTTTGGCCTGCAAGTTTTTTTTGGACCAATTTTGACCCGAAAATTTACAAAACGTAGCATATTAGACCTTTTGAGGCCTCTTTATATTGTAAAATTGGTTTATATTACTACATTTTATAAACTTTCGCATCAAAATTGGTCCAAAAAAAACTTATGGGCCAAAAAATGACCATTTTCTCTTAAATAAACTAGGTTTGAGAAAATTTCAAAGCAAATTAATTTATAAGTAACTTATTTAATCTTTCTTGGGATTTTTAAAAAATGTCAATTATGCTTTATATTCAGAAATGGAGGAATATAAGACTGATTTTTTAAAAAAAATTCAAAAAAAGCTAAATAAACCATTTATAAATTGATTTACTTGAATTTTTTTCTTATTTCGTAAAATAATTTATTTGATTTATAAATTGTATAATCTAATAATATATCACATATATTATTATTAACTAACTTATTTTGCTTCATAAATCTCTAAAAAAGCATTTAAATCTTAAATGAAAGACCAACAAAGCATGATCTTTTAAGTAAAAACTGCTTGAACCTAAATCAATTTTTTTTTTTTGCCAGGGAACCTAAATCAAATTATAATATAACGTGGCAATAAAAAAGTAGTAAGCCGAAATTGTAAATACTAGCATGTTGTTAATGGGTGTGTTTGGATGGACTTCTGAAAAAGTGACTTATATATAAGTCAAACTGAAAATAAGTCAGATTGTATAATGAGATTTATGTTTGGATCAGCGGTAAAAAAAAGTGACTTATAAGTCATAAGTCATATTGTGTAATGAGATGTATGTTTGGATGGACTTTTGGAAAAGTGATTTATGTTTGGGTTAGTTGTGATCGGATGTGTAAAATAAGTTAGAATTATGGGGTTCACCTCCGTAAGTAACTTATAAGTCATAAGTCATAAGTTGAAAAAAAAAACTTATATTTATTTTGACTTATAAGTTATAAGTTACTTATTTTTATAAGTCCAGCCAAACATGCTCTTTTTACAGTTCACCAAAATAAGTTCTTTTCATTGAAAAAAAAGGACTTATTTTGCTGGGAAAAGCCTAGCCAAACACAGCCATTATAAACCCTATTTAGAGAATTGATCATTGTCTTGGATAAATGGTCCATTTTTATTTTGTTTAATTTATTCTTGAATTGTCTTTATTGACGTTCTTTCAACAATAATTAAATAAGAGATATGGATGGAATTAAATAAGACAGTTTGCATGTTTTAAAAAAATATATTATACAATCCAACTGAACCAATATATTTAATTAAATTAAATTAGATAAATGAGTAATGTATATCAATTATTTTAATTAGCAGGTTTCAAAGCTCAAAATACAATTTATATTTCCAACAGCAATAAGTATTTGGTTAAGTGCTTTTTTTTTATCATCTTAAAAAATGACTTATTGAATAAAATATTTTAATCATTTGTTGTTTTGAAGGAGTAGTTTTTTGTCAATGAAGTATCCGTGGAGAAGATATAAGTAAAGTTGGGTAGAAGTCAGATTGTGTGTTGTAATTTATGTTTAGATCTATAGGCATGTTTGGATCTCACTTCTGGAGGCCAGAAGTGGATCCCAAAATCAGAAGTCATTGTGAGAAAAAAAAATTTGTTTGGCCTCACTTATTTTAAAAATGACTTTTGATCCAAAATGACTTCTGCAACGTAAAAAGTTAGAAGAAAAAAAAGTGACTTTTGTCTTCTGACTTCTGACTTCTAGTAGGTCCCACGCCTTTTGTTATGTATTATTTAATAAAGTGGGTAGGAAAATTAGACTGTTAGACCCCTAAAATTCTCAAATAAGATAATTTCTTTTAATTTAAAATTTTCTTTTTATCTCCAAAAATTTACCATAACAATTTCTAACTATTTTTCCCCACAATATACTCCTTTGAGCTAAAAATATTATTTTTTAAAATTATTTTCCTGAAAATAAGGGAGAAACTAAGCCTTTAATAAGAATATATGCATATTAGATATGTATTATTTAATGATAATGATGCTTTTTTTTAGTAATTTTTCATATAAACGTGCTTGTCAATATAATCATCCAAACATGTTTCTAAAAATCAGATTGAAAAAAAGTCACTTTTATCATCACAAATCCAAACATAAATCACTTCACACAAATGACTTTTATCCAAAAGTCACTTCTGAATAAGTCATTCTAAATAAAAGTCACTTCTCCAACGGCAATCCAAACACACCTATGATGTTAGAAGTAATTTTTTTTCAATATGATTTTTAGAAACATGTTTGGATGATTATTTTGAAAAGCAAGATTAGATGAAAAATTACTAAAAATGACATGATTCTTATTTAATAATACATATATAATAGAAAAAGGACATGATTATTGACGATTAGTGGAGGTGATTAGGAATTAATTAATAGAAATTTATGAATTATTGGAATTTTGGGTGTTTTTGATGATCTTAAATGCTTAGTTCCTCCCTTATTTTAAGAAAAATAATTTGGAAAAATAATTATTTTGGTTCAAAAGATTATATTGTGGGAGAAAATAGTTAGAGATTATTGTAAATTTTTGGAGATAAGAAGAAAATTTTAGATTAAAAGAAAATATATCTTATTTGAGAATTTTATGGGTCTAGTAATATAATTATCATACCCATTTTATTTCTTCTTTTTTTTGTTTTCCTCTCCTCTCTTTTTCTCTTTCTTCTCTCCCTTCCAATCGTGCTTCTCCCACCGCAGAAGCAACAAAATCAAGCTTCTTCTTCAATTTTACTTTTAGCTCATAAGTCAAACTACCGAGAAGCTGAACCAAACATGATAAAAAAACAAATTTTTGCTTATGAGAGGCTGGGCAGCACGTTGCTGAAAAGGCATTCCAAACACACTCTAATGCAAAATAAAATGTGAATTGTTCTATGAGTTATCTGTTTTTTTTTTTGGCCAACAGAGTTATCAAATAACTATGATTAACATTAATTCAACTGTTGTGTTATGATTGAATCACGTCCAGATGATGTGACACTATGTAAGTACTAGTATTTTTCTAGCTTTCACATGATTTAACTCTATGTTAAGAAGAGAGACAAGATAGTATTATTTTAAAACATTATGTCATTTTAGCCTCTCTATTTTTATTCTAAACTCTATAATAAAGAATAAAAGATGTTTGTTACTGGTCGTACAAATGGTCTTATCTAGTAAAGATTAGATTTTTTAAAACAATATTCACTATAATATTATTTTCCTGAAATTTAAAGGTAAATTTAAATTTAAATACTTAATGTATTTTTTTAAGACTAAATTATAATGGATTTAAATTTTAATGACACATTAAGTCTTCCAAACTTGCTTAATGCCAGATAATTGTTTGAGGATTGTAGGTGTTATTTCTGACGCATACAGAATAGCCAATTTTTTCAGCCATCTTCTTCGAACTTCGACTGTTAGTTAATGCATGTTACTTTATCCTCTATCAGTCGTACAACATGACCAGGGAACTATTGTCATTAATTGTACCAACTTGAGATCAAAGGATGTTTGAATTTTGGAGAATTTTTTTCTCTCCAAAATATTCATATCTTATCACATGCAATAACTACAATCACTATCACCTTGTTTGATACAGGGGAAGGGATTGAGGTTGGAGAAGTAGAAGTTGAATCTTAAAATTGAGATGTTTGGTACCGTGTAAGTCACTTTCACAGGGAGCCTACATCCATCAAATTTGATAGAAGTGGGTTACATAGCTTCACCCATGGAATTGGTTTGAGTTCTTTGGAAGTGAAATTTTTTCACAATAATACCCTCAATTTCATATTATATTGACCAGTTTGCTCATCTCAATTTTCTTTCAATCTCTATCCCCTTCACTCCTCCATTGACGGCGTCGTGGAGTAGTGATGTCGCAACAATGTGACAAGGATGACAGTGAGATGTTGTAAAATCCTATCTACTAATCAATAATTAACCCCCTAGTAATCAACCATGAACAAACTAATTCACAAATATTAATGCTAGCTATGATAGGAAAGATGGTTTCACATACAATTCAAGTAACCCTATTACAGTTAGAAAAAGATATTTCTTACAATTTCATCTATTATCCATGATAGAAGGAACAAACCATGATACGACATAAGTATTATCATGAATAATAAAACACTTAACCATGTTAGAAAATAATTTCCCTAACATGGTTAATAAAACAAACTAACATATCATTATCTAACCATGATAAAAAAGTATCAACTAACTATGGTTAACAAAGATTTACCTACAACCATTCAACATAACCATGTTAGAAACAACAGATCTAACATGGTTATTTAAGAGAACTTGCCTATACATTAAATATACCAATATCGGGCCTTGGGTCTATAGTCCCAAAATAAACGATATAGCCCGTACATAATAAATTCCATATCTCAATCACATCTAATAATAAACTCAAGAAAATATTGTTGGATATGCTTAGTTTTGATGATGTCAAATATAGAGATAAATGTAGGAAGCAAAAAGTGTGGATAAAGTGCTTATCTCCTTCTACATGTTTGCTATGTGTTTACTGTGATTGAAGCATTGCATATATGATCACATAACATGTCCATAGGCTCAAATTGCATTCATAAGAGCATGTAACTTAGTCTGGAATGAATTGAGATAAGAATCATAATGGTTAAGTAAAAGAGTGTAGGTTACCTCAGCAATGAATAAGTAAAATCTAATAGGTAACAGATTCTCTATCGCTAAACTTGAACCTATCGCTAATCTGGAAAGCTTAGGATATCAATGGCTAATGAGGACTTAGCAGTAATCCATTGAAAGAACAATATCTCTATCGCTAAAGGTCTTCACTATAGCTAATGGAATGTGTAGAGCCAGCCTAAGCAAGCCAAGAATAGATCACTATCGCTAAAGCCCCTCAGATAACATGAATAAATACTCGGGGAAGAATGTTAGATCAGTTAACATAGTTAACTAGCGATAATGATATTAGCTATCGATAGAAGAAAGCTCATTGTGATAACTTAGACAAACTAATAAGCTGATGCATTGAGCTAATGGACTAAGCAAGCGATAACATCTGCTGTGCATTATATGACTATCTGTTTTAGCTAAGTACTGGAATTACACTATGAAGCTAGCGATAGCCTTGTTAGCTATCGATAACGCAATACGTGCTGAGCTAATACATTGTTTCTAAAGTGCGTATTTTACACTGTCAAGCTAGCGATAGCAAAGTCAGCTAGCGCTAGTGAAAAAGCTGACAGCAAGTACAGGAGTAGGTAGCAGCAGGTTACCGTTACTCAGTCTCCATAGCCGAAGCAAGAGAAGAAAGAAATCATCAACGGCTAGTTCTCCAAGTCTCCAACGGACATAAACATAAGACCATATATAAAGACTTGAAGACATCTGGAGCAGAGTGACGAGCGTCATACAAGCTACACACATACGACGCAAACCGCTATGAAAACAGAGGCTCTGATCAGAGTATTAGTTACATATCAGTGAGCCCAGAAATGATGAGATGAGCGTATAAGAAAAGAAGAGTTAGAGCACTCATTGTTCAGATTATTAAGCTCTTATTTGTATTTCATCATACATTCATTTGTACTTCAGTGATTATCACAATCTGTTCATTTAGTGAACTTATTACTTTGATAAAATCCTCTATTGTTTGAGGTTGTTCTAAAGCTTGGTGCTTTAAGAACAGGGTTGTAACCTTACGGGTAGTAATGGGGAGTGTTTAGAAAAAATTCTAAAACTCTGTAAAGGTTGGCTGGTGATCCCGTGTTCGTAAAACCAGTGGAAAAGGTTGGCTGGTGATCCCGTGTTCGTAAAACCAGTGGAAAAGGTTGGCTGGTGATTCCGTGTTCGTAAAACCAGTGGAAAAGGTTGACAGGTGAACCTGTGCTCGTAAAACCTGTGGAAGGCTTCTCTTGTACCCGGTTTAAACAAGATAGTGGAAAATCTCAGGTGGAGCCTGAGGACTGGATGTAGGTCAGGGTTGACCGAACCAGGATAAATTCTATGTGCATTATCTCTTCCCTTAACTCTCTTAGTTTCCAGCATATCTACTTTACATATCTCTTGTGCATTTAACAGTTTTGAAATACTCTGTGATAAACAGAAAGAGATTTTAAAGATTACCTTCACAGTGTTTTACAAAAGAGAATTTTAAGTTTTTTATCATATCACCCAATTCACCCCCCTCTTGGGTGATAGCCAGCACTTTCAAATATAACCACACAGTTATTCAAATTCACAATCAACCAAACAAAGACATGCGGAAGCAGATGCAAGTGTAATAGTTGGCAGTATAAAGCCTAAATATCACTATCGGCTAACCCACTAGCTCAGTTTGGGTCGCACGGCCTCGTATGTTTCCCCTTCATTCTGGTATGTGCATGATCACCTGCAAAAATGTAAACAACGATAGGGTGAGACAAATATGTCTCAATAACCACAATTAACTCATTATAAGAGTGAGAGTATGTTAGCAGAGCGCTTCAAGGGTACCACATTTAAAATATTTAATCAACGCAGAATTGATCTATATATATACACCATATTGTCACTAGCATATCAATCTGTAACAAAATCATACCACCACAGAAATAACAATTCTCAAATGCATAAGACAAAAGTAAACGTGATGTGACACTATGCCCTATCTATAATAAGGATGGCATCCTCCCCTCTATCTATAATTAGAATGGAGATTCCTCCTGTCTATAATCAGGATAGATATCTCCTTGTCTGTAATCAAGGAGATAGTCTATGTCTATAATTAGAATGACCGGTACAAATAACTGTTTTATTGGCCTACCGAGGGTTACATCATGTGATGGTACTTATTAGTATCATACAACGGAAATATCATCAACATCAATATACCATAAGTCATCACCACCACAGCCATCCACGATATTACATACAATACATCAAACTTCTTTATATGAAAATATTTGTATTTTCAAATGTACCCATTAAGCTACTTGATAGGAAAATAATTTTGAAAATTCATGTCGCCACTGAAGTATATATAAACATAAAAAGGGATTTAGAAAATCCCAACTAACAGCACCCACAATAATATAATAAGATAGGAGTGGTTACCTGCACTAGTCCAGAAATAAAAAATATACCCAACTAATGCCGTCATCAAGCTCCGCTCGACTCATTGATGTCTACAATAATAAACAAACAATATTTGGTCAAGACACATTGTAAGTAGCATTGACCCTTCACTTCAGGACTTAACCAAAAACCCCGATTCAGACAAGACCCGATTTTCAAACGGGAGCTAATAGAAGGAACTAAGGATATAGGGAGATAGAGGGAGTCCGAAAATCTGCTTAGTTCTGGAGAAACACCGTCATAGGCACCTGTGAGCTCGTCTTTCGATCTCCTCCTACGTCCACAGATCGAACCAGTGACTAGTAGAGGAAGGATGTGGGAGGTAAGAGAGGAAGAATGGTGGTGGTGGAGTGGTGGTTTCAAGCGAGTTTCACTGGAATACTCCCCCCCTAAAGAACTCGTTGATTACGAGCAAGAGAGGGAAGATAAGAGAAGACGGCGCGAGAGCGGAAGGAAGGGAAGGGAAGGGAAGAAGAGAAAGAGCTTGGATGGGGGATGCACTGAGGCGCGGCGGCGGTGCGACGGTGGGGAAAATGATGAAGGAGGGAGAAAAGAGAGTGACGAGGGGGAGTTACGGGAATAAATGGGAAGCCAGGAGGAAGAAGAAAGAGAAAGGAAAAAGAAAAGAAAATAGAATGGTGTAGGAAAATCAATTGCTAGGCCCCAAAACTCTCAAATAAGACATTTTCTTCCACTCTAAAATTTCTTTTTTCTCTCCAAAAATTTTCATAATAATCTTTGACCGTTCTTCTCCCACAATATCCTTATTTGAGTCAAAAATATAACTTCTCCAAATTATTTTCTTTGAATAAGGGAGAAACTAAACCTCTTAGATCATCAAAAATACTTTAAATCCCTCAAGTATCCTCATAATTCATCATTTTTCATTTGTTAATTCCTAATGACACCCACTAATCCTTAAATAAATTTATAGGATGTTATAGATGCAGTGAGCGGTGAAGGATGACGACGGTCGGTGGACGGGTGGAGGATGACAGTGAAGTTGATGATAGACGGTGAAGGATGCGATTTGCAATCCTTCTTCTCCTTTCTGCTGGCAAAGCTTTCTCATTTTCTACCTCTTTCACTCTTGTCACTGTCCCTATTTTCTACAAACTCGGCAGCCATTGCTTGGCTTTGGCCATAGCTTCTTCCAAAGAACTCAAAGCCTTGCCAACTTAGTATATCGACCTCCTTAGGAAAATAAGAGAAATTATGTTTCTACAATCAAGGTGTCAACAGTATCAATATGACTATTAGAGATGCATAAAAGTCCCACATCTAGAGTCGGTAATATGGGCTCAACCCGTCAGCCCGCCGGTTGAGCAGGGTAAGAAGGGCTGGGGTTTTCCCAACCCTTTAAGGTGCGGGCCTGTGTGGGCTGAAGCAGGCTAATTCGCGAGTTGGCCCGCCATATGTATTTTTTATTAATAAAATAAAAAATTATTTAATTCATTAAGGTATATTTTGTACATCTCACTAATATAGATCGTGGTTGATATAACAAATTGTGGTGTTTGTATAATATAATCTAAACTTTGTTAATAATATTGCTAGTACAATAAAATTAAGAAGATGTTTATACAAAAAAAATGTAATTATGGAGTCCATGCTTTTATGGTACTCGAGGTATTCTATTTTATTATTGGAGGTAATGATGATATATTTTTGTTAATTTAGAGTTTTCTATTACTACTACAAAAAATGGATTTTAGACCTCATATAAAGTGCTTTTTAGACCTCATCTACATGGGATCTTGTTTCAGGGGGTTTAAAAAGTCCACCACCTTTTAGACCTTATTAACATAAGGTCTAAAAAGACTAGTTTAGACCTAATATATGATTGTGAGGTCTAAAAGCCTAACATTTTAGACCTCATAACCCTCATGTAAGGTCTAAAATTTTATACATTCTAGAGCTTATATATTTATCTAAGGTCTTAAATAACACCTTTTAGACCTTATAAATCTTTTGTAAGGTCTAAAATTTTACGATTTCAATACCTTATATTTTTATATAAGGTCTAAATACAATACTTTTTGTTTAATTTGTTTTCCCTCCAAACCCATTTTCTTGCAATAAAATTGAATCATCAAAGTACTAAGGAACTCAATCTACAGTTTTAATCTATAAATTGAATTTCTATCATTCAAAAGTATCCAATAATGGAGAAGGCTTAAAAAAAATTAAATATAAAACCAACAATCTTCCAATTTAAGTGCACCCAAATTTAATTAAATAACTATTCATCATACAAAGGTTCTAACATGGACTCCCATAAGCCAAAATATAGACAAATAAAAATGAAATAAAAAAAAACACACTATCTCTTAACAATATACACGTGCGCAGCCAACCTCACGAATGGTGCTAAAGCTCAACAAAAAATTCAGCACAACATTCCCGAATATAGTTAATATTTTCTTCAAGAAAAGCATCAGCAAGATCAAACATTTGAAATATCATAAAACCAAAAAAAAAAAAATTAACTTGCGACTCATAAAAATAAAAATAGTCCAAAACTTGTTAGAAATACATTTACCTTTTTGATTAATTCAATTGTGCCTAAGGTGATTATTGAATTTGTGTCTTAGCATATAAACGCCACATAAGTTGGAATCCGGTGGTTGCTTATAACTCTACAAAAAATTTAACATTAGGAAAATCTTATAAAACACACTAATAAAAAAATTTCATAAAGCAAACAAACATATACTAACCATTAGAATGGGACAACAAATAAAAAGTTTATCAATGATGATTTCTTTGAAGCTAAAGTTCTAATCAAAATTGCAACCAATGTCTTGTTCTATTGTTCGGGTGTAACTAAAGGAAACAACAACAACCAGATTTCTTAGCTGAGTCTTTAGAATTCCATGTGTGCACAAAACAGCATCATTGGAATATCACTCCATAGTAATACCAGAAGATGGCATAGCCAATACCAAAAGATATACCAGGGGGGTAATGTCTTCTTTGCAATTAGGAAGAAATATTAATTTTACAAAAGGATTTAATTTCTACCTTCATAATCCAAGGGTCAAAATTCTTACCTCTTTTCAAGGAAGCAGACCAAGCACTACATCAGGATTCTGCTGCATCAAATAAGTTCCTGAATATGATGCCATTGTCAATGGAGTCATTATTTTCATAAAATCCCAAACAAAAACATTTATAACAAAGATTGAACTTTATTTGGAGATTGTGAATCAAGCTGCATTGTAACTGGTCCATCGTTAACTAAACTGACCTTCTCACCATTAAAAGTGTGAGGATGGTTAGCATATGTAGGTGTATGAAACCCAACGCATGCATCATTACAAGGAAAATGAATGGCATAAGCTCACTGATGTCATTGCTTTTGTCGCTAAAGCAATCAATTAAACTAGGTCCAACTAATAATGCAATCTAGTGGCAACCTAGGTCATTCTCCCAATGAGCAATCTATGGATTTTTTCTTTTGGATTAAAATTATGTGATAAAAATGCAGAAAAATGGACCTAAACTAGAATGAAAATCTAAATCCTAAATAAGAATGAAACTAACTTATATGAATGGAAATGCAATTTTTGGGGGGTTTTAGAAAGTAAGTGAGGTTAAAAATATAAGCAAAGAAACTAATTAATAATTAACAAAGAAAATGAACAATTATTTGATTCAATTATGATGAATGGGGACAACTTAGGAATCGCATGGAGTTAACTTTCTTAGCCTAAATGAGTTAATTAGACTAAAGGGAGATCACCAGAGATTTGAATTAATATATCTAACTACCTAAGTATTGCATAGGAAACCCTCATCACAACACCACTTAATCCACCAGAGAACTCATAATGGACTAAATGTTAGTTAATTAAATATATTAAAACCAAAACGATTTAATTCAAGTAATTGCGGAAATTATATTTCGGATTATCTAATTAAACAATTAAACAATCAACCACCCAATTAAACAATCAAATGATAAAAACTCAAATTTGCAATAGAAACCACAATGACAATTAAATTAATAACGAAAACTCAATTATAAATTTAATTGCCAATGCAAGGGTTTGTAAACATAAAATCCAACAATCAATAAAGCATAAATAGGATCCAGTTATCAATCCGACCCAAAGAACAAATGAATATTTAATCTATAACTAGATTAATCTCAATTAATACAACCCAAAATTATTTAAAACTAAATAATCCTAAGTCTTGGATTAAAAAGATAAAGAAAAAACACTCCCTTATAGTCTTCAAGTACAAGGCCTAGGCTCAAGCTTCCTCCACGTTCCTCCCAAGTTGCCTCCCAAACTAGCTTAAACTTCCATGGGGACCTTCCTTCTTCAAAATTTCACGTTCAAGTCCAAAGCCATCACGAAGGAAGTTTAGTAGGAAAATTTGGTTGTGTGTGGCTGTAAGGGTATGGCCACGTGGAAGAAGTAAAGGGAATGAATAATGATTGTTGGTGATGTGACGTGAGGGAAACAAATGGTGGTGATGGAAGGTGTAATTTGATGGATAATGGATGGTGTGTGGATGATGGTGGTCGTCCCCCTTTTATATAGAGAATGGGAAATTTAGCAGTAGGATTTGGGCCTAATAAAACTATATTAGCCCATCAAAATTAAGCCACTAGATCCCTCTTAATTTCTAAGACTCATTCTGCACCGTAGAATCTTCTAGTCTCCTCTTCCTTAACCTACAAGAATAAAATGAGATTGTGATTTCATATATTTGGAAATAACTTATCAATCATGAATATTAACAATTTTAAACCCAATAATCTCATTATTAATTCAGATTTACATTATTTCCTAAAATTGGCTAATTATTCAAATATTTCTTAATTCGTCCAAGATAGCCTAAAATTATTTCCATAATGTAAAATAAGGTGGGATAAAATATATAAAAATGTTGATTTATCACTCACCTTCATCATCACTCCAAAAACTCCATCTGCAAGAATATGAAACATCTCAAAGTCAGAATATGACATAACATTATGTTCCAAAAGATTTACAAGATGCATTCAAGGAAAGGGACACCTACATCACCAAGACTCCTTGAAGAGAATACAACCTAAAAAGAAAGAAGCAAATTTTCCAATGACTTAATGTAAATCGAATTACAGGACATAAGAAGAGAATTGACAGTCATCATGGTAATCAGTAGGCTCACTGTTTGTTTCTTTACAACTACACAAGGGGCAATATAAATTGTGTGTTTCCATCTGCAGTCAATTCTAGTCCTAAAGACAATGGAAATGGAAATATGGACAATTATTCATTGAAGATAGCTTATTTAGTTGAAAGTTGAAACTGATTCTTATTTAGTTGAAATTAAGGAAAAATTTGGTTGGCATTACTTAACTAGATACTTTCTATAAGCCACAAAAGAATGATATTGGTGAGAAAGATTAACGAATTAAATAAATGAGTGTTAAGGAACATAGTGGATAGTAATCCATAAATTGGAGCTAACATCCATTGTAGTGAGTGGAAAAGAAGGAAAAGTGAAATAATCCCGCATCAGTTTGCTCAATAATGAGACAGCTAACCATATAGTAGGAATCATGGTGGCTATATTAAGCCATGCTAATCTTCACCACAACCAAAATTTTGTTAACGGAATGTGTAATGACGGGACTTTCAATTTTTTGAGGAAGATAGTAAGACCTGAGAGACCTTAGGCATCCCCTTCAAATAACAACTCAAATATTTAAGGCCAATTCTTCCTTTAGGTTATAAAAATATATACTTGGTATAAATAAGTTATAAATGTGTTCAATCTTAAAGAAGGAGGTTACAACCAAATCATAAATCATCAACCTCAATATGCAACATTTACTTATGAATCCAACGTTGGTTAAACTCAACAAAAGAAAATGCTTAATTGCTATTTCTTTACCCAAAGAAAACATAATAAATGCCTGTCATTTCTCATAAATAGATAGCTTCCTGGTCAATGGTAGCTACGCCTAACTGTTCAATGCAGTAACACCATAAGACTTTGTTTATGGTTCAGAAGGCAATAATTCAACATTCAACCATGATTATTGTCTTCCTCATTAAGGCTACAACAGTAGCTAAGCCTAATTGTTTGAAGAGTGAATCACATAGTTAATTGATGGAACTCGAAGGGGCAGTTTTAAATTTGGTATGATCACCATCCCCCCTTCCACAAATTTGTTTTCAAACATAGTCTTGTTCAATTTTTGAATCATGTTTATAATAATTTTAAAAAGGATGAACATCCACGCTTAATCAGATATGCCAGACAACGATAGAATACAAGAACCAAAGAGTCATTGAAAAATCATATCTTAAAACAGTCATTGAACAAGATTTGTATGCCCTATAATAGATTCAAAAATAAAATCAAAAGTAACACAGATTTCACCTGCTTCAGCTTTGCGGTAGACTCAATCATGCGACTGGGAATTTCGATAAAAGCCTATACGCATCAAACCAGAAGAAAAGGCAAGTCCAAGCATGAAGTTGACAACACAAATTGAGCGTCACACAAATGAAATTTTTCGACAGCACGAACTTGATTTGGGCGGAGATCAAACCCTAATTTTTGAAGTTGGTGATGAGCATTGCACGAATGGCTTTACAGTGTATAGATGAGCGTCGCGGCAATGGAGCAATGCCGGTGCAGCAACGGTGGTGAGTGGCCGAGGTCGGATGAGGAGCAACGACGAATCTGAAGAAGCAACGGTGGTGGAGGATTTGATGGCTAATGAGACGAATCAACGCGAACGAGAGATACAGTTGTTGATTAATACGACGGTTTCTTTTTTTTTTTTTTTTATCAGATTTGGGGATTTTTTTTAGGGTTAATCCATTGAAAATAAGCTTCAGAAAAAATATAATTACTGTAGGTTTCTTGTTAGAGCTACTTTTAAAAAATAAGGTGTAGATTATTTACACTCATATTTTCAAAAATGCTACCGCTCATACTTATTAGACCTTATTTCTAAAAATTAGGTCTAAATACTTTATATTAATTTACAAAAATGCCACCACTCACACTTTTAAACCTTATATCTAAAAATAAGGTCTAAATAATTTAGATTTATTTACAAAAATGCCACCGCTCACGCTTTTTAGACTTTATCCTTCACATAAGGTCTAAAAAGGGTGGTCTAAAAAACTAATTTTGCAGTAGTGAAAAGTGGCGGGCTGGTGGGCCAACTCGCGTTAAAGGGTTAGGGTTGGGGTTTTCCTAACCGCGGTCGGCACCACCTAGCCCTGAACCCGTAACGGGCTAGCCAGCAACCCGCTGGTTGGCCCGTTTTCCTACCTCTACACACATCGAATAATTAGAAATGGATTAATAGTATGTAATGTTGGGTTCAATCATATCATATTGGCTTAAGTTTGTGTGGTGGAAAGACAAAACCCAACATATATATACAATTAATCCATATTTTAACATGGTCTCGTAGCCATCCATTCAATGGGATAAAAAACGAAAAAAAATGAAAGAAAAATATTAATAGAGCTGAGGCATTTGAGACTCAAAAAGAAGTATAAACCCAGGCAAATGATAAAAAAAGACAATGGAAGAGATAAAAAAATAGTAGGGTGAATATTAAAGATACATAAAAGTCCCACATTGAATAACTGAGAAATGGATTAATAGTATATAACGTTGGGTTATCCATTATATTGGCTTAAACTTGTATGGTAAAAGACAAAACCAAACATACATATACATACAATTACTCCATATTTCAACAATAACATGCTTTCTCAAATACTACTACTACATAATAAATCCTCTCATTCTTGTACAGGCTACTTCTTCGGATATTATACACTTCTTTTATTTCATTTTCTTACCTCGCAGATCAAGCGTCAAAATTTTGGACCGTATAATAAATTACAAACACTTATACAGATCTATTCGACAGTTATTAAACTTTAAATCTCAACCATTAAATCACCACACAACCATAAAATTTTTGCACTTCATTTACAGATAGTAAATGGCAAAGAAATAGGTATACAATCCTGAGAACTTACTTACAGAAAGGGACGTTTACAAGTTGATCTATAAAATTTGAACATTGTGTGTAAAAAACTCAAGATTCATATGTAAATGTTAGGGTTTGTTTCAAAAAAGAATGGCACTATTAAAAGGGTTATGATGCAAATTAGCTCCAAAAAGGTCAAAACATTCAAAAACAAAAATTGTTCAATGTTGTTCCGGCCCAGGAATATAAAAAATTGGGTAATGTTTCCCAATTTGGTGACATGACGGTGTTGATGTCTTGACTCTTGACGACCCTTCAGTCCAAAAAACAAAATGTCTTGATGACCCTCAGTCGTTTGTGCTTTGCGTTTATTATTGGAAAAATTCAAAAAAAAGACCCTCGAATTTCACAAAAGACAGTTCAGTACAACGAATTTCTAAAAGGACAGTTCAGTACAATGACTAAACTGTCCAAATCCAAATTTAAAGGAAATGTCCAAAATGCCCTTTGCTACAACTAAGTTGGGAATCCCTTAAGAGAAGTTGGGAATCCCTTAAGGGAAGTTGGGAAGGCTTATGGGAAGTTGGGATTCCCAACTTCTCCCATAAGGGATTCCCAACTTCCCATAAGCCTTCCCAACTTCCCTTAAGGGATTTCCAAGTTCTCTTAAGGGATTCCCAACTTAGTTGTAGCAAAGGGCATTTTGGACATTTCCTTTAAATTTGGGTTTGGACAGTTCAGTCATTTGTACTGAACAGTCATTTTCAAAATTCGTTATACTGAACTGTCCTTTGTGTAATTCGAGTGTCTTTTTCTGGAATTTTCCCATTATTATATTTACAAGTATCTCCAAAAAATTGGCCATAAGAATTCGTAGTTCGCTTTATTTGGTATACAAAATTACTGAATGAGTTCTATGGGTGTTATCTCAGTTTTAGAATATACAAGCTGGTCGCTAATATTGTTTACAACGGGAAGGCTAAAATGTCGAGCTTTAATTTCAATTTGATTCAAGTCGAGGATCGGTGTCTAATCTAGAAGTTAACTATAGCAATGTGTTTTGACCATAAAAAAAAGACTATAGCAATGTGTTATGGTGGCTGTGGTTACGACTGTCATAGAAGGGAAGGAAAATAAGAGAAATTAAGGATTGAGGACTGTGTATGTTTCTCTCATTTTCCTTCAATCTCATTTTCTTCTTATAATATTTTATCCATCATAATATTTTGAAAATATATGGTTTAGATTTAATATTTGTAAAAAAAAATTGCCAACTGTACAGATTATCACCATAAAAATCAATAAATATATTTAAACTCTTAAAATTCTATATACATAGTAGACGATTGCAATAAAAAAACAAATTTTAATTTATAAAATGTTATAGTAATACCTTTATATTAGTCAACTTTAACAATCAAAATTAGCACCTTTTAACAATAGGGGCAACATTCAATGTTGAAATAAAAAAACTTTGAGCTCCAAAGTGAGAATTTAGAAGGCAAATATATGCCTTAGCTCTTATTTGAAGTTAACAATCGTTGAGGCATGATTATTTTATTAAAATATCATCAAATACGATTTGCCAAGAGCAAAGATATGACCATGGTAAACAATATCATGTGGTCATCATGTATTTCACTTACATGTCTGCTATGCAAGACGAAGCTATTTTTCTTCACTTAAGCAAATTATATTTTCATGAAAATATTTAATATTTTGCAGCTTTAATTTTCGTATGGTTTTATAGGATCCTTTTTCTTTTCGACGTGGTTGCGAGGTTTTCAATAGGAGGATTTTGCTAAACCTAGCTCTGTGGCGACTTAAGGGCTTCATATGCTGTACAAATTAAATCCAGCCCTTCAACTAACAACAACCCCCATAAAACGACCCGCATTTCAGATGCTTCAATTCAGCTGGACTTGATCCAGGATTTATCTCCTTCGTCTTCCCTTGGCTGTGTGGCCAAGTGTCTCTGTGTGTCACCGATCTAATCCTATCCTATTTATAAGGCATGTTTAACATATGTTATATAGATCAAGAAAAACCTTAAACATCACTAATATTTAACAACATTTCAATTTTACTCCTATTAATATCCACTATATAACATGAAATTAAAGTCAACATATAATAAATGTAGAGTTAAAGTGTACATATATATAAAAAATTTAATGAAATGATATATGAATATGACCAAATGAAACTTTCTCCCTCTACCTTATAAATACGGCTAGAAGAGTAAGGGAGTAATATAATATAATATAAGAGTCTTTGTTGGCTTCAATAAATATTATTCCCCTCGTTCTTATATATAAAGAATTGTGGTTTTTTAAAAGCAAGTTAAAAGTTGGTTTAAAACAATAGTAATTGTGTAGGAAATATATTCTTTTTTTTTTCTTAAAAGTTGACTGAGTAAGCAAGGAATAATTGTTAAAAACGATGAAAAATTGTGTGTGAGAGAAATTAATGCATGAACAAAATGAAAAAAAAAAACCGCATTCATTATTCAAACAAAGTCAAATAAGACTTTATAAAAAAGTATAAACATAAAAAAAAAAAAAAAAAGATCTTCCTTGGGACAAAGGGAGTAATCACCACTCTTGTTTTTTTTTTTTTTTGCAATATATGCCCATATTTAATACTCCCTCAGTCCCTATAAGTAAGAGTCCAACTAGCAACTAGCCAAATCATGCAGATTAAACTATTGAAATCTTTTGGCTCTTATATATAAGAAGCCAGGGAGTATGATATTAGAATTTAGTAAAGGAGGGTAATATTTGAAATCAACTGAATTTTCTAACAAAGTTAATGCTTTTAACTAGTATATATTTTTAATGCGAGAATTGCTTTCAAGTTCCAAAGAAGACAGTTAATATCAAATAAGTTTCAAATAGTTGTCAATAACAACTGAAATAGTCAATGTTAATAAGTGAAAAAATGTCATTGACAACTCCTTGTGACTTGTCTGATATTAATTATTTTCCTTGTGACTTCAATGCAATCAATCAATCATCAATCAAATATCTACTACTAAAACTCCTAGCGCATCTCTCATTGGTCCACCATGTATCTTATGTGGCACAATTACCTACAACTATTGGATTAAAAAAAGGCAGCACCAGTAAAGCCAAGTCAGCTATCTACCACAATGGGATCATTAATGCTTATTACGTGTTCACAACCAGTTCCATTGCTTCACCTTTCAATACCTCGTGAATAGTTTTGTCACTTCCCAAGAGTTGTGGTACAGAGATGCAACGAAGATATTGACTGACTTAGAAAATTCAAATTTTCATATAAGAGAAAATTAAGGAAACTTATTTCTATTGCTAACTGATCAGATTTTTTTTTAATTATTCAAATAAATAGAAAATAATAAACAATTTACTGACTGGCTTACAAAATTCAATTTTTAAAAGAATAGAAGATCAAGAAAAATTAGTTTCAAATTATTCTTCAACATTATGTTCCTAACAGTTCCATTAAATTAATAAGATTTGTAAACATAATTAGGAAAATTTCATGGATATCAATCTAAAAAGCCACAGGTCAGAAAATGTTTAATAATATTGATCAAAAAAGAAAATGTTTAATAATGGCTTATTTTATATGTTATATAAAATAAAAACACGTCCACACGTTAGAAAATTATAATTATGTTATTAATGAATTTGTAATTGTAATGGAAGTGAAGTATATATATTTTTTTAATGGATAGCATAAAAATAGTCAGAAACTGATTTCGTGTCTTACTATATGAGGATTAATATGCATTGACTTCTCCTCTACATTCTAATGTCATTATTCTAGCAACTACCCTCTAATGCTGCAGTCTCAGGAAGGAACATTCTTGGGAGTAGTTGGATTTTAAATTTTGAAACTCCCACTTGAGGCCTCTTATTTCTTTCTCCCCTCTCCTCTTTTTTTCATTCTTCTCATTCGCTGCTCCTCCTCTCACCAGTACAAGTGAGTGAAATCATCTAATGCAGCGGTACCATCAACAAGTTCGAGGTGAGAAGATCCTTCTCACCATTGCCATTCGAGAAATCCCTTCTTCATCATTGGAAATCGTCTACCCTCAATATTGGTTTTGCAGGTAACTTCCTCGGCCCATAAATCACACTCTCTTCAAATCCTCTCTATTTCTACTAATTGTTAGTTTCCTCTTATTCACCCTAAATTTCATGCCACTACCATCCTAAATAATCCCTAAGAAATTGTTGCTGATTAAGACTTGGGATATTTTTTAGCTGTGGATGTTCTCAGATTGGGGGGTATAAAACAATGAGATTAGGAGGATCAATGGTTGTAGCGTCGGAAACAGGAATCTAAGATGGTTCATTGCAGTCCGTTAGAAATTATGAGGATGATGAGGGTAAATCTAAGGAGGTTTAGATGATGGTGCATCTACCTCTTTTATGAATTTGGGTATACGATTCTATTTTCCTCTTTTGATTAAAAAAAATATGATTGTCTCTTTGTCAAATTTTCGTACAGGCTTATGTTCTCCTGGGGATATTCATAGTGATGAATGATGATTCTTTTTTAATTATTTTACATATGCTTTAAATAATGGGAAAAAGAATAACAGCAAAGTTACCTATTACTTTTACTGGTATTCGATGGTGTCTTCTTATTATTTTTGGCAAGTGATGTTGTTATCTTATACCCAAGTGAGAGGGGGTATTGTTAGTCTTTAACTGTCTTGGATCATGGGATTCAAGAACACGTACATTTCACATTCTCCCTTTGTGGATGATGTCAATAGAACCATCTCGATGTGCAATAAAGCACCGCCTCAGGATTATTTGATCGTGAAAGTTCATTTTGTGCAGGCCCAACGTGGATGATGCCAACAAAGGAGGATGCTGCTGATAACTGAACCCTGAACCCATACATTTCACACTCCCTTTTTGCTTATTTTCTTAAAATATGTTACTATTTGTCTATCTTTAATTTAGAATACATTCAATAAAATGCAGGAGCGTATAAGAAATTATAAAACATATTAAGTAAATAACTCAATATAGATATGCATAACTGGCAAAAAAAAACAACAACATAGATATGGATAAGTTTCTTACTAATTTATTCTGAATAATAAAAAGTTTCATATAAAATAGGGAAAATTAGGGTAAAGGAGTTAACGATTAATATATTTATTCTTGAGGATCTGAGAAATTGAAATTATTTGAAAATATTAACTACAAAGAAAATTTATAAATACCGAGTTATCTGTAACTAAATTACATTTACTCTCAACAATTTTTCTAATATTGAATATATATTTGAATAACCAAGGTTTTTAAAATTAGTTCAAATTTAAATTTAGGTTAAAGTATACTTTTGGTCATTTATATTTGCATCAAATATCTTTTTAGTTCTTTAAGTTTCTTTTTTATTTTTGGTCCAATAGTTCTTTAAGTTTCAAAAATACATTTTTGGTCTTTTTTTGTTAACGCCTATTGGTTTTATTTAACGGATAATGCTGATCTAGCAAATCTAGATGGTGATTTTATGAATAAATGCTAATGAAAAATTTGCTAAATTTTATATTATAAGCATGATTATACTATAAAATTAAAATTTAAACTTTTTTTGTTAGTATTTAACTACAAAATCACAGTTTTGATTTTCTTAGCTATATCTAATAAAGTTAGTTATATATGACAAATTGTGAATATTTCAAGGGAAAAAGACAAAAAAAAATCCCTTCCAATTTGTAAAATCCCAAATAAGGAATTTTGAGTTGTTAATGATTGTTCATACCTATCATGAAGTTGTTAATACCTATCATGAAGTTGTTATTGAGATTTTACAAATTGGAAGAGGTTATTTTGTCTTTTTCCCATATTTCAACATAAATATGCCATTATCTTATTATTCCAGTTTATTTTTTTATAATGAGAATTTTACATAGTATCGTTTGGAAGGAGTTAAGTGATCGATTTCCAATCAATTGTCTCATTAAGTAAAACCAAAATATATTACAAATATGTTGTACTTATATATTGGAGAAAGGAAAACAATTTGTTTGCCTGTGATCTAATGAATGGATTCTCATAGTAGTAATGAAATTCCCAATTGTCTATATGTGTTAATTGGAAATAAAAGTACACTTGACATTGTATGAATACAGGGGATAGTTGGGATAGTTGGCAATTTTTAGGTGCAATGATTTGAATGAATTATGATGCCTATATTATTTTATATTATTTGTTATTGAAAAGTAATGACAAATTCATAGTAGAATGATGGAAAGAATATAATGTAACAAATAATTACGCTTGACAGATCATATAAACATTTTAACAACAAACTCGATCAATTTTCATCGTTGTCTAAGTAAATTGGTGTATGGATCATGGGATTAAATTTTCCTTTGAATTTTAAAATTTAAATTCCGAATTTCATTTCCAATATGCAACAATTAATATATTTGATTGGTGATGAGATATCCCTCCGTCTTCTCACTTCCTAACATAACTATCACTCCCTTAAATTATGATACGTATTTGTCCACTGCTTTTAGGCGTTGTGAGAAGATATACTTTGGAGAGGGGGTTGGGGTGTTTATTTTCATAATAGTTGAAATATTACATGTAATATAAATTAAATTTGTTTATTTTTCAACAAAAAAAATTCATTAGCAGTAATCCTAAATACTGCATCACTGAAATTAGATTTTCCATCCGCTTTTATGATTTAGATTGTCATCTTTTTTTTAATATATTTCCAATTTACATCATTGAAACATAATTGTTTAGGTATATCAAGCAAGTGTGTGTTTTTTTCATGGTTGAAAATATGCACTGGGTTTAAAAAAATATGCTCACGGTGAAGAGTGTTAAACGATTGAAAATACTAATTTTGGACGACAAAAGATGAAGTACAAACAAAACCAGTAATATAGTATGCAGAGAGGTTTTCCAAAATTTGTACACCAACTGATCCTATTTATTTGAGACTATGATTTGGTGTTAAGTTTATGGATAGGACAATTATTTCACTTAGTGTAATTTTTTCCAAGCAAATTGCATTTGAATCCATTGGATCCTAATTTAATTATCTTTTCCAACATTTTCTTGCTATGGCCATTGTTACATGGATTAGATTTATATGGTTCAAGTTAAGACATTGTTAGTGTGTAATGCTTTAATATCCATTTATCGCGCAACGTGCGGGTTTTAAATCTTGTTCTTGAGTGTAAATTAGTTATAAGGCTCATATAATAAGAACTAAAGGAAATACTCATCTGTTTCTATTTATAAGGTAGAGAATACTTCATTTGGTCACATTTGGTATTCGTCTGTTCTTAAATATAAGATATAATTAACTTTTTAAGAAAAATCAAGGAATCTAAATGAATCAATTAATTATAATGTATTTAATATTTTATAATATTATATGTTAATTTATATGACAAATAAACTAATAAATAACTTATTTAGCTTTCTTAAGATCATTCAAAAAAATTAAGTGGATCATATATTTAAGATCGGAGTACCTCATTAAATTTTCTATGTTTGAATGTATAATTTTATTCTTCATTTATCATATATTGATTTTATTTTTATAAATGTAGTGAATATAAAATTGGGGTGTATTAAAAGTTGCCAAAATGTCTTATAGAACTAGTTAACTATTAATACATTAAAGGTTAGGAATGGACAAAAAGGGAAAATGAAAATATAAAAAATAATTTTCCGGGTCACATCAACTTTGTCAAATCAAAGCTATGGACAACTGTGATGATCATACTGCTCATCCGGGTGACCGGGTCGCATCTTATACTACTATTGGGCTATTATCCTGCAGATAATGATTATACTACCTACCAATAGCCTAACAGTAATATTGTAGTATAATCCTATTAACCTTTAGCCAACTGTAGATAATGATTATCTATCTAGCCATACTACTCCGAGGGCACAAGACGTCTAACTTTCAAGTTTCAATTCGCCATTGTTTCTTCCAGGATTTTTTTAAAGCCATTGTTTCTTACAATTTAAACATTTACATAAATTAAATGAATTTTTATCTTTCATGATGAAGTCTTTATTTCTTTCAAAGAAATTTATTTAAATTCTTAAACATTAAAAGTATCGCTCTATTAGTGATTTGTGAACTTATTTTTGATCGGTGAAATATGTTAAATTCTTAAAATACCCAATATATGTAAGTGAGAACAGGATAAGATAGTCTTATCCAGTTATCATGATTGGAGTAAAAGTAATAATAATGTTTATTTATCCACCGATATCTAACGGATTGGCGTTATTAGTAACTGGTTTATCTGATTTGTGGGAATATACCCCCATAATGAGGGACTTCATTACCTCCAAATAATTATTGTGACCGCATACCCATGATTTAAATTTGAGATCATTGGTTAAACACTTACAGCATGTTTGGATCCCACGTTGGGAGAGCCCAACGTGGATCCAAGATCCAGAAGTCATTCTGGAAAAAAAATTTATGTTTGGTTTGCCTTATTTTCAGAATGACTTTTGGTCTAAAATGACTTCTGCAACGTGAAAAGTCAGAAACAAAAAAAAGTTACTTCTGGCTTCTGACTTCTGACTTCTGGCAGGTCCCACACCTTTTGTTATGTATTATTTAATAAAGTGAGTAGGAAAATTAGACTGTTAGACCTCTAAAATTTTCTTTTTATCTCCAAAAATTTACCATAACAATTTCTAACTACTTTCTCCCACAATATACTCCTTTGAGCGAAAAATATTATTTTTTAAAATTATTTTCCTGAAAATAAGGGAGAAATTAAGCCTTTAATAAGATATATGCATATTATATATGTATTTTTTAATGAAAATAATGCCATTTTTAGTAATTTTTCATCTAAAAGTGCTTTTCAATATAATCATTCAAATATGTTTCTAAAAGTCAGATTGAAAAAAAGTCACTTCTATCATCACAAATCCAAACATAAATTATTTCACACAATCTGACTTTTATCCAAAAGTCACTTTTAAAAAAGTCTTTCTGAAAAAAAGTCACTTCTCCAACGGCAATCGAAACACACCCTTAAACTAGAACAACCTACAACAGTTGATCTAAATGCTTAGTGATAACTTATTTTCATTCTATGTTTAACATACCCATCAATTAATGATTTAATAAATTAATATTAATATTATTAATCATTTTCGAGGAAGATCACACTTGTCCGCATGGCCCATCTCTGGCCTCTTGTAATTTTTCCGGTTGGACAATACAATTAAATGTCTACAAAAATATGGCCATATACACAGATTTAAGAAAATTTTAAACCTAGACCTCTTAAGAATCACTCATTATAGGAGTATATATATTAATGTGTATATGTATAAAGCAATTTCTATATCTTAACAACATAAATATAGTGTATTTAAATCAGTTAAAATACTGATTTTGTATAAGTACTTTCTTGACTTTGAAGAGTAGTGTGTTTTTTCAACCTACTTTCAAAAATTATCTATTCATTTGTAGGTATATGATACTATGGTATATGGTATAGTGCAATTCAGATTCTTTGAATTGTTTACTAAATAGAGACGTTACCTTCATTTAAAAAAAGATGTTACCTATTTTTATAATAATATCAATGAACAATATACAATAATTATTGGTATGTATATTTTTTCCAGCTAATTATTGGTATATATTGTTATTAATAGATCATATAAATTATCACCAATACTATCATTAGATACAAATACGAAGTAAAGGCTTGTTACAAGAATCTTTGGTATCATTATGGCCTACATTTTGATTTCTCTATCTTTATTTATAATTCATCCATGGTTTGTTTAAACAAAACCATCACCTCATTAACTATTAACTATTTCTTAAAATTTAAGCAACTTCTCAACTATATATTCGTGAATGTAATATAATACATATCCCAAACTTCCATGAAAATAAAATTACACAATAATAAATAAATGAAGGGTTGGTAAAAAAAAAAGCACAGTAATAAATTACAGAAGAATATTCATAATTTTTAACGGATGACATTTTTCCAAATTTTTAACTACAAAGATGTGTGCAATAAAAATAAACAATTGACTAAATTGCATCATAGAAAGGCTTCTTTAATTCCCAAATTAAACTAAAATTTGTCAGATCCTTTATCTTATATGTCCATAATAGATATTCTTATTGTTGAATATTTTATTTTTTGAATGGAAGACCATTTATAATTTTACTCATCAGCTTCTAAATATAGGTTTATTTAATTAATTTGATTAAATTAAAGATATTAGTAATGTTAGTTAATATGGTGTGCTTTTTCTAAAACACCAAATCATCTTTCCTTTTGCCCTCCTTGATCACTTATCTTATTGTTGGAGGAACATTAATATAGATAATTTAAAAAAAAATTGAGAAAAAAATAGAATAAGGTTCTTAATTTAGAACAAGTATAACTCTCCAAATATATCTTAATAATAGAGAATAATAAGGATAAGGACACGAAAGAGTAAAAATAAGACAGAAAAAGCCTTCTCTATTTCTCTACTCATTGTATTTGTTTTTTTTGTTGTTGTTGTATTTGTTAGAACTTTAGAAGGAGGAGATAGTAAAAAAAATGCCAGTTTGGTGAAAGAAAACTTGGAGGCGTGAGAAAGGGAGAAGCCTTTTTGAAGACAGGAGTGGTAACGCCCCGCATTGTCTGTACTTTCCTATTTAGACATATCAAATCAACTGCTCCCATCTGAGCGTATCCACTTTTACCATTATTTCCTAAACCTCTTCCTCTTCTGATTCCTTCCCTCTGCACCAATTCAAATAATCCCACCCATCCAAACCATCAACGGTCCACAAAGGAACACGTGTCTTCCAGGCATTTGTATACGTACTAGCTATTTTGCCTACTTGTACCTTCCTCCTTAAAAGCCAAGAAACACAACAAGTTCAAGTTCTATCAGTCAAACGTTTGGTAGTCTCACTTGCTTCTGTTTCATAGCACTTGGTGTTTCATCTCCGTCGAACGAACGGCGATCACAGTACGAGCTGTTTTCTTTCCGGCGACGTTGAGGTGTGTAATGACGCCATTTTCCCGCCATTTTCTTCTGGTGCTGATGATCATTGTTGTGTTTTTCTTTATGAAGCTTTACGCTTTGTTTGAGGTTTGGACACCATTTTCCTTTCCAACCCACTGGCTTCGCTTTGTAAGCCATGGTTTCCGTTTTGCATTCATCTCTCATTCTTTATATCTTGAATTCCACAAGGGTTGTTTCACCTGTTTCTGACTGTACAGGTATGATAGTCACTGAGATTTTTTCAACGAAAAAGTTAAGGCCTCTTTTGATCTTTTTCACTCCTTCACGTTGAGGTTTTTCTTTAAAAGAAAGTTTGCGTCTTTTTGTTGGCCATGAGTTTTGTTTTTAAGTTGGAGTTTGCTTATATTCTTCTTAAGATTATTAGTAACGTGTGAACTCATTATCTCATATTAATTTAGCGTTCGTACCTATAAATATGGGACGGGCATGCTGGATGTTTAACGTAGTCAGCATTGATTAGTAATTAATGGTAATTAACGCGGAATATATTTGCTGGAGTATTTACGAGGAGGGAAGCCAAAAACGCAACCCTGGACCAAAAAAAGAAAAAAGCAGTCGTCGCCGTTTCGGTGTTAAGGCTTCCTGCTTTTTTGTCTTTTCGTTTTCTTTGCCTTTGTTGTTTTTAATTTTTTATTATAAATTTTTGTATATTATAAAATAGTAATTGATAATTTGATTAATTGGTAGTTCATGTATAGGACGAGTAAGATAATTAGAAAATTTACTAAATTATCGACGCTGTTGATTAATGATTGTTGATAATATTTTATCAAAATAAGTCAATATTCAAATTTAGGAATGTTTAACATTTTCAACTATCTATTTATCTATCTAACAATCTAAATCTTCGCGGGGAAAAAAAATCTAAGAGTATCTAAAATCTAACGATCTAAAATAATTTCATTATAACAGAACAGAAAAATAAATCTCCTGATCAATGACTTCTTCTCAGAAGATAATTGAATATGAATATAGCGAGTCTTGATCTTTTTTCTTTTTTTGACCTGTAAAGTCTTGATCTTGATCATTTTTCGAACCTCGTGTTTGCGTAAAGTAAGTTTGATATTTTTATCATGCACGTTTCGCGTCTTCTTCTTTTGCCATTGAACCTCTTCTGTGTCTCTTCTTGTATTTTCTAGGCTCTTAGAGTTGCTTCCATTGCTGCATCTAGTTCTTCCCTTCATATTTTGGAGCAGAATTCGTAACTGAAAGGTACCAATTAATATGTATAATTCTCTCCTCTTGTGAAAAAATTTGTGGGTCCCCTGTTTCTAGTCAGTTTAAGATGATACAAGTATAAAGGTGACACCTTTGCTTTTTGCAGCTATGTATAGGGGCACGAATGTGGCAGGAAGAACTCGGTCTAGGAAAGAAACCGCTAGAAAACTAAATTTTGAGAATGATATTGAGAGTTGGAAACAACATATGGTTGATGAAATTAAATCTGAAGAAGAATGTTGCTCTGGCAATTCTAAATTTGATGATGATGGTGATGATGATGATGATGATGATGTGATTATAGTTGAAGAAGCTACATCTATACGAGACGAGGAGAATAAGAAGGAATCATTAAGAGGGAAAAAACTTCATGAGAAGTTTCTGGAAATTGTGGCTCAACTTAAAAGGTCTCCAAGTGGATCTTCTGATGGTAGTAATCATGAAGCTGAACCTAGAGGCATGGGAATTGCTAGTAGGACACGATCTTATTCTCGTGTTACTAAATGCAGAAACACTGAAGCAGGTAAATTCAGAAACACTAAAGCAGGGACATCTGATAATCCCATTGATTGTGACGATGAGGAAGAGGAAGAGGAAGAGGAAGAGAAAGAGGCAAATAAAACAGATACGATTGTGTCTCTTGAGAGCTCATATTTCTCAAGTGATGAGGATGAAAGCCCAAAAGTTAGCCTCAAAAGGAGAAGAAAAAAGTCTGATGGGCTCAAGATTCGTCCAGAGAAAATCCATGGTGAGGATGAGGTGTCTCTTATTTCGGTTCCTTCAAATGTTGAGGAAGGAAATCACAAAGTTATGGGGAAGAGAAGAAAGGTGTCACAGCCTTCATTGGAGGAATCAGAATCTGAGGAAGATGAATTGGATAAAATATGGGATCAGATGAATATGGCGGATGGAGATCCAGAGCCAGAGGAAGAAGATGGCTGTGAAGAAGAGGAAGGAATATCAGAGGAAACTTCAGAGCCATCTCTATCGAAACCTCTTGAGGAGTCAGAGTCTGAGGAAGATGAAGCTGATCAGCTTTTTGCTGAGCTGAACGACTATCTGTATAATGAAAAAATCAGGAATGATCAGGTAGGTTTCAGCAGTCAAATATTATTGTGTATATTCTTAGCTATGTAGTTATAGCCAGCCAGGCTGTAGAATTTTTTATATCGTGAGATGCCTGAAGTGCAAACTATTTGAGCTTTTATTTTTAATTATAATTCTTACAAGTTTTTATATAGTAGGATTTTTCTTTAACCAATTTGATGTTATATCATTGCAAGTGTTTATATAGTAGGATTTTAATTTAACCAATTTGAAGGTGTAATATCTTCTTTGAATTTCATATTTTCCCACCCACAATCCCTAATTATTTGTTCCTTGTGGTGCTACTTGACTAGATTGTGTTTTTGAAAGATATGTTCTTGACACGAGTACATAGTGTGAAACATTTCTTTTGTGTGAACTTTTTTCACTAGAGGCAAGGTTTTTTTATTTCTTTTATGTGCCTTTTAACAGCTTGAAAATGGTCATTGTGATGAACCACATCCACAAGGGGAACTCAGTATAGCCGCTCGTTGTGAACGAGGGGATCATGAGCCTATTATGATGGATGAAGAAATTGGGATAGTGTGCAAACATTGCAGGCATATAATTCGGGACATCAAGGATTGCGACCTCGAATTTGTAAGTCGCTTCACCTATTTTTATTGTTGCCTTTTTCCCTCTTTACATGTGCACTTGTGTGTAGAAAATGGACTTTTGACTTGTTCGTATCCATATTTGTAGAAAGGAAACCACATGAGTATTTTTCTTATTTAAAGAATGATATAATCTATTTAACATTTTGAAACTTAGGGACTGAATACAAATTAAAATACTAAACTTTGAGAATTGAAAGCTCTATTTTCCCACAAAAGAAATTATGAAATTTGATGCCGCACCCTGTATATGGCTATATGTCTTAGTGGGTGATATATTGTCTCTGTGGGTTTAAAGTTCTTTTTTTTTTTTTTTTTAAAGCATGTGCTTTTGTAGTTCTTCTGAGTAATATAATCTAGAAACACAAGCGGTGCCAATTTATGGAACTTCACTGATTTGTGCAATACTTGACTTAGTCCACTAGATTACTGCTTTATTTGGCAGATTTAAGGGGGAGAGTGGGTGATGATGATTTATGGTGAGGGCTCTGTTCAAGTGGGGTACAGCTAAAAAAATAACAGTACTATTCATATTAGAAACTAATGAGCTGAGTGTCTCTTTACGTAATTGACAATTGTCACCAACACTGCTGGTTATAAACTGTACCTAGTAAGTAGTACAAGTCTTAGTGCTGGTTGAGTTAATCGATTGCTTTTGCATATACAAGTAAATATTTACAAATGGTGTTTCATTTAGCTTCTTCTTCTTCTTTTTATTTTATATATATATATATATATATATTTATTTATGCAGGGCAAATATCCAACAGGAAGACCAAGGAGGAGATACTCTTATTATTCCGAGGACTCTGAGGACTCTCTCTCGCATGACTCCGAGGTTGAAAATTCTGGTCAGCATGATAAATCTTCCGGGCTTATTACCTTTGATTCCGCTGGTACTGTATGGGACATCATTCCAAGAGCAAGGAAAAGAATGTATCAGCATCAACTGGAAGCATTTGAATTCCTCTGGACCAACTTGGCCGGAGGAACAGTCCTTGAGCATTTAGATGAGAAATTAAATTTTGATAGTGGAGGTGGATGCATTATATCACATGCTCCAGGAACAGGGAAAACGTTTCTGACAATTGTCTTTGTTAAGGCATTCATGAGGAAATATCCCAACTGCAGACCAATGATCATAGCCCCAACCTCTATTTTAAACACATGGGAGAGAGAGTTAGAGAAATGGAGTAAAGTAGGTGATCCTGTTCCATTTCACAATCTGAACAACCCTGATCTCTCTGGAAAGGAGACATTTTCTGCCACCAGCCGCATGAGGAGACGTGGTGGTGGTCGCCGTGGACACAGATCTGATATCAGGTGGGCAAAGATTAGCTCATGGAGAGATGCCACTAGCATTCTGGGAATTAGTTACAATCTGTATGATAGGCTTGCTAGGAAGGAATCAAATAGTGTGAAAAAAGCATTGTTTGAACTTCCCGGGATGGTTGTTCTTGATGAGGGACATACACCTAGGAATGACAAGAGTCTCTTGTGGGAGACATTGTCAAATGTGAAGACAAAGAGGAGAGTCATACTTTCTGGGACCCCTTTTCAGAATAACTTCAGGGAGCTTCATAACACCCTCCGCTTGGCCAATCCAGTTGCAACAGCCAAAAAGAATTTGGAATTGTTGCTGAAATCTTATTACAAAGTGGAGAGTGGCGGGGAAAAAGCTGAGATAATCTCTGGGATCAAAGGTGAGATCAAACCATTTGTGCATGTGCATAAAGGTACTGTTCTTCAAGAGAAACTACCTGGATTGAAGGAGGCGGTAGTTACTTTAATGCCGTCTCAAACTCCGATGTTGATGTTTGATTACATCCAGAGGTTAAGGAAGAGCACAGCAGGATCCTCTAACTGGTTTAAGTTTGAGCATTTGATGTCTGTTGCTTCTGTGCATCCTAAACTGTTTATTAAGGAGCTCAAGAAGTTTCCAGAGAGAGAAAGAGTGGCATCAAATGGTCTGCTAGATAAACTAGACTTGTCCCCAGAAGCTGGAATCAAGACCAAGTTTGTGTTAGACTTCATCCAGCAAAGTGAACGTATGAAGGAAAAAGTACTGATTTTTAGTCAGTATATTGATCCATTGGCCTTCCTAGCAAAACAGATCAAATCTCGCTTTCATTGGAGAGAAGGAGAGCAGATGATGATTATTTATGGAAGGACCCAAGAAAGCATACGCCAAGTATCAATGGATGCTTTCAATGATCCAAAAAACAAAGCTAGGGTGATGCTTGCATCAACCAAGACATGTTATGAAGGGATCAATTTGGTTGGTGCTTCAAGGGTCATTTTGCTGGATACATTATGGAATCCTTCTGCAGAAAGGCAGGCTGTGTCTCGATCATATAGGATTGGACAGAGGCGAATTGTGTATACATACCGTCTCATAACTGCAGGGACATGGGATGAAGAGAAGCTTAGCATTCAAGCTGAGAAGGATCAATTGTCTGAATTGGTCTTTTCTGATCCGGCTGAAGCAGGACACCGACAGAATATGTCACCAGATGGTTTTGAAGATAAGCTTTTAGAGAAGATGCCTAATTTTGGGACAACAATTACTGCAAAATCTTTAACATAGTTGTTCTCAGTGGTCATCTTCATCCACCATTGAACATTGTCATACCACACGTGTTGCTGTTCCCGTAGCTTTGAATAAGGTAACCAAGAATTTTGTAGATCTTTTATTTCTCATAAGCTCAGTCACTTCCAGATTGCTTCCCCTCTGCACCTGATTCTTTCTGGGTACAAATTACTGGCTAATGATTGATTTGATATTGAGGAGAATATATAAGAGTTACTAAGCTAATAAAAACTATCCCATAATTGAAAAATTGAAGGCTTTGATGCTGTGACAATGATAGAATCATACAAGTCTGTTTTCATTTAAAAAATTAGAGTCTTTTGTCACCAATGCTTTTTTCCCCATTCATTTTTCCAAGTAACGTTCATCCTTTGTGACTTTTGATGGAATATTCTTATTGATGCTTGGCTACTCCCACATCACTACTTTTTTTTATATTAAGTAAATCCACAATTGATTTTCTCTAACCATCTTGTTGGAAAATTTGTTGAAGTTTTTATTTCAATTGTTGAGTATTGCTTAATTTATAGTAAAATACAGTAGTAGGTCAATTTCAGTATCACTCATTTTCTATTAGCACAGATAAACATTTATCTGTTTCTTGGTAGCCTAGCCACTCTTGTCTCTTAATGGTGAGGTTGCTGCAGAATCGGATCAGTACTTGCTTGAAGTTCGAATTCGCATAGTAAATTGCCATTTGATCTAATAATGACAGGATCATATTGATGAAACTTTACAAAATTTTGGAGTCAAAGATAGTCACTGTCTTGTCAAACTCTCGAGAAAATCTGTAAATGAGGCATCGTATTTGACTTCTAAAATATGTTTTACCTCATTGTAAGATAATTCCCAAATTGATGTTCATTATCTGCATTGATTCTATTTAATGTTTGCATTTGATTGCCTCTGTTTAATGCAGAAATTTGTGATGGCCTGGATCTTCATCTAGCTTGATGAACCTTTACCTAGACACATTTTGGAGTTGTTGAAAAGGAGAAAGAGTGAGGTCTTTGCATTGAAGCAGCAGCAGAAATACTTGATCTTTGTTGTGAAGATATTTGTGGCGTTGATTGTTGCGGATTAGTGAGTGGTCTACATTGAAGAAGACAAAGTGAAGAATTGGCTGCCTCCATCTGAAGGGACAATGGTTACACTTGAAATATTGCTTTAACCGTATAAATGATATCAACTTTAGTTTGTTTGCGCGTGTCCCCATAAATCTTACAGCATAACTCAAATGTATAATCCAGATTCATGCTCATTGCTACGATATTTTCCGTACATTGATTAATACAGAAGGATGATGCCAAAAAAAAAAAAAAAAAAGAAGTTCTATAGGCATACTGGCTGTTGTAATGAATTGATCAACACAGAAGAACGCTACTAAAAAAGCTCCACATGTATACTCGCTGCTGTCATATAAAGTTCATATGCATATTCGATCCTCGAGTACACAAAATTGATGTGGCATTCTTTGATGCTGTGAAGTGCCTGGCTACTGCAAAGTTTTTTATCGATGTGTTGTCATTTGTTGCTATGACACTCTGTTACTGTGAAATT
Organism: Mimosa bimucronata; assembly: GCA_037074515.1. Taxonomy (NCBI): domain Eukaryota; kingdom Viridiplantae; phylum Streptophyta; class Magnoliopsida; order Fabales; family Fabaceae; genus Mimosa; species Mimosa bimucronata. Next base: position 32,211,709 of record CM073447.1, on the reverse strand, counting down.
CATCAAGATACTCATAAAAAGAGTCATAGTCTATTTCCTCTAGAGTTAAAGACAGATTGTTGACACCAAGCTACTGTATCTATCTATCCCCTTCAATTATCAAAAAAGCTTTCCATATCAAAATCTCATTTCTTCCAGTCACTATCTTCCCTTGCCATTTGCTATTTCCTAATTTAGTCTTTTGATTTTCTCCAAAGCTTGCTTGAGCACCATGCCCTGTAAAATGAAAGAACAATTGAACAATTTTCAATAATCTTAATCACCATCTACTTAGAAAATGTGAGCTAAAGCTCAAATATATTAAAATCGAGGGATGAGTATAGAGGTAGATTGTCATCTTTAGGATTTTGCTTAAATAAGACAACTAGATCCATTTTTATTTGATCACTGCAATGGTCATAGTTGGAACCAAAACAACTTTATTGTCAAATCACCTGCCTATATCTTTCTATGTAAACACCTTCGCAACTGAAAGTTATAATAATCGCACAAGAGTTTGTCTTGATTAACTCCTCTACATCATATATTACAATGTACCACTAGGTGAGAGTAGTGGAGTAGGTCAATTCAAGAAAGACAGTCGTGCTGACCCTCTCAAGACTAGCGCTCTGCATTCCCATCAGTGTTCTTCGATCATTAAGGATTAGGCAAATTGAAGAGACAGCCGAGATTATAATGAAATAAATGGTATAGATGCAGTTTAAAAGCTATGGATGTGTTTCTTCTAAGACAAAGCTGCTGAGAAAAACACCACAGAGGAGATATGCTTCCCTTGTTGGACAATCTTGAAATTTAATGACTTTTAGGTTAAAAGCTTTAATTGAACAATCTTATCACAATCTTGGGTATCAAGAATTGGGATATGCATATTTATTTGCTACATGCGAGATCCTTCCTAGAACAAGAGCACATCCATTAAAACATGAAATAATGCGATCAACCCATCTCTATCATGCTGGCCCATCTCTAACATGCTGGCCCAGAAAAAGGACTTGTCTCTACATAGTGTAAGGGTTTGTTTCAGGGTGGATCTATAAAATTTGAACATAATGTAAATGTAAGACTTTGTTTTGAAAAGAATGACATAATTAAAAGAGTTATGTTTTAAATTTGCCCTGAAAGTTTCCATTCATCATGAGCACTACATATTCGAAAGTTTTTTTTTTAATCGTCTTCCTATTAAAAAAAATTGAACAATGTTGCCCCAATTTCACGTATCGAAAGTGTGAATCAGTTGTTGACCAATTTTTGCTGACATGAGATTGCCACACAAGTGCAATGCCACTTATTCTTCCATTTCATCATGATTCTTCTATAACACGGCCTTACATTTCATTATCGACAAACTGTGAAAATTAAAAAACAACAATTTCCCCTTCTTTATTATCTAGGTTATAGTAACATAATATCATTAATAAAGTAATATGACTTTCCTTATTTCGGGCCTCTCATCTATGAGGTTATCAAATCAGTCAAGGCAGTGAAGGTAGAGAGTCAAAGGTCAGAGGGGTTAGATTGGAGTAAAATCAGGGATTGGACTGACGTGAAATAAAAGAGTAAAAAATAATAATTAAAATTTTTATCATACATTCAATTCAAATACTAAATAATACTAAATAAAGTAACTTCATGATTATATTTATATAGGAGATGATGAGGGATATGGCCACCCATATGAATGTTGTTTTTCATAGCAATTATATATTTAAGAAAACATTTTCAAATATTAAAAACACATATTCATTCATTCTCTTAAATCCTTTCAGCTTATAGCCAAGCCCAATTTCATCAATTAACACAACCCTAATTCCCATCTTTCTGTACCTTCCACTCAGGGTGTGTTTTGATTACCGTTGGAGAAGTGACTTTTTTTAGAATGACTTTTTTTAGAAGTGACTTTTGGATAAAAGTCATTTGTGTGAAGTGATTTATGTTTGGATTTGTAATGATAGAAGTGACTTTTTTTCAATCTGACTTTTAGAAACATGTTTGGATGATTATATTGAAAAGCACGTTTAGATGAAAAATTACTAAAAAGGGCATTATTTTTATTAAATAATACATATATAATATGCATATATTCTTATTAAAGACTTAGTTTTTCCCTTATTTTCAGGAAAATAATTTTAAAAAATAATATTTTTTGCTCAAAGGAGTATATTGTGGGAGAAAGTAGTTAGAAATTGTTGTGGTAAATTTTTGGAGATAAAAAGAAAATTTTAGATTAAAAGAAATTATCTTATTTGAGAATTTTAGAGGTCTAACAGTCTAATTTTCCTACTCACTTTATTAAATAATACATAACAAAAGGCGTGGGACCCACCAGAAGTCAGAAGTCAGAAGCCAAAAGTAACTTTTTTTTGCTTCTGACTTTTACCGTTACAGAAGTCATTTTGGACCAAAAGTCATTCAGAAAATAAGTACAACCAAACATATTTTTTTTTCAAAATAACTTTTGCCTTTTGGGATGTGCTTCTAGGATCCAAAAGTAGGATCCAAACGTACCCATTACTGCTCGTTTCAATTGGAGTTGCTCTCTCTTTTCTTCTCTCGTCGAAACACAGAACAATTAAGTTACGGTTAAAAGTTAAAAGCTTTTTGGCTCCCCCATACCTTCCGATACTCCTATTTCTTCTTCTTCATTACCGGGCTCTGGATCTCCATCCACCATATTCATCTGATCCCATATTTTATCTATTACTTCTGCTTCCTCAGAAGATGGTAGTGAAGAGGAAGAGGAAGGAATATCAGGAGAAACCTCAGAGCCATCTCTATCGAAACCCCTTGAGGAATCAGAGTCTGAGGAAGAAGAATCTGATCTTATTTGGGCTGAGTTTCACGAGTATCTTATATAATGAACAAAATATAGTAGGTCAATTTCAGTATTACTTTTATTTTCTTTCAAGTTTCAACACAATTAACCAGTTATCTGTTGCTCGCTAACCTAGCTACTTTTGTCTGTTAAAGGTGAGGTTGCTGCAGAATCGGATCTCTACTTGCCCTGAAGTGTGAATTCGCTTAGTAATTTTCCATTTGAGCTAATAATATGACAGCATCATATTGATGAAACTTTACACAATTTTGGAGTCAAAGATAGTCATTGTCTTATCAAACTCTCGAGAAAATTAGAAAATGAGGCATCTTATATGGATTCTAATATATGTTTTACCTCATTATAAGATAATTCCCAAATTGATGTTCATTACCTGCATTGCTTCTGTTTAATATTTTTATTTGATTGCTTCTGTTTTATGCAGGAATTGTGGTAGCCTGGATTTTCAACTAGATTGATGTACCTACACCTAAACACATTTTGGAGTTGTTGAAAGGGAAAGAGAGTGTGGTCTTTGCATTGAAGAAGAAGAACAAATGCTTGTTCTGGGTTGTGAAGATATTTGTGGCCCCCATCTTGCTGTGATCAACCCCCATCTTGCTGTGCAAGGGTGATGGATGACAAAAGATATATAAGATATCTTTTATATGCCCTTGCAATTCATTTTGCTGATGATAATTCTAGACTCTATCATACTACTCCCTTCGTTCTTTAGTTAGTTGATTTTTTTAAAAAGATCCAAAGAGAACTAAATAAGTTTTTAATAAATTGATTTGTCTAAATTAATTAGTTTAACTTATAAGCTAATACTAGTACATAATCTAATAATATACCACATATGTTATGATTAAATACCCAAGTTAATTTACTTTATCTCCAACAAAAGTCAATCTTATCTTATATTAAGATTAAGAGGGAGTAGTAATTTAGGATTAAACAACTAGAGAAGGGAAAAAATGAAATCCATCGGGGGATTATCATAGATGACTTTCAGGAGAGTCGCAATTAACCAACACCAAGAAACAGACTGAATTAACTATTCAAATGAAACGCAAATGGTGGGAAAGATGAAATTTATATGAAAGGGGATCAGTTACTAGATACACGATCAGTAACATAAAGTGTAGCAATTTGCATAAAACTAATTTGAAATAAACCAACAAAGCCCATAAAATATAACGATGAAATTGAAATCAAGCACTGATGCAATGGGTCTGCATATTTCTATACAACACAGGCCTAAGACAGAAAACATAGATCTGGATGGTACTCATTATGCTCTGCTGAACGTTGCAAGAAATACTACAATACATAGCCCCCCATCCATTTTCCTGTGAAACTACCAGAAGACAGCGTCAAAACAGCAGCATACTTTTACTTCCATGAAAAGCTTGTAATTCCAGCTTCATGGCTTATGAATTTTGAAGCCGAAGACTCTAGGCACATAGCTCTGCGAGGGCTTTTGTGGCTTCAGCTGTCCGTAAGTCATAAGGAAGAGGTGTGGGAACGTAGTTCCAAAATAAGCTCCATCAATGTCTAGATAGAATCAAGGAAATTAGGAAACTACAGGATTCATGCCCTGCAATCAAATTGAACCTCAAGCCAAATGTGTGTAATAGCATACATTTCATATCATAACTACAATAAAAAAGTTCTTACAATGGGAAGAGGGACTTCCACAACATTTCCTAGAACAAACTAGCAAAGAAAGTTGGTTCATATCAACTGTGTGATTCAGGCTGAAATCCATATCAGCATGCTTAATTAAGAGACTAAGGTCTGTTTGGTGTGAGGGATTTGGAGGGGAAGGGAGGAAAAATATTTGTGAGTTGAATTTTTAAAAATTGACAAAGTGGTATAAGATGTAAGATAAAAGAATAAGATATACTCCCTCAGTCCCACAATATAAGGTTTTTTTAACCGAATTGCGGGTTCCTAAAAAATTAGTTAGAGTTAGTTAAAAACAATAAATGTGTAGGAAATAGACCATATTGCCCTTATTTATGAATGAGTAAGAGAGGGGTAATTATGAAAAGAAGATGAAAGAGAATGTGTGGGAAAATTAATGCATGGGTAAAATGGGAAAAAAAACATTTATTACTCAAATAAAGTCAAATAGGACCTTATATTGTGGGACAAGATCATTCAAAAAAATGAACCTTATATTATGGGACGAAGGGAGTATTAAGAACTTTTAATCCCACTTCTCTAATTTTTGTAAATTGAAGTCAAAAAAACTTTCCCTCCGCCCATTTTCCCTCCCCTCCCCTCCCCTCATACCAAACAAGCCCTAAATGAAGAATTTAAAAAGCATAGGTTGAGAGGTGGATGCTAAAACTGGAATAAAAAATGTTCAACAATCAACACATATATAAGGATACTGCCTTGATACTTGGACCGCGGATAGTAAATATCTTCACATCTAGGACAGTATATTTTCACAGTACTTGATCTAGGAATATCCGATTGACCAACTGGAAGACAGGGTTGTCCAGAGCAGTAAACTCTCGGGCATCTCCCAAAATCATAGTTTTTGTACTTGTCCAGCTGAGAAAACAAAACATTCTTATCAATGCCAGTTTTATATGGCAGTAAACCATCTAAGCAGCGATCATAGATAGCAGAATCTCACCATAGCAGCCATTCCTCTGCCAGTCAATATGTACCGGGCATGAATAAGACCATAAAGCATTTCTGCTGCCGATTCAATTAACTCATTTTGTTCCTCTGTGAACGTGTCACCTAAACACTCCAACCATCCAATATTAGCATTTACTCAAAACAAACCATAGCATAATCAGAAAGGTTATAAGAGCTACAGGCATACATATTAACCTAAATTCATCTTAGAATGTTAAAGGCAAATAAATTGTGCAAAAGAGTCAAGAGTAAAATGTACCACAAATTTAACACCATATATCAGTCTTGTATAAAAAGTCTAAAAATAGTGAATCTATGACTTACCATGGGAGGATTCAACATCCAAAATCAAATCAAGAGCATAATCATAGTAAGGAACTTGACTACTTAATCCACAGAGGTTGAAATCATCTTGAATGTAATCATCATCAACCTCGCAAAAGAATTCATTTCCTCTTAGATTGCAGAACCACGAAATCCAAGATGTGTCATCTCCATCAGAACCACTAACATCTGACTCCTCACTGTCTGTTTCAGATTCCTCTGCAACTAATGCATATAAGATTTTTATCAGCTCATCATTCATCAATGCCATTATTGGCACTATAATAATTATGATATCCATAAATACAACAGGTCTAATTATGGGATAAACTATGTAAAACAAGTATTTATCTTCTCCCTCGCAAAATGCAGGATTTTCTTCCATTTCCCCCATACTTCACTCATAGTAAGCAGAGTTATTACGATTAAAAAACAGATCGGATACAAAAAATAACACAAAAAGGAAAAAAAGAAAGAAAATGACTTTCACTCGTTTTTCGCCTTTTAATATGCAGCGACCAAACAATTTGCTTACCATCGGAAACGTTATATTTCTTAGTAGATATGGAGGCAGAGCGAGAATCCTTGTTGTGATCAGCAGGTAGCTTTCCCGTCAAGACAGATTGCACCGACCTATCTTTGCCGTTGATTGCCCTAGAAGTGGACGGCGAGGATCGCTCAAGCTGCTTGTCGAGAACGTCGTTGATTCGCTTTCGATCAACGGAATTCACCTCCGATTTGGACCCAACACTTGCTCGCTCTCTGTACATAATACCTATTTCCCACCAATTCCTCTTTTTCCCTGATTCAATTTCAACAAAATATCGGCAATTTCATAACGTTAACAACAAATCGCGATTAAGACAACCCTTTCAGCTTTGAATGAAGCTAGGGTTCTTGATGCAGCTTCAGGTTCCAGGAGAAGCTATTCCATTTCTATAATTTCTCTATTTGCTTTGTTATGGGCAAATCACACAGACGCAACAGGCTCTTCTTGAGAGAGCTTTTGGAAATCTGCAGAAAATGAAATGGCGATATTTTTATGAGGGCAAAGTTAGTGAGGAGATGATTAAATTATTAACAGTGTTTTAAGGAAAATGTTTAAAATTAATGGTATAGCATGGATTATTCATGGTTTTTAACACATTGGATGATAATGTTCATATTTGGGAAATTGTATACAAATAATTTTGTATTTTGTTTTGTTAATAAGGGTGAAATAAATTTTATTAAATTCATGTATCGGAACGTTAAAATAATTTCGATCATACTTTTATTATTTTTTATTGAAAATGAGACGAGAAGATAAAATTACTCACTAGGAGTGGGAATTAATTCCCAGATTCCAGGTCGCTTTTCATGCAGTGGGAATCCAAATTAGATCACAAATTCTATATATATATGTGTGTGTGTGTGTATTTGGCCAGACTTGTTAGTGAGAGCTGGGGAATAGCCTAGCCATTTCTCTGTAATAATTTTGGCTCGGTTTGGGCTTTACAAATTTTTGTTTAATTTAAAAAATACAGCTCATATGGAATATTATCTTTTTTAACAATGCATTCAGCGAATTTTCCCATATGCATCCTATATGTTAAAGTTATTTGTGTTGTACTTTCTCCTAACAGCTTCTTAATATAGGATCACTTTGACTTTTTTTAAAAATTAAGAAAGCTAGATAGATTATTTAATTTTAAGATATCTTACATATAATTGTATTATATTATAGTTTAAAAGTAAAGTAAATTAGTTTTGGGGGAGAAAGATAATTTTATATATTTTAAAGTAATTAATTTTGCATCCTTAATTTCTCAAAAAATGTTAAAGTGATCATATAATTAGGATATGAGGAAGTATCCATCACCTAGAAGTATTTTTTATAAGTGCACCAACACTTTGTATTTATAGAAACTGCTTTAACAAGCTGGACACAACAAATAAATAGTTTAAACTTTAGAGCATTGGATGCATCATATGCTAATGCACCCGAAAAGTATTTTGGGTGCTAGACACACCTCTTGAGGCTAGATGAGGTGGTGATAATATACCCAAATGCTTGATGCAATTGCCTGAAATTGAAAATACTACTTTTTTTTTTAATTTAAAATACTACTAATTTCAAATGATCTCATACATTTATCTAAAGAATGGAATAAAAACACAGGTTCGGCATCGGAACCACCTTACAATGGATACGTTGTGAAAAAAGTATGCCCATGAAAAGTCCAACATTTCTCGCTGGGGAAAGCAAATGATGCTAGCATAAGATGGTTAAAGCCTTACACTGATGAGAATGTGGTACCCGTAGACTTTTGTATTTCAGTCCTGCAAGATAGATGAGTGGAAATTAATGGGAAGACGTGTGCTTTCTGCGGCTGAAAGGGACATATATTCTCTTGGGCCGCCCGCAAGAAGAGACACAGCTTCCCTGTCACAAAATAGCAACTCCAGTACACAAATCTCAGAATTTTGTGAACACATCATAGTATCCAACTATAGAACTATGTGCATATAATATGTATAAATGGTCCACCCCAAAGTTTCCTGTGCCAAGTACTGTAAATTAAGAAATGGTATAAATGCGGCAGAGTTACCAATAGTAATCCCAACTACAATCAAAACAACTACTGAGTGAGGTTTGGTATGAGATAATAAAAAGAAATACACCATTAGAAGTTCACAGAAGAAAATACATCAATAAATGAGCACCTGATCCAATTACCTAGCTTAACAATAGCCTAAACAAGTTTTACAAAAGCTCACTGATTTTCTCTTATAAGGGATTGAGGCTGACTGGATTTAAATCTTCAAATAACATTAAGCGCATGCTGCCTGCTGGACATGCCCGCATGTATATCTCTACAAAACTGAAAAATAACCGAGAATATAAAATATAGATGCCATCCAGCTTATTATCCACTGAACTTTTCATGGGTTGGGAAACGGCAGAGTTAAACCCGACATGTACAGACTCTTCTTTTGGTGAAAGCTTGAAATTCCACTCAGCATAATGGCTTGTGAACTTTAATTCAGCTTCATGGCTTGTGAACTTTGAAACCAAACACTCTTTGCACATAGCTCTGCGATGGTTTTGGTGGCTTCAGATGCCCATAAGTCATCAGGAAGAGGTGAGGAAATGTAGTTCCGAAATAAGCTCCATCAACATCTATTTTCGTTAAGGATGCTTCGATAAGAATTACTGAAAGGACTGTTCACCCGTAAAATTGAACCCACAACTACAAAAGCCAAGATATAGTGTAAAAAGCAGTAATTCCAAATATAATATCAAACTCAGGATTCCATCACAGTAAGAAAAGTTCAAGAGAATGGGAAACAATGCCAAACAATCAACAAAACAAATAGATGTCTGAGTTAAAGAGAATATAAAAGCTCAATACATAAATCAAGTTGAACTTTTTCCTCCTCAGGAGAAGAAATTGTTAGTTCCTGTCTAGTTCTTTCTCCGCAAAATTCAGAAAATAATAAGCACGCAACAAATCTTCTCAACGAATAATATAGCATATCTTTCTAAGTTCAAATCAGAAGGACCAGGCTGCATATTTCAATAGATATACATAAGGATACTGCCTTGATACTTGGACCGGGGATAGTAGACATCTTCACACCTGGGGCAGTATATCTTCACAGTACTTGACCTAGGAATGTCTGACTGACCAACAGGAAGGCAAGGTTGTCCAGAGCAGTAAACTCTTGGACATCTGCCAAAGTCATAGGTTTTGTACTTCTCCATCTGCAGATAATTCAACATCATTAGAAGTGACAACATTATGTACAGTAAACCATAGAACATGGATATATGAAGAAAAACTCACCATAGCAGCCATTCCTTTATTTGTCAAAACATATCGAGCATGAATCAGACCATAAAGCATCTCGGCAGCTGATTCAACTAACTCATTTTGTTCCTCTGTGAACATGTCACCTATACAATCCAATTAAGCTAAAATTATTGTTACATACTCAAACTTCAGTGGATCCTGGGTATCAGTATGATGTGGATGCGACTTCCTATACTCCTTACATTTTATATTGATGTTGATATTGATGATTATGCGGAAAGACCAGATAGGCAGTCAGATAAGCATTCATATCAATGAACAAAATGAATTCAACTTTAATGAGAAAGAGTTGAATTAATTCGCTCAAACGGCATTTGGAAGCATGAGAAATCTATAGCCATTATTCCAAACTAAGAAGATTAAATACATGAATGTGAACATAAGCTTACCATGAGAGGATTCAACATCCAAAATTAGATCAAGGGCATAATCATAGTAAGGAACTTGACTGCTTAGTCCACAGAGGTTGAAATCATCTTGTATGTAATCATCATCAACTTCACAAAAAAATTCATTTCCTCTTAGATTACAAAACCATGAGATCCAAGACGTATCATCCCCATCAGAGCCACTAACATCTGATGCCTCACTGTCTGTTTCAGATTCCTCTGCAGCCAATACGTATACGATAAATGTAAGCTAATTAATGTCAATCTGGGAAGTTCCATATCATGCTCATATAAGCATTATATATATCTATCCAAATTTCTCCTACATTCTTATTCACAGCTCTCACCTCCACTTTTGCAATATGTCAAGCTTTGCTGAGAGCTGACATTTTTTCTCAGTTTTTTTATCAAAAAGAAACAACAATAATAAACTTTGAAGATAAAAAGAACAATGCACACACATATCCACCTATAAAGGGTAGGCCAATACGAAAATAAATTTGCAGATATCGCACCAACATTTTTACGTCTTGGCTTTCTATGATATGCCCCTCATATATCCAATTAGATAAGTTGAACATAAAACCCCCAATGCAACAAGCTTACATAAGTTCGATATTTTCGAAGTGGGACAAAAATGAAGGTGAAATGCAGGATTTTCTATCATCTTCAATCAAAGTTTCCTCCCACCACAGCTTTTTCCAAGGAAAAAAAAAAAATCAAACCCTGGTTATTAATACACTGAAAAACAGATCAGATCTTAATACAAGAAAAAAACTTTTGAAATACAAGAATAAAGAAATAAGCTCAGATCAATTCTAACCATCAGAGGCATCTGGATTCTTAAAGACGGAGGCAGAGTTAGAATCCCTATGATCATAAGGTAGTTTAGCAGCCAAAATGGATTGGGCCGAACTATCCTTCGCCTTGATTACCCTGGAAGTGGACGGCGAAGATCGCTCGAGCTGCTTATCAAGGACATCATTGATTCGCTTACGATCAATCGAACCCACCTCGGACCTCGACCCAACAACACCTCGCTGTCTATACATGTCCTCTCAATCTCTCAAAAAACTAATCCAATCTCAAATTAAACAAAAATGGTACCTAAATTATGAAGCCAATCACGAAAAGAGATCATCTTTGTGGTGGCTAAGAGATCTGGAGGAGAAGCTATAGCACAAAATCTAAAGGGGTTAGGTTTGGGGGAGGGAGGAAGAGAAAGAGAGTGGCGATGACAAAAATGGGATTAGAGAGCAATATCTAGAAGATCAACTAGTAAAAAGCATAGCCATATAGGCTTCCAAAATGTTTGTGGCGAATTTGGGAAAATGGTTTACCCATGGACATGAATATGATGAATCGGCGCGACAGGATTACAGGACAACTCACCTTGTGTTTTACTCCTTTGGGGGAAGAATCTCCCACCTTAGCCAATAACAAATCCTCTGTATCGCACGTGATTCTCACGTTTCGTGGGACCACTACCTATTTATCCTTTTTTTTTTCTACAAAATGCTTTTGGTAGAATTACAAGTTATAACTAGGTGCTAGATAAGAGAATTAATCACAATGAGGCCCCAAAAAATCATAAAAGTATATTGAAATCTCTAGGGAAATGATTAATATTAAATGGCTTGTTATTGGCAACTCATTGCGTTGTCAATGCAGCTCGACGAGTTATTATTGACAACGAGTTGTTATTGACAACTTTTTTGAAAACTTAGTTATTATTTACAACTCAAGAAATTGTTTTGACAGCTCATTGAGTTGTTAATGACAAATCATTTAATGTCAGCCAAGCCTCTAAAAATTTCAATGTATTTTAATGGTTTTTTAGGAATTAATTGTTATTAATTCCCTTTGGTAAGTATTTGTAGTTTTCCCAACGTTTTTCTCATTTACTTCGATTACTAAAGGAAACCTTTCTTTTAATCCACATTGTGAGCTCAGACTCATCAGAATACGAGTTTTTTCGACTATCAAAGGAAACCTTTCTTTTAATCCACATTGTGAGTTCAGACATATCAGAATACGAGTTCTGCACCTCCAATAACTCCTTAATGCTCCAGCACATTTTGTACATACATTTATCATATAATTTGCTTTAGTAATGATCCATCTGATAGTGTTTAATAATTACATAAAGTGATTCAGTCCCAAAAAAAAATACATAAAGTGAGCATTATGCACTCGATTAATCTCATATATTATATATGGTGTCATGCACATAAGCAAGGCTACCTACCAAGAATCTTATTCTAAACTCGAACAAATCCTTTCATGAATGATGTCGGCAAGCAATAAATGGAGCTTAGAAGGGATTAGAATTTAAGATTCCATAGCACTGCCATTACATTAGGGAAAGGGAACTTCACTTCGTTTTATCAACTATTAAATATACAATATTTTTATCTTTTTATAATTACTTTATAGCAATAAGTAAAACCAGAAAGATGAAATGGAGATCACCAAAAGTTGTCTGTTCCTCGCCGTGACACAAGGGGTCAGCAAGGGAGGGAGGATGGAATGCAGAGGGCGAGATTTGTGGAAATGAAATTGGCTTCCATAGTTACAAGATGGAAGCCAATTCCACTAATGATGGAAGAACTGGAATTGGAAAATTTCACAATACTACCGCCAAACAAACATTTTCCCCAATTCTAATTCTATACCCCCAATTCCAGTGTGACTGATGCAGTGGAGCAACGTAAGAGCCACAAACATCAAACTGCTACTGGTTACATCCATTTTCCACAGAATATAATCTTTATAACTACGAATATAAACCATATTAGTGGATGATAAGATACATACTGCACATCTGATTACCAGTCTAATCATCAGCAAAATACTTCTCCTCTGCATCAACGTTGGCCTCCCTCTGCCAATGATCATCAAGGGTCTCATCATTGTCTATCCTAGAGTAATCTAAATGTTCCTTATCTTCCCCCAACAAAAACTTCTGCTGCATTATGTAGGTGAATTGATTCAAACGATCCTGGATTTCCTCAGGAGATAAAGATGACTCCTCATTCTCCCTTGTTTGGTAGGATGGAGATAAAGATGACTCCTCATTCTCCCTTGTTTGGTCCGATGGATCATCCGGTTGACTTAAGCGCGTCTGCAAGTCACAGCAAATATTATATTCATTAGTTCAACACACAGTATATAGTTTCAAATTCCAAGGCCAAATGTAACTGACGATATGATATAGAATTAATATTCTGTAATGAAGGAATTAAGAGAAATGGGTAGAAAGAGAGAAGAACATAAGTTTAGAGGGTTTAGAGAACAAGAAGGCAGCCGCAAGGAACAGAGGAACTTAATTATAATTCAAATGCAAGACAGAAAAATTTATCATTCAAATGCAAGACAGAAAAATAGCATGCCCTGATCTCAGGATTATATCATATTGACCTGATTAGTATTACATTGGGCCTAATTAAACATAAGCTCATTAAGCCCAATTCATATTAATAGCTCAATTCAGTCTTATTAACCCCAAAACATATTAATAGCCCAATCCCGTCTAATTCTAATTAATTAATTGATCCCGTTAGTTAAGTAATCGGTATTAAGCGCGACTCTACTCAACAAACCAAATTAATTAACTCTATTCCTAATTATATTATCATATCACGATACCACCAATAAGCAAGAGCCTATGAAAGGAAAGGGAATACAATTAGCTTGAGCATGGTAAGGGGCTGTGGTATTTTCTTAGCCATAAAGTGCTTCAGAAAACCGGATGTCAAGTAAACCTGCTGGCTTTCTAAGGGTTTGACAGTTTTTTACCAGTTTTTCTTTTGTCTGGTTTGGGCTTAGTTCAGCGCTAGGCCCGGTACTAATTCACTGATTTTTCCAACTGGATTGCCAAAACTGATTTTAACTTATTACCTAGAAAACAAGAACACCAACAAAAAACAGAAAGAGGATAACCAAAACCTATAGGTGAATGATTTTACATCTAAACAACTCAATGCTGATTGTCAGCTGTTATATCTTCAATATCTCCATGATATGATTGAGATTCAACTTGAAACCAGATGACAAACAAGTAAGAGTTGACACAATATCATTGAAATTTCAATTTATCCTCTCATCACCCCAAAGGCAGCTTCTTCAATTTCGTCGACAAGAAATCAAAAAATATCCATGACATCTTGGGGAGGAAAGATAACGAGAGATTAAAAAAATAATTGGATTGTATGTGAACTGTATGACATGCAGAATATTCAATCCCCTACTAGTTAAACCAAATTAGTCAAACATCAATGCAAGACATCACAAAAGACCATCAAGATTGCCAGCAAGTTCGCTCACAGTTGTAAATGATATATGAGAGCATACTCGTACTTCTACATGAAAGACAAATAGAAAATACAATAATTTAATAGCCATATATCTCATTAAAAAATTTAGTGATGACTGTCAGCTGTTTTATATTCAGTATCTCCATGATATGATTGAGATTCAACTTGAAACCAAAATCAACAAACATGCAAGAGTTGAAACGATATCATTGAGGTTTCAAATTCATTCTCAAATTCCCAAGGGCAGCTTCTTCAACCCGGTCAATAAAGTGAGATCAAAATAATCAAATCGTATTTGAACTGTATAACTTGCAGAATATACAATCCGCTTCTAGTTAATCCAAATTAGCAAAACATTACCAAGCATCAATGCAAGACATCACAAAAGAGCATCAAGATTGCCCGCAAGCTCACCCACTAACAGTTGTAATTTGTAAATGATATAATAGAGCATAGTCACGCTTCTACACGAAACACAAGTAGAAAACACTACCCCATAAAACCCAAAATATAAAGCAAGTTTACAGTGTCTTACCGCAGTAGGATGTTCATCACTAATAACTTTTCTCCTTTCTTCTTCTAGCTCTTCCTCCTCCTCCTCCTCCTCTTCCTCTTCCTCCTCCTCCTCCTCTTGAATCCTCTCATTACCAATCCAGTCCCTTTCAGCCACACCCAACCTCTGCTGCTCCCCCCTAATTTTGGCAACAAGGAATGCTTCCTCGGACCTCCTCATCAAAGTCTCCGACCACCTCTCTCCAGGCCTTGCCATACCTCTGCCACTCTGGTCCTGAAATCTCCCCACATACTCGTGATGAAGATATGGCTCTCTCTCCCTCATTGCATCCTCCGAAAAGTAGTTCCCATCGCCCATCAATTTATCCAAGTAAGCCCGCCTTCTGTTCTTCACAGTCACCGACCTCATCCTTAACTCCTCCGACGTTGGATTCATTACACTCCAAAGACGCTTCAAATGCCAATTAATTTCATAGTCGGACTTCAGCGCATCAAACTCGTGCAGTTCATTACTCCTAAGTTGGGACCCATACCGTTCTACACAATATTCAAGCAACACAACACAAATTAAACCGCCAGTCGAAAATGCTTCATTATGTTGAAACAAATGTTTGAGCTGCCTATTGTTTAATTGAACTGAGGAAGAAGATTATGAAAAAACGAAGAGAGGAAAGGAAGAGAAATTAACCTAAGAAAAGGGCGACGTCTCGAGAGAGAAGGTCGAGAAAGATGGCCTTGCGTTGAGAAGGGTCGGCGGCGGCTGATTGCAAAGCGCGAGGGAAGTAAAGGTTCTCTAAAGACGATAACCTCTCTGATATCTTCTCCATTGCATCGCCGATTATTCCTCCATTCGTTTTCTCCTCCATTTCTTCCTCTTCTTCGTCTTCCTTCTGTGTGATCGCTTATTCTCGCAACAAGTCGGTGCGTGTATGTGTGTGTACATACATACATATATACTACCCCCTCCGGTACTAATTATTATAATTATAAGAGCCAGTTGACTTTTTTTGGAGAGATTAAAAAAGTAAATTAGAAACCTAAATCTTAATATATGTGACATGTAATTAGATTATATGATAGTTTATAAGTAAAATACTGTAACTTAATTCTGAGGAAAAAAGACAAATATAAACAATTTAAAGTGGTGTATTTTGCATCCTTAATTTTTCCAAAAAAGTCAACTGACTCTTATAATTAGGATCGGAGGGAGTATATATCTTCTCCTCTGTACATATTGTTTGGAAACCGAATTATCCTACCCCATTTCGTTTTGGACCATCTTTTGGATATTACATCATGATGTGTTATTGGGCCCATTTTTCTTAGATTCTAAGCTTCTGAGGATTAAGAAGACCCAATCAAGAACAACAAAGTTTAAAGTCCAAACAGATAGTTAAGAAAATTCTTGGTACCAAATAAAAAGATAATAAAAAAATTCCTTGAAATTTTTGTGACATAAAACTTAGGGAAAATTCCAAAAAAAGATCCTCAAAATAGTTAAAGGACAGTTTGCTACACCGAAATTTGGAAAAGACAATTCAGTACAAATGACTGAACTGTCCAACCCAAATTTAAGTGAAATGTCAAAAATACCCTTGCTTTACCAACTTCTTTAGTTTGTTCCCAGAATTCTATAAGGGATTACCAACATGTTTCTATCCAATTACCAACTTCTTTTGTTCGTTCTCATAATTGTATAAGGGATTACCAAATGCGGATAAGGAATTACCAACATGTTCCTATCCCATACCAACATCATTACCAACTTTTTTTGTTTGTTCCCAAAATTGTATAAGGGATTACCAAATTCAGATAAGGAATTACCAACTCTGGATAAGGGATAACTAACATGTTTCTATACAATTACCAACATCATTACCAACTTCTTGTTGGTAATCCCTTATCCTAAGTTGCTAATCCCTTATCCGCATTTGACAATCCCTTATACAATTCTTGGAACGAATGAAGAATGCATGGAGTTTAGAAAAAAGTTTTAAAGTAAGGGCATTTTGGACATTTCACTTAAATTTGGGTTGGACAATTCAGTCATTTGTACTGAATTGTCCTTTTCAAATTTCGGTGTAGCAAACTGTCCTTTAGTTTGAGGGTCTTTTTTGGAATTTTCCCTAAAACTTAACTTTGGAGATTATGAAAAATTAAAAACGAAAAATGTTGAGAAACATAGAACACAAACACTAGTTAACCCCTATCTTTTGCTCACTGTAAGACAATTTTAATAAAAGAAAAATGATAGTATGTTATATAAAAGATTGGGCTCCATTACAAAAGTTAACTAAATAAAATACCCATCTTTTTAATCCGTCCATGTTCTGGGCTGCATCACGTTAATTGACATATCGAATCAACACACGAGGGTTCTGGCTCAAAAACAAAGGCTATAAGATTGCGCTCCCCTAAGCTTTAATTTGTTTTTCTTTTAGGCTTCAGCCTTGTTTTGTACAATAAAGAACCGTCTGTCCATAGTTTACTACTGAACTGGACACAAGTGATAACATCTGAACATGACTTTACTTCTGTAATACATTGTCGTTTGAAGCATTTTATTCACCAAGATTTATAAGTTTACAAAGTTAACTGATATACAAAAAGACTATTATCAATCCCAAAACTTCTTCCTCGTAAGCGTACATATCGAGCTACAGTCATTGAAAGTCCAAGAGAACAAGTACCCCGGAGTTCAATTTCTTGGTATTCTGCCCAACATTTTCATTACTATGTCTAATCTGTGGGCAGTAAAAGTCACAAGAATTACAGACGCCTCAGGAGATTTTTCCAGAGGGACGCCCAATCAAACTTCCTGCTGAGAATCAAAATCTTCAGTAATTCACCAACATTTCCATCACAAATCATTCAACCCAAAAGTAGTACTATAAGATTATAACCCAGTGTAATTTCCTCTTCATTAATAAATTATGCTTTTACTCCTGTTCAAGGATTTCCATCAAGTATCAGAACAACCAAGAACCGATTCAAGCCACAGGGCAACATCCAGACTTGATTTCTGTTTCTTGACAGATTCAAATTGTATAAACAGCTGAAAAGATCTCCTGATTCTTCACAACAGCTCAATATGACTAGTAATTGCTTCTGGACAAGACTGGCCCTGCAGAAGCTCCAAACGAGTGAAGGGTGGAGCAAACTGCAATATGTAGTCTTCATCTGAAAAACCAGGCATGTTCATATTACATACTAATAACCACCAAACGAATAGATCTGGCGCTTAAAGTTGCATTTGCAAATTTCGTCATGTAACTTTTTTATCTACTGGATGAAAAAAAAACTGAACGGTTCTATAATACTCACTCTCCTTGACTGTTCCATAAAGCCAGCATAAAACTTCATCTGCAAACGCCAAGCAGACTCCTCCCTGCCAACAAGTTTTTTTAACATCAGGAAAAAGTCATGTTAAACCATTTTTGAGAGTCTAACTACTATGATTTTCTAGTTCCCTTAATGAGGCAATTTAAACTGATAGTAAGATTAAGTGGTAGTTGAATGACAGGTAATTGAATGACAGGTATGAACAAATTTTTTTTCCATATATATGCTTCATGTCTCAACAAAAATGACTATGCGAACATCTTTCCTTTTGGTTGTCAAGTCTGGAACCCACAGGAGAGAGAAATTGGAGCGTACAGTAATGGTAAATTCACTATTGCAATCACCAAGCAAAGTAAATATTAGCAACATGCATCCTGTGATAATTAAAAATTACCTGCCAGTAGTTCTTCATTTTTATCCTGTGAGTGATGTCTTTGGTTCTTAGTCTTTCTGTCCGAACAAGTCGACCAGCATCATCTCTACATTACAGCCAAAATATTTTACCAAAATACCAAGTCAGACTGTCAGTAGCAAGCTTTCACATTTGCAGTGAAAGCTTGATGGAGAATGGCACATCTGATGCAAAAGTTACTACGCATTTCAAGCCATAATCTGCTCATATCAATCGATTATATGAAAGCTTGTGCATGGTATGATGATCACAATTACCTAAATCCTATGACTATGTATGGAACTCCTGCCAAAAATGACTGAATCTGCAACAATCAAGAATAGAGGTTTTGTTAAAGAATAAATCCAATCAAATCGTAATTTTTAAAAGGACCACATTGTATAGAACGACTCTCATGGTAAATTCATAACGAAGACAAAAAAGGAAGAAAATTCTTAAATAAATACTCCCTCCGTCCCTTATTATAAGAGCCAAAGAGGTGAAATCACACATATTAAGGAAGTGGTTGAGAGAGATAAATGTGTCTGAAATAATTTTGTTTTCTTAAGATTGCCCTTATTTATGATTGAGTACATAAGAGAGAGAAATGTGATAATAGTATAATAAATGAGTATGAAAGAGAATGTAAATAGAGAGAATAATGATGGGTAAAGTGGGAAAAAACTCATTAAATACTTTGACAAATTTAGACATGCTCTTATTAAAAGGGTCAAAATCATTCAAATTTTTTGCTCGTATATATAAGGACGGAGGGGGTATAAGCTAATCTCCAGAATACAAAGCTCAATTCTCAAACCAATAAAATGAACAAACATCTAGCTCAAGAAGGACACAACTGAAAATGATGCAATAGAAATACTTGAGAGGAAAGCATATAAATTGGTAGCATAAGATAGGATGAGCTTTACCCAAAACTTCAGCAATTTTTCTCTCTCAAACTTTTCCTCGGTATGATAGTCCAACTGCATCGTTGAGGATGATATGTTGTTAAAAGCCTATATCATGACTATAACAAGAAACCAAGAGAAATGGGATGTGAAGTCAAAGAAGAATAAGATGCAAGGAAGCTGAGACTTTGTCCACCTCACGACTTGTCTTTAATTCAACGTAAAATCTCCTTCCATCATCAGTTGAATCACAGCAATCCATCTCAGCACCCATCAAGATGCGGTGAGCCCCTAATTTTGTTTTGATCACAGAACAATATTCGACATTGGCATCAACATGATGTATCCCCTCTCCATCAGACCTTCTAGGATCTTCAGTGGCAAGGCTCTCGAAACAATATCCCCAATAACATCTGATTTCAAAGAACACTCATTATAAAGCTTAACTGATCAAAATTTTTAAAATACTGTTATAACAATGAGGACAATCGATTACTGTTAGGCCATTTATATCCCAAGTCCCAACTAAGCTGTATAAAGCAAAACTTCTCCTTTTTCCCTTTTACTGTATGAATTACATATCACTTAGCTACAATTTAACTGACTTGGGTCAATACATCATCTATCTACAAACCTAAGTTTATATGTATGTCTCAATATGATTCAAGGCAGACAGGCATTTGTATCCAACCATTACTGCAGGAATGAACATCATCAAACCGATTCACACATCTCACATATCACGCTGGTTCGATCTCAATTGTTTGTCCTCACCAGCATCTTCCTCCTTCTCCCCCGCCCCTAACCCACCCCCTCATTTTTTGTTTCTCTGTCTGGGGAAGAACTACTAAGGTTAGCATTGCAAATATTCAGAATCTTCAATTCCCCTTCTCCCAGTGCTTCTTTTCTCCTTTTGGGTCAATTCATCATTTTAATGCTACTTCCAATGCGTCTCTCTTGATTTCTCTATGCATCCCGAGTAAGAAAAGGATATGGAAGTATAGTACCTCCGGCGATCCAAATCACTCTGAGGTCTTTCGGGTAGTTTATGCACGTCAAGATAAACAACTCCATTCCTTTTATGCACCCCCATTTCCCAGGGCTCATGTCGGACATAAGCAGTTGCCATTATCTGCAAAAGAGGTCATTGAAAAAAGTATTAATAGTGTTTATGTATCTAGAAAAGCTCATCAGGAACTCTTAGACAAATTTAACAGCCCAAAGGCCATTACTACTTCACAGGAATAATGCAAATAATCTCATATGAAGAGATTCTGGCTCCATTACCTTGTTAAGATTATTACGAAATGTCTGCAAAAGATCAAAAAGAAGGCTAAGGTAAGAACCTTCAGAACTTACATTGTAAAAGCATTACATGGTTACAAAAACTTAAATCATCAAGTTCTTTATACCACAAAATGAATGTTTTGGAGGGGAATACTCTTGTCTCTAATGCAAGCAAGAAGATCACCAAAGCCCTCCGAGCCTAAGTCTGCATCAGGGGTTAACCATAAAAGAAAGGGCACCATCAGTTCTGATATGCGTATCCCCCAAATACCAATATACAATAAAAGCTCTACAGTTCTAACGCAATAGTCGAAAGTTATAAACCACATGTACCTTTTTTAGGAGTAAATGTATCATAACCGTCATTCAAGTCAGCTCCAACGTCTTCAGTGATAAGGCGCTTAAAGAGTCTCTAAATGAATGAAATAGAAGGCACTTAAGTATACAAGACATCAGCAAAATTATCACATACATGAAAGAATAAATGGTACCAGAAAAATCAAATGAGATGAGCTCCGTATGGCTTACCAAGTTGCGATCATCAAAGTAGACCTCTCCACCTTCTGCGCGACTATAGCAGGCAATTTCACATGGCTACAAGAAAGGAAAACGTATGGTCAGAACACATGCTAACAAGTAAACAAAATTGCAAATGTGTGATGGGGAAACACAAATTAAATTATTAAAGCTCCGTGTGACCATTTATTTCGCATAGAAGCAGGATATAATATACCATTACTGTAAATTTGGGATGACATGATGACAAACGTGGGCATAAAATTCCAGCTTCAAAGTTCAGAACAATTTGTTTTGCACTCTTACCCCTTAAATGATCGATACATCGGCAAATAAAGCAGAGAAAAAAAAATATGTCCCTACCTCCTGAATAGCAATACACTTTCTTGACAGAGTCTCTTCACTCTTGGAAAGCTTCAGCTCAGCAACAAATCTCTCATCGTGGCGGCCATTTGCAAACCTGTTCCCATAACCAAAATTTTGCCTCTGAGGATAAGGTCCAGGACGAGGAAGAAGTCCAGCTCCTCTATCATTCTGCCAACGACCACGGCCAAAACCCCCCCTACCCTGATGATTACTTGTATTGCGGACCGCAGGCAATACTGCAAGAGAAACTCACATCTAGCTAAAAAGAACAAATTGACAAAGAAAATCTACAAAGTTATTCACTTTCAGTTCAGTAGCATTTTCAGCTGCTTCAAAAGTTCAGGTGCCCCATCACTTCCTTGACATAAGATATGACAAACTATCCAATTGAGTATGGCGGCACTCAAAGTGAGCAAAGTATAAACAAAATTTAGCGCACATGTAGTATAATGGGCCAAGCAAGAAACCCATAAACTCAACGCAATACACAATTAGGGAATTACCAGGAATAGAGTAAGGACTTTGAGGAAGAGTTTTACAATAATCTTCATTATCAGAACCAAAAAGGTCTTTATCATCGAGGTCATCATAATATACCCTATCACTATGCTCAACCTCCTCGCCATTCTCTTCGTCTTCATCGGCGGCGACAGCAGCACTGCTAGCACTTCCGCTACCACTGGAGGAATCGCCGCCGCCGCCGCTAGCGTTGGATGAAGAAGCAGACGATGAAGAGGATGAAGAAGAAGAAGGAGAAGAAGAAGCGGAGGAGGAGGAAGAAGAAGGGGAAGAAGAGTGGGTCCCACCATGGGCCTCTTTGTCGGGTTCCTGATCGTAATGTTCGCCGAATATATCTAGGCCCTGCTCTGAGAAATCCATTCCGATGATGATCTCCTTCTTCTACTGTGTGCGTAAAAGGTTTGTGCTTTATGCTCGTACAAGCGCAAGAACAACCAAGTTCGATTCTTTTTTAATTTTTTGGGGGCGAAGAAGAAGAGAGATCGAAATCGAATGGAACCCCAAGCGTCAATTCGTTCTGGGTCCTTGACATGACGCCATGTGAAGTGAACCACACCGTTTATTATTATTGCCTGTGGCTGCCTACCTTGCTCTCTCTCTCTCTCTCTCTCTCTCATGTTTTATATATGTTGGGAATGGGCCTGTCTTTTACAATATCTCTTTTCTAATTGGGCTATAAAGGGGAGTAAAGAATTGCTAACAAAGTCGAAAAGTACTGGTGGAGTGATGGTAGATGAAAATCAACAAGTGAGATTGTTTCGGAGATGAGATGAGAGCAATGTTTGAAGCTTTAAAATATGCGCATGTCAATTTTGCAAGTCAGGGATCATTTGTGGTTTCATAGAAGTTCAAATGGTTTAACCCAAAGTTTGTGCCATCAATTTCTTTTCCTGAATTCATCGTTCTGAAGAATTATTTCTAAGGAAAAGAAACAGAATGGAAGATAGTTATTAATATACAGCTGGACCCAACATACTTAAGTACTATAGTTAGACTTTTTTTCTATAAAGATTAAAGAAACAAAACGAACCACTTAATTATAATGTATATTGTATATTAATATTAGATTATATGTTTAACTTATATCTCAAATAAACTAGTTTAGAGAAATAATTTAGGCAAAATCAATTTATAAATAACTTATTTAACTTTCTTAATATTTTTTTAAAAAAGGCAACTAACTCCTATATTTAGGAACGGAAGGAGTAATAAAAATTCGTCGGAAAAAATGCTAATAAAGATTTAAAAGTCGGTAAGTGGAAGGGATTGTCCCAATACTAAACAATAGTTCCTAATATTTTTTCTTGTTATTACAAAAAAATTTGGTGGGCTGAGCTACAAACTTCATCAGAGTCCGAACATGTTTTCAGAATCAGTGCGCTTACATAGATCCTTACATATCATCCGTCAAGAAAATCTTCACATTTGTGGTGAAATCTGAACTAAGACCTTGTGAATTATGGGCAAACTTTTCACTAACTGGTTGTCAATTCCATTGCAAGCTCTCCTTTTATGAGAGTGAAAATGGAGACAATTAAACCCAAGAAGAATGCCAAAATCAATGAGTTGGCTATTTAACAGAACAACCCAATCATTTTTTAATTAAAACTTACTAAAGCATGCGATTACATTACAATTCTTGAGTTGGTAGAAATTTACAACACAGAGAACCCTCATGTGTGACATGAAGAGATCCGTCTGCTAGTTTGCCACAAATTATGCGGATGCATCAATACATAAATATTACTCTCATGTTTAATTAATACCTACCCACTTCCTAAAAGCCTGAACATACTCAAGCCTTCTGCTTTGTGCCTCTGTTCTAGCATCTGACGCTTTTAAACTCCTATAAAGATTCCTATGGAGTCTTAGGAACTCACTTTTGTACATCCACTTATCAGTATATAAGTTTTGGTCTTTCATATGTCCAATGACCTCCATCACTCTCTCAAAGTAACCACCTTGCAGAAAATTTAGCAATAGTAACTCATACAAATCTCTATTTGGCTTTAAACTGCCATTGCTCATGAATCTCTTGATATCTCCCCATAAAATTGTGATTTCACGATACATACCCAGAGACGAATATCCATACAACATATAAGCAAAAGTTTGGACTGTGACTTGAATATTTCTTTCTTTCAATCTTCTATAAGCCTTCATCATGTCTTCTATCATTCTTGCCTTGCTAAAAAAGTAGATACAAGAATTAAGCTCATAAATTGTAGGGGAAAATGTCTCCTCCTCATCTTTCAATACTTGACCCAAAGTGACTGCTAAATCAGACAAACCAAATATATATGATGTATCTGCCTCTAGAATAAGTTTGTTGATATTGTCATCAGATAAGTTTTCATCCAAACCTTCCCTTTTCATTTGTTTTATAAGAACTTTTGCTTCTCTATGCATATTTCTTTTGTAATATGCTGACAATAGAGAAATATATGCTTCTAAGCCCATTCTAGACTCACAGGCTTCCATGTCATCTAAAATATCATGAGCAGAATCAAGCCAGCCAAACTGAATGCAAACACCAATCACATCAGAACATAAACTGGATCCAGATAATGAACATAAATCCTCTTGAATGCTCAAAAGAAGCTTTGACAATTCATTAATCCTCCCATCTTTCTTGTACCGACAGATGAACTTGGCAACAGCCCTGTTACTAAGCACAAGTTTTCCATCCCTGCAAAAAATAAGATGGTGTCTGCCTTCCACTTTAAGGACAGAATCCTTCTGCAGCATCTCAGGATCAAACTGTATCTTCAATCCATCCTTAAAGTGATGGGATCCGATAGCGACAAGACAAGGCTTTTGCAAGTGTTTCCTATCCTTTTTGTTGATATGAAAATCATGTTGTTTATTCATACCCAAAACAAGCTCAGCAGCAGCATTTATGTCATTAAATTTGAAGTGCAAGCTCAACAAACTATCATAGAACTGACGATAATGAGGAAGGTAAGGAGTTGATACTCTATCAACATGGCCCCTCAATTCCTTCATTTCATCTATCAAACCATTCATCTCTAGTATCTGCGAGATAATGACAATTGAGTGCGCATCAGCCACTGTGCCTGTCATTGGCATTAAATCCATGATGTATTGACCTTTCAATGATAATTTGAATCTCACACAAGCATCAAGAACAAGGTTAAAGATCATTGTATTTGGCTTGACCAGAACTGCCTCATGAACCCTTTTGTCATTTAAGGATTTAAAACAATCAGAAACTCGAACAAGATAATTGGATGCAATGTGTGACCCAATTTCAGTCTTCACCATATGCAAAAAAATCAACGACAATAAATTCATAGGGGGTACACACTCTTTCTCCAGCATCAGCCTGAGAATCATTGAGGCAGGGACTGGCATTTGCAGCCTTGCTAGGGAGAGAGCAAGTTTAGTTAAAGTATCAGCCTGAAGTAAGTTTGACTTCTCCTTGACAATTTGCAAAGCCAGATCACATGCTTTTCGTAACCAGACATGATTAGATGTGTAAGATAATTGAACAACCAGCTGATTCACTAGACAACTAGCAGGAAAGCCATAAAGGCTTTTAAAATCATGAAAGTATCCCCATGCCTCTTGCACTTGATGACTCTTCAAAGAACTCTCAAGCTTCCTCAACAGAATTTCATGAGAGGAACCTTCCCAAGACAATCTATCACAGGGGTTACAAGTGGAAAAACTTTGCAGAGATCGACCCAAATGTATGCAGTGACCATATGATACCTGACACCCTCGAAGTCGAAAATTGTAGACAAATTCATAAATGTTTGAAGTCAAGGGAGTCCTATGAAGGGCAAAAATCGTTCTAAGCAAATAACACTTAATGCAGTGATTATGTGATAAAATTTCTTTGGTGAAACCAAGCACCATCCCAATATCTCGTCGATATTTAGATTGAGCATTCAAATGCACCCAAAAGATGTTCCATTGTCAATCACCAAAAGCACCTACTCGTGCAAAAAATCCTTTATCTGTGTGTCATTATTTTTTATTCAAAGACGATATAAATCACAGATTCGGTTAGGAGATTGAGGGAATACGATGGGCTTCATCATAATAAGATACGGCTACACAGTAACAAGGAGAAAAAACAACGCTTTCAGTTGAACCAAAAAGAATTCGCAAAGAAAGCTTACCGGGGGAAGGATTCAACTAACCAAAGCTATGCTTAGCCTCTGAAAATGCTGAAGGATGGGAGACCATGAAGGTCGAACCATGAGAGAGGCTAGATTCCATAACAAAGTACAAAGAAACAATCCAAAGAAGAGGCTGAAAGTAACGTGGAAAGGGATTCTTTTTGGGAGGGAGGTTGATTTGCTGCTATAATTTTCATTATTAATCTGAGACTTTGGTGCTGTAAAACTAGGGTTCTCTTGATTTTTGTACTAAAACGAACGAAACTAGTCTGCTAGATGCCTGGGAATGTTGAAGAAAAGGGCGAGCGAAAGGGGGGAAGATGATGAACAATGGAAGGGCCTTATATCTCCCACAAATTTTATTACTTTGGCCATGTCAGCTATATGAATCACCCAGATTGTCTAATAACGTCAAAACAACGGTGTTAATGCCACGACATCGTTTTAATACCGTCAAAATCCTTGTTAGATCATGGGGACTAACATTATAGACACAAATAAACATAAGGGATTGAAAACTCTTGTCCGACAAAACTAAAATGAGTGCAAATTATAACAACCAAACATTATATTAATCTTTTGAGTTTTTTTTTTTCCAACCTTTGAGTTTTCAGTTTTCACTTTAGCCGATTTTTTCTGGGGGAAAATTCTAAAAAAAGACTCTCGAATTACCAAAAGGACACTTTGATAAAGCGAATTTCGGAAATGACAAGGCAGTACAATTTCGTACAGTAACTGAATTGTCCTTTAACAAATTTAAAGGAAAATTCGAAAATGCCCCTGGTACAAAAAAAAATTTTTAATGATGGGTCACCACCATTGTACCATCCTGAAAAATTAATTCAATGTTTAATGATTTTATTTAGGATTTTAATAATAAATTTGGCAAAATTATGGCTATCTTATTGAAATTGAGGTTTGTTAGGGATTTCTAGGGTTAGTATTTTCCTTATTTTAAGAAATATAGTTAATCATTTAATTATTTAATTGAATTGAAGGGTATAATTTAAATTTTGAAATTGAAGGTTTAATTTGGATTTGAGTGTTTAATTCGAGTTTGATGATTTAAATTAGATTTGATGAGTTAATTTGAATTTGAGGATTTTATGGAGATTAATTGAAGAGATTTATAGTGAAATGAGGAATTTCAACATGAGTTAAGATTTATTGGTAATGATTAATTTCACCAAGTAAGTAGGTTGAAAATAATTAGGAAATTATATTGATAATTTTGAATGGGGAATCTGAAAATAGAAAAATGATATGCTTGTTCTTATAAAAAAATATATTTGGATAGAATCTAAAACTTAGCTAATTATTTAAATTTTAGGGAGAGTTGCTAAATTAATGTTAAGATTTATTTGAAAATATATATAGCCACAAATATATATATATATAAAGATGAAAAGATATATAGATATAAAGATGATAAACAAAATACAATAATATATAATAATGAAAAAAAACGCATGGGCCATGGCCCCTTTCACGTTGCCACGTGCGTTGGGTTTCAATATATATATATATACACCCCCAACCATTGAATCTTCTCAATGGTGCGCCGCTCCGCTTCGTCTTTTCTTCGTTTTCTTCGTTCGTGCAGTGCGCAGGAGCAGATTTATGTGAGATTTATAGATAATTTATATAACTAAAATAACTTCTTTTAACTTAACTTCCTTCATAAAAGTTTTTATATATAATTTTAGTTTTTAATGACAGTAATATTAGGGTGATTAGAGCAAATATTAGAACTTAGATTTGAAGTATGAGTTGAGTTTTGATAATAAGTGGACGTACATTTGTTGAGGTAAATTAGTAGGTTAATTTTATGGGTTTAAATTTGTTTATTAGGTGATTTGAGAATTTAAAATAATTTTCTTGATTGAAAAACTTAGAGTTTATGAAGGATTTCGAAAATTTCTGTTTAGGTAATGAATTATGGTTTACCGTTTGGGTTATCTAGGTTGATCAAAGACATTAAAAAGTTTAGTTGTGATAGAGTTGATCCTTATGGGTGATTTTTCTTGATCTAAATAGCTTTAAGCTTGATTTTAATCAAAGAAATCTATGAATTTGGGTATCTGAGGTGAAATTATGGAATTTAAGAGACCATTTGGCCTCAACGATAATGCTAGTAATGTTGAATGGGCTAGGTTTGATGTATGAATTGATTTGGGAAAATTGGGTTATTTTATAGGCATGGGTCTAGTGGAATTAAATTATAAAGGATATAGGCCGAAGTTGGGAATAGGTAATAGAGAGTTTAAATTGTGAATTGTGTTTTGTATTAGTAGATAGTAATTGTTTGTGTGTTAATATGTAGAGTTTGAGTCGTGCTAAAATAGCACGGGGGGCTGCGCTGTTGTGAGATCGGTGCAGGCTACCAGGTAACTACTTCTGCTTGTTTGCGTGTGTATGTGTGTTAGTAAGTTTTTGGAACTTGAGTTTTGTGAATTTTTTATGGGATGGACGAACATGAATTTGAAGACTTATTTTATAATATAAACGTTTAGTGGAGTATGTATTTTTAAATGGCATGAAGGTGTGAACTTGTATGTTTTGGAAATTTATAGTATTTGTTAAAGATATCTGCATGATTGAATTTGAGAAATTCTGGAATGGACTTTGTGCCATATGTTGTATGTGTATAATTATGACATATTGTGCTGATTGTGTGAACACCGAATAAATAAATAAAAATTCCATCGCGCGATGAGGTTCCTTGTTGGCCCACAAGGACTAAATATCATAAAACGGAAAGACGAATTGGGGAGAACGCCCCCGTTCTCAAGCTAGGGTTGTGAGTCCCTACTGGACCGTATGATATCGGTGTTATGGTTGATTGTTTATGTTTTACCTTGTATCAGATTTTAACAAGTAATGTTGAGATATATGATTTATGTATGAGCTTTGAGGAAATTATTATGCGATCATGATAATGTGTGTAGAGTTTTGTGATGATATGTGATGCTCTGATTGTTGATCCTGAGATGATCATATGTTTTGGGATGTATAAGTTGTCAATTAATGATGCGACTATGCATTTATTTTGTACTTGTCATATGATTTAATCCTATATATATAGTAATACTCCACTGAACACTTTGCTAGCACACATCGCACGTAGGCGAGTAGTTAGTGGTTACCTGGGTCTACCCCCATTTTATCTATTTTTACAAGTCATAACAACATAAAAGGAAACCAAGGGAAGGATCCGGAAACACCTCACTAAACTTGTGAGCCTCTGGACTGGTGGGTCAGAGATTATTGCCACATTTAGGGACATGTTGCATGTTGTTTTTGCTTCTGCTAAATTCTAAGTTTTGTTGTTCTTTAATTATCCATGTTAGCATTTTGCCTTATTTAGAAGAATTCTTTTCTAACATGGATAACTTCTGTCGTATTATGTTGAATTCTTTTCTAACCATGATAGTCTTTTAATAATGGAAATTCTTTTTCTATCATGGTTAGGGCATTTAATTGGTATTTTATTGAAATAATGGAAATTCTTTTTCTAACTATGTTAGTTATTTTTCTTTGACAAATTCTTTTTCTAACATAGTTAGTCAATAAATAATTTTGAAATTGATGAATGGTGATTTAAAATGCATTGAAAAGTATAATAAGGTAGTAATTTTTACAACCACCACCAGCGATGGGCCCACCGCCGGCTGGGGCCACCCTCGCATGTTGGGGAGGGGGCAAAATAAATGAAAAGTGGAGGGGGTGGGTTGGTTTTACCACCAAGCCAACATATGTGTATGTTATATATATTGCAAACAATATATATTCCATGTTCTATTCGTTCTCAGAAACTTTCAAGGTATTCACAACTTCGCATAAGGGAATCCCAACTTTTGTTAAGGGATTCCCAGCATATACATTACCATTTACCAACTTCCAAAATACTTTACCGAATCTTCCTCCTTGTTACCAGAAACGTTCAAGGGATTCCAACTTCTCATAAGGGAATCCCAACTTTTGTTAAGAGATTACTAAAATACTTTACCAAATCTTCCTCCTTGTTACCAGAAATGTTCAAGGGATTCCCAACTTCGCATAAGGGAATCCCAACTTTTGTTAAGGGATTACCAACATGTACATCACCATTTACCAACTTCTAAAATACTTTACCAAATCTTCCTCATTGTTACCAGAAACGTTCAAGGGATTCCCAACTTCTTATAAGGTAATCCCAACTTCTGTTAAGGGAATCCCAACATGTACCTAACCATCCCAACTCTTTGGTAAATGGTAAACTACATGTTGGTAATCCCTTAACAGAAGTTGGGATTCCCTTATGCGAAGTTAGGAATCTCTTGAACGTTTCTGGTAACAATGAGGAAGATTTGGTAAAGTATTTTAGAAGTTGATAAATGGTAATGTACATGTTGGTAATCCCTTAACAAAAGTTGGGATTCCCTTATGCGAAGTTAGGAATCTCTTGAACGTTTCTGGTAACAATGAGGAAGATTTGGTAAAGTATTTTAGAAGTTGATAAATGGTAATGTACATGTTGGTAATCCCTTAACAAAAGTTGGGATTCCCTTATGCGAAGTTGGGAATCCCTTGAACATTTATGGTAACAAGGAGGAAGATTTGGTAAAGTATTTTGGAAGTTGGTAAATGGTAATGTACATGTTGGTAATTCCTTACCAAAAGTTGGGATTCCCTTATGCGAAGTTGGGAATCCCTTGAACGTTTCTGGTAACAATGAGGAAGATTTGGTAAAGTATTTTGGAAGTTAGTAAATGGTAATGTACATGCTGGGAATCCCTTAACAAAAGTTGGGATTCCCTTATGCGAAGTTGGGAATACCTTGAACGTTTCTGAGAACGAATAGAACATGGAATATATATTGTTTGCAATATTTATAACATACACACATGTTGGCTTGGCATGTGGAGGGGGTGGGTTCGATTCCCACCCCTCCACTTTCAATTTATTTTGCCCCCTTCCACAAAATGCCACGGGGCGGGGTAGGCCCCGCAGGCAACCGGAGCTCCTGCGGTCGGCGGTGGTGGGTGGTGGTGGTGGCCCATTATTAAAAAAAATAATTGAACCAGGGGAATTTTCGACTTTTCCTTTAAATTTGTTAAAGGACAATTCAGTCATTGTACGAAATTGTACTGACTGGTCATTTCCGAAATTCGCTGTATCAAAGTGTCCTTTTGGTAATTTGAGATTCTTTTTCTGGAATTTTCCCTTCTTCCGGTGAATTTGGCAGAAACAGAAGAAAATACAAAACAAAAACAAAATTTGGGTGACCCTGCAATAAATTAGTGCTCGTTTGGTTCACACACTAAGAAGGAATTCTTTTTTTTTCTTCTTTTCTTTTTTTGGTAATACACTCAAGGGAATTCTAAAGAGGAATGCGATATAATGTAATACTAGAATGTGAAGTCACAGTTCATCATATGAATTTATTTGGTTGGTCATCAAATAAATATAATGCATCAGCGCAAAAACGTTTGGTTAGAGTACAATGAAAATGAATACAAAAATAGGTGAAAATAATATAGAAAAAGACAAAACTATCATTATCTACATATTTATATATAATATTATGTGATTATTCTAAGATTAAGCCATTGTGGATTTCAATTGTTAAGCCCTACCTTAAGTTGAGCTTCTTTGATTGTGAATTTTGGTAGTGGTGTTTTATGAATTTTAATGAAAATGTGAGACAATGTGATGGACTTTGGAAAAAAAATTTTTGTTATTGTCTATTGGCTTATTTGGAAACGTTGCAATGAAAAGGTTTTTGATAACAAAGATTCAAAAACTGATGGAATATTTCTAAAGACTATAACCATATTGTCTAGTTTCAATGCGGCCAAAAATCATATGAACCAAGCCTAATTATAAGGAATTAACAAGGCTAATGTGATCCTTTTTGGTGCAACCACATGGCCACAGAGGTTAGTAAGGAGAGGTGGGCTGCCATACATATGGGCAAGAAATCTCCTCCATTATCCACTTGTTCTTTGCCGACGACTTGATCCTTTTTGGTGCAACCACAGGGTCACAGGTTCAGCTCACATATCAAGTCCTACAGGATTTTTGTCAGACTTCGGGTCACAAGGTCAGCTCCTCCAAAACGGAATATACTTCTCCAAGAACACAAGCTATCGAGAGGCATGCCTAATCAGCAGTACTCTGGGATACCAAGTTGCAGATAACTTAGGTCGCTACTTGGGGGTCCCACTGCTCCACAACCGAGTTACGAAAGACACCTATCATTTTCTGGTAGAAAGGGTACAAAGTAAACTAAGCGGATGGAAAGCTAAAACTCTCTCTCTAGCTGGGCGTATTACTCTTGCGCAAGCTACCTTGTTAGCCATCCCAGTGTTTGCAATGCAAACGACGAGACTTCCAGCAACCACACGTAGTAAATTGGAAGCTCTTGTTAGTGATTTTATATGGGGCACAACATCGAGCCATAGAGCTATGCACCTCGTTAAGTGGACCAACCTCTGCCAACCAAAGAACCGTGGTGGTTGCGGGCTTAAAGATTTTGAAGGCCAAAACTCTGCCTTCCTTATGAAGCTAGCATATGCAATGATAGCCAAACCTGAGGAGCTCTGGGTTAAAATATTACGTGCAAAGTATGGTTGGAATGAAGTTCATAAGAAGCCGATGAAGGAGTGGAAAGGCTCCCACTTATGGAATAGCCTAAATACCTTGTGGGACAGTACGAACATAGGTATCAAATGGGAAATAGGCAATGGCAAGAACATTGTTTCTGGTCAGACTTCTGGGTGGGGGATCTAGGACCCTTGAAGAATTTAGCTTACAGTCCTATTGGTAAAGAAGAGCTCCAAACAGCCCTGCCATATTATGTTATAGATGATGGTGAGTGGGACTGGGCGAAGTTTCAAAGCCGTTTGCCTGAAGACTTATGCAGCCAAATTGCATTGATGAGACCACCTGTATCAAACAGTGTACCTGATTCTTACACTTGGTCTCTCGAAGCCCACGGCAAATTCACAGTTAGCTCGGCGTATCAGCTTATCACAGAAGACAACTGGAACGATGAAAGCATGGAGTGGAAGCTCGCATGGGGCTGGAAAGGTCCCCAACGGATACGAACTTTTCTCTGTCTTGTTCTAAACGGCAGACTCATGACTAACGCAGAGCGAGTTTGAAGGCATTTGGCGGCCGAAAGCCTCTGCATGGTGTGTAACCAAGGCCCTGAGACACTTGACCACCTTTTCAGACATTGCAAGCAAGCCTTGGATTGTTGGAAGTTGATCATACCCCGTGGAAATTGGGACGGCTTCTTAGCCACGCCTCTTGACAGGTGGTTTAAGGAGAACTTGCGTATTGACAAAGGACATGCCACTTGGAGCACTTTATTTGGAATTATATGCTGGAAATTGTGGTCTTCGCGGAATGCTTACTTATTCAAAAATGAAAGAACCCATCCTCTACAGCTAATCAATGAATCTCTTGCGCTATGCCACCACACATCCCAGGCACGAGATACATGCATATGTTTAGGCCTATAATATTGTTGTAGTTCTTGAAACTTGCTATGTACTATACCATTGTAAATATCTCTTTTGAATAGAATATACATCCTTTTATTCAAAAACAAGGCTAATGTGATCAAATCTCAAATGGGGATGGAAAGATGGATGATTGCCAATATGGATGGAGCTTATTCTCACAAAGATGACAAGACATGTTGAGGCGGCATTATCAAAAATTAAAAATATAATCTTATTGAAGCCTTCTTGCTTAATATTCAATATGGGAACCCTTTAACAACAAAACTTTAGGTATGCCTTATTGGCCTTAGAAGGATATGGGGTGGGAATCATAAAAAGTTTGTTTGAGAAATGATTCTTCATATGTAATTAAGCTTACCAAGGATGGCAATAATGATCTTCATAAAAACTGGAATTTAATCATTGAAAGTCATCATATGTTGAAAAGGAATTGGTTAATTGATATTCAACACGTGAAAAGAGAAAACAACATAGAAGCTGATATTCTTGCCAAACGATCTTTAGAGATGTCATCTGATTTTCATTCGGTTCCTTCATGTGATTTTCGCTTGTTTACTTCTTGTAATATTTAGATTTTACCGCTTTCTTTTGTATATATATATATAAAAAAAAAAAACTAGCATTTAATTATATCTTGTCTTGCACGTGCTCATAATTAACTTCAATTTTGTTGAGATTTTAGTTTTCAGGACAGAATAAAATATGCTTTTCTTCTTCATTTATGCACTCCTTGAAACATGTTTAGCAATTTTATCTGAAGGAAGCATCAATTAGACAGTTTTACAACACACTATACAAATACAATGAAAAATTAAAAAGTGCAAGGCAAAATGCTTGATCCCTCTTCAAAAATGAATCCGGTACACACACGACAGAAGAGGGGTTTCAATGGAAGTCCTCCAAATAATACTATACATCTTAATCACTAGACTATATGCTTCTCCTGGGAAACAAAAAATCAAACCTAATATAGCTCCTAACTGCATAAACTAAATAGATATGTTCTCACTTTGTAATTTCGTCGACCTTGGAATTAAAAACAAAACTTGGGAAGGTGGTTGTTATGTCCCTGCATTGATTTCACAATTACATTGTATGAGCAAAACCGAAGTGGTTAAAGTAAATTACCATTCAAACAGAGTTATACATAGACATACCTCAGGTAGGGTAGGGTCATGACTTTTAGTAGCGATGGATTCTTGGTAACCAAGTTTTCCCATTCAGACTTGTCTATTTTCCCATCTTGATTTATATCAGCGTCCAAGAAAGTCTGCTCACAAGAACAGAAATGTCAGGTTTAAACCTCTGATTTTCTTATGCTTACTACGAGAAGGAAAAGGAGTTTGCAGCAATATAATTTTTTTATTTCTAATCATGACATCAATAACCAATACTTTTCAGAACATTGCTCAATTTTCAAGCTCTTTGACTTCTAATATTTATATTTTATATTATCTAGGTTTTAAACAAGGACAGCTCACTTTATCAAGAATTTTTTCTATTGCATCATCGGCCAACTTCGTCTCAGATTCTGAAAGAAGAGCAATTATCATTTGTTTGACCTGGCAAATCATCAAATTAAAATGAAGATGTTCCGTGAGATTAGTAGGCATATGTATAAAAAAAATAGTTACATTCGAATAAAATAGATAATGTCATTATCATTCTAGAGACTAAGAATGTCATTGCAAAGAAAAAATTTACTTTGATCTCACCTCTTGGCGCTCAATAAAACCATTATCGTGCAAATCATAAAGCCTAAATGAAACTGCAAGAAAATCCCAAACATTACTTGTCAGTACATCCAAATCACAACATTTGTTTTGAGTATTATCCATAAATCTATAGAGAAGGAATTGATCTTCAACTTACAATCTATCTTGTCTTGTAGTGATGCTTTAGGGTGGAAGACACTGAGTGATCTAACAAAATCGCCAAAATCAATGGTTCCCTTCTTCTTAACATCAAACATATCAAAGATCTGCATGCAGAATGAGCGTGACGTTCATATAGATCTGCGTAATAAAAAAGTAAATACATGGAGATACAAGAAGTTGCATGACTATTATCAAAATGTGTAAATGAAGAAATTCGCGAGAACCAAATTACAGATTACATCTCAGAATGAGAGACTCACAAGTACAAATGAATGATAACCTGCATATAAGTACAAATGAATGATAACCTGCATATCTTAATTCAACACCTAATGGAGTCAGCCAGCAGCCAAGTGCTAGTAGGTTCATACCAATTATTTTACAAGCTTGAGGTAGGCATATTGTGAGTGCGTAAATTTCTCAATTAACTAGTAGAAATTATATATCACTGATTCAAAGAGTACATGTGAATCTGTCCATGGGCATACACACGCTTTCAGGCAGCCATAACATTGCAACAATGTTTTGAAGAATGCGAAAGGATCTTATCATACCCGACTGGCAAAGAGGTTGTCCTTTTTTCTATTGTCAAAAATCGCCAAGTGAAACTCTTCCTGCAGAGAAAGAAGAATGATAATTACAACATGAAACAATATTGTAATGTTTGAAGGACCAACAAAAAAAGCCATAACAAAGTTAATAAGAAACCATCGATTAAGCTACAAATAAAAGATGCAAAAGACCGTTGAAAACAGAAAGGGCAACACTTTGCGGATCGTTCAAGTCAACTAGCATTACAAGTACATGATAACCAATCTTATCTCATGACTCAGAAACCATAACATACTATATATTAACATATGGATTCTAAGAAGTTAAACTGCAAGCTGGTTAATGACCAAAATTCTTCTAACAATATACGCATGCAAAAAGAATTACATTCTCATGATGCTACATACAACGCAAACTAGAGAAATCAAATGAGGATAAAAACAGCCAGAACTAGTAACACAATCTTAATGAATGATTGCAGGAAAAAAATGTGCATGTTATACAGTACCTTGCTGATCAATCCATCATCATCGACTGAACTGCTGATGCTCTTAAAAAGCTCAAACAGTGCTTCAACCTCGCTAACACTGACTGAGAAACCACAAATTGGCACAAAAGTTTAAGCTACAAAGTTAACATGTATTTTCCACACCACCCACCCACACACAGGCATTTTATCACAAATATGCTTCACATAGATGTGGATAAAGTAAACTTTTCAATAATTATAAATGACCTTCAGGAATTGTTAAAAGTATAACATCCTTTAGTGGACAAGGAAAGAGACAAAGACCCAACAAGTCTCGCTTCTCTTTTTGGTTAGTAAAAGCTCCCTCAAAGAAACTGAGGGTGCCTAATGGAAGTCTAATAGAAATCCTTCTTCTTCTAGTCAAAAATTCCATAGTGAGTGTTATAAGTCTAATACTGGAGGGCCCTTCAAAAGTGGGACTTTTAAGCTTAGGAGTTATATTCATCTCGTAGACTACATTTTTTGGGTAAGTTCTCCCTTTAAATTTTATACTCAGAGCATCGGCACTTTCACTGAGTGAAACCAAGACGCACAGGAGGCAACACACAAGCTAAAACTAAGGTAACATGTGATAGGCCATGCCATGTCCCTCATTGAGAAGACTTTCCTAAAGCTGGGGCTAACCGATGTAAGCTTTCCTATCTCATGAACTAGTCTTTTGGGATGAGCTTTCTCCTTTAAATTACACTTATAACCTTGAGAAATTGTTAAGAAATGAAATACCTAGTAAAATATTGGAATAATTATCATTATTATGATTTTTAAGATTTATTCAGCTGGAAGAAGAGTATGTTCACAATATGCAGCTGAGAAGCCTACTAACTTCAGCCCTTATATTATTATTATTATTTTTATTTTTTTTGCCAACAACTTCAGCCCTTGTAACTGAATAAAACAGTATCAGCAAATCCAATCTAATCATTCAGCAATTAATATAGCATTCAATGAATCTATCAGTAAAGCTTTATCAACTTACAGGCTGTCTCTGATGCAAGAACTGAAGGGTCCTCTCCCATAGGAGGATTTCTCTTCCTTCCTTCCGTAGAGTGGAAACAGCCCATTTTTTTATGAAGGGCAGGCAGCACAGTACCTGACCAGCGGGCTTCACCAAAGGAAAAAAGCAGCTTAGTCTTACAATATAAAATTCAAATTCAAACACAAGACGACAATAACAACAAGCCATATTCCACTAGGCGAGATCGGTTACGTAGATATCAGGGTGTTGAGAATGTGGGAAATAAAAAATACTCCCTGTGGTCTTAACCAAAACGCGATGCAAAAAGTCCTTACAAACATTATAAGTAGAAAAGGATGAAAGTAGAAAAAAAATGCACACAGAACTCCAAGATTGAATGGCAGAATAAAAATTAATGATCAAGAAATCGCGAAGTCATTAAAGAAGGAGCCTAAGATGGAAACAACAAGGAGAAAGAGAAGGAAAAAGTAAGGGTTAAAACCAGTTCCGCACTAAAGCCAAATAATAAATATCTTAATAAATGCAGATGAAAACTTAGCTTTCAAGTCCGATTTCTTCAACCATCACCTCAGAAAACTACCAAGACGAAAGATTTCAAATAGAATAAAGGCCAACCAGCATAAATAAAAAAATCCCAGTTCTTCAAATATTCAAGTTTAAACAGATAAATTCACACACGCATAAAACCGTTATTTTCTCCCTCCCATGGAAACCAAAGCAACAACAAGAACAGCTCAAGAACAAGAAAAAATAATTAAAAAATTAATTATATAAAAAACGACCCAGATAAGTAATCCACAAAACTCAACAGATACTTTATTTATTTTTCCCTTCCCCTTCCCTCCAACAAATTCACTCAGAATGAACCTAGACACAATACCTATATCAAATCAAACACAAGAAACGCTTAAAGAAAAAAGAATTGGACATATCACACAATGCGTCCATGAGGTGAAAGGGGAAGAAACAAACTCACCGGATTTCAGCTGAAATTTTCCGATTCGGTTACTCTGAAAATGAAGAAGAAACCATTGGGCGTGGAAAATGAAAGAGACGACGCGATAAGATAACGCGCGCAGAGTAATTGAAGGAGAAGGGAGAAATGGTAGTGTTAGAACTGTGGAGAGATCTCGAGACGTTGTCGATGGCGGAAGGAAGGCGCGAGAATAGCAGAAACGAAAGAAATGAAACTTTGGTGCTGAGAACACGAGATATATATGGGGCTTGCTTGGTCCGTGACAATCACGTGCCTTCCAATTTCTTTTTCAACCGACGGGAGAAAAAAATAAAAGAAGAAAAAGATGTGAGTATTTATTTGCAGTTGCAGCAGCCTTGAGCTGTTCAATGAATTAAATCAACGAATTTCCGTTACCATTATTATTCACAAAGTTTTCTCACAACCAAATAATATCCTTCCTCTTCCTCTGTTCCAATATATAAGGTCTTTTTTAAAAGTACCCTTATTTATGAATGAGTAAGAGATAGGGTAATTATGAAATGAAGATGAAATGGGAAATTTAATACATGGGTAAAATGGGGAAAGACACATTTATTACTCAAACAAAGTCAGATAAGACTTTATATTTTAGGACAATGTCATTCAAAAAATGGACCTTATATTATGGGGTAGAAGGAGTATGTATGTATGTATGTATGTATGTATGTATGTATGTATGCTCCTTCGCTACCTATATCCAAGGTACAAATAACTGAATTGTAATTTTTCAAAGAAACAAATAAAATTTGTTACAAGTAATACATGTTTTTGTTACAAATAAATATGTAAGAAATATACTTTTTTTAAAAAAATGTCGTCACTTATGAATGAGCAAATGAAATATTCTTTGATTCATAAATGTAAGGCATAGTTGAAATTAAATTTTTTTACAAATTAAGAAAGTGAAACGAGCCACTTAGTTATAATATATTTTATATGTTAGTTTATAAATCAAATAAACTGTTTTAGAGGGGGAAATTTATATAAATCAATTTATAAACGGTTTATTTAACTTTCTTATTATTTTCCAAAAAAAATCAATTAGATCATATCTATATATATATATAAATAAGGAGGGTGTAGTACTGATGATAATAGTGATAAAAGAGAAGGTAATATATGAAATAAATTGATGTTGAAATAGGGGAAAATACATTTATTATAGGAGAAATACTCAAATATGAATATAATTTTATAAAAGAGGTGAAACCATTCTAGGATATTATAGATTGGGAGGGAGGAGTACAATATATGTTCAAATTTTTTTTTGCAATTAAATATTTAATGTCGGCTCCTTCGTCACGGCCAAACTAACAAATTAATTAAAGATGCTTTTTATGTTGACTTGCTCTGTGTAACCAAACCATTACCAGTAATTAATTGACAGGTCGCCTAACTTCTATTCCGCTTCGGTATATGGTATTTAATGTGAACTTGCCAAATAAGGCAAAACAGAAGAATAAGAAATAAATTTCGCTCCGATTTTTGCCCTTATTGGTTTGTAGAATACTCCCTCCACTCCTAATTATAAGATCAAGTTTTTTTTTTTATTTTGTGGAGGTTAAGGAAGCAAATTAGATCACTAAATTGTAACATATAATACATATAATTAAATTATAGGTTAATTTATAAGTAAAGTAAATTAGTTTTGAGGAAAAAAGAATTTATATAAACAATTTAAAATGATTTATTTTACATCTTTAGTTTCTCTAAAAGTTAATTGATCTTATAATTTGGACCGGAAGGAGTATAATGATATCGCCATTTTGATAACCTTATCCATCAAATAAATTACAAATCGTAGCAGAATTTGACAATTTCTCTCGTTCAATAATATACACACACTTTAGTCATTTAGAACCTGTTCTATGCATAAATAAGGTTCGATCCACATGCATACTTATGTCTATACATATATATACTTCTGATCATTAATATAAGACTCATTTAAATTTAAAATTTTTTATAATAACAGATGAGCCAAGTAAACTAACAAATTCTACGATTTTTTATCACTTTACAAATTAAATAAATTAAAATAAAAAATGATAATTATGGATATTTTAAAGTAATTTATTTTTTTTTTCCAAAAAACAAGTAAATCTTATCACAACTCACGCTTATAACTCAGCCTCACATCATGAAGGCTTTAAAGAAGTCTAACTGTTTATCAAGGAATTGAGTATGCATATGCATGTATTTAATTTTTAAGGCATCAGCATATTAAATTAACAAATTAAATTTGTATACGTAACTACGTAAGTATATATCAAGGGTCATGAATTTTTATTAAAAAAATTATAAATGTTACGTAGATATCGTGTTAGAATATTTGCATGCCATGATATTAAAAAAAAAAAAACGAGCACCGCCGCCAACTTTGAACACATATCGCCATCAGGTAAAGTAAAACACATATCGCCAGGATAACAGTGACCCCTGAAGCCATACTGCCTTCTAGCTACTGTCATGAGAATTTTGATTTCATTGCATTTGCATTGTATGAAGTAAATGCTTAAAAATGGTTTTGTTTCATAGAGCGTATACATAGTGATTTTAAATAAGTTATAAGCAATTACATAAAATCATAAATTTATTTTGAACTTACATTTTCCTACTCTTATAAGAAAACAAAACCTAAACAAATAAAGTAAAGGATCAAACATCTAGTAAACATGTTCATAAGTGGACGCAAAATTTCAATATAGTATAAAATATTGAGAAATAATCATTTTTAATAAGAATATTTTGTTAATTATATACATTTATATTAAGTGTTATACATTTTTAGGTCTAGCTAGGATGAAAAGAATTACAAAATATAAATGAAATTATTTTAAATTACTATGATATTTTTTTTTTGGCCGCATATGAATTATCACTACTACAAAACAGGGTTTTCACGTCACAAATTTTGGACTTTTCACGTCACTTTTTGGTGTGACATAAATTCAAGTGACGTGGAAAATTGGACTTTTAACGTCACACTAAAAAGTGACGTGAAAAGTCATCTTTTTCACGTCACAGATTACAAAAATTGTGACGTTGTTTGTCCAAAATTAGATTATATTGATAAAGATATGACAGAGAAACCACGTCACAGTTTACAAAATTGTGACATGGTTTCAAGAAACCATGTCACACATTACATAATATGTGACCCATGTCACACATTACATAATATGTGACGTGGTTTCTGGAGAAACCACGTCACACATTACCAATTTGTGACGTCGTTT
Source organism: Mimosa bimucronata (assembly GCA_037074515.1). Lineage (NCBI taxonomy): Eukaryota > Viridiplantae > Streptophyta > Magnoliopsida > Fabales > Fabaceae > Mimosa > Mimosa bimucronata. The sequence goes on along the minus strand of CM073447.1, from coordinate 32,169,676 downwards.
CTTGAAACCACGTCACAAATTGGTAATGTGTGACATGGTTTCTTGAAACCATGTCACAAATTTGTAAAGTGTGACATGGTTAGTTTTTTTTTTTTAAAAAACGATGGTTTAATTAACTTATTTTGGTTTCCCAATCTGTATTCATTGCAAATGTCACAGAAATAGATATAATGCAAATCAATGGTATACATTATTCACACAACATGTATACATAGCTATATTATAACTAAATCAAACTAAACATATATATATACACACAAAAAATTCCATGTTTACACAACAAAGACAATGTAAATTTTATAAGATAAAAATGAACAATTTCCAAATTAGTATGAACCAAGGTTCAAAAACCCGGACCGGGGATCGACCCGGCCGGGGCAGAGGGTCAAGGGTCAGAGGTTCAACCGAGGGTCGACTCGGGGTCGAACCGGCCATATTAAAATAATATAATTTAATAATTAATAACAAAACACATCAACATTATTGTCATTTCCTGAATTTGATATATCCATATCTGGTTCAAAATAGCAAATCATTCTAAATGAAGTTTCTAAAAAACAAGCCAGCACCAACAGAATCAAACAAGACAGCACAAAAAAACAAGACATTAATGCATAACAACAGCATCACAACAGAATCAAACCAAATAAGACAGCAGCAACATGCATTGTAAATTTGTAATACAAATCAATTACAAGACAGCAGCAACATGCACACAAAAACTGGAATGACAAGGCCACAAAAAAACCCCCAAATCAGTAGAAAGTAGAAACTGAAAAGGGAAAACTGAAATCGCATATCAATATGAGGCTATGAAGTATGAACTGAACCAGAAAAAAGATGGAAGCCTTAAGCGAGCATCAGATTCGGACCAACAACCACAAGCCTTCCTTCCTTCCCCAGTTCCCCTTCTCGCCTCGTCCCTTCTCGCAAAGCAAACAACCAGAAGCAACCAGAAAAAATCTGACAAGTGAAACAAGATTACAAGAATCAAACCAAAGTCCAAAAGCAAAGAAGGAACCAGATATTTAAAGCATGAATCGAACCAAAAACCCAAAACTCACCCGAGCCGTCGTCCGTTCTCGCCGAGCAGCCGCCGTCTTCTCACCGATCCGCCGCCGTCTTCTCGCCGAGCCGCCGTCACCCTTCAATTAGGGCAAGAAGCCAACAGTCCAAGAGCAAGAACAAGAACAAGTCAGAAATGAAACCTCAAGCCCGACACTCCACTTGCTTTTCTTCAATCTGGGCACGAATTTTTTTTTTAAAACATTAAAACGGCGACGTTTTACAGCTGTGGGGGGTCTTTAGTGACCCGGCCGGGTTGGCAAAACCGGCCGAATCAACCCGGAATATTCCGGGTTGATTCTCCCCCGGTTCTCCCCTGGCTCAGCCCGCTCTTCCAGCCGGGTGACCGGTTTTCCGGTCCGACCGGCCGGGTCGAGCCGGTTTTTGTGCCATGGTATGAACATTCCAAAAATGACATGTTTCATAATACATCTAACAAAATTATACTTTACTAACCCATAAATAATCTCCATTCTCGTTATAATAACTCAGAGCTTTTCAATGCATAATACCTTGAAAGGAACACACAATCAGTCTTGTAGAACAACTCATTTTATCCAAGAAAGTTATGATTTGCCTCACACTTTCTTGAACTTTTTAAAATAAAAGGTTGCTTATAAATAATCTATTCTAATTGATTTTTCCTTATTCTTAATGATTAATAACTTTAGGAATCATTCTCTTCTACAGTCATAATCAATCATAATCAAGCTTGACACTTTAACACTATGAAACAAAGTTTCCTTTAATTTAAAATTTCTCAAGATAAGTTTTCATGATAATTTTCTTGCCACAATTAAATCAGTCTAAAATATAATTTAATAGCTAGGAATTTAATTAACACAACAACCCCAATATATAAACTACAAACAGCAAAAATGAATATGCCTTTATGTATAAATTAAATGTCCTAGAGTACCTAAAAATCAATTTCCTTACCATAGTTAATATTAATTCCTTTTTGCGTCTATAATAAATTTATTAGCCTAAATTCCAATAAACTAACATTATAACTCCTTTTATTTCCCTAAATCAGCGATAATCTAAGAGCAAAGGAAAAACTTGGGCTGACCACACACATAACAAATCATAAAGAAATGAATGAAGGAAGGAAAAGAATGGAACACCTAAACCCATGTCAGCAATGGACAGTTAAAAAGGAATTAAAATACACCTTCATTCCACTGTGCAAGCATCAGTAAGGAAAAGTTACAGACATACCTAAGCTTTCACAAAATCTTAACCAACTCCTCAAAATCTTTCACAAAACTCCTTAACCAAAGCTTAAACTTGTTTTTGACCGGTTTAGAAGCTTCAAAATTCCCTAGCACCCAGATCGATCCTCGCACAAAATCGCTCAAACCGAAGGAGTTAAGGGTAGAAATAGGAGAGAGGGAAGTCACCTGAACTCAACCCAGTACTTGCATGGGTCGTCGGAGCTCCACGCCGCCGTGAATCGCCGTCGTTAAGGGGGGGAAGTTGGGGGGCTGGGGGGAGCTGTGGGGGGGAAGCTGGGGGGCTTGAGGGATTTAGAGGGAACTGAGGGCGCGGGATCTGAAATATTGGGGGTGTGGGGGTGGAAAGTGTTTCAATTTAAAAAAAATTATGTGACTTTCAACGTCACACTTTATTAAAGTGTGACGTTGAAAGTCACAGAAATTTTTTAAAAAAAATATTTTAAAAAAAAATTCGTGACTTTCCATGTCACACTTAAATTAAGTGTGACATGGAAAGTCACGAATTTTTGTTTAAATATTTTTTTTAAAAAATTTCTGTGACTTTTAACGTCACACTTAATTTAAGTGTGACGTGGAAAGTCACCAATTTTTTTTTTAATTTTTTTTTAAAAAAATTGGTGACTTTCAACGTCACACTTAATTTAAGTGTGACATTGAAAGTCACCAATTTTTTTTAAATATTTTTTTTAACAAATTTCTGTAACTTTCAACGTCACAGTTAATTTAAGTGTGACGTTGAAAGTCACCAATTTTTTTTAAAAAAAAATTAAAAAAAAAATTGGTGACTTTCCATGTCACACTTAAATTAAGTGTGACATTGAAAGTCTCAGAAATTTTTAAAAAAAACGAGAAAAAAAAATTTGGTGACTTTTAACGTCACACTTAATTTAAGTGTGACATGGAAAGTCATCAATTTTTTTTTAAAATTTTTTTAAAAAAAATTCATGACTTTCAACGTCACACTTAATTTAAGTGTGACGTTGAAAGTCACGAATTTTTAAAAAAAAAAATTTAAAAAAAATTGGTGACTTTCCATGTCACACTTAAATTAAGTGTGACTTGGAAAGTCACCAATTTTTTTTTAAAAAAAAATTTAAAAAAAAAATTGGTGACTTTCCACGTCACACTTAAATTAAGTGTGACGTTGAAAGTCACAGCAATTTTTTTTTTTCGTTTTGTAACATACAACGTCACACATATCTAAAGTGTGACGTTGAAACTTTCAACGTCACACTTTAAATTATGTGTGACGTTATATCTCCCTCCATCTCCAACTTAATTACGAAAATGCCACCGCGTTTTTTTTTCATGTCACTTTTATAAATATGTGACGTTAATTGATGACATGAAAAGCCTGTTTTGTAGTAGTGTATATTTAAGTAATTGTGTGGTCGTGTGTACAATATATACTGCTTCTGATGCTTTTATAAGAAACGACTGTTAAAGTTTTGCTCTTATAATTTCAGTTAAATCTAATTAAAAGTAGTAAATATGTAAGATTACTATTTTTTTTCTGACCATACCATTGCCCGTAAAAAACATATGAGATAATGCACGAAGCTTTACTAGAGAGACATAATGAAAAAATTATTACAGGGAGATAAAAAGGTGTAAATGAAAAGATGAATCACATTTTTTTTTAAAATGAATTGTAGTTTATATTCCATCTGTCCCTAAATATAAGCTTCACTTTTGTGAATAAGTGTGCCCCAAAATATAAGCTTCACTTTTTGTTTGTCTCAACATTTATTGTATTTTTTTTTCAATTTTGCCCTTTGTTTATATTTTCTCCGTACATTTTCTTTTATATTTATTATACTTTATTTGCTATAGTCTCTTTTGTTATCTTCTCTTCACACATTCTCTTTCATCTTTGATAATAAAAGTATAATAGGAAAACAAGTTATATTTCTGACATAATTATTAATTCTAACTTAGTTCTCTTGATAAACACAAAATAGTTATTTGAAACTTATAATAAGGGACGGATGGAGTGATTTAGAGCCGCCCACATGAAAGACATTACGAGTATTATTCCTTATGTTCCTTCCAAAAGGACATGAAGTATTTATATGTTTCAATGATTTATTCATGAATATGATTAAATTCTTGGGACTGCTTGGAGTTGACCTTTGCATCACGCTAGCTCAAGAGTTTGATATTTTACTCCATAAAGGGTACTATAGAAATATGGATGGTTGTCAAACTCGTGAGTTTAAGTAAACTCGTGAAAAGAATGTAAAATCGGATCGTAAACTCGAATCGTAAACTCGTAAGAGTTTACCTTTGTTAATAAATATGTGTTTCCAGTATATAATTAGATAAAAAATACAAAAATAACGATAATTTAACTTGAATATATTTTAAATATAAATAGTTGATATTAAATATATCTACACACATACTCTATATAATTTAATAAAGAAATTTCTATGAAATTTATATATAAATTTATTGAATATGGTCAAATAAAAATAATTAACATGAGATTTATAGCAAGTTAACACAATATTCTGTAAGGTATAAACGTAAAAACGGTAAATTCGGTATGTAAACTCTTGAGTTTTTACCGAGTTTACAGCCAGTAAGAATTTATGTGACTCGTAACCCGTTTTGGTTAGGTAGAGTCGTAAAACGGTAAAATCGGAGAGTTAACTCGCGAGTTTGACAACAATCTGGATGAGCTAATGGGGTGTAAACAAGTGACATTATGGGAGAAAGGGTATTATAAAGTAAATAATTAAATATGCAGGGTGGAGACAAGAAGTCAACCACTGACTCAAATGAGATGTACGGGCGGAAGTATTACAATTAAATGAAAGCCAGAAATCTGCCATTCTCTTATGACCCTTCACTAATGGGAAAGAGCCGTATGGGAGTCGCATGGCTTTGGGACCAAAACAAGTAAAATGACAAAAACTAATCCTCCATCGGTTTTTGAAATATTAATGTTAATTAAAAAACTAAGTTTAAAATAGATTATTCTTAAATCTAGAATAACTTGAGAATACCTGATTCTAAAAAATTCTAATTAAACCTTCTAAAATCTTTACCTATGTGAATAGAGACAATTTTATTATTTTTTTTAAAAAATATTAGTGAAATACCACTCTGTTTCTTATTATAAGTCCAACTATCATAAATTTTTTGTTCCTAAATATAAGTCCACTTTATGGTCAATTAATACTACAAAGACTATTTTACCCTTATATTAGAAATATGGAAGATGAAAGAGAAGGTTTATAATGTATAAAATATTACTTTAATACATATTCTTAAATAAGAGTAAAGTAGGAAAAATAGGTCAAATTCTATGTTATAACTTCTACTCCTTAGTATGTGAGAAGTAGTTAGGGTGGAGTGGTACTCCGGAAATACGGAAGTTCTTAATTGAGAATTGAATTTGAAATAAATAAATAAAAAAAAAAGAAATGCCAGTGTTTTATTCATTGGGATTCTACTGGTAAAAAAAAAATCATTGGGATTCAAATTGTCATTTTCCTAGATCCTAAGTATTCATGCAGAGTGAGAGGAAGGCAGCCACTGGGGCAGGTTTCAACGAAGTCACGTGCTCTGACCTCCGCTTTTCACTTTCACACTCTTGCCTGGTCAGATGCAACAAAACCTCGATTAGTCATGCTCATTCTATGTTCCCACGCTTGTTTCTCACAAAAATTTATATTACTATATGTTAGTCTTGATACAAAGTTCCAGTTCACTAATTATACAACAAATTACTCATCGTAATATATTTTATATGATTTTTAAAAAATTTATGTTCATCTTTAAATTATATATTAGTTTATACGTTGGATAAATTAGTTTTAAAAAAAAGGAATATATAAGATGCAATGAAAAAATGTCTTATATTTGGCATCAATAGGCGGTCTCAACCGGGAGAGGAACGCCTCATTTTCCTTTATATCATTTTCCCTCGTTTTTTCTTTTAATAGCCATTACATTCACTTTAAATGATCCAGATTTGTTTACATTCACTACTGCAGAAAAGGGTTTTAACATCCGTTATTAAAGGGTTTTAACATCCGTTCCGTAGGGGATGTCTATCTGAGTGATGTTGAAAAGTTGACCTTTTAACATCACTTTAAATAACGGATGTTAAATGTCAGACTTTCAACATCTCATATTATACCAATAAGGGATGTCAATAGTCCCAGAAAAAGCCATTTTAAGATATTGTCAGGGACTAACGACATCACACGCTAAAAAAATAAGAAATGTCGTTTCTGCCGTCAGAGAAACAACATCCCCTATTATATAATAGGTGATGTTGTTTCTGCAGTCAGAGAAACAACATCACCTATTATATAATAGGAGATGTTGTTTCTTCTTTTTGACATCTCTTTTTTTTCTTAATGAGAGATGTAGAAACTTTTCTCTTTTTTTTTTAGTTTTATTTATTTGTTCTGATGTTCATCTGCATTTTACAGATCACAATTACACATATATACTCATACAGAGACAGATATCTAGATCAACAGAATTAAAGACTGAGAGAGCAAGCAATGAGATATAAGCAGTAAATCAAACACATATAAAGCATCAAATACTGTCATCGAAGTCTGTATGAATTTCTATTTTTAGAAGAAAAAAAGCAGTGCATTCCAAGAGACTAGCTAGGAGCCATTTTTGGTTCCTGATTGTGTTGCATATCTTCACAAACTTACGCTAGTAGGGAGAGTTTTCCCAAATATTGAGAATCAGAAACTTCAGATAGCTTATCTCCCAAAACAATGCATTGTAGTCATGGTTTTAATAGCATTATTACAATATGCCCTCATAAATTCATTTAAAATAAAAATGCAGAGTAGTTTTGAATTGCAGATTTTCTTTCAAGTATTCAGTTGACATGCTAGGTTGCTATTTCTTCGTTTTCATCCACCTAAACCAACCACAAAATGCCCACTTGTCACTTGTCAGCAAGAATCCTTATTAAGCTCTAAATGCCATTACCGATCCCACCAACTTCTAGTCATTACTGGATTATAAGTGTATCATTATTGAAGATAATAAAAGAAGCAGCGAATTTTTTTATGGTGTAAGCATAAGCAAATGGATGATAAAAAAATGTGTGGAGATCACATCACATCAGTATGGCTTTATATTAATTTAGGACCGGAGGTAGTATTAGATTCAGCATTGAGATCACATCAGTATGGCTTTATATTAATTTTATATATCAAGAGTACTTAAAACAATATTAAAATTTTTCAAAGAATGATGAATGTAATTCTCTAAGGTCTTTCCTCATGCACCAAGCAAATCCATGACATAAAAGCATATTTCTAATGAAAATTATGTTTAAAGATACTCAAGAAATAGAAGCCAGTTCCAGAGTACAGCATATAAAATTACCCATGTTAAATTCTCCCGATGTAAGTGCTTCCTTCAATGAGTCATGTGTAGCATTCTGCAAAATTACAACAATTAAAAGGTCTCTAAGAATATGATATGGTTGTAATTCATGTGTACAAATGCTAGGCTATAGCCAAAAAATCTGATTAGAGAATGCCATTAAATTTTGAGAGACTCATCCAGATAATTTTAAAAATGTACAGGAAAGAAAGGCAACAAAAGATTAGTAAGAAGATCCCATAGCAAGCCAGGTAAGATGGGTAGTGACCAATGTTAAAACAATCAAACCAGCCAGTGACATGAGTATAAAGAATATAGCAAAGGGAATAGCAATTACCAGGCCAAAGTGAAGAAAGCTGTTGTTGTAAAGGTTGTAAGTGGTATTCCCAAGTTTAACAGCTCGTAAAAACCGAGATGGAAATGACTCTGTTGATACAAATGTAACCTGAAAGTCAAGCATAAACTCTGAGTAGTAATTCCATACATCATGCTCCCTAGGAGGGTGATTCTAGCTAAACTCATAACTCAAAAAAAAAACCTGACTAATTGAAACCTGAAGGATTTTGTAGCATACTAACTACTAAATAATTTCTCATGACGTTGGAAAATAAAAGCTTCTAAATAACCTTCTTGATGAGTTTTAACAAGGACCACAATAGGATAATTATCATAGCAACCTAGCATGTCAACTGAAACAGAGCAGAAACAAGGAGGAAAAATAAATCACCACAATACACCTTCAATTAGCATCAACCATAAATCATCAAGCATCATAAATTTTCCAAACATCTTGCCCTTTGAACCTGTCGGATCCGAGTGAAACAGGGGAGGAGGAAATTTTTCAAAAATTCCCAAACGTGAATAATAAACATACAAAGCCCATTTATAGCATTAATCCTACTCCTAAACAATATTAACTAAGCTTCAAAACAATGAAGCTCCAAAAATCAGGAAAAATGGCGTCGGATGAACAGTACCCGAAGCTCACATCAGCGGAAATCGAACACCAAACATCATTCCTTTACAAAATCACTTCAAGAATACTCTTATTCAAGTCCTAAGCTTCATTTTCATGAGATTAAAAGCTTCAAAAACCCCCAACATTTCGAATATCTCTCTCCCATTCAAGCTTAAAATCGGACTAAAGAGAGGGAGAAATAGGAGGAAAGAGCTTACCCAGAGTTAGCCTCAGTGTCTTGAACGTTTTGCTCCTCCTCGCGCCGCCGTTCTGGCCGGAGAACGCTATTGGAACAAGGAACCCGAGGGACAGCAAGGTAAGAGCGTGAGAGAGAGGGAAAAGCAAAGAGAGAGGGAGAGCGAGCGGTGAAGCATAGGACTTAGGGCTATGGACTTAGGGCTTTGAAATTGAAGCAGATTGTGAGAAATTGGGCGGAGGGGTAGTGGGGAAGAGGGGACGGGAATTGAAAAAGAGAGGAAAATTGGGCGCCAGACAAATAACATCACTCATTAAAAATGAGTGATGTCGTTTTCTGGAAAACGACATCACTCATTTTTAATGAGTGATGTCGTTACTTATGACATCCCTAATTTTTATAAATAGTGATGTCGTTTCTTTCTCCACATACCACTTAATTACAAAATTGCCACCACCTTTTTTTTAACATCTGTTTCATGATTAACTGATGTTAAATAGCGATGTTAAAAAGGCTTTTTGTAGTAGTGATTCATGATTAAATGTAACCATGGATTTGTTTATTAAGGAGGATAATTAATAAGCATTGAAATAGAAAAAGAGTCTTACATATGGTTTTCATTGATGACTTAGAAAAGGCGTATGACCGCGTGCAAAGAAATGTATCTTGGAAAGCCTTGGAAAAAAAATGAATGTGTGTTCATATATCAAAGTTCTTTAGGATTTGTATGAGGGAGTGTCAACTAATGTTAGAACGCCTGTAGGCAAGATAAGTGATTTTCCTATAAGGATTGGCCTACACCAGGGACCATCTTTGAGCCCATATTTGTTTGACTTAGTGGTAGATGTTCTAACTGAGCTTATCAAAGAAAAAATCTTTAAGTGCATGTTTTTTGCTGATGATATGATCATTTTGGCTAAATTAAGAGACGAGATTGACTCCATACTAGAGACATGGAGAAACATTATGGAGTCTAAGGGTTTCCGTCTAAGTAGGAGTAAGACAGAATACATGTACTGCAATTTTGCAAAACAAACAAGTTATATGTGATTTTAATGTTAAATTTGAAGATCAAACCATTCCTCAAGTGACAAAGTTTAAATACTTTTGGATCAATTATACAATAGGATGGTGAGATTGATGGCGATGTCAATCATAGAATTCAAGCTGTGTGGTATATGTGGAGAAAATTTACTTGAGTTCATTGTGATAGAAAAACACTCCCTCTGTCCCAAAATATAAGGTTCTTTTAACAGGATTGTGGTTTCCTAAAAAATAATTTAAATTTAGTTAAAAACAATAAATGTGTAATAAATATACCATTTTTCTAAAAGTACCATTATTTATGAATGAATGAATGAATGAGAGAGAGGATAATTATGAAAAGAAAATGAAATATAATGTGTAGGAGAAATTAATACATGGGTAAAATTGGGAAAAACACATTTATTACTCACATAAAATCAAATAGGACATTATATTTTGGGACAAAGTCATTCAAAAAAATGATCTTATATTATGGGAGGGAGGGAGTACGATAAGGTAAATGGGAAGTTTCATCGCATTGCTATATGACCAGCAGTGCTATATGGTAGTTGTTCATGAACATGAAAAAGAAGTAACTGAGACAAGGATGTTAAGATTGATGTATGGCTATACAAGAAATGATAAGATTTGTAGCGATTATATACTCAAACGAGTTAGAGTTGTACCTATTAGTGAGAAAATGGTAGAAAATAAAATCGTTTAAGGTGGTTTGGACACGTTCAAAGAAGGTCATTAGATATTTAGATGCACCTGTGATGAGAGTAGCTCAAACAATATGGAGCCCTGTTATAAGAGGTAGAGCGAGACCGAGGCAAACACTCAGTGAAATTGTAAAGCGAGATATTTTGGTTAACAATATCCACTACAAAAAAACAAGTAATTAACTACGGAATTTACCGACGGATTTTCGGTGGAAATTATGACAGAAAATTTACCGACAGAAAATTTTTCGTCGGTAATTTTATTAATTATACTATTTTATAAATAAATTATTATTTTAATTTAAATAATATATTAAAATATTATTACCGACCGAAATTACCGACAGAATTTCCGTCGATAATTTAATTAATTATGTTTTTTTATAAATAAATTATTATTTTAATTTATAAATAATATAATAAAATATTATTACCGACGTAAAATTTTCCGTTGGTAATTTTATTTATTATATTATTTTATAAATAAATTATTATTTTAATTTATTAATAATTTATTAAAATATTATTATTACCGACGGAACATTTCCGTCGGTAATTATGAATTATATTATTATTTTATTTTATAAATAATATATTAAAATATTATCATTTTTTATTTTAAAAATTATTTTATAAATAAATAATATTTAATAAATATCAATAAAAATTAACATTTAGACGTATATAGGTATAAATTTAATTGTAATTTTTTTATTAAAAAATATGTTATTTTTTAATAAATATTAGTAAGTAAAATAAAAAATAATTATAATTGAATAACATATATAATAAAATAATTATTAAAATAATTTAATGATAATAATTATAATTATTATTATAATTTAAATATAAAATGAAAATACTGAATATAATGTAATATTATAAATATAATAGTTTGTAAATGATATCACACGGTCTTCATAGCTCAACTGGTTAAGGCATCAACATGCGCGTAAGAGGTTGCGGGTTTGATTTTCAGCTCTGCCACAATTGGGAGACAATTTGTGAGGCGACACGTGGCGACGTGAGGAGGTGACACGTGGCGGCATGTGGAAGTGACACTGGAGGTACACGACAGCGACATGTGGCGGCCATAAAGAGGGACACGTGCATATAATTTAAAAAATTTTAAAAATTTACCGACCAAAAAAAAATTCCGTCGGAAAAAAACAGAAATCCTTCGGAAAAATATATTTTCCGTCGGAAATTCATTGGTTTTTTGTAGTGATATGAAGATTTGATTATTGATAAAGTACAATAACATCATATGATCCATGTAACCGACTCCACCTAGTGGGATAAGACTTTGCAATTGTTGTTGTTATTGTAACATACTTCCTTTAATCCTAAATATAAGACCACTTTGACTTTTTTGTGGAAGTTAAGGAAGCAAATTAGACCACTAAATTATAACATATGTCACATGAAATTAGATTATTGGTTAGTTTATAACTAGAATAAACTAGTTTTGAGGAAAAAAGATTTTTTTTTGGACTGAAACTACTTTTTTCTGGGACTAAAAAAAAGTCAAAAAAGTCAAAGTGATCTTATAACTAGGACCGGAGGGAGTAGATTTGTTTCAAACTTCTTGGATATTTTGAGGTTATTTTGAGCATAAAAGAAATGTCAACCCTACCAATCACCACTTATTGCAATCAAACTACCGGAGTTGTACTTAAGGTAACCTTTTAACGTGCATTAATTCAAAACATGTGCACGAGAACGGAATTGAACTAGTCCGGTTGAATATAGACAATACAATAATCTGCATTTCAATATGCATGATTCCCCAAAATGGGATCAATGAGCTAGCAAGAACAAAGTATGGAACACAAAACATATATTAAAACAGTGAGCAAGCATGCTGGATTTGATGAATTGGGATTTTGGTTAGGTGTAGAAGGTGATGGGTAGTAATGTGACATGTTATGGTAGGAGGGAAGCCACGTCGTGCATGGATCCCATATTTGTACTACGTTGAAAAGTAATCCAACAAGTGATAGGTTATATATTGGTTTGGTTTGTTGGGTTTTCCTCGTTCGATGTATACGGGGTGGGTCCTTTCATTTGACTCCTAGTCCTATGCACCAATCCTAGACTTACGCATGTGACATGTTCTTCTACTTAGTCGGTCCATTAACAAGCTAAGTCATGAGTCGTTACCTTCTAACTGCCCATTTTGACATAACTAATTAACCTCCTATCTTCTTCTTGCCGTGATCTCCCTCCCTCCCTCCCTTATTCATTATTTGATTTATCTTTGACTATAATGCAATAAACAACACATATGGCGGTAAGGCATTAAAATATCTTGTGCCTCCATTTTTTGGCCATCAATTCCTTTTCTAATTTCCATTATCAAAATAAGCCAAACAGAGTTATGTCATTAGGCGTGAAATAAGCGTCTCCCAAAGCAGAGAAAATGACGTGCCTGCGGTGGGATGGAATAGTGGGAGGGGAAAGCAAAATTGATATGTTATGGCATGTCCCTATTAATTACAAGGCATTCCAAAGCCCCCAATAAAGATTATCGTCCAATCCTTAATACTACTATAGGTTATTTTAGAGAGTCTCAATGTGTTTATTAATTAGCCAACCTCGTCCTCATAATTAATGTGTTTAGAAGTAGTTTTTTTTTCTATCACTCAAAACATAATTAGTAAATGTAAGCTTAAAATTTTTATCAATTTATAATGAATTTGACGAATAAAGTTTTATACTATTTAATATATGAAAATTAGTGAAAAGAAATTTTTAATAGGATCAATAAATAATAGTTAAGTTATTAAATATATATTTTAAATTAATAAACCTTTTATCATTCAGAATTTTTTTAAAGTTTGGCCTTACAAAAAATTATTCTCCATACATTTACAAATCACTCTTTCATTTTTCTTATATATCTCGTTCAAACGAAATTAAAAAGAATAGAATTGAAAAACAATTATTAATAGCCTTTTTAAAATTGACGTAGTCAATAACGATGGGAGTGATATATAACATACAATGTTCCGAGTCCAAGAGGAATATAATATTCCATGGGATGAACTCTCAAACCAATCATTGTCCTCCCATCACGCGAAATTGGATGGATTAAGATTAACATACTTTGGGTGTCCCCTATTTGGTCAACCGGTCACGTTCCTTATTAATTCCAATTCACCCATGCCACATGGTTTTTTTTGCCATTTTGACCCGGTCTAGAACCTCTTCACTTAATTTTCCCTCTGTTTTCTTCTATTTAATTAAAACTAAATCTTTTTATGAAGGAAAAAAAAACGATTATCCAACAAATTTTCCAAAAATTGTGTCTTCTGTTTTAAAATAAACTAATTATTTCACATAGTATTTTTAATAAAACAACGTAGTTTTAACTAAGTAGAGGGGAAACTAGGTGGAAAGGTTTCAGACTGATTTTAGTCGCATGGCTTTTGTCTTTCACCCTTTTAGTGTTTGATATTTGTGATGACATGTATTCCTTACCCCATCAAATATATTTCGTGGTTTTAGTTTTGTCTTAAATCTAACTTAATCCCATAAATTATGTAAATATTCGTAACAGCAACAACTGCTGCTGCTACTTTAACATTATTTATGATTTTATAGGAAATTATCATTCAATCTTAACAATACATCCATCGATACTAGCAGGATGAATAAAAAACAATAACTTTCAAATACCAAATCTATTTAGTGTAAAAAAAAAAAAAAGAACTCTCAAATACTACATTAATTTTTTTAAATTAGTTTATAGATTAAGATTTAAGAGTGTTAGGGGACCGACGAGTCAGGTTGCAAATCACCATAATTTCAAAATGATGGGCCAGAGAAGTTTTGGATGACTTTACTTTATGCCCAACATCGTAGTTTTCGGACCAAGAGTTGGCCCAATAATAAAAGTGGGGAAAATATCTGTTTAAATTTATTCATAAAATGAATGATTCATTCATTCAAAATATTAACCTTTATGCCCCTGCGTGGCTGCGTCAATGTGGCGATTGATTTCTTCAAAATACTCCCTCCAGTCTTATTTATAATCCGGCAGTCAAAACACGCTTCTTAAGGAAACATATAGAAGTAATTAAATGTGTCTGAAATATACATCTTTTTCTAATGTTACCCTTATTTATGATATGTCTACTAAGAGAGAGAAATATATGAGCATTAATAAATATGAAAGAGAATTAGGGGTATAATAGGAACAAACGCATTAAATGATGAGAGAATGTAAGATGGGCTCTTATATTTTGAACCAAATCAATTCAAATTTTGAGCTCTTATAATAAGGACCGGAAGGAGTATATATTAAATCTAATAAGCATGTGTTTTAGCGGCATTAAGTTTGTCAGTTTGATCCTTTCATTTTCAATTTTACTTAACTTACCCTTTTATGGTCAATATGTCCAATATGGTGGCCTATGCAATCCAGATGATAAAAAAAAAAAAAATCATGCCTTTCCCCTTAATAATTTTTAAACATGCGAGATTCAAACTTCATCTGCCCACCTAACAGTCCAACTGAATCATTTGTGATACACCGTTAAACAAAGGATCTCTCTCTCTCTCTCTCTCTCTCTCTCTCTCTCTCTCTCTCTCTCTCTCTCTCTCTCTCTCTCTCTCTCTCTCTCTCTCTCTCTCTCTCTCTCTCTCTCTCTCTCTCTCTCTCTCTCTCTCTCTCTCTCTCTGTGTCTGTGTGTGTGTGTGTGTGTGTAATATTGTGGTAGTTAAAATTATTATAACATTGATCAAGTTAATCCCAGTTAACCATTTTCTGTTAAGTAAAACTAATACTAATAATATTAATATTAATCCCGCGAATCGGACTAATCAATTCCAGGTACCCCCATACATGTGGATAACAAAAATTCATAATCGTATTAAAGTGATGAAAGTATTGAACTACATTTTTAAAAATAAATTACTCCCTACGTTCCTAAATCAAAATATAAGACTTAATTACTTAATTTGATTAGATTAAGGAAGTTAGTTAAGTTAGTAAAAATCACATGATGTTATCAAAGCACCCAACCATTTACCTTTATTCCCACCCACCCTCCTTCTCTTACTTGTTAATCATTGATGAGTTTCAATAGGGATAATTTGGGAAAAAGTTAAGAAAAATTTGAATGAGGTCATATATTTAGGAATAAGCTCACCCCACCCTAAATATGTCCTATTTTGTTCATGGCTTTTTGGCCTTTTGCCATGAACAAAATTAGTCAATTAGAAGAATAACATGGAACTCCATATAAAATTGAAGTACTGAAAATATAATTTTGTAAAATAACAAAAAAATTGTTTGTAAACTATTAGGTGGTAAAAAAACCTCTCTTAAACATCAGAGCAAAGAGAATTGTATCAAAATGTTTTTTGCTCTTCAAAGACTTCGTTGAGCATTCATTTTACTGACTAATACTTATGGGATATTCAGCTAAGTTATGTAAGTATTTAGGCACATGAATTGATCTAGACATGACAAAACTCAAATTTATGATCAGGTAGTCTCTGCAGTAAATCGAAGAACTGCATCTTGGAAGGTAAAATTGTTATCTCAAGCATCCAGACTGACCTTGATTAAGTCGGTTCTCTCCACAGCTAATATTTACTTGTTATCATGTGTTAAACTTCTTGAATCATATGTCACAAATTAGATAGTAAATATCTGAATCTTTTGTTGGGAGAATCGTACTCAGGAAGGAAGAAAATTCATCTGTTGCATCGACCACATCTATTCAAGCCTAAATCTGCAGATGGTCTTCGTATTCGCCCCACTGAACAAGTCAACTTGTCTTTACTTGCAAAACAAGTATCTAGAATTATTTCAATTCCAAAGCATTCTCTTATTGGTTCTACTCTCCAGGTTAAGTGTGTAGACTTAATGAAGAACTAATCAAAACTTCATATAATTCTTCTTGGATTTGGAAAGATTTGTTACCAAGAGTGCAGACATCATTCTTAATAACTTTGAATGGAAAGTAGGGATTGGTATAGATATTCCACTCAACCACCCATTATGGTAGTATATGCAATATGGATCATCCACTTTATCATAATATGATAAAGTTAAAGATCTTATCGTGTATGCCTCTTGTCCTTGGAAGCCCTACCAACGGGATTTTGAATTAATATCTTGTCTCTATTCTCCTGACATTGCTAGTAAGATTATGTCTTCACCTATTTCATGCATAAACTTACCTGATTACTTGATTTGGAAAGGTAGTCCATCTGGTGCTTATTCGCTTAAGGCAAGTTTTCTCAAACTCTGTCCTTCTCCTTCTCCGTCTAACTCAGCTGATGAATTGTTTTAGAAGTATCTTTGGTCTATCTCATTACCACTTAAAAATGCTTTGTTCATTTGGAAACCTTCATAACCATCATCTTCCAAATAAGATTTTCTGTGTTTTTGGCTGCTACTATTTGGAAACAATTGAACAGTTATTCTTCCAATGGTTTGGATTGCTTGACATTCGTCCAGATTGGGAGGATTTTAGATCTTTATATGCATGGTTTGTACCTATAGAATTGGTCTTAATGGATGGTAACCAATCACAAACACTGGAACTCAATAATATTTTGTTATTGAATAATGTTTGGTTGCTCAAAAATCAATGTATTCATATTGCACTACAAAAAAACACTGGACTACCAACGGAAATTCCGTCGATAATACAAATTTACCAACGGACTTTCCGTAAGAAATGGATTTTCTGACAGAATTTTCGTCAATAATTCTTTTGTTGTTAATTAATTTATCGATGGAAAATTTTTTCTGTCGGAAATGTTGGTAATTTTTTTTAAATTATATGCCATGTGTCCCTCCTTGTGGCAGAGTAGAGACTTGAACTACGGCTGAGCAAAACCGAACCGTAACCGAAAACCAAACCGAACCAAATGACTTTCAGTTTTTCGGTTTCTGTTTCCATTTTTTGGAATTTCGGTTTTCGGTTCGGTTTTGATAAAAAATAAATCCTGTTTCCAACCGAAAACCGAAAATGGCATTAAAAAAGGCCCAAACCCAACCAAATAATTTATTTTAAAGGAGAACAACTGAACAAGAAAGCCCAATTGACTAATGAGCAAGCCCAATAAACAATAACCCAAAATACTAACCCTAGGCCCTAGCTAACAATCATCATTCATCAACTATCAACTATCAACTATCATCTCTCATCTCATTAGTTCATCATCACCACACATCATTGCATCAGTTCATCACCACTCATCATTCATCAACCCTCGAGCTCGACAGGCACAAAGGCACTCCCTCGGCCTCCAAGACGTATCATCACTCATCGGTGCCATCGACCTCTATCTCTCTCTCTCTCTCTTCATTGGCGCTTCCTTGGTCTCTCTGCCTCTCACTCTCCAATTTCTCTCCCTCTCCCCCCCTCTCTCATCTCTGCCGAATTCTCTTCATCGGCTCAAAGCTTCTCAATTGAGGGGCGAAGACTTGATTTTGAATCAGGTGAGCGTCTTATTTCAATTTCTATATGTTATTCCTCTGATCAGGTTTGATTTGAGTGAAGTGCGATTTGGGGGTTTAGGGGATTTTGAAATTTCTGAACAATTGAAATCAAAGCGTTCACTTGTGGGTTAGATAGATACTGAAAGTATCAAAGGAAGACAATGATATTGTCTAGAAGTCTCAATTTATTGTTGGTTACATTGGTGGTAGGTGGGATCAAAAGATCAAAGGATGACGATTTTGGCGGTGGTTTTGGAACTCTGGGTAGACAGGATTTGACATGGGTTAATGTTGACTCAGCCATTTCCTCTGAGTTATTCTTAGAATGTTTGGGTTTCTCTGTTTCTGTTTCTACTACCTCTCTTTTCAAATTGATACAATTTTCAACTTGCTTGTGGGTGGTGTTCTACGTACTAAAACTGCTCATTTCCACTTATGTGATGAACTTAAAGTCGTTTCAGCTGACACTAGAACTTTGTTTTATGTTGGTTACATTAGTGGTAGGCCTGGAGATATAAAAGTTGAGTGATTAAGTTTCTTGAGTGTGTGGTTCTACAGAAACACTGATGATACTTTTCGCTTGTATAATTTTCTTGGCAATTTATGGTTCCAACTTGTAACTTTAATCATTGTGATCTAGATCTTGGTGATGTGGGTGTGATTCTGATTCTCTCAAACTTCCTTCAGTAATTTGATTTACATTTTGGAATATGGGAGACAGTTATATTTGGAGGTGGAGCGTGGAGGTATTAATAAAATACCTCAGCAATTTTTATTCATGCATGGTAACTGTAACACCTAGAATTTTCTACTATATTATAGCAAATTTTAATTGAATTATAACTACTTTTCAGTGTCCGAAGCCTAAAAATACAGAAAATTTAAAAACTTTTTCTTTAAAACATTAAACCAACATTTGGTCAGTTGGAATGGGCTTTTCAAACAAATTGGGACAATTTAAAACTCTTTATAAAAATAAACGGTTAATAAAACAATTAAAAGTACACTAACCCTCTCAGGGTAGTTATTTTTAATTCATAGAGCTTGAGACATTTAAATCCCTTTTTAAAATTATACAATTCTATTTTCTATACTTTCCACTATTAATAATTTAAATTTACATCACATACAGATAACCTTACTTTCTTAAAACATAAACTTAATTTCTTCATCTAATCATCTTCCAACACTCCTGCTTTATCTCACCCATCTCACTATATTCCAGCTTCTCTGAAAAACAGCAGTTCAACGCAGTTTATGTCATTAACTGTAAATTTTTATGCATGCATTGTCATGTATACATTTTATAAACCTTTGTAAATAATACACTTATACATACTTCCTGCGCTACATTTTCTACCAGCCATTGATAACAATATATTCGTTAACTATTGGAGGTTCTACCTGCAGGACTTCTCGTTATAGCATTTACAGCTATAACTAACTGATTTGCCAAAGGGGTAGCGAACCACCTAAGCCTGGAGTACTCCATAAATTTCTATGCAGGAATTAACAAGGTTTATCACCTTCATGCATAATGTAAACTTGCAACAGATATTACAAAATAATACATGCAATTTGAGTGTAATGAGATAAACTGCTACCTGGATACCAGAACTTAGTCCTGAGCTTGCTCCCTTTTCTTTCTACTGATCTCACCACTTATGTCACTATCAATACCTATTTACATGTAATATACAAATAATAAATTAATATCTATATTTTTGGATAATTATCCGGCGTCTCTCAAGAATCCTAACTTAATACTACCCAGGTCTTTTCATTTTAATTTATAATTTATCCAAACTTAATTAGGATCTTGACTATCCGAGATTACTTTGATAATTTACCTATATTAAATTTTCTTATTCTCAATGTTTGACTAATAGTGTTCATAAAATTATTATTTAAAGACCTCAGTCGATTACACATCTATATATATATACTCCATATTTATTACAAAATTGACGAATCAATCAATCAATAATGTAAATGAAGCCTATTCACTTCACACATGATCAATATCCAATTCTGGCAGGATTTATAATTAATCAATTACCTTAAAGGAAATTTTAATAATTATAAGTTTGACCGTTAAAAGAAATCCCAAATCAGGAATTTAAAGTCAAGCTTCTATTTCTAAAAATCCTATTATGATCAACTACATCCCATGACAATAAACAACCTCCATGGAATACCGTTTTCTCTTGACTTAAGCATAAACTAAAATTCTAAATATTAGAACACCAAACAACCATAACACAAATACTTAGAAATCTTAATTTCCTTCTTTAATCAATTTGAATCTCTTAAAATCATTTATCTAACCTTTATATTATTGAAAACAAAACTAACTTCTTTACACTTGCTTAAACATCTTTCCTAGTAAAAATCGATCTCACAATCTTTAGGTACACTATCCCTTGCATCA
Organism: Mimosa bimucronata; assembly: GCA_037074515.1. Taxonomy (NCBI): domain Eukaryota; kingdom Viridiplantae; phylum Streptophyta; class Magnoliopsida; order Fabales; family Fabaceae; genus Mimosa; species Mimosa bimucronata. The sequence goes on along the minus strand of CM073447.1, from coordinate 32,149,202 downwards.
AAATCATTAGAACAAAAGAATCAGTATCTATCTAAATAAGCCTATACGTAATAGTCTTTGTAAATTTTTCCAGTAACAACCATATACTTCTTTAAACTTGAACAACCTTGCTTCATTATAACCTTTAATCAATCTCATCTTCTATAACTAATCTATTTCCAAATTCTCATTTAGCCTCGAGCAATCATTTTCTTTATCTTCTAAATCCCAATCTTAGAAATCAACTTATTTCCTTGAATCTAGAATCAATACTCCATATATTCAAGGGATAATTGCATATAGGTCCCAAGCAAGAGAATTAATTTCAGACAGGTCCTAAGGAGTTGTTAATGACAACTATTAACAACTGCAATGGCCTTGGTTAACAAGTGAAGGAGTTGTTAATGGACCTGTCTGAAATTAATTCTCTTGCTTGTGACCTATGCGCAATTCTCCCTATATTCAAATCCTTAAACCATCTACCTCCATAAATTCACACTTAATCATTTAATTAATTCTCTATACGTCATGTGGATCCCACTTTAATAATCACCCAGTAAACCAATTTCATTCTCACAAGGATCAGAAATAATCTTTAAACTTCAATCTGTACCATACCGAACTATTTGACCAAACATATGCCACCTCATATCATCTTAATAAATCCTAATGCTAATTTAAATATTTTGAGATACCATATATTGTTCAGAATCCTCAAACAACTTCTTATTACTCAATTCCAACCTCTAAAATTCACTTAAGATCATAACTTAAATATCAACGAACTAAAACAAAACAAAGATTTAATCACACTATCATCACTTTTACCTGAGTATCATTTAAATACCTTCCGAACCTTGTCTCTAAAAACCTTTTTAACTCAACAATTATAATTTCAGACACGGATCACTCTTTCATGATATCATAAAGAAACCTTTTATTTACAGTAATGAAAACAAGGAAAAAGAATAGCATTATAAACTTGACTTAATGATTCTAAACTGACAAAGTTTCGGTGCAGTAGCTAATAAAGATTTACATCATTCGTTCTTCCTCAACGTTTCAACTGCAACAATTTACAGGTATAAATCTGGAAACTCCCTAAATCTAAAACAAGACTTAATCATCATGTAAATGCCTCTACTTAAACTTAACCATTTAAATTAATTACCTATGAAACTTCCTGATCCTCTATCAGTAAGTGTGGACCAAATTTCTTTCCAACCTTCTAAATCATATATTACAAATTCCAATAGTACATATACGTCACAGTGAAAGCTTAACTCATTCATTTTCATTTTTTTTAATGTATTATATAAACTATTTTCAAACAGTCTTTCGAATTCATCCTTCAATTTTGCTACCATTAATTTTATTCAAAACTGTACGCATATTTCTTGTTTACAACCATACTAAGATCTATGTACCTTAATTACCTTCCAAAATCATCTTATAGTTCCCAAGACAACTTTCATTTACTTTTACCATATTATAAACAATAATAAGTTCTAAACTGTATTTCAGATTTCGATTAAAATTCGCAGCCCTAATTAACAAGACTTGAACTTTAATTTTAAGATCTCTAATCATGCCTTACATCTTAGAACACTTGTTAGCTCTTACAATACAAAAATCATCAATTCCAACTTATAATAATCATTGCTTCACATACTCTTACTCATTCTCATTATCTACAAAACCATTCCCTGTTTCTAGTTCAATATTTAAAATTCTGAAAACTAAAGATCCTTAATTTCCACCTAGACCATAAATCATCATCAATTCTCCATAGAATTCAAGCATTAAATTCAACTCACACCTCACACATTTTTAAGAGTACTTTAACCACCACAAATCATCCTTATAGCGGCAAAACACACACACATACCCCTTGTCTATAACAACATTTAATCTTTCTCTTCCCTTGCATTTAGAGTACACCATACCCTCTACACCAAAACACTCTTCACGGCAAATAGCAACCAGAGCAAAACACAAGGATGCATAACAGAAATTCAACATACAAGGTGATGATTCCAATTAAATTTCAACACTATTAATTCTTCTTTATGACCATAACAGAACACGGACCAACACAGAACAGAGAATCGAATAAACAGAGGAGTATGAGGAAATTTCGAAATCAGACATGCAACCTCAAACAACACCTCAGAAATCAGCAGGAAATTTTCATACATTAGCCCTATCCTAAAATTACTCCATAAACCATCGATTTCCAGCCATCCAAGCCAAGAATTCGGCTGACAGAGAAGGAAGAAGAACAAAAATTCCCAAACATTCCAAATTCCAAAAATTAAACATCCAAGACATTAAATATACTTAAGCTTATTCCTAAACATGATTAATCAAGCATTCGATCATTAAACACACAGAAATCGAAGGAAATGGAGTCGGATGAACAGTGGCTTCGCACAGAACAAATTTGAAATCCCAACAAAAATATCATGCAAGCTCAAATTTCTTTAATGGAGTTCGTCCACTATACCTATGCTTCAATTTAATCGGTTCAAAGCTCTTAGAAAATTCCAAACCCGAATCAACCCTCTCAAATCTCGCTCGAATCAGACCGGAAGGAGAAGAAAACGGAAGGGAAAAGGTTTACCAGAGACTAATCCCAGCTCCTCGTACGTTTTCATCACCCCTCGCCGCTGTTCTCCGCCGGATTACACCGTCGGCCGCCGCGGAAAATCGTAGAAGCAGAGGACGAAGGAAGAAGAACGAGAGAGAAAGTGAAGAGTAAAGGGAAGTCGATGAGAGAAATGAGAATGAACGTGTGAGAGTATAAAGAAATAGGAAGGAAGGAGATATTTTAATTAGATTAGTTTACCATTTTGCCCCTTCTTCTATAATTGAAGATATTTTGAACTAGGGGCAGATATTGTCATTTTTATTTCTCTTTTTCTATTTTCCTCTTAAATGGTAATTTTATTTACCACTCACATTTACAAATAAGCCTGAATTTGTCCCAAAATAATTTCTCTAGACATGCTTTAATTTCCAAATTTATTTATAAGACTTTTTAAATACTAAACAATACCCCAAGGTTCTAAATATTTCCTTATTTGAATTCATCTTCTAACTATTTTTTTTCTCAATTAATAAAGAAAATAAGCCATAAAATTATTAAAAATGCCTAAATATCATAAATTTATTTTTTTAATGCTTTTTAATGTTTTAATAATATTCCAAAACTTTAAATAATTCTTTATTTTCTATTTTCTAAAATTTGGGGTGTTACAGTAACCATCTTGCAAGTTGCCATTGCAACTTACATCACAAGCACAACAAGCCAAATCTGCAAAAAAAAGGCTTAAGTCTGCAACAAGCTCAAGAATATATAATTAAGATTTTTTTAATTTTTTTGATGAATTTTGGTGTGGCCCAAATCTGCAACAAAAAGGCAAAAAAAAAAAGCCTAAAAAACCGAACCGAAAACAATTCGGTTTTTTGGTTTCACTTTTGGCCGGTTTTCGGTTCGGTTTTGAACCGAAAAACCGTTTGATCACCCCTAACTTGAACCCCCAACCTCTTGCTCGCGTGCTGATGTCTTAACCAATTGAGTTATGAAGGTTCTGTGATATTATTTGTAAACTATTATATTTATTATATTCAAACTCCCACCATTATAATTATATTTGATCTTAATTATTAATATATAATTTACATATTAATAATTCTATTATTTTTATATAAATAATCTTTTATATTCATATACATTACATTATATTTAGTATTTTCATTTTATATTTATAATAAATATTATTTTTGTGAATTACTTTTATTATATGAAAATTTAATAATTATTTTATTATATATATTATTAAATTATAATTATTTTTCATTTTTCTTACTAATATTTATTAATAAATATTTATAAAATAATTAATATATTAGCGACAGAATTTTCACCTGTAAAATTACCGATGGAATCTCTTTTGGTAATTCAGTTAGTAAATTTTCCGTCGAAAATCTATCAGTAATTATCGATAGAAATTTATTCCGTAGGTAATTTCATATTTTTTTGTAGTGTTCGTGGTGAGGTTTGTCCCTCCAATTTGATTAAGCAAATTCTACGGGCTCATTCATTTAACTCTGTGGTTGATTATAGCTCATCAACTTCAAAACATTAAAGAATTGTTCATTCATCTCCAATGGATTGCTCTTACTCTGCTGATTGGATTATCAAACTCAATAAATTAAAAAAGAAGCGGGTGTCATTCTGCCTCTCTCAACTCTATTTACACAATTAGTTGATACAAATATTTCTTTGGACCAAAGACAACTCTCTCACTTCAAGCTTCACACAGAGATGTCTTTGAGCAACCCTGGCTTGGATTCTTGCTACTAATATTGAAATGGAGTCTCCCTCAATTTTAATAATCTCCGAGCCTTATTTCTTCTTTTTAGACAGGGATATGTTTGGGCTAAGTTATCATTCAACAAGACGTTGGGCGACTTTTGTTATCCTTTTATATGGTGTCTCTCTTTCGAGATCGACCTCTTTCTCAATTTGTATCTAATGCCTTTTCTTTCGGATTTTCTAGTTGTAAGTATTTGACTATTTAGTACTTTTTGTCATTTATCCTTTTTATTTAATGATAATTGTCCTTTTTTCAACAAAAAATCTAAAAGTAAAAAATCTAATATATATTAATTATATTTTATTAACAAGTAATCATTTTATAATATAAAAAATTGATCAATTAAATATAATAAACACCAATTCAAATTAAAATTTTATAAATAAATGTATACATTTAATTGATTTTTAACAATTAATTAAAAGGAAAAATGACAAATAAATACCTTTCAATTTGTAAAATCCCAATAACAACTGCACTATAGCTATTAACAACTCCACTATGAGGCATTAACAACTAGTAACAACACAAAGTTCCTTATTTGAGATTTTATAAATTGAAAGGTATTTTTTTGTCATTTTCCCTAATTAAAATGAGAACAACAAAAATAAAAATAAAAATTACATCATAAATAGAAAGCCGCCACTTGGCGGCTAAGGAAGGAGAAGGAGCCAGAAGACTTTGAAGGCATAAACAGCGCATGGACATCACCATCGACGACGATCTAGATAATCTGATAATGTATTAAATGCTTAATCCAATTAAATTAATACTTCGAGATAATGTTTCATACTTGTTTTTTTTTTATGACTCCATACTTGTAGGTTTTAATAGTGCTAAGTTGTTTTTATAAGAATCCGATCATTAAATTGCCTTTTCTCATAAAATGATTAAAAGTTAGTTAAAAATTATAATCATAAATATATATGAAATAGAACTTTTTTACATAATAATACCTTTATTTACGTTTTGCTCTCCTTTCATTCAAAACAACATTTCCCTCTCTCTTCTCATAAATATAAATATCATCTATAATTTATTTAATGCAATATTTCAAATGAGATAGCGATAAAATAAGAAAAAATATATTAAATGATGGTACAACCTAAGGAGGGTTCTTATATTTGTACCAAAACAATTCAAAATTCAAACTCTTATAACAAGGATAGAAGGTAGTAGTACTTTTGCTTAAAAAATATTTCGAAAATTCAAATAAATCTACCTCACATTTATTTTCTAAGATTAAAATGAAGCAGATAATAAAACTGGTGGTCAGTCCGCCAAAAAACTGATAGACTTTTCTTATTGACCTTAATTATATTGATTGACTTAATCCAAATTATATTTACACTACTAAAGCGGAAAGATAAAAAAGGTTTTGATGTATTTTAATGGGTTAATATTGTTATTGGTTATTACAATTTAATCAAATTTCAGGTTTGATTCATGTAGTTTTAATTTATTGGTTTTAGTTTTTACAGTTGCATAAGTATTTAGTCTAAGTTTGATTATAGAAGACTAAAATTAAGATCGGTCTACAAGATACAGGGACGCGTGGTTAAACTCATACTAAAATTTTTATGAAACTATAGGAATTGAAACGAATGATTAAAATTTCAATGATAAGAACCAAAATTTAGCCAAATTGTAAAGACTAACAAAATTATATATAGTTTTAAATCCCTTATTTCTATGTCATTTTGTCCAGTTACTGATTCAAGTCAGCAAACTTAATGATTTCAGTGACACATCATCACAAACTAACTTCGTCAAGTCCTTTTAAAATTATAGGGACCAACTGTTTTAAACAGACTAAACTTGAGAAGCCAAAACATCCCTTAAAATCTTTAAGGACTACAACCCAAATCAGAGCAAACTATAAGAAACAAAAAATAGTTTAACCCAACTATAAACCTTTTTTTAATATTATCAACAGGTGATTAACATATTTTATAGCATATACAAATGACCAACTATATTCTGGTAAAAAAAAAAAAAAGACTAACTACTTCAGTTTCAATATTTATAACTCATCCTCACAATACAAACATATCCACAATACAAACATATCCTGTATGACTTAAACTTAAAACCCTAAAGAATACAGCTGGCTACTACCTTTGAGTTCGGTTGATGTAAACCAGTTTTAAAACCTAAACATCAATTAAAAAGAATTAAAACTAAATAATCAAAACACAATATATTTTTTTTATAAAAATCCGTACATTATTTCCTGTAAATTTAGTATAGTTGAATGAACCCAAAATAGATACCGACGGATAAAAAGAATATAATAATGGAAAAGATGTCATAGTAGTATAGTAATAAATAATATTCGGACAGCGAAAAGGACCATCGAAACGCCGTAGAGAGACACCCACGGACACACAAATACATGAGAAGTACGAGTATTACGTTGTAGGCACGCACAGAAACTCTTAATCATTATTCAATTATTCCAATTATTAATCCTAATGCGCTTGTCTCCTGCGGCTTCCATCCAAAACCCTATTATGATTCTCATTTAATCTTGGCTAATTCACTGTCTCCCTACTACGAAGTCTTCCATTGCAAGCGACTCTTTTGAAGTTAACCCCTTTCTTCTACCAAACGTTTCCCTCAATCCTCCCTATAGAGAAAAAAAGGGGGGGAAAAGATCATCACTGCCTTATTCTGATTCTTCTGCTCATTAGATCTTTTCTCAATTTGTAATTTCTTCCTTGATTCGGAGTTTAATTTGCCCCCATTTCTGTGCGATTCTTCTATTTCTTGTGTAACAATTTTGGTTAGTGTGAGCCTAGATTAGCTCGCTAGCTCCCTCTTCTGCAACAGATTAAATTATTACAAGTAACAAACATACTGTACAATCGGTTGGAATAGTATAACTTGTTCTTTACGCTCAAAGGGTGAGTTGATTTGCTGAAAGGTGAGTTGGGTGGTACCTGCTTTTTTTTTTTTTCTTTTTTTCTTTGCTGTCTTATGATTTGTGGGTGCTTTCTCACTTTGATCTTTTCTGAGGCTTGCGTATGTTTGTTTATTAAATTTGCCTTCTTGTCCTTTTTTTATATTAACTTTTATTATTCTCTTGGTACTCATTGGGTCGTTTATGTTTCTGGTTTGCTGATTCTGGGTTTGTTGTTCAGTGTGCGATCTTGGGAGAAAGTTGTGAGGGTGGACATGGAGGAACGGTATGAGCCATTGAAAGAACTTGGTTCTGGGAATTTTGGGGTGGCCAGGTTGGTGAGAGACAAGATCACCAAGGAGCTTGTTGCTGTCAAGTACATAGAAAGAGGGAAAAAGGTGAAGTCTTTTGCTGTTTGTTAAATTTGTTCCATTTTTTTTGTTATCAATGGAGATCAAGATCATCTCGTCCTGTTATCTTCTGGTATCTGGAATATCATATTGTAAGGACTGCATGTTGCAATCTTTGAAAGCTGTGAATTCTGAAAGATTCTCAATAGCGTCAACTTTGCTTTTATTTTACTCTTTTGGAGATTACAAGGTGATGATGATTAGATCGTATTGAATGTTGGAAGGTCTGTTCTTTCTGTTAATAATATTTCTTCTCAATGTCCTGTTCCAATGCAGCCGCGGTTTTGTTTTACTTGTTTGCTGGTAATGGTAACTTCATATTAAAATGTCCCATTTTGCTTGAGCCCTTCGAGCATCTAAAAAGCCACTCTGCATTTTTCGCCAAGAGACCAATCATTTTCTTAAAAAAATATGATATCTTCTGCTTCTGATGTTGAAACGTTGAAACCTTGGTGGTGGTTGCAAATGCTGATGTCTGATGGTTTCCCATTTGTTTTTTTTTTTTTTTTTTTGATAAAACGGGGAAAGAAAGTTCATGTTTTTTGTTGCTTTCTTTATCATTCACTTGGCTTATTACATCATCACATTCCACACTCTAGATATGGGCAGCTGAAGCAATCTCTTAAATTATTTTCTTAATGTTTCTTCACGTTGCTTTGCTTATTCTGCATCTTTTTTCTGAATGTCTATTGTTTGTACTTTCAGATCGACGAGAAAGTTCAGAGGGAGATCATTAACCATCGATCTTTAAGGCATCCAAATATTATCAAATTTAGAGAGGTGAATGATTTGCATTTTACTTTTGTTCTTTTTAATTTGTCCTTAGAACTGTTACTTCTTAAGTTTCAATATATGGAATTGGACACATTGGATATAGTGAAGCATACAAGTCTTAAATTACACTCATTGATTGAACCAAACTTGAGCAGTTTATTAAAAGTATTAATGATACTCAGCATCATTCTATTATTGTTAACATAATATGCAGAAAATCCTAAAGCTGCTTTTGGTTCTAGATTTTTGTGCAGATAATGAATGATAATTTTTTTGTGCAGGTCTTGCTGACCCCAACTCACTTAGCTATTGTCATGGAGTATGCTGCAGGTGGCGAACTCTTTGAGAGAATATGCAGTGCTGGCAGATTCAGTGAAGATGAGGTCTTAGATTTTATTTAACCTAGCTACTGTAATTAAAAGCATTGATGCTCAAATATTTGCCAAATGACTGTTACCCTAAGTTTGGGTGAAAAGAATACTAGGAGGGAAAATTCCTAAAAATAGTAAATTGTTTTACTATTTTTAGAAGTTTTCTTTCCTAGTATTTTCTCCTTTCTAGATACTTTCCTGTTTCGTTTCTTTCTGTTCAAACATGACATTGGTGTTTATCTCGCAGGCAAGATTTTTCTTCCAACAGCTTATATCTGGTGTTAGCTACTGTCACTCAATGGTAGGTCTCTGCACGTTCCTGCTTGTTTTTCATTACAATCACTTGTATGTGTTTCTTATATTCTTATCTGCTTTCTTCTGTAGCAAATTTGTCACAGAGATTTGAAATTGGAAAACACTCTCTTGGATGGAAGTCCAACACCTCGACTCAAAATATGTGACTTCGGTTATTCCAAGGTTGGTGCATAGTAACCTGTCCCTGGAATGAACCTTTTATGTTCTGAATTTTTATTCTTTAGATCATGAATTCTTTTATTCTTAGTCTGCTATACTGCACTCTCAACCGAAATCTACTGTTGGAACACCTGCTTACATTGCTCCTGAGGTTCTGTCACGAAAGGAATACGATGGAAAGGTATTATTGTGGGCTTGCCTTTGAAATTTTTATTATTAGTCGTGACTATGGAAGCGTTAGCTTGAATTTATTTATTTATTTTATTCATTTTACCAATTTGTTTTTTTTTTAGATTGCGGATGTTTGGTCATGCGGTGTAACGCTCTATGTCATGTTAGTGGGAGGATACCCATTTGAAGATCCTGAAGATCCTAGGAATTTCCGAAAGACCATTGGAGTGAGATCCTAATCCTATGATCAGCCTGATCAAAATTTTTATAATGTTTCATATTTATGTCAACATGAAACTGAAACTCTGGTTTTGCTCTTATTGGCAGAGAATAATGAGTGTTCAATACTCCATTCCCGACTATGTACGGGTCTCTGCAGATTGCAGACATCTTCTTTCTCACATCTTTGTCGCCAATCCTGCTAAAGTATGTACATTATTCATATTCTCAAACTAATTTAAGTTTTTTGCAAACTGACTAACTATTGTGATTTATTTTTGGTTGCTGAAGAGGATAACGATCCCAGAGATAAAACAACACCCTTGGTTTTTGAAGAACTTGCCTAAAGAGATAAATGAGGCTGAGAAAAAAGTCAGTAATGGGGATGATGTAGAGAAAGATCATCGAGGGCAGAGTGTTGAAGAAATAATGCGAATCGTACAAGAGGCAAGGACGCCTGGGAAAAATTCCAAGGGTGGAGGGCAAGCTGGTGGCACAGGAGGATCATTGGACGGTGAGGATGATGATGAAGATGAAGAATCTGAACTTGATGTTAGTGGTGACTATACAACTGCTACAACAACAACAACATAAGTCACAAAAATCGGATTGTGCAGTATATTATGTTGAAGTACATATCAAGCCACGCTCGTAGATTGGGTTGATTTTATCAGTCGAATTATGTGTTAGATTCCTTATTTGTAAAATGGCTTGGTTTGTCAGATTCCTTATTTGTAAAATGGCTTGGTTGCTTGTTACTTCTACAAACCACAAATCTGCAAAGGTTGTACATTTTTTTTTTTGTTAGGTCCGAAAAAAGGGTCGAACCTTGTTAAGATTGTCTGATTTGTTACAAGCTTCATACGGGTGTTTTACCAGAGTTACAGAAATGCATGAAGAAAACCAGCTTCAATCATCATTTGTGATCATTTTTCTATGTTTTTCGGGAAAATTAATTTGAAGTTCCTTGTAGGACACATAATATAGAAGTCCCACTAAATGCTCAAATTAAAGTATGGTCCCAAGGGACCTCATTTTTATTATATTCCAAACCCAAATGACATTTTCACCCTCCTTATAATTAACAAAAGCAAAGCAAGAACTCCCCCTCAGAACAGCAGCAACGTGAACGACAGAATGGAAGGGCTAGGAAGAGCACTCACCAAGAACACAACTCCATCTATCATCCATCTTCATCCAACTAACATCATGGACCCAATTTGGATTTGTCTCTTCAACTAGTAGTATGTTGAGAAAATCAATTTCTCATGTTTGTTAGGAATGTGATTTGAGATGAACGTTTTAAAACAAAAGTCATAACTTTCCATAGAAATCTAATTTTGGTTGAATGTTTGAGCATAAAAGACATACTTATATACAAACATTAGTGATTTTTTGTTGTACTTATTATGTAAGTTGGTTTCTCATTTGTTTTTTATGAGGGTTTGGGTTGGTGCTATGTTTGGGGGTGTATAAGCTCTATTTTTTCGCCCAAAAATAGGGGAAATCTAAAAAGGTTGAAGCGTTTTCGGTTTCCACATCAGTTAAAATTTCTATTGTCGTTAAATGCTCAAATAGTTATTGTTGCAGGCCATTCAATTGTAAATAACAATTTTCTGGAAGATAGTAAAAATTTTGAATGAATTTTATTGGGAATGTGTTTTGTGCTCTTATTTTGTTCTAAGACAGAGGTGAAGTAAAAGGTTGAAACTTTGTTGGCTTGTCACCAATGTGTTGATATTTTAATTAGGTGTTTTCATTATTTTGATGTAAAGTTGTTATAGATGTTCATTAAGTTGTTATATCTGGTCATTTACTTGTGAATAACAATGTTCCTGTGCAGGGTGAATAAGAAGATGGCGGGCACATCAGGGAAGCATGTAATATGTTTGTTGCATACGGGTGGACGATTTATAAATGGTGAAGAATGTTAGATACAATACGTGGGGGTAGTACCATACCAAGAACCATAAACGAAGGCACTACATACATACAGAGAATTGAGAACAATGGTAGCATCAATTGTTAGAGAGGAAGCTAGGGGAATTACCATGAAATTCAGAGTGTGCTTTGATGATACAACAACTTATGTGGATCTTGTAGATGATGAAGGAGTGGAACATTTCATCAACTTTAACAGGGAAATCGGTCATATATTTGTATGTGAGTGTGTGGATGACAATACACAATTAACTAGAGATGATGGAAGGAATGACGAAAATGCGTAAGTTGTAATTATAGTTTGAATTGAGCTACTATGTTGTGACTCATTGCGGACACATTGTGAAAACATGTCATTATTAACAAAATGAGTTGTAATTAGTGCAGGATGGATTATTTGTCTAGAGGTTCGAATGGTTTGCCTGTCTCAAATGATAATATGTGCATGTTTGTTGACGATTGCTTTAAGCTGTCTACACAGGTGAAAATATATGAAAACAGCATGACACCAATTGAAACTCATGATTGTCCATTTCCAAGTAACCTAAGACATAATTGATGACAGGAAATTTCTTGAAGCCTCATATAACTAAAAGACCAGCAGGACGACCAAAGAGGAAGAAAATAGAGTCAAAATTGCAAAACAAACATGTCTACCATTGTGGAAGATGCAATGAGGCTGGACACAATGCCAAAATGTGTAATAATCCAAATCCAACCTAATGTGTTTGATATATATGTGTCAGCAATTTTTTGTATATGTCTGTCACTTTTTGTAAATGCATATGTCATTGTTTTGTAAATGACACTCATGCACCCTCAAGCTTTTTTTGGAGAGGGTGTGAAACTGAAGTGTAGTCAATCATTTCTTGTTGGACTACTTGTTCATGAATTGTAAATGGTGGTAAATGCCATGTAAATGGTGCCCAATGACAGCTGTGAACTGATTATGTTAAATCTGATTCTGTTACAAATCTATCATGAAAGTTGTTATAAATGCCCATTTAGTTGTTACAATTGCCCTAAAAGTTGTTAATCTCAGGCCAAATGTTGTTATGACAGTATGATCATTTTCTTGTTCGTGTATGCTAAAACACAACATATAAAAAATCTACAACACTTGGTCTTGATGATAACAAGTATTCAAAGAACTTGTGCGTAATGCTCATTATGTGACAATTGTTACTAGCCAATATTTTTTTTTCAATTGTAACTGATAGTTGTTACACCTAGCTTAATACATCGTAATTGCGTGGCCTACAGTTGTTACAATGAAAATATTGTCATTTTCTCCTACATTTGTCCCCAAGTGCCTCATATTCACATTATATCACAGTTGTGAATCTTGGTCAATCCGTTGTTACAGAATGCCCAAAAGTTGTTACAGTGTGCTCATGACTTGTTACTGGCCAACAATTTTTTCAATTGTAATTGATTCCCTTTTAGTTGTTACATCTAACTCAATACATCATAATTGCGTGGCCTACAGTTGTTACAACGAAAATCTTGTCATTTTCTCCTACATTTGTCCCGAAGTACCTCATATTCACATTATATCACAGTTGTGAATCCTGGTCAATCAATTGCTACAGAAGGCCCAAAAGTTGTCACAACGTGCTCATGACTTGTTACTGGCTAACAGTTTTTTTCAATTGTAACTGATGCCCTTTTAGTTGTTACACCTAGCTCAATGCATCGTAATTGCGTGGCCTATAGTTGTTACAAGGAAAATCTTGTCATTTTCTCCTACATTTGTTCCCAAGTACCTCATTTTCATATTATATCACAGTTATGAATCATGGTCAATCAGTTGTTACAGAAGGCCCAAAAGTTGTTACAGCTTGCTCATGACTTGTTAGTGGCTAACAATTTTTTACAATTATAACTGAAGCTCATACAGTTTCTACACCTAGCTTAAAACATTGCAACTACCTGGCCTTTAATTGTATGGAATATAGAATAAACAGTAATGATTAAGTTCCATTGACCAAAATAACTCTAATAGCTAACTACGTAACATCTTTGAAACTCAACAAATCTTTTTCTTCTTCATCAAGACCTTGCCAGCTAGCATAGAAAGGACTTTGTTATTATGTAGGTTGTCCTTGTGTGTGATAGCCACATAGGCATTTAACCTTCACGTCACGGATATCATCATTGGAGTACTTTGGCATTGTATACCCGTCATCATACTCAGATGCATCCCACACTTGTAACCATGATAGCACATGGACACTATAAGAATCCCTACAACGAATATTGATTGGTAGACTATCGACCTCCGCATCCTCCTCAGACAACTTCTTCCAAGCCTTTGTCAAATATCAATTGGCAGACTTCACTGACTTGAACTTCCCAAAGTTTTCATTGTAAAAACTCTTTGTGAATAGTGAAAATGCAATAACATGATTGCTCTTACAAACTTCTTTACTCTTTCTAGTACATTGGTCATCTTTACTTTATCTGCAGTTTTTAGCAACTCCAATTCCTTTGCCCTTTCCCATTCTCTGACATGATAAAAATAATATCCAACTCAAATCATAACATTAACAAATTTTATGGTACTATATGGGTTTGATAAAACTACAAGGAAACGTTAAAAAGAAAAAAATATAAGGACCACAAGACTATGATCTGTAGTATAAAGTGATATGGAATAAAAGATTTCATTACAATTTTTTCTTGGAAGACTAATGCTAAATGTAGGAATAAAAGATCTGTAGTATAAAGGTATAATACCATTGAGAACTAGTATGAAGATGCTAGAACTATATGGTAGCATCATCTTTAAGAAATACTCAATTTAAAGATCAGGGATGAATAACAAAGTAAAACAGTTCGTTGTGTAAGACTATTGTCCAATCAAGCTAGCACTTACCTTATGCAATCAAATTTAAATTTTAAAGGCTATTACTCTAGTCTAAAATTTCATGGCTAAGATTTGAATATTCTTATACTAGTGGTTCAAGGAATTTATCTCAATCTCAAAAATTAGATTAATCATATATCATGCTGTACTCCACGACTTTGACACGGCACATATTCATTCTACATCCTCTTTAGTTTGTCCAGAATTGACTGGGGGAATCAGTCATTTAAACTCCTTTCACACATATCTTAGCTTTAGAACACCATTGAGAACAAGGTAGAAGCAGAGAACAAAGACCTACACTAATCTAATGCTCATAAAAAAATTGTAAGTAAACTATTTTATCATGCAGTGCATTGTTTTAAGAAGAAAAGGTTTGCTCTAATGATGTATATCCCCCTGTTCAATTACTTATGGCAATTATCAGCAAGTGGAAAATCTCTAATTAATATGTTCACCGGCAAAAAAAACCTAGTTAATACGTACTGATGTCTACTTTATTCACAGTCCACACTATTTAGAGTGTTAGAGATCGTTAAGCCAAAATAGCCAGCCATGAGAACAGCCTATCGCTGTCAATACTTAACATGTTATTAAGTAGGAATTAAATCCTCTCATAATATGAAGATCACGTCGGGGAGATAAAGGCAGAATAAACATAAGGAAAAAAATACTTATGCCAAGAAGAGGAATCAGAATGTCAATTAAAGATCAAGTGAACCTCGACAATATATTCAGAAAAAATAATCAAACCATACCTGAGTAAGCTCGACGGTTAGGGGTGAGCAAAGTGCCCGCAACCCATGGGGCCCGCCCGTTAAGCCCTCAAATTTACCCGTGCTAGACTGTCTATTTTGGGCCCGTGAAATAAATGGGCGGGCCCCGCCCGTTTATTATATGCGAGTACGGGTACGGCCACGGGTAGCCCGTTACCCGCCCGTACCCGTATATACCTATTAAAAAAGACCCCTCTCCTCACTTGCCAAGTTCACTCCCACGACACCAGCTCACACATGACACACACTTACTGTCACTGACTCAACTGAACTCAAGCTCTCATTTTCCTCTTAAACCCTAATGGATCTCTCAAACCCTCTCACTCTTGATCTCTCAGTCTCAGCCTCTCTCCGCTCTCGGATCTCTCGTCTCCATCGTCGTCTATGGCTCTCGTCATCTCCTCCATGAAGAAGAAAACAGGTGAGGTGAACAATGAAAGCTAGCAGAAGATCCCGGAATCCCCTCTCCGATCTCACCAACACTCACTCTCCCTCCACCGCCTTTCCTTATTCCCATTCCTCTTCCTCCACCGCCACTGCCTCTGCCTCTGCCTCCAAATCCAAATCCCGCCCACCTCCTTCCTTTACTAACGTTCCTCCTCTCACCCAATGCAAGACCAATTCTCGCACTAATTCCACCACACGCCCTGTTGCTTCTTCAAACCCTAACCATCATTCGCCTCTTCTTTCCTCGCCCCCTCGGCTTCCGAATTCTCCCTTGCTCCCTGGTACGGCAACTCCTCTCCCTTTCTCTCTTTAATTTACTCTTTCTATTTGTCTTCTGCCGTGGTTCTAGTGCAAATGGCTGGCTTTCCATTTCCCCTCAATATTTTGGGGTCCAAATTTTCCTTCACTTTCTGTTCCATTTTAGGTCTTACGGAGCCACTGTCTTCCAGTATAGCAGCGGGGTGTTCATAAGCTGGTTGAGGGTCACCCCTCCCTATCCTATGAACACTACGTTCATATCAACAGAGGTTTCGTGCTTAGATGCCTTCCCCTAACTTCATGAGGATAATATGAACGATCGGATCAGTCTTATTTTCGCTAGCCCGAGATTATCCTTTTGCAAAACTTCTCAACCATGTTCCTCCTTTTTCCCTACCACCTAGGTTCAAAAAATCGGACCGGCCATTGAACCGGTCGAGGCACCGGTTTAAGGGTCAAAGGTTCAACCGGGGGTCAACTCGGGGTCGGACCAGCCATATTAAAATAATAATTTAATTAAGAATAATTAAATTTTACTATGAATATTTTTAATTAAACTTGAAATGTACTTGCATGGAAGGATAGTATGTTAGTTGAGAGTATCCTGATGGGCAAAATATCATATTTGGTCACACACATATATTATAATTATATAATATCTGATTGCTATCTTACTAGTGAATAAAATATCATATAAGAGTTTATATGTATATATTATTTTTTATTTTTGAAACAATTTCAGTTTTTACAATTTTTAAGACATAATGAAAACTCAACTATGAATTCAAGAAAATATTTGCAGATAATTTGTAAACCTAAAATATTATGTTTCCACAATTTGATATTGCCCTTCTAGAACTTTTTCTTTTATCTTTAAACTAAATTTTTTAGGTTTGAGTAAAGTTTTGTGAATATGGACTACAAAATTAAAAGTTGGGCTTATTATTTTGGTATTTTAAAATAGTGAGGGCCCAGCCCAAAATCAAGTTCTTTAAGTTTAACCTAACCCTAGAAAGTAGAAACATGTCATAGATTCATATTGCCTTCAACCTCACAAGAACATAGTCTCCATCTTCTTCCTCTTCACTATACAGTACCTCGGATTTTCATCAGTTCCACCTTCTTCATCATCTGGTAACCTTCCACTTCTTCCAACCACCCCTCGCAGCCCTTCCTTCTCTTCGTTGCCGCCCTTGTCCTTCGGTTAGGGCAAGAAATTGCTGTCTCCGTTCTGCGTGAGTGAGGTGAATAAGTATTTTATTAGTTCTGGTTGTCTCTACTTTTAACCCGGGTGGTCGGGTTTCGCAAAAACCGACCTCTTCAACCCGGATATTCCCGGGTTGATTCCCTCCCCGAGTGCATCATGAAACGAACCGCTCAAGTCACCAGGTCAGCGGGTTTCCTGTTCGGCCGGGTTTTTGAACGTTGCCTACCACTCTCCCCCACTAGTTTGTCCATTTCTTCTTCTCTAATCACATATTGATATTTGTGTATGGGCAATCACGCAGGGACAGGGTTCTGGCAAAAAAGAATGCACACTGCTCTTTTTAAGATATGGGCTAAATGAGCAAATGGGCCACCCGCCCATTTAGCCCGTATATGTCTGGCCCGTTTACTTAAGGGCCAAACGGGTATTTACATGGGTACGGGTAAGGCCGTACCCGTGTATTATAAATGGGCAGGTAACGGGTACACTCACGGGCCGCCCGTCCCCTCTCGTTACTCTCCCCTATCGACGACGTTGGAAAACCCCAAAACTCCGACGACCCTCAGCAACGTACACGGTGTCTCGAAATTGTTGGATCGCGACACGGTGGTTCAAAATGAAGATCAGCCATGAAGATGGCTCACAATCTTTGCACGAATTAAAGGCTACTCGAGACGAAGAGGGTCGGCGAAACTCGACGGCAAGGATAGCTTACTCAAGACGACGAAATCTAGGGCTTCGGTGAGGAAAGGGGTAAATTGGTGTTTGCCTTTGAATGACGATGGGAGTGAAGAAGAATTAGATTGGTTGTTTTTAATTAAAAGGACAAAAGGGTAATTTGCATTTGGAACATAATAAAAATAAGGTCTCTTGGGACCCTAATTTAATTTGAACATTTAGTGGGACTTCTCCTATATTATGTGTCCTACAAGGGACCCCAAATTAATTTTCCCTTTTTCTATCCCATGATTTAATTTAGACCGGGGACTGCAAGCTGCAAAGGTTGCAATTTTTCCTTTTTACTTTTATCGTTAATGCATACTTAAGAAATAGCAGCTTGGTCGTGTTAACGTTGAGATTTTTTTTTATGAATATAGCTTTGATGTTTATGATGTGAAAAAGTCTGTGTGCGGTGAGGCTAGCTGGTAGAAAAAGAAGAAAAGAAATAGTAATAATTAGAATCTGTTTTACTGGAGCCTTTCTATAAAGGGAAAAAAAAAATTAAAGGCTTAAGGCGTTAAGCTCAATAAGCTCAGCCCAAACCAAAGGTAACATTTTATTGGTATCATCCCCGAAGTAATATAATTTGAGACAAAATGCCACGAAATGCATTTGGACTAGGTTGTTGACAATCAAAGGCCTAGGGAAACTATCGGCCCACAAAAAAGAATAAAGATAGTATATAAAGGAACCGAAAAGAAAAGGAAATTAAAAAAAAAAAAAAAAAAAGGTGATCCGTTAGGTAGCTAACGGTTCGGGATTGAACCCGACGTGAATCGAACACGCAACCTTCTGATCTGGAGTCAGACGCGCTACCATTGCGCCACGGATCCGTTGTTGCCTCCAATTGCATTTTTAATAACTTTAACATATATAGATTGAAATGAAAAAATGAAGTGATCTGACACTGAATAAAACGAGAAATATAATATAAATTTATTTTACTTATACTCACTCCATTCCTAAAATATAAGACTTATTAATTAAATTTGATTAGATTAAAGATACTGGTTAAATTAATTAAAATTACAGGATATTACCAAAGCATCCTAATCAACTACCTTTATTTCCACCCTCATTTTCTTGTTTGCTTCTTATTGAAGAGGATAAATAGGGATATTGCAGGGAAAAGTTGAGAAAAAATAAAACAATATTTTATATTTAAGAATAAACCCACCTCCCTAAATAGGTCTCAAATTTAGGAATGGAGGGATTATATTTTCATGTTAAAATATGTTTGATTATCTTCTCTAAATTTAATGATTTTATTTACCTATTTTTTGATATTATGATATCTTCGACTATACACATTCATAAAAAAATTTTATTATTTAATTATTCAAAAAGTTTATGAATTTAGGATTTTAATAGAATTCTTCACCAGGTGATGAATATATAGGATTTTATTAACCTATATATTTTAAAAATTTCTCATATCTACTTAAATTTATCACTTCTTTAAGGCAAAAAAAATCACTTCTTCTTCTTCTTCTTCTTTTTTTTTTTTTTTTTATATTACTCAACGTATCCCCAGCCTAGTAGGTTATATATACTATACCTTATTATTTTCATAAGCGGTACAAAATAGCTTCTTAAAATTATAAAAAAATCTGTTGTTATCCCATGAAGATTTTATTTTTAATTTTTTCAAAGAAGAATGAAAAAAAATGGAAAACTAAAAAATTAACAAAATAAGGTAGAGGTAAAATCAATAAATTTATTGTTTAAAAAAATTAAAAAATTTAGAAGTCCCTAATAAACTCACTTGTCTTATTAAGGATGTGTTAAAAGTGTAGGTTTAAATTTGAATTGCCATTTCAGATGAATTTAAATGGGATTCTCCCCATATATAGTAAAATATGATCACGAAAATAAAAGTGACCCATAATCACTTGTTTAAACACTCGGGGTTTGTTTATTGTCAATAACATCTTTACTTTTGTCCCCTAAAAATGGAAGTTGTGGATGTTATCAGTGAAGCTAATATCGCTGCACTCTTGATTTAGACACTTGTGAAACTAATTTGGCAAAACAAATAAATAGTTATGAAACCAAGGGACAACTTTTTTTTCAATTAAATAGGCAGATGGTGAGAGGTAACAATCAAAATCAAAATCAAAATCAAAATCATAACCTATTGTTTATAGAAGAGATGTCGTACTTATACCATTAATAATACAGGGTCTTTAATTCAGCACCAACGTTTTGAGATAGAATTATGGTGAGGAATACATCTTATTCTTTGTAGTCATCTTTCTCCCCTCTTCCCTAATACTAGCCATCCATAAAATTTTATGACTAAAAAAATAAAAACAAAAGAAGAAATGTAAGCATGTCAAGATGGTTGAAGAAACATCTTGTAATTCTTTTGATGGCACTCCTTTCCTAAAATCTAAAGCAAAATCTAGGACTGCTTTTGAACTGTGGGAGAGCTTAACCCATTTCCTAAAATTTATTTATAAAAAAAAAAGAAATAATGGAGAGATAATACAGCCGATAATTCAAAAAGTGGGAGAGAGTAGGAGAAAAAAACAAAAAAAACAACAATTAGGATTAATTATTTTTTAACTGAATTAGGTCCATGGTCACTCACGCTTTTTCTATCCTGACCAAAAAAGCGAAGAAGTTGCTTGAAGAAATTCAGCGTCTACAGCAGTAAAGTGCAAACTGCAAAGACATGATTAGGAAAATGACAAACAACACTAATTTATTTACTTTTCATTGTCAGAACTCAGAAGGGAAAAAATCAACAATAAACAATTCCTAAACAGCTCACACCCCGAGTCTGTACTTTGAATCATCATGACCGATATCTGTCCCATTCATAGACATAGTTACCCTAGCATCACCAAAGAGGTACTGTTGTATTGGATCCTTAAAAGTTCCTCTTTTGACGGTCAACGACCACCATTTCCCACAAATCACCTAATCGCTAATCCAATCCACTTTCTGGGTTGTGCTCTTCTTCCCTGATTCTCTAATGGGTCGTAAATCTCACGACCCAGAATCCACTGTTCCTAATTGCTTGACCCTCCTTTTGATTTGCTTGGTTTCGGGTGGTTTGGTCTATGCCTTTGTCTCGATGATACTCATAAACACAAGGACGACTTCAGTTTCGGAGTTGGTTGGAGATGATGGATTGGAAATGGAGAATTCTGTGGGAGTTAATAGGGGATGCTGTAGAGGAATTGAAAATTTGGAACTTTGGGGGGCTGCTGTGAAGTGGGGTTCTCAGTTTAAGTTCAATAATTCTGAAGATTGTTGTAACGCTTGTAAATCCATGTGTACTGGGAACGATGGACCATGTCTCTGTAATTCTTGGGTGTTTTGTGGGAATCGTGAGAATTGCGGATCCAAGTTCGGGGAGGTAAGTTATTTTGAATCTGTTTGACGATCTGCTGGATTTTTCATTTGGCTTGATTTTGGATGGCCTTGGTGGTGAATCGTAGTTGATGAATTAAATGGCTTACTTTCCCCTTAGGAGGAATGACTTTAAGAGGTGTATGCAATATGCATGCAGTGTGTCAAGTACATCATATTTGATTATTTGTCATTGTATTTGAAGAAAAGATCTAACATATTCATTCAATTCACTGTACCGCCCCTAGAAAATTGTATATTCCTCTGTGTGATTGATGTTTAGATCAGTTTTGGAGGTTTTATTGATTTGATCTCTTTATTAGATTTTGCTTTAGCCTTATCCTGTAAATTAATTTTTCCAGTGCTGGTTGAAGAAACAAAAGGACAGCTTGGCCCCTGAACGACAAGATGCTGGGGCAAAAGTTAGCTGGACTTCCGGTCTCATCTTTGGAAAAGGAGAAGTAAGACAAGCAGAATCTTTACTTTTCTCTGTCTTGTTGTGAATAAATTCATTTACAAATGTTATTTTCCCTTCTTGCTACAAATTTGACTCGATAATAATCGGTAAAATATCCATGTAAAGCTAATAGTAGCTCTAATATTCTCCATCACATCACATGTACTGTCATAAAAAAGCACACCCAACCAGACAGAAAAGAGCATTATCAAACACTGGGCTGTAGTTTTCTGCTTGGTGGATGGGCAGATGGCTTCTTATTTGTTACTCATAGTATTTTTGTAACCTTGATTATTTTATTGACCATTGGATGCCAATTTGGATTAATATAATTGATGCAGTCACGATTAGTTAGTGTAGAAATAACAAGGCGTGAGATGGTTTTCACACTACTCGCTGGCAACGCATTTAGGATTAAGGTAAAGGAGGAAGAAAGAAAGAAAGAAAAAGAAAAAAAGGGTGGGTGGTGAGAGGTTTGAAATTCGAATTTAATAATGTTCTTTCTGACATCAACCAGGTTATGTACTGTTAATATATACCTTTGAACAGTTTGCTGGGAATATTTAACAATCTAAGCTATTATCCGCCCTCTTTCAAAGTGGAAATGATGAGATTATGTGGACCTGAATCTCTTCTTTTCTTTTTTAATCTCGTTCCGTTATATAGGTCCCTATCTTGAGGTGCCAAGGCATCTATACCTTGATTTGATGGGTCTGATATATATTGATCTGAGTAAGACGACACGTTTTATTTATGCAGGGCATCATTGAATTGGAAACAGAACACGGAGCTCTTCGCATCAAAGTAAGTGGCTAAGTGCTCAAGCTTGAGGGAGTTCCAAAATGTTGATGCTTTGATTTTATTGAGTTTTGAACCTTCTTTCTTCTTTTTTTTTTTTTTTTTTCTTACTTGTAGTATATGCGATGGATTTATAATTATATTGTTTTCTGTTGATATGTTGCTTTTCTTATAAAGCCTCTAAATCCTAATCTTCCTCCAGTTGATAAATTTACCTTAAACCATGTCATACTTTTGTGAATAACTCTGTAGCATCAATTTTTCAAGTCTTAATTCTTTTTATGTGGCGCAGCTTTTCCCTGATTGTGCTCCACATTCAGTTGCCTACATTCTAGAGCTGCTGGCATTGCGCCATTGTGCAGGTTGCCAATTTTATCGTGCAGAAGGCCGAGGCCAATCATGGGATTCAGAAGGATACCACTTAAAAAATGTAAGGCCAAGAGAAATCATAGATTAATCTATATCACTTCTGCTATTGTCTTGTCTGATTTTTTCAATGAACCAAATCCTCTGTTTTCAATCTGTTTTCAACAGGCTTCTTTTGGCCCCCCTTCTGCATTAATTCAAGGAACCTTAGAAGCTCGGGGAAACCCATTTAATAAAATTCCAGTAGAAGACTGTCCAACAATAAGAAGGGGTTCAGTTGCTTGGGTTAATTCAGGACCAGAATTCTTCATAAGCCTTGCTAACCATGGGGAGTGGAAAAAATCATACACAGTTTTCGGTTCTGTTCTTCCAGAAGACATGGGTACAGCCGAGAAAATTGCTTCACTCCCCACAGCTTCTGATGTTTGGAACAATATTAATGTTTCTGTCTTGGAAAAACCCGTTCCCTTGTTTCTACGAAGAAGCCAGACAAGCCTTGCCGATATCAACATCAATACAAATTCAGATTAGAAATATGTTTTTGCAAATACGGATATGACAATTTTGGCTTGTAAGTGCATGTGATTCATTAACTTGATTTGTGAATTGTGTAGATCTTATGACAAAGGGAATTTAGAGCTCTGCTTTCTTCTTTGAGCATATATAGCAGTATGTCATTAATCAGCATGCATGTGGGACGGGTGCACTGGCAATGGCCAACGAATGAGATACGGGTTGTTCCTTTCCTAGCGGGGAAGCATATCCACAACAGTACAAGCAAAAATATATGGACATATATTTTGTGATTGTTCCCAGTGGTTTAAAGGTGTCACTGTAAGTTTTTGCGGCAAAGAATAATTGCTTTGTGTACACTAATTCCTTAGCACATAAAAAGGTTTGGTTTAGGTCTTTCAATGCATAGGAGGGCAGGGGAAACCAACAGAATTAAAAGCAGTACAGAATTTAAGATGTCATTTCGCTTGATGTGATATAAACTTAGATCAAAGAAAGAATTTAGAGGAAGAGAAGAGATCCATATGAATAACAATCCATTTCTCACAACAGAACAGAAGCGTACAGCAAGTTCGTATACACAACAAAGCAACAGTTTAGTTGGCAAAAAAGGGAGAGAAAAAAAACGGAGCAACAGTATCTGAAACAACAGAACTGAAAACTTGTAACTCACCAGAAACTCCTACACAATGCCAACTTTTATGCTTTATCAATTTGAAAATAGAGACAAGGACAACGGATAGTTGATCCAAAAGTTGAAATCCCTTGGGAATTTTTAAACAAAATACATAGAATAACTAGGACAGATCACTCGTTAGAACTCTATTAAAAGGCCTATCAGAACTGAAGTTGCTTATATGACGGACTGTTACAAAAGGAGCCGTCTGGCATCCTTAATAACTTTACGTACAAGATAAAGAACGGCTGCTACCCTCAGATGTGGGTCGGCTTTGCACCCAATTCAAGCCATGACATAGATTCGGTTGACTTATTCGGAGCCGTCGTGGGGTTGCTTGTTTGATATGGTGCTCTAGCAGCAATCCTGCAAAGACAAGAAATGTTCGTCAGAAACAACGATCACTTGTAATATATATACAAAGAGATACACCATGGATCGAGAAATAGTTCTTGAATTTGAATATCCTTGATTTGTTAAAGAGAGCCCACCTATCCTTTCTCTTCTCTAAGAACCGATGAAGTGAAGCTTTCCTAGCAATCGGAAGGTCTGTGGCTGTAAGGATAAGAAGTTATGATTAAAAAACACATTAACATTAAATGTGACACAAATATTCAATTCGTTTGAATATTGTAGAGATGGAAAGAAAATTACCAGCAACCACAGGTCCAGATGGTGACTGAGGGCGCCCTTGAACCAAAGTGTTGCGAATATTAGGAACAATATTTACATCAGGAGAAACAGGCCTTTGGAAATCAGAAGAAAATCTGGTTGCATCATGAGGAAACAATGGCTGGCTCTGAGGAAGAGCAGAAGCAAAGTTGTTCTGTACAGGTGACGTTCCTTTACTGGCAAAGGCCAAAATCTCCATGACTTTTTCAGCAGGAAACTCATCGAACACAACAACTTGCCCACCATAAAAGATTGTCATCTGTGCAGCTCTAGGCTCCTTAGTGACAGACTTAGATACACTGTACATCATGACAGTTAAAATCACAAGAGTCATGAACTAGTTTATAGTCATAGGGATTCTTAAATACTAATTGTATGGATACGTAAAATGCTCGAAATTGACATCACACACCCGGAATTTCCCATCTTTGGAGTCTCTTCTGGGGAGAGATGCGGAAATAAGTTCATTGTAGAAAAGCTTTGTGGTGTTTTGTTGTTCTCCTTGGTAGGAAACAAGTCCATGGTTGTTGCAGACTCACAAGATACTTCAGCTAAATCTGTCAAAGATTCTAAATTTAGACAATTCAGGAATTTTGACCATACACACAAGCCAAATTTTCTCTAATGAAAATATCTTAAAAATCAAATTGTTTTTCTTTAATTCCCAATTTAATCTGCTAAAGTTAAAAAGGTGAAAATTAAGACACAAAGTCATGGCTAGCACAGGAATAATAAAGTTTTATATAAAAAAAAAAAAAATCCCAAATATCTTCCTTTTACTACAGTCATGGTAATTTTACTTCACAGTGACCATATGCGTGATTTGTACAAATTTTCACTTCATGTCTTCACAACGACCATGAAAATCCGTGATTCGTACTTTAAATAACTCTGTTTTCCACAAATCGAAAAAGAGACGAAGCTCCGTGCGATAATTTTTTTTTTAACAAAAAACAAATCGGGGATAATAGATAGGGTGAACTGGAGAAATGAATCAAACAAATGCATACCACTTCCTTCAACGCTGTAAGTCATACCGTAACTCCTGAGGTAAAAGATCTCCGAGTATTCACTGAAACAAAATCCCGAGAAAAAGTCGATCACCTGGTGACTTCACCAAGTCCAAGTACAGCGATGAATAGAGAGAAAAACAGGTGATTACAACCAGAAGAGAGACAAAGGAGAAGGCAGCTTCAGAGAATTGTTGGTTTCAAAGATGGATCTGGTAAGGTCGGCTAGGTTTCCAAGATGCTGATTGGGGAAGAAACTTGAATTGCACTCAATGAATGGTATTGGGATTGCCTTATTTATTTATTTATATAATAAATAATAAATAATTGGGACGAATGCGGTGGCAAATTAAAGCACGAGGAATATGTGAATGTGACCCTATGAAATATGAATGGAGCATGTTTTTTTCCCCCCTTTGCTTTTGAGTAAATGGAGTGCTTTGTTATTCACGTGATTCCACCACGTGATATTTGCGTCGCTTATTATTTTTTAACGGGAACGTGAAGGAGGGGGCACTAAAGAGTAACGGCATGAGGGGGGGAAGTTAAGGAAGAAACTAGAAGGACTTGGAGCAATGGGAGAAAGACACGTGGTGGAGCAATTAGTTGTCAGTGTCGCTGCAATAAATGATGATGTCGGGCGCTTGGTGCAGAAGGGGCACAGGTGGTGATATGATAAACGCGCACGTTGTAATTGTTTCTCTTCTTCAAACATGTCATCTTCGGAGGCAAGGCAACGGATTTTTTTTTAAAATAACCACATGAGAGGGGGGGGGGGGGCATTAAAGAGTAACGGCATGAGGGGGGGAAGTTATATGCTCTTTATTCATACTTCAATTAAAAAAAATTATAAATAAACGAGACAGCCCATTTACAACTTCTTTAACCCTACAAACTTCCAAGACAAAACAAAATTTTATTTAAAAAAAAGTATAAGAGAAGAAAGAAATCTAATAGTGCAAATCCTTCCTAGCAAACCAATAAATCCATACAAACAATTGACAACTCATAGCTAAAATCAATGGAGAATTTTAAGATTAAGTAGAGTAAGTTGTTCAGTTCTACAGTGGGGTTAAATTATTCGGTAGTTGCCTCAATCTACAAAGCTGATCAATCTTGTGATCTTCAGGAACTGAGAAGCCCATTCAGAAATAACTTCATCAAAGGAGACACCACACATAGCCTCCTTCACTCTCGTTGCATTCCTTCGGTTCTCATCCTTTCTGAATGCCCTCCGAATCACTTTCTCTGAAGCCTCTCTCATCCTTTCCTCTTTCTCATCCTTCCCGCTGATTTGCATTTTATTTTGCCTTTGATGCTTATAGGGTTGAAGAAGTTGCTATGTCGGAAACTTCGGATTCCTCCAAGGATTAAACTCTTCGATTAGTCCCATTAATGATAACCAGGAAAGAAGAAGAAGAAGAAGAAGGTCAGCTATTTTGATTACCTATCAAAACCAACAAACCTGTCAAGGTCATAACTAAAGGTTCCGCCATAACCTACGATTAATCCCATCAGTATACTCTTCTTCATTGGAGAAAAATGTGGAAGAAGAAACAGAGAATGAAGGAGAAACTAGGAAAAATGAAGGTTGAAGAATTGAATGGAATCTATGAATGCAAGAACAACTCCTTTTCCCTCTCATACCATTTGATCCAATGGTCCAGATTAAATACTTTATAAAAATAAATATAATTATAATATTACCTAAAAAGCACATGTTAAATTTAATCTGTCAAAATTTGATTTGAACAGTTCATTACTTTAATTAAAAAAATGAAAAAAAATCTAAATTTATAATAATAATCTATAGTTGTGAACTGTTCAGATCAAATTTGACATATTCAATTTATTATGTGATTTTTAAGTACTATTATTGTTGATGCTAATTTCGGTAAAGTAATAAATAGATAGAGATTTTATTGATAGTGTGAAAGTGGGTCTCCAACAACCGTGGTGTGGATTACAAAGACCAATAGATGGTACATATAGTAATGAAGATTACAATGTATTCGGTATAAATACAAAGAAAAGTGTACAGTAGAGAAGGAGAAGTGGGGAGAATTGTATGATAAGAACAACTAATGGTGCAGCAGGTACCCCGTCATGTGTAGCAAGTACCCCATCATGTGTAGCAGGTACCCGGTCAGGACTCTTGAGAGTATTAAGCACTGAGTCGCTGCGGGAGGAATCTGCCCTCTTCTTTGTCTTGACCTTTCTCCTTTTATAGGCTGATAGAGGTGGTTATGGAAGGTGATCCCACATTTGTAAGGAGAGAAGAAAGTGGTTCATATTATAGTGGATCAGGGATTAGTTGGTTGACTGATTTGATACAGTAACCGATTGTAGTAATGGGGGATGGACTGTCGGACTGGGTCAGCCCGACTGTTGGACTGGGTCAGCCTGACTGTTAGACTGGGTCAGCTTTAATGGGTCCGCCCATGAGTGAACTTGCATTGGGCCAAAAGAGTGTATTTTATTCTTTTTATGAGTTAATCTACAAGTGGGCCCAAGAGATATATTTTTGTCCTAACAATTATAATTATATTTATTTTTATAAAGCATTTAATGCGGACCATTGGATCAAATATCCAATGGTATGAGAGAGAAAATAATGGAAGAGGAGAAAAAGAGTAGAGGAGAGGATCCTTGTCCTAGTGTTGGTGGGATGGAGAAGGGAGAGAGCTAGGTGGGGTGGCATATGGAAGGGAGAGGAAATTTAAATAGATAAAATGGTCATTTGAGTATCAAACATAATTAGAATTAAATCTGTAGCTACCTCACTTTGATTAGAAGATTTTATGGGGAGGGCATTAATTAAATTTCTTTCTTATGACCTCTGATTAATTTTCTCTAAAAACTATTACTTTACACTACAATAAGTAAATGGAAAAAATCATTCAAAGGGTATATTTATATATGTTTGGCGAGTTTATCGGATTCGAATTTGTTATTTCTATTACCCTGTTGAAGGTCAAACAATTAATTTCTTTTGAACATGTGATGCTGTTCTAGGATTAAATTCCAGTTTTCGAAATTATTATTTCTATCTTTCATAAGCTTAGCTATGTATGAAGAATCACTTTGTTAAGCAAACTTGTCTATGTTCCCATCTCACACCATTTTTAAATAAATAAGGCATGCCTAAAGTTTTGTTGATAATGATCCTCCATTTAATATTGAGTATGGAAGTTTTAATTAAGTCACGTTTATAATATTCATCCGTTTATTAATATAAGATTTAGTTGATTTTTTTTCAAAGAAATTAATGAAGTTAGATGAGACATTCAATTATAACATATTTTGTGTATTATTAGATTATATGTTACTAGCTTATAGGTTAAATAAACTAATTTAGAGGAAAAAAAACTTACACAAATCAATTTATAAATAACTTATTTAGGTTTTTTAAAATTTTCCAAAAAAAATTCACTAGATTCTATATCTAACAATTCCTCCAAGTGAAAACTTGTCGAGGACCGTATTTACTTTGCTTGACCTCATTGAGATATGTGTTATCATCTATTCCCTTTGATCCTTATTATAAGGTACCAGCTAACAATTTTTTTTTATTTTTTATAAAGCACTTGTTAATTTTCAATGTGCAATAATTATTTATTTCCATGCATACCCCATATTTAATAGGGATAGTGGGAGAGACTAATAACTAATATAGTATTAGAGTTTAGTGTAATTAGTCGGGATAATATTGAAAATTACTTAAATTTTATAATAAATTTAATACTTTTAACCATTTTTATTATTGGAACATAAAAATTGTTAGTTTGTACCTTAGAACAAGTAACTGAGGAGTGGACTACCGTTTTCTTTTCCCCTCCGACGAAAAATACCATTGAGACTCTTCTTCTACAGTAATTTTTTTTTGGGCTAAAAAATGGGGCAAAACTCCCTTTTCGCAACATCTTTACAGAAACGTGGGTATCCAACACTCACTACATCATTTCTCGCATTATCGACTAAAAATCATTTGGAGGTACATCGATCTCGTATAACCCCTCCTCAAGACATTCTAAACTGTAATTTGCAAGCCAAACTGCTACACAACTCCCTTCTCTAAAGATATGGACGAAAATCACCTACATATATATATATATATGTATATACATATTTCTACAGTGATTTTTTTATATTCTTTAGAAAACAATCTTCGAGTTCTCGACATAAGAGATATGAGACACTCCGTCTGGTTCTAAATAAGATTATTTTGACTTTTTTTTTTTGTGAAAGTTAAAGAAGTAAATTGGACTACTAAATTATAACATATGTCACTTATAATTAGATCATATGTTAGTTTATAAGTAGAATAAATTAGTTTTAAGGAAAAAAAAAGGATAATTAAAGACAATTTAAAGTGATAACTTTTGCATTCTTGATTTCTCCAAAAAAAAAAGTCAAATATTGAAAATTACTTAAATTTTATAATAAATTTAATACTTTTAACCACTTTTATTATTGGAACATAAAAATTGTTAGTTTGTACCTTAGAACAAGTAACTGAGGAGTGGACTACCGTTTTCTTTTCCCCTCCGACGAAAAATACCATTGAGACTCTTCTTCTACAGTGATTTTTTTTTGGGGCTAAAAAATGGGGCAAAACTCCCTTTTCGCAACATCTTTACAGAAACGTGGGTATCCAACACTCATTACATCATTTCTCGCATTATCGATTAAAAATCATTTGGAGGTACATCGATCTCGTATAACCCCTCCTCAAGACATTCTAAACTGTAATTTGCAAGCCAAACTGCTACACAACTCCCTTCTCTAAAGATATGGACGAAAATCACCTACATATATATATATATATATATGTATATACATATTTCTACAGTGAGTTTTTTATATTCTTTAGAAAACAATCTTCGAGTTCTCGACATAAGAGATATGAGACACTCCGTCTGGTTCTAAATAAGATTATTTTGACTTTTTTTTTTGTGAAAGTTAAAGAAGTAAATTAGACTACTAAATTATAACATATGTCACTTATAATTAGATCATATGTTAGTTTATAAGTAGAATAAATTAGTTTTGAGGAAAAAAAAGGATAATTAAAGACAATTTAAAGTGATAACTTTTGCATTCTTGATTTCTCCAAAAAAAGTCAAAGTGATCTTATAATTAGGATCGAATGGAGTATTATCCAAAAAGAAAAATGAGATAGGAAACTAATTTATGTGTATTGACTAAATTAATTAAGTTAATTATTTGTAATATGTGTAGTTTTTTCCAAAAATATTATTTAACTTGATTATTACGGCTGAAATGGGCTTATTGTCTAATTCTTATATCTAAACTTGATAACATATGAGAGTTATTAGAAAATTTATTTCAAAATTCAAAGTCTTATTCCATATGTCACTTGATACAGGTGATTTTACAAATTGTTACATAGGTTATTTGCAATCATAAATATAAATATTGTTACTCCACTAATGAATATAGTTATTCAACTAATGAAAACCTTCTATATAAAATTTAAAATTTTTTAAAGGTACTTATTTATATGTAATTACATTAAACAAAATTTAAGAACTTATGTACATTTAATGTTCATACTTCATCTGGATTTTCCTTACCGCGTATGTGCCATTTTCTTTCTTTTTCTTTTTTCTTTTTGGAAAAAAACAATTCCAGGTTTTGTCGCGCGTTCTCAGTCTCACGATTTTGCCGCGCAGATCAAGGCAGGCATAACCGCGCAAACCCTTGTTCATCTCTTCACTCTCCACTGCATCAGCAAACCCCAAATCAAAGTTGCCACCTTTATCTATGAATCTTTCGAATTCGATTTAATCTACAAATTATATCATAGAAATCGATGGTTCAATTCCACGAGCACATAATCACAGACCTTCTTGATGATTCTAATGGCGGGCTTGTCATTCTCTCCTCTGGTCTCTGTCTTCCCAAACTCATTGCCTCTCTTCTCCTTCTACACTCTTCTTCTCAAGGAACCCTCCTTATCCTCTCTCCCTCTTCATCTTCTCTCAAAGATAAAATCTTTTTCCACCTCAAAGCTCAAAACCCTCAATTTCAACAAATCCCATCTGAAGTCACCGCCGATCTTCCTGCTCACCACCGCCATTCTCTTTACTCTTCTGGATTAACTTTTTTCATCACACCCAGAATCCTAATTGTGGATCTTTTAACGAACAAATTACCCACATCCAATATTGCTGGGCTTATCATACTGAATGCACATTCCCTCTCTGAAACCTCCACTGAAGCGTTTATAGTTAGAATTATCCGCTCTCTTAATCGTAATGCTTATATTCGGGCTTTCTCTGATAAGCCTCATGCGATGGTATCTGGGTTTGCTAAGGTGGAGCGAACTATGAAGTGTTTGTACATTAGGAAGTTGCATTTGTGGCCGAGGTTTCAGGTTTATGTTTCACAGGAACTGGAGAAGGCTCCCCCGGATGTGGTAGATATAAGGGTGCCAATGACTAAATATATGATGGGGATTCAGAGAGCCATCATTGAGGTTATGGATGCATGTTTGAAAGAGATGAGGAAGACTAATAAAGTTGATGTTGAGGATTTGACAGTGGAAAATGGGTTGTTCAAGTCGTTTGATGAGATTGTGCGGAGGCAGTTGGATCCAATTTGGCATACCTTGGGGAAGAAGACAAAGCAGCTGGTGGCAGACCTCAAGACCTTGAGGAAATTGTTAGACTATCTTGTAAGGTACATGCATTACTTGCGCTTACTGTCTGAATATGTTATTAATAATTGTAGAGGCCTGTGCTATATATCATTGTGATGGTTTTCATTAAAAAAACGAGGTTACATGAAGGATTTTGCGATGCCTGTAATGACTTCAGAAATCAATCATTAACAAACATGCGTGACCCCCTTGATTTTATGGGGATACTGTATATATAGCAATTCATGGTATTCTTGTTAGTTTTTCCTTCTGAATAGTACTTCACGGATAGGGATTGATCGAGTGACTTTCTCTGGATAGGTATGATGCAATAACTTTCTTGAGGTATTTGGATACATTGAGAGTGTCAGAAAGTTTTCGATCAGTTTGGATATTTGCAGAGGGGAGCTATAAGATATTTGACTATGCCAAGAAACGTGTTTATCGCCTGGAAAGGTCAGGTGGTGTAAAATTAAAAGAGTCAAACAAGAGTGTGAAAAGCAAAAAGAGAAAATGCAAGGGGGGTGGCAATGACAATGAAGAAGGTAAGAACACGAAATGCTTTTTGTTGATATTCTGTTACATCACTTATTTAACTAGTTAGGTCGAGGAAAACAAATGTGAAAAGGGGAAGACATAATGTACACTCCTATTGCTCTTTGGATGCCATTCTTTTGAGCTTATGCTTGTAATTTGCATGTGAAGCAGTTGATGGTAGTTCGTCAAAGAGTTCAAATACGGGGTTAGTTTTGGAAGAAGTTTTGGAAGAAGCGCCAAAGTGGAAAGTCTTACGTGTGAGTCAGTGAGTTCCAATTCTACAAGTCTTAATGTTATGATCTATTTTTTAGTGAAAAAGAAATCTAATTAGTGTGCTAGAGAAAGAATATGGTGAGGAAGGAGAATGAGAATAACTACTCCTTATAAAAAGGGAATTTAAAAAATAAAAAAGCAGCATAGCTTTCTATTCTCTTTCCATGTTAGTTGGGAAAATTTCTTCAAAACCCTATTCAATTTACCAGTTAGAGGCCTAATACAACTATATCCCATAATGCATGGATAAAGAGGCTCTGTTGAAAATGTGTGCATTTGGTGCAAACCAGAGCATGAAAAACATTGCTTTGATAGCTTCCTTATTAGTTCGAAATCCTTTTAAACCTATATAAAGATCTGCTTGAAGGTTGAAGGACAAGCTTTGTATTTGCTAAAACAAAAAGTTATTTTTTAAGAAAATAGGTGGGCTTCAATACAGGAACATATAGGCACATATTTATTTGATTCTATTCGATACAGAAGTTAGCTATGAATTTGTGGCACTCTTCATTTTTCTTCTTCCTCTTCCCAATAGATTTTAAAAATTTGGATGGCCTGACATGATGGCAGTGTTTTGCAGACAGCTGCTGATCATGGTAAATTTTTTATTGTTTGAGCTGAATTTGACATGTCTGTGTCATATCAGGAGGTTCTTGAGGAGATAGAAGAGGAAAGACAAAAGCAAGGTGTGTCAAGGGAAGAGGTTTTGGTTGAAGGTGAAGGTACTGACAATGGAATTGTACTGGTGGCATGTAAAGACGAACGTTCGTGCTTGCAGCTTGAAGAATGCATCGTCAACAGCCCAAACAAGGTTTTTCTCACTTCTCTGTATTTGATCATATTAAATTTATTCCATGTGACATTTCCTCCCTCATTTTTATGCCTTCACTTGGTCAAACGTTAATTTTTGGGGGCGTAATTTGTATGGGTTTTTGGCTCACTGGCTGTATCCCGCGTTTCTAAAATTGGCCAGATTGATGCTGTTATAGAATAGTGATGGGTAAAAAGGGTAGGAATGAGAGAGAAGGAGGGAGGGTAAGAGACAAACAGAGGGAAATTGGGGGGGGGGGGGGTGGTAAGCAAGAGGGGGTTATAGAGTAACTCAATTCATTAAGCCTGCTTGCAATTAGTCCTAAGCCACCTATTTATAGCCCTTAGCTACTGACAGTGACCTTTTCTACTTACTCCCGACTGAGTCCTAATTAACCTCTTATTTGTTATATTTATGTATCAAATATGTACCTAAGAAGAATATCTTTTGGCTGACGTTATCTATTGTCTATGATTGTTTCATTTTGAAAAGCTAAAGCCTAAAGTTGTCAAGTGAAGTGGTTAGTTATATATTTACCTCTACTCCTTTTGCAAGAGTCTCTGGCGCAAAGCTGCCAGCAATTAGTTAAGATGCTTATTCCTAGGAAGATCATTTGTTAGTTGTGAAGGGCTGTTAGGAATAACGAGTCACTATTACATTTGGTTCATCTGCACTGTAATTCCGTATTAGTTCTGATGGTGAGTGTGTGAAGGTCATGGCTGAAGAATGGAGGAAGTACCTGTTAAGCAAATTACAGCTGCGGGATGTAGTGCGTCAGAAAAAAAAGTCAAAGGATCCCAAAGGTTTTGGTGTTCTTGATGGAGTTACCCCTATGGCACCTGTACAAAATGCTGAAGCCAGTATTAGCAAGCAGGAGCACGATGCTCTCTTGGCAGCAGCATCTGGAATAAAAGATCTAACTGAAAAGGATCGTATGATTGAAGATCCTCCTGGACTTGAATCTGGAGGACGGAAACGTGGAAAAGGAAAGGGTAAAGTTGGCAGTAAAAGTGACCAAGTTATTAATGATGGCTCTGGAGTTCATAGCAGTAAAAAGGCATCAACAAGTGGTAATTTAAGGATTTCTGACTCAAAAAATAATGGCCAAATGGTGGAAACTAATCCAGTTGGTGCTGGTGGGACAGTTGTAAACAACTTAGTTCTTCGAAGGCATACTAATGCTGATGCTACAGGATCCATGAATGCAAAACCATTACCTCCTGTTCATTTTTATGCTTTAGAAAGTGATCAGCCTATACTCGATGCATTACAGCCTTCAATAATTATTGTATACCATCCAGACATGACCTTTGTTAGGGAGATTGAAGTCTACAAGTCTGAAAACCCTTCAAAAAGGTTGAAAGTCTATTTTCTTTTCTATGAAGATTCTACTGAGGTGCAGAAATTTGAGGCAAGTATACGCAGGGAGAATGGGGCATTTGAATCTTTAATCAGGCAGAAATCTATGATGATGATTCCAGTTGACCAGGTTTTTTTTTTGGTGCTCTTATTAAAATGTTCTTTTACTTCTCATGTTCATCATAGGGATTTCATTTTTCTTGTTGGTGCACTTTGCCTGCTGTTTATTAGGATGGTCGTTGTTTGGGATTAAATTCTATTGTAGAGGGAGACTTAACCACCTCCCAAAATTCAATTACAAGAAAAGCAGGGGGGAGAAAGGAGGCTGATAAAGAAACGCAGGTCTGTTATTTATATTAGTATACTTTTCTTTCACGATTCGTCAGTATTGCATTTGAATCTTGAACTTGTATTCTGGGAATTTAACTTTTCAGGTCATAGTGGACATGAGAGAGTTCATGAGCAGCCTTCCTAATGTTCTTCATCAAAAGGGAATGCGCATTATTCCAGTAACTCTAGAAGTTGGTGATTATATACTCTCACCATTTATTTGCGTGGAAAGAAAAAGTATCCAAGATCTCTTTATGAGCTTCACATCAGGACGTCTTTACCACCAGGTGGAGACAATGGTGCGATATTATAGGATACCTGTACTGTTAATTGAGTTCTCACAGGATAAGAGCTTCTCATTCCAGGTTTGCCATAATTCAACTCTACCTGAGCTGCAATTTAGTGTCTGTTTCAACAAAGTTGGTGGCTAGTCCAAATAAGAAATTCGGTACCTGAGAGTGTCTGGCGTTCAATTCATGGTCCAAATTAGCAGATATGAATGGAAAATGTTAGATCATGCTGATTTCTTTGTGAGCCTAATTATATATTAGAATTTTGACCTGGCTTGATCGAGTTGATTGGGAGCATATTTTGTTTGTTATCCTTCATTATTATAAATGTTTAAACATGCATCCACAGCATATAGTACAGCCTTTTTGTTTTGTTTAATTGTGGATGACCTTAGGTTGTATTTATTTATTTTCCAGTCCGCAAGCGATATTGGTGATGATGTGACTCCAAATAGTATCATATCAAAGTTGTCACTGCTTGCTTTACACTTTCCCCGTCTACGAATAATTTGGTCACGGAGTTTGCATGCTACTGCTGAAATATTCGCGTCACTGAAGGCAAATCAAGATGAACCAGATGAAACAAAAGCAATGAGAGTGGGTGTCCCCTCAGAAGAAGGAATTGTGGAAAATGATGTGAGGTAAGTGGTCACTTCACTTAAAGTTGAGAGATTAAATTGTTCTTCCAGCAATCGGGTGTTAAATAGGAATTATTGGAACTGCAGCACCTGCATTTTAGCTCTTGAAGTCTTTGTTAGCACCAAATTTTGTTGCTTCATGCCTGGGACCGAATAATTTTTGGTTCCTTCTATTTTGAAAATTGTACAGGATCCTGGTGATGGAATTAGAAAAAGGTATCACCTTATGGCTTATCTGGATTAAAAAACCCTTTGCAATATAATCCTTGAAAGGGATTAGTCTCAAGTCAAAAGTGGCTTGGGGATACCCTTGATTTTATCAAAAAACAAATTACTTTTGTTTTGCAAAGACTTCACAGCAGACTTTTGCAAAATGTGAATTTTAATTCCAGTTGATTTTTGCAAAATGAAATTGAGGCAAAAGGCATGCAATTTAATGTGATTTAATTTTGGATAACATATTTATATAAGGCAATTTGACATAAAATAAAAAAATTGCAAGTCATAATAAGTTGCTATAACTTAGACGCCCCAAGACATCTCAAACATAATTTTGGCCATTTGGGTTCAAATTGACTTCACGAGTTCAGGAAGTCAGTTTTTTTTTTTTCATTGGGTGGTGGGGGTGGGTTCAAATTGACTTCACGAGTTCCCTAGTATGGTTTTTAGTATTAAATGTAGTCGATGAGTTTACATGGAATGGTTCATCTTATGCCTAGAATACGAAGTTAAGGGTTAATTACTGTGTGACAGGGCTGAAAATTACAACACATCTGCTGTGGAGTTTCTGAGAAGACTTCCAGGTGTAACCGATTCAAACTACAGGACTATAATGGAAGGATGCAAGA
Organism: Mimosa bimucronata; assembly: GCA_037074515.1. Taxonomy (NCBI): domain Eukaryota; kingdom Viridiplantae; phylum Streptophyta; class Magnoliopsida; order Fabales; family Fabaceae; genus Mimosa; species Mimosa bimucronata. The sequence goes on along the minus strand of CM073447.1, from coordinate 32,111,700 downwards.
GCCTGGCTGAGCTTGCTCTTCTTCCTGCGGAGAAACTGGCTGAACTAATGGGTGGTCAAAAAGCTGCTCGCACCCTTAGAGAGTTTTTAGATGCTAAATATCCAACCTTGTTGTGAGCTTTATCGATACTGCAATTCTTTTATGATGGTATTCATTCATGAGGGCTATTCCCATTGGTCTTATATCTCATGTTGTATCATTGTGCCATTGATTTTTCAGATTCATAGTATCATTTTTTATTGCAGAAATGTATTCCTATTGTCTCTCTGAGTGTAATTAATTTTCAGATTGAATCACATGTGGCTTTTATAAAGAAAGTTTTCATTTATTTGTATTCCCTCGATTTGATCTGAGAAAAAAAATGAGGATTAGGGAGCTTGTACTTGAGGTAGGAAAGTACTATTATGATATAACTAGGAAAAATAGTACACGATTTTCTTAATATGCAAGCCATTGTAAGAAAAAATTCGACTCCAGTGAGCAAAATAATACGCCCTCTATTCCTAAATATTTATTTTTGGGAGGTGAGTTTAATTCTAAATATAAAGCATCTTTCTATTTTTCTCACATTTTTCTTATATTATCTCTATCAATGTTTTTCAATAATAAATAAGTTAAAAAATGAGGTTAGGCATTAAGGTAGGTGGTTATGGTGTTTTGGTAGTATAGTGTGATTTTAATTAATTTAATTAATCTCTTTAATCTAATCAAATTAGATAAATATATCTTATTTATATATGAAGTAATTTATTTGAGATCATTTACGAAGGAATGGAAGTTGGAGAAAAGACAAAATTCTGTATGGCCTTTCACTTAGGGGTGTTCAAGAATTTCCTGTAATTTCGGGATGGGACAAATTTTTGATTGTGGGACGGGATGGAGTCGTCCTATTCCCGTCCCGTCCCATTAGTATTATATATATATATATATTAGCACTCAATAATCTAAACCTATAAGGACTGCTTATAAAATTATAAATTAATAAGAATCAAATTAATAGGAATCTTACTAATGGTAAAAAAACTAACATGAGAGTTAAAGAATAACCTTGAGATGCATGAGGACTATCAATTATTACTCGAAGTTCAGGCTTTACTAGGTAGGGAGTGGACAACATGAATCAATCTAATTAGTAGATCTGAGAGTGTTGATGCTGATAAGCTGGCGAAGAGGGCTCTTAGTATTAGTCAGGAATTGCAGATTTATTTAAAGGAAGAAACTGTTTCTCTCCTCCAGGATATGGGTGTTACATAGCTTTTTTGTAGCTGTATTGTAATTTTTGTTTTGTTTGTTATTTTTTCTAATTTTTAATTCTTGGAATCATAAAAGAAAGTAACAATTTTTATTGCAGAAAATACTCAAGTTGTTTATCCCATTGAGTAAATGTTTTTAAAACATGTTTTTAATTTAAAATTTATGTATTAATATGAAAGTTTCTTTTAGACTTAATTTAGATGTGATTTTGTTATTATATGTTGAATTTAATTATGGTTTATTATGTTGTCAAGACAAAAAAATTGTTAGAACAATAATATTTTCTAAAAGCCCATAGTTAAGTTTTTTGGTACAATATTGGACTTATATTTTTCTACGAAAATGACATTTTATTTTTATTTGCAAAAAAAAAAAACAAATTGAAGGTTCTTGTCCCGTCCCGTCCCGAACGGGATGGGAAACCTGTCTCGTATCCCGAATATGATAAGGATATTACATGAAGTAAAAAAGCGCCAAAAAAGAAAAAGAAGGAGACACTTCTTTACTTAGTTTTGTAAATGTTGAATTTCAACTTTTTTAAATCACATATGCAGTCCTTATATTATTTGCCAATTTAATATTATAAAATTTAACTTTTTTGTTAGTGCATATTATTTGAAATTAATATCTTTGAAAAATATATATATCTCATGACTCTAATTAATCCGGCATGCTTATGCTAATAAATTATAGTGTTTTTTTTATTATTGGGAAGATACGAAGTCTGGAACTCCTGTCCAATTTTTAGTCCCCATCATATTTCTCTTCTTGCCTTGCTCATTTCTTCAACCTATTCCCATCCACAGACACAAATATATAGATATTCCTTGAGACAATCAAAACCCAAAATTTGTCCCTATCATTGCTTCCCTTATCCCAATTTGACCTCAATCATATGGATTTTTCCTCGTATGATAGCGATGCAACTATAAGTCAGATAAAAATCCATTCTTTTTACCCTTTTTTGCTATAAGTCACTTCTGTTTTATTTACTTACTTCAGCTAAAGCACTTGCAATTCTACCTTTGATGGTACACTATTAGTGCAGATAGAAAACCCACAGCTTTGGAGAGCCCGATACCTTTTCTTGCCACAAAAACAGATAGAAACAGAGGAAGAATAATTGCAATGACTTGTGGCATGACAAAGAACTACATATTTTATTTAAAAAAAAATGGGCTTTGTAAGAGGAATCAGGTTTGGAAGAGGGACTTCGACATAATCTTTTGGGAAATTTTCCTCATATGAAACTCTGACAAGATGTCACAAGCATCTTGAAAAGCACCGCAAGATTACTTCACTAAGACTCAGGAATAGTTGGAATTGACTCTTGGGTAGAACATCATATTGTGATTGTACAGTTGCCATTTAAACAGTTGAAAGTTCATGTTAGTATATAATATAAATTAGAGAAAGGAATCGGATTTCAGTCCTTTAATGAGATGGAACAATTCTATTTGATAACTAGGCAATCCAAAGATTTTATTTTGTATTCAATACTCATCTGTTCCTATTTATAAGTAATTTTCAATATGTTTTATACAAATCTTAAACATTATTAATCCTGCATTAAAATCTAATAACTTTCCAACTTTACCTTGTTTAATATACATTATACCACATGATGTAATAATAATAATAATAAATGAATGGTAAAATCTTACATTTATATAAAAAATGTAATGGTGTGACTCATAAATAGGGCCAAAAAAAAAACATTATGGCTCTGCCTATAAAGTAGAAAAGAGGTGTATTGTTTAAGAATGTTATTCCAAGTGATGGAACCTTATCTTCAGTGTCAATCTTTTCTCATCTTTTTCTCTAGGAAGGCAGGATAGTTTAATAAGATTGGCAAATACCTTCCAGTTAATTTTCTTCAAAGGCAAAATTTCAACATGTGAGCATGATGAAATTTGTGATCCATAATCATCAGATATTCATTTACCTAGGTCTTTAATTATGACACATAAGCACTGACATTGTGCATATACTGATGGTCCATTTCACTACAAAAAAACATGAAATTACCAACGGAATTACTAACGGATTTTTATTCTGTGCCGACGGAATTCCGTGGGTAATTTGTTAAAAAATATTAAAAAAATAAATTATTTATTAAAATTCCGTCGATAATTTCTTTAATATTTATTAACAAATTACCGACGGAATTCTATCGGTAATTTGTTAAAATATGTTAAAATATAAATTATTTATTAAAATATTACTGACAGAATTCCGTTGGTAATTTAACTCCAACTAGCAGAGTTATAGAATTTACAGATAAATTCCTAGATGAAATTAAAGATAAAAACTAGTTACAGAGATTTTTAGGATGTTTAAATTATATAGCTGATTTTGTTCCAAACCTTAGAGTTAAAGTACAACCACTCTTTAAAAGATTAAGGAAAAATCCTCCTGCTTGGGACAGTAGTATGACCAATATAGTTAAAAAGATTAAGTTACAAGCGAAAGAATTGCCATGTTTGGGAATACCTGACCCTGGTAAATTTAAGATAGTTGAAACAGATGCCTCATAAATTGGTTTTGGAGGAATTTTAAAACAAAAGGGAGAAAAAGGTGAACAAGTAGTCAGATAACATTCAGGCAGTTGGGTGGGTAGTCAGTTAAAATATTACACCATTAAAAAAGAAATTTAATCAGTTGTTTTATGTTTTTTTAAAATTTCAAGATGATTTGACAAATCAAAAGTTTTTGTTAAGAATTGATTGTAAAGCAGCAAAAGATGTAAAAAATTTGGTTTCAAAACAGATTTTTGCTAGATGACAAACTCTATTATCTTGTTTTAATTTTGATATAGAATTTATTAAAGGAGCAAATAATTCTCTTTCAGATTTTTTGACAAGAGAATTTCTACAGGGAACTACAACTGTTTTAAATCAATGAGTACCCGCGGAGGATCTTCCTACAGTGGAGGACCACGAAAAGATAAAGCTATAGTCTTAGCTACTCCAGCGCAGACTCCTAAGCAAACTACAAAAAGAAGGTCCATGAGATCATCAGACTATACTACAGATACAACAATTACTTAGGTGAGGTCATCTACCTCACAAACTCTGGTGAAGGCATCCTCTTCACAAATACAGCCATCATCTCTCCAACCTATAGCCACTTATTCCCAAATAGCTCAACCTTTTACTAAGTACGTTACTAAAGATTATGTCTTTTGTTTGTCCATTAGAGGTTGATCACTACCGTTGAAAGATTGAAGAAACTATTAAAGCTATATTTCCAACTCATCCTACAGAAGAAATCTGGAATTTCCTTTTAGAATCCCTGAAAAAAGATAGAAGATATTATGAGCTTATTCTAGTAGATACAGAGTCAGCCCTTATTGATCACCAAGTTGATGCTAAGACCAAAAGACCGTTCAGTTTGCCTAAGATAATTCGAGTACTTACTCTTAAAGATTGGGGATAATCTCCCTATACAGCCAAAAAATTTTCAGTTCATTACCATGACTTAAGACTATAATTATGAAGATTACAGAAAAGCTTGGTACAATGTTCTATATTACAAGAATTACAACCATTCTTGGTTTATTTACTATGATAAAGAGGTTTCTTATATAGCTTCTACCGGATTTTCTAGATGGTTTCTTGGATGGTTTAATATCCATGGACCATCTAAAAGTATACTTCCTCCTGGTGTCCTTGAGGGGTACAATTTGTTTAGAGAAATTGCAGATTTTCCTAAAACAGAAAAGCCATTTGAGTTTTGTTATAGACTTCGAATTCATCGGAGATTTCTCTCTCTCTCTCTCTCTAAATTTTTCTTATATAGTTTCTTGCAAAGAATTTGCTCTACCTATTCTGCACCTTTATAAGTTTATATTGTACTCCTTTATCTTGTAATCATCCTTTACAGATTAATAAATCCATATTTTACAGTACCTCATGGTTTTGATGGTAAAACAGAAAAGCCATTTGAGTTTTGTTATAGACTTCGAATTCATCGGAGATTTCTCTCTCTCTCTCTAAATTTTTCTTATATAGTTTCTTGCAAAGGATTTGCTCTACCTATTCTGCACCTTTATAAGTTTATATTGTACTCCTTTATCTTGTAATCATCCTTTAAAGATTAATAAATCCATATTTTACAGTACCTCATGGTTTTAAGTCTATATTATTTTATAAGTATGTACATATACATATACTCTGGCTGGTTAACAAATTACAGACAGAATTCCATCGGTAATTTGTTAATAAATCTTAAAATATAATTATTTATTTTAATTTATATTAAAATATTATATATAAATTAGTTAATAAATATATTTTATAAATATTAATAAAAATTATTATATACATGTATATATATTTATTACAAATTTAATTTTCAATATTTTACTAATATATATAATAAAATAATAATTAAAAAATTTCATATAATAAAAGCAACTCACAAAAATAATATTTATTATAAATATAAAATGGAAATACTAAATACAATATTATCAGGTAAAAAAATACTAAATATAGTCTAATGTATATGAATATAAAATATTTATATAAAAATAATATAATTATTAATATGTAAATTAGATATTAATAATTTAAGATATTTCATAATATATTAATTTAAATATAATCTAAAGTATATATAAGATCAAATATAATTATAGTAGTGGGACTTTAAATATTATAAATATAATTGTTTGCAAATAATATCACAAGGTCTTCATAGCTCAACTGGTTGAAATTTCGCTAAATTAATTAGCAACGGTGAAATTACCGACGGAATATTTTTCGTCGGAAATTCAGTCGATAATTTCACTTCCGTCGGAAAATTGAAATTACCGACGGAATTCTGTCGGTAATTCCGATTTTTTTGTAGTGTTTTTCCATATGACAAACACTACTGGAGCCCATTTTTCCGAAAAGGAATATTTGTTATTATTCTATATGAATGAAAATGCTGATATTTTATATTGATAATTCTAGTGTAACACCTAAAATTTTCTACTATAATATAACATTTTAATTGAATTATAACCACTATTTCAGTGCCAGAAGCCCAAAAATACGAAAAATTTAAAACTTTTCTTCCCAAAAATCATTCCAACATCATTTTCGTTGGAATGGGCTTTTCTGACAAACTATAATAAATTAAAACTTTTAATAAAATAAAGTGGTCCATAAAACAGTTAAAAGTATCTCTATCCCCTATTTAGGATACTTGAGAAATTTAAATCCTTTTATTCATATACATATTTCTATTTTCTATGCTTTCTGCTAATAACTCAATAATTAAATTTTTATATCATCTACAGATAAATCTACTAAAATGTTTAGCTACCATAGTATAACATATTTTCTTTGTCTAATCTTCTTCCAGCACTCCTGCCTTATTATCTCAATCATCTCACTATCTATCAGCTTCTCTGAAACAACAGTTCAACGCAGTTCATTTCATTCATTACCATGCATAATAATTCATAAATATATATGAACACATAAATATGTAATTCTGTTAATAATAAATATAAACGTGTCTTTCTGGGTAGGGATGCTGCCCTCTATGGGCCCCCCCACTCAACTCGTACTCGATATTTCTATTACTAGTAAACATTAACATTGTATGCTAGTGCGCTTAAGGCATTGCTGTGAGGCTCAACCTCTTGAATATATCTTTTCGGTTATTTCTAATATGTACTAGCTATTTTCATTTCCAAACAATCATACACTTAAATACCAGCATTTAGAATGACTTTCCTTTACTCAACTTATGTTTAATTCTCCTATTACTAATAAAGAAAACCAATGATCCAATTGATACAATCACGTCCAGAGGACAAGAATCAACAAATAAGCACACATAGAAGCTAAAGCAATTCAGAACTTACTTAAGCATCAAACAATATAAGCATATACAAGCACAAGCATCAATATATCTTTAATTACTTTAAATCAAATTTACATCATATAATAACATATATAACAACTTACTTTACCTAATTAAATTCAATGGATTTAAAATAAATTTCCAATGATCATATTTTTCTTCCACATTAATAATAATTTACCTACAACTTAACTTGTTATAATTAGCCTGACCGTTTAAGATTAAAAGGTCACTTTTAATTATTCTATTCCGATTAATATTTCTTATTCTCAATGTTTGACTAATAATTAACTCAAGAATAGTTCTTTTTAAGGAGCTTTACCTTTCTTTTTAAGCCCAAACAATTTAAATTTATTAAATAACATTACAAATCGTTACCTACTTCCAAACTCCAATTGAACATAAGTAAAGATTCATCTTAAACTTTAAAACAAAACATCCACCTTCTTATTGATAAAATAAAAATAGATATACACCATACAAGTTCACAATCAGCCGTTCCTATCACACATACATACTAAACTACACTTACATAGAACAAACAAAGGATTGCATACCACAATGAAAAATGTGAACATGCAATCTTACCACCAATTAACCAATGTCAATCATTGACCAATTTATTATTTCTCAATATCCACCAATATTTAAATGTCATTCAACTTCTTACTTATCAAGCTCATTAATTTCATTCTAAATCAAAAGCAAATCAGAACAAGAAAGGATTCAACTTGAAACTACATGCAACCTAACTAAATAGCTCCTTTGAACAAGAACCAATTTAGCCTAGAAACTTCCCAAATTGGTGAATCAATATTTAAATTATAATTTAAACAATTATCTTTCATCACTTTAAGCTCCTAATCATACTTTAACATCATAGAACACTTATTAATCCTTTGAAATCCTTAAAATAGTAATTAAAAATTAACTTTTAGGCTGGAAGTGGTTTAGAGACAACAATGAGGAACTTATATCAAGTTCATCTCCTAAGACTCAAGAATCTAAACATACCTATGCATTCTTAAATCCTGAAACTATTAGTTTATTCTTTAAAAAAACCATCTCCCATCGGTTCTAGAAATATTTTACCATTTCTCGAAAATAGTAACTTGAATCACAGTTATATAAAATATAATTCATTTACAATTATGTAAGTATATCCTTTTGCCCCTTCCAATTTCCTCACACAGCTTCTCTTTTAAGTCAGAAAAATATTCAGCTTCAAGAATGGTACTCTAATCATCAACTTAGGGTCTTTATGTAATCTTTAATAGTCTTAGATACTTATGTAGCATTTGGCAGCATCAAATAGTGTAATTCCTGATAAATTTCAGCCTTTATGAACTCCAAACCTAGAGTCATTCCTTTAACTTGAAGCCTCCATATAGAAGCTCATATCTCATTTCAATCATCTAAGACACCCAGTAGTCACTTACAGTTTCAGAATTTTGCTACCAAAACTTGAACTCTCACACACAACATTGAACACTAAATGGGCAAGCAAAACAAGAGCAAAGTACATAAATTTTTGCTATCTCTTGTTCAATTAAACATCATAGCATTTTTCGTCTTCCTTTAAACAAACCTGTCGGCCAGAGCATCAAGGAAACCAAGAATTGCACATTTAACAATCTCATGTCAATCACCCATAAATAGACAATTTCAATCCATCTCCCAAACCAAAATAAAACATCAATGGCCATTTTGTTATTCCTGGTCGAACAGAGCTGAGAAGTAAGAGGAAGAACAAGAATTCACATACAATCAGATTTACCTATTCCATTATCTTTTCCATATGCTTAAGATGTTAAATAACCAGGGGAAGAACGAAAATCAAGTAACACAGGGAAATGGAAATTCGGACAAACAGAGGAAAATGCAGAACAACAATCCAACAATTCCAAATTTCATCAAGTACACATTCAGAATGCTTATCAGAGTTTATAATTGCAGGTATATTATGTCCAAGCATTTTGTTCCCTCTTGAACCCGTTGGATATGCAGGGAACAGGGGAGAAGAAGGGAGCATTTAGAAATTCCTTAAGCCTCAATAATCCACATATTAGGCACCAAATATACTTAAAATCACTCATACACAAGATTAATTAAGCTTTTGTTCATCAAACACCCAAGAATCTTCAAGTTTCCCGTCGGGTGAACAGTAACTCGAAGAGGAAAATTTGAAAATCGGACAAACCAAGCTTCCCACCTCCAATCTCGTTCAAGATTACCCTTATTCAAGTCCTAAGCTTCATTTCTATAAATCCAGAAGCTTCAAAAACCCCTCAAGAATTCGAATCCTTCTCCCCCATTTCACTCAACTTCGGCCCAGAAAGAGAAGGAAACAAGAAGGGAGAACTTACCTAAGATTGTTCCAAACTCCCTCAGCGTCTTCCGCCGTGTGTGGCCGTCGATCGCCGTCGTTGGAGCTGTGGCCGCCGCTGCGATTTCGAAGCACGGAGGGAGGAGAGTGAGAGAGAGAGAGGTTTTCGGGTGAGGAAGGCAGAGAGAAATGAAAGGAATTAGAAGGAAATGGAAGGAAACACGTGGGGTGGATATATTAAAAAGCAGGTAGTAGTGATATTTTTATTAGGTGTTTTATTATCTTACCCTTTCTTTTATAATTGAAAATATTTTTAATTAAGGGTAGATATTATCTTTTTCATTTCTTTTTTTCTATTTTTCTCTTAAATGATAATTTTATTTACCATTCCCATTTATAAATAAGCCTGAACTGGTCCCAAAATAATTTCTCTAGATATGCTTTAATTTCCAAATTTATTTATAAGGCTTTTTACATACTAAACAATACCTAAGGTTCTAAATATTACTTTATTTAAATTCATCTTCTAACTATTTTTACTCAATTAATAAAGAAAATAAACCTTAAAAATTATTAAAAATACATTTGACTTCAATAATTTATTTATAAAACTTTTTAATTTTTAAATGACGCCCTAAGACCTCAAATAAATCCTCATTATCTCTTTTCTCTAAATTAAGTGTTATCTTCTAATTATTTCTCTTTGTTCCTTAAAGAAAATACGCCTTAAAGTTTATTAAAAATGCCTAAAACATCATAAATTCATTTTCAATGATTTTTAATATTTTAGTTACATTCCTAAAATCTTAAATAATTTTCTATTTTTTATTTTTTAAAATTTGGGTGTTACATCTCGCTAGCGTATGAATCTACCCACCCCCTTCACCAATAACTCGACTTTATCTAGATTTGATTTGATTTGCATGAATGTACCCTCTACTTCCTGGTAAATTTATGGATTAATAGGGTATATACCTAAGTTATTTATCTGTCACGTATAAAATTCTGAGATAACTCTCAGATTTGAAGGAGCCAACCTATGGAAATTACAGCATAAAAGAATGATGCCACTCTTCAAGTTGGGTCAATCAAACCGGCCATCTATCCAATATATAGATTGGAAATGCTTTATGTAACTTTCGGTTAAAAAAGAAATAAATTCAGTGGGGATCAGTTATGGCAGTTAGCAATTAGGCAAAAGTAGAATTTGTTTTTACATACAAGTCAAACAATTTTATCTTGTGACTTTTTCTTTTTTAATTTTAACTAAATCAAAACTTGGTCATTTCATTGTTTCACAATGAAATTGAGAGGGTCACAATGTGTACTACGTATGCTGTAACTATACAAAATAATGGATAAAGCCAATCTCATTGCTGCGTACATTTAAAAAGAGAATCTTTCAACGTTAATTATAGCTCTTGAAATCTTTGTTAGCAAAAAATTTTGTTGCTTTGTTCCTAGGATCAAATGATTTTCGGTTCTTTCCATTTTGAAATTGTATAGGATCCCGGCGAGGGATATAAAAAAGGCACCGTATTATGGTTTATTTGGATCAAAAAATCTCTTACGATATAAGTTTTAAAAGGGATTAGTCTCAAGTCAAAAGTGGCTTGAAGATACCCTTGATTCCATTATAAAAAAACAAATCACTTGTACGGAAAACTTTTCAAAATATGATTGTTAATCTTAATTGATTTTGCAAAATGATATTGGGGTAAAAATCAATCAATTTAATGTGATTACATTTTGGTTAAACTGACTTTTTGAGTTGAAGAAGTCAGGTGTTTTTTCTTTTTTTTTTTCTGGGGGGGGGGGGGGGGGTGTTTTGAAGCCTGGAGCCATACCAAATGCAGTGTTTGGGCAAGTGTTCCCAGGTATGGTTTTTAATATTAAATGTGGTCAATGAATTTGTGTGGACTGGTTCATCTTATGCCTAGAGTACGAAGTAAAGGGTTAATTACTGTATGACATCAGGGCTTAAAATTACAACACATCTGCAGTAGAGTTTCTGAGAAGACTACCAGGTGTAACAGATTCAAACTATAGGACCATAATTGATGGATTTAAGAGCCTGGCTGAGCTTGCTCTTCTTCCTGTGGAGAAAATGGCTGAACTAATGGGTGATCAAAAAGCTGCTCGCACTCTTAGAGAGTTTTTAGATGCTAAATATCCAACCTTGTTGTGAGCTTTATAGATACTGCAATTCTTTTATGATGGATTCATTCATGAGGTCCTTTCCCATTGTTGTTGTATCTCATTTTGTATCATTGTTCCATTGATTTTTCAGATTTATAGTATCATTTTATTTTAGAAATGTATTCCTATTGCCTCTCTTTCGTTGAGAGACAGCCAAACGGAAAGGGCTACCTACGGAGGGTTCTTACCGGATGGGTTGACCAACAAAAAGGTTAAGTGAAGTACGGTAAAGTGGAACCGCCGGGACGCCATCTCGTCTGATAGACCTGAAATGGCTACCTACGAAGGATTCTGACCGGAGGGGTTGACCGGCAGAAAGGCCGAGTGAAGTGTCGTAGAGTGTAGCCGCCGGGACGTAGGCTCTCGAGAGAGGTGCATTGTCACAAGTTCCACATCGGGGAGGTTTCCTTGCAAGAGGGGTCTTATAAGTCCTTGGCTCCCTAACTTCAATGGCTAGCTTTTGAGGTGTGGTTCTCCCAAGAACTTGTGCTCGTTACATAATGTTACTTAACGAGTTAAAATCTCTTGTATGAATTCTTCAAATTTAGAAAGTATTTTTCAGCCATATTTCCAAATAATAATTAGTTGACTTCATTTATGGAATTTGGAGAAAAAGACAAAATTCTATATGGCCTTTCTTTGGAACAAGTCCAAGCACAACAGCTCCACGACAACATATAGATTTTTTATTTTTTTTGACCTTACGACAAAGTATAGATTCGGACATTGGATCTGGTCCCTTCCACCTTATTTAATACCCTCTGTTCCTCTATATAATACAGGATTTAGGTAACTTTATTTTAAGGATTCTAAAAAAGTAAAATAAATTATTTATAAATTGATTTTTCTTAATTTTTTATGAAGTATTTTTTTTGCCAATAAAACTAGTTTATTTAACTTATAAGTGAACATATAATCTAATAATATACAAAATATTTTATGATTAATCGGCTTATTTAGCATTCTTAATTTCTCAAAAAAAAAAAAAAAACCAATTGTATCTGATATTTAACAATGAATGGAGTATATACTATTTCTTATTTAATTTCAATTTTCACTTGGTTTGGGATTTTTTTTAAACTTATTTTTTAAAAAACATGATAAGGATCTTATATGAAGTTAAAAAGTGCAAAAAAAGAAAAAGAATGATACACTTCTTTACTGGGTTAAGGTGCATTATGGCTAATAAAGTATTGGCCCAGGAGAATTTGGCACAATTATGTTTTAAAGGGTTCTTATATGCCAATGAATTTTTAAAATTGAGCATGTTGGCCAATGCCGTTAGGAAGCACTTAACGGCATTCCTTTGTACAGACGTGAAGTAACACGTGTCAGCTTGTGTGATGACGTGGTGAGGCACGTGTTAACTTTTGTACTAATGCGTGTCACGACACGTCAGCACAAACGGAGGCCGTTAAGTGCTTCCTAACGGTGTTGGCCAATATACTCCATTTTAAACTTTATTGGTATTTAAGAACCCTTCAAAACATAATTATGTCAGACGCTCTTAACCAATATTTTATTGGCCAAAATGCACATTGACGCCTTCTTTAGTACACTTGTTTCATAAATGTTGAATTTCAACTTTTTAAATAATATATGAGGTCCATAACTCCTGTCCTATTTTTAGTCCCCACCATATTTTTCGTCTTGCCTTGCTAATTTTTTAGGGGTAATTAATTATAGATCACATGTAAGGAACTTAATTACCATGAGGTCCCAGGTAATCACGAAATTAATCTAAGGTCCCTACCAGGAAGTTATTATCGCGTGTTCATTAAGTTGTTATAGGCATGCCAAACAGTTGTTATCTTCTGGTCAAAAGTTGTTAACTTAACAACTTTTGACCAGGCTATAATAATTGTTTGGCATGAAGATTACAACTTTTGGTCAGACGATAACAACTTAGGGCCTGACGATTACAACTTTTAAACTTGTGTTCAGTAACAACTTTTGAGCTGTTGATAACAACTTAATGAGCAAGCGATAACAATTTCATAGGACCTGAGATTAATTTTGTGATTTCGTGGGAACTCTTCTTGATTAAGCTCCTTTCACAGGACTTATAATCACTCACCCCAATTTCTTAATCTGTTCCCATCCACACACACACACAAATTCTTAGAGAAAATCAAAACCCAAAATTTGTCCCTATCATTGATTCCCTTATCCCAGTTCGACCTCAATTATATGGAATTTTCCTTGTCGTTTGATAGCGATGCAGCTATAAGTCAGATAAAAATCCATTCTTTTTACCCTTTTTTGCTTGAAGACAAACTAATTTACATACACTTCTGTTTTATTTACTTACTTCAGCTAAAGCACTTGCAATTCTACCTTTGATGGTAAACTGATGGTGCCTGGTTCATTAACACCCATCTCATTCTCTTCTGCTTGATAAGTAGAGTGAACCCCATAAAGCACATAGAAGATTGTAATGAGGCAAGACCATATAGCAAACCGTTGAAAGGAGAGAACTTTCAGAGTTGTCATGAGGAATATGTTGAGGAAGATGGAGATAGAAGCAGGCCAAGGCATGAAAGGCACAGACCAGTCAGGTTGAGGAAGATAAGGCACTGTGTATTGGAAGAAACCTGTGATGGTAATCATGAAGCCACCAAATAGAGGAAGACCCCACCATTGTTGCATGAACTTCCAAGAAATGGAGAAGCCAATTGAAGTTGCAGAGAGGAGGAAAAGGAACAAAAGTGTTGTAAATGGTGGGGCATGGCTAGTAATTACATATCTACGATATATAAGAGCATTGGCCACCAAGTAGAACACTAACAGAGTCCCTATGCTCACCATTTCAACTATTATGTCCAGCTCTGTGAATAGTGCTATAGATGCTGTGCATAGTCCTAGAGTCATCATGACAAAAGAGGTTTCAAATTCCAATGGAATGAACTCTTTCTATGAAGTGCTTATTTTTTGAATTATGAAAGGGATTTAATCATCTAAAAGTTTGATAACATCTAAACATACAATGACAACTTCTAGTGTAGGAAATGATTACAGGTTTATATTACTAACTTATTATTAAGACTTTTTTTAGTAATTAAATCCCTTCTTTGAGGACTCATAGTAATTTTCCCTTTATTTTTCTTTTGATAGATTTTGCTTACCCAGAAAGAGTGTGGCATTCAATGGAGTTCCAGTTGAAGGGTGTACTTTAGCTAGCCAGGATGGGACCAAACTGGCCCTTCCAAGAACACAAAGGTATCTGGCTTGACCTAACATGGCTACCAGTAGAGAAGCCACTATTCCCAAACTAGCACCTCCTCCTACAAGGTTGCTTGCCCAGTTCCAACCAATCTTGAGGAAAGCCACAGAAAATGATGCTTTCTCTGAAATCTGTCAGATTATAGAAACAAATTGCTTCATCGGCCGCAGAATCCACATCTTGCTTAATAGGTAACTTATATATGAATGATGTTTATATTTATATATACCTGGTTGTAAGGAACCATGACACACAGTGACAAAGCCATTAGGCAATAAATCACTGTTGTTATAAGAACTGAGCCAATAATGCCTATTGGAAGGCTTTTAGAAGGATTTTTTATCTCTTCGGCCATGGTTGAAGCTGAGTCATAACCTATGTAGCTAAAGTAGACTATAGCTGCTCCATCAAGAACGCCTCGAGCACCAAAAGGAGCTAGTCCTTTTGGACTTACCAAGTTCTTTGCACTTCCATTGTAGAAACCAGCGACTATGATGAATCCAAAGAAAATAACATGGAAGACTGTCATAATGAGGTTCAATATGGAGCTTTCTTTGGTGCTGCAGCCATAAAAAAAGGAGAAAAACTGTCATTTTCAAAATCCATAGATACTAGTTCATTGTTGTCTCGGCTTTCCATGATCAGAAATAGAGAAGGAAAAAACAAAATCAACAAACACAAAAAAAGGATAATATATTAAATTTAAATTCTTTATCCAAAACGAAATGTAAAAACAAGAAGAAGAAGAAGAAAGAGGGTGAGAAATAGATCAAACCTATGACACAAGCATAGAGTGAGAAGAAGAACAATAGCCACAGCTGGAAAATCCAGCATGTTATAGTCCTTTGGCAATCCATGAACTTCCACCCTCCACAGATTTGGATCATTTTTCCCACATGCATAACTCAAATACTCTGTAAAATTCCTTGCCACCGCGGCGTTGGACAATACATACTCCATCAGTATATTTGTCCCAGCAAAATACCCCACAAATTCTCCTGCATCATCATCCATCAAACAAAGACTTAATCATCATAAGAATGAAGTTAACTTAAAAAGTGGTGGAGGAAAGAGGAGAACAAGAAAAATCCTCAAGAAAGTTTCATACCAAATGTTAATCTTAAATAACTGAAAGCTCCTCCTGCAACTGGAACTTGAACAGAAAACTCAGTATAGCAAAAAGAGGAGAGAAGGGCTGATATTCCAGCTATGATATATGATATGAAGACAGAGGCACCAGAGTGATGGAGCGCCACAGAACCTGTCGTGACAAATACTCCAACACCAAGCATTCCTCCTACACCAAGAGCTACCAGATCATACCACTTAAGCTTCCTTCTCATGTCTGAACCAGACCTGAGCCTCACTTGGTTCAGTTCTTGATCTGGGGTCCAAGTGGCAAGCATTCTTTTTCTGAGCCTGTGAGGAGTTTGGGAGAGGGAATGGAAATAGCTTGACAATATTCTCATGTTGCTGCTTGCAGTGTGGATGTCATCCATTTTCCCGCTTATGTCTTAAGAACTGAGTTTCTTATCTTGAATAAGGAATGCAGTGGGGGGTTTTTAAATACGAAACTGAGAGAGGGAATATTGTTCTATTCCTTTTCTAGGAGTTGATTGGTGAGCCTAGAAAATGTCCCAAATCTCCCTAGCCTTTTTGAGAATACCTGCATGTCCTTTTGTGTTTGTATATTAACAGTCAGGTACAGATAGAAAAACCACAGCTTTGGAGAGCCCAATACCTTTTCTTGCCACAAAAAACAAAAACAGATAGAAAGAGAGGAAGAAGAGGAAGAATAATTGCAATGACTTGTGGCATGACAAAGAACTACATATTTTATAAAAAAAAAAAAAAATTGGCTTTGTAAGAGGAATCAGGTTTGGAAGAGGGACTTCGACATAATCTTTTGGAAATTTTCCTCATATGAAACTCTGACAAGATGTCACAAGCATCTTGAAAAGCACCGCAAGATTACTTCACTAAGACTCAGGAATAGTTGGAATTGACTCTTGGGTAGAACATCATATTGTGATTGTACAGTTGCCATTTAAACAGTTGAAAGTTCATGTTAGTATATAATATAAATTAGAGAAAGGAATCGGATTTCAGTCCTTTAATGGGATGGAACAATTCTATTTGATAACTAGGCCGTCCAAAGATTTTATTTTGTATTCAATACTCTTCTGTTCCTATTTATAAGTAATTTCTAATATGTTTTATACAAATCTTAGACATTATTAACCCTGCATTAAAATCTAACAACTTTTCAACTTTACTTCTATTTGATGTTCAATATACCACATGAAACAAAGTCATATAATAATAATAATAATAATAAATGAAAGGTAAAATTTTACATTCATATGAAAAATGTAATGTTATGACATATGAGCACTAACATTGTGCATATACTGATGGTCCTTTTTTCCATATGAAAAACACTACAGAAGCCCATTATATCAAAAAGGAATATTTGTTATTGTTCTATATGAATGAAAATGCTGATATTTTATACTGATAATTCTAGCATATGGAATCTACCCATCCCCTTCACCAATAATTGCAACTTTATCCAGATTTGTTTTGATTTGATTTGCATGAATGTACCCTCTACTTCCTAGTAAATTTATGGATTAATAGGGTATATACCTAAGTTATTTACCTGTCACATATGAAATTCTGAGATAACTCTCAGATTTGAAGGAGCCAACCTATAGAAATTACAGCATAAAAGAATGATGCCACTCTTCAAGTTGGGTCAATTCAACTGGCCATCTATCCAATATATAGATTGGAAATGCTTTATGTAACTTTCGGTGAAAAAAAGAAATAAATTCAGTGAGGATCCGTTATGGCAGTTAGCAGTTAGGCAAAAGTAGAATTTGTTTTTACATACAAGTCAAACAATTTTATCTTGTGACTTTTTCTTTTTTAATTTTAACTAAATCAAACTTGGTCATTTCATTGTTTCACAATGAAATTAAGAGGGTCACAATGTGTACTACGTATGCTGTCACTATACAAAATAATGGATAAAGCCAATCTCATTGCTACGTACATAGTACTTGATATGGAAGATGACCTATAAGTTGGTTGATTATGGAAGATGACCTCGAGTAATAAAAGTTCCACATCCCAAAGTAATCATATCACTCTGAATATATAAATATATATATATATATATATAAAAGAGAACCTTTCAACAGTTAGGATTACTTGATGACTGAGGGAATAACTTCAAATACTAATTCCGATCCTCGGATCCTAAATTTATGGTTTATTTATTTAATTTGGTTAGATTAATGATGTTAGTTAAGTTAGTTAATATGACATGTTTTTCTTAAAATGTCCTAATTATCTTCTTTTATTTTTTATCATCACCCTCTCTCTTACCTAATTCTTGTTGAAAAAGCACCAATAGAGGTACATGGGGAGAATGACAAAAATGATATATGAGTCTTATATTTAGAACTAAGAACATATCCAAAAATACGCCATACATTAAGTGCCGTAGGGAGTATTATCCAATTCCAAAACTTATCTCGACAAAGCCTCTTCTCTTAATGTCCATATTGGCCGAGAATAATGGCCATTAATTTCCCAAAAATATATAACTCCATGTCATGCTTGTGATGCCATGATCTCAGCTAATTGTACTACTGTAAAACAAAATGGATTGAGACGATTTAATTTCATCCATTGATATAAATGTCGGCTAAAATAATGATGAAATATTAATAGCATTATGATGAGCATATCCAAATGTGTCTCTGTGTATTGTATGTGTCGCGTTGACTTCTAACACTCACAATTCTGCAACTTGCTGCAATATGTAATACAATCATTTGACCCTAGCTCATGCTTGGCCCCATTTAATTTTCAATAAGCCTACGTAACAGTTAAACTATTAGCTTCAAACACAAGCACTGATTAGGCTTTAGGCCCATGCATATACATATATAGCGATACACAAAACGTTATACATAAATCTAACTGCAGAGAGCAAGTGGTAAGCATAATCACTAGATTATATTTAAGTAATATATATATATATTCAACAGCACTAAGACAGTGGAATTTCTGTTGTCTTTTGTAATATGATTGGTAGTGAAGTTTTGCACTGACAAGGGCGGCAAGAAGCAGTGGGATCCTTTGTTTTTTTTTTCTTTTTTTTTTTAAATAAAAAATTCCAGAGTGGGTCATCCAAATTTGCTTTGACCTTGTTCCTCACCTCTCCCTCTAGCTAGTGGTTGTGTTGGCCACACCGCCACCTTATACATATAATATTAATATATATAAAAGCCTAATTCTTTTGTAAAAAAACTTTCATTCGATCGTATCAACTATCAAGTGTGAACGAAAGGTGTTTTGTTCTTACATATATACTTTTATAATATGAGTGAACACAGGGGACAACAGATACGGTTAATAATTGAAACAAGAGACACACAATAGCTAGTGATAGAGAATCACACACCTCAAGAAACAGGAATAAAAACGAATTATTATAAAAATACCAGGAATCAATCAGCATTTTATGCCATGAAAAATCTGCCTTTTGGTTTCTCCAAAGAGCAATTTTTCCAAAAATGAATTTCGTGGGTAGTAGGCAGGCTAGGATTGTTATTTTCTATAGTTGTTAAACATCTTTGTTTCTTAGACCAAAGCAGAAAACATCTTTGTTTTCATTAGTCCCACATAAGTTTTCATGCATGAATATATGGAACACAGACATTATGCTATTAGTTCAGTACCATTCATTGTCTTCATTTTCTTTGTCTCCACCAATTATGCATGCATATCAGTCTAAGGGCAAAAATGAATAACCTGGCCCTTTTAAATACAATGGAGTAATAACTATAATGAGCCATCATAAGGGTTCTGATTATAATTAACTACAAGAGGTAAGGCTAGCTTGCGCGTCTCTGCGAAACGTGCAAATCTGAAACAGTCCATTATTCATTAGGACTGATTTGCAAATTTATCAATATATTTCCATACCTAATCAAAAGGTTAATCAAGCATAGAAGGATTTACATACACCGATGGTGAGAATAATCGATCAAACAGTTTGGAATCCTATGAAAAGTGGCATAAAAAACGAAAAGAACACTCAATAAGTTTATTAAGCTAGGCCTCTTGATTAACAATTGATCTAAAGTTTTGATTTTTTTTAAAGGTTAACATCATGGTACAAACCATGTAGTTAACCCCACCTAATGAGAAAAGATTCATTGTTGTTATAATCCATTTATAATCATTAGGTTCTGAGCATAGAAGGCCTTGGATGCATTGTGTGAAGGGTGGATCAAGCAATTTGAGTCATATAAAAAGCAAAGAAAGACTAAAAAGAACATTTAATAAGTTTGTTGAACTGAATCTATTAGTTAACAATTTATGTTAAGTTTTGGTTTTTGATAGAGTTTGAGCGTATCGTGTAATCTATATAACCAACCGCACATGATGGGATAAGATTATTGTTATTGTTGATGTGTATCCATTCATAATGATTTTTTTGGACTGAACCATTCATAATGATTAGGTTCACATCACCAACAAGGCATGGAATCAACACACTCTTTATGGCGTTATCGCTTATAAAGATTTTGTGACATTACTTCAGCAAAACCTACTGGCTCTAATGGTTTCCAGCTCTATGTGGCTCTCTCAATATCTAAGGAATATATCTGTGCGTGCGTGTGTGTGTGTTAGGATGCTCTTCGCATGACACTCAATCCGATGAGTAGTGAAAATGAAAAGCATTTCTCGGAAATGATTATGATTTCTTTACCACTTAATATATTATAATGGAAAGCCAAAGTTCAAGGATGAGGAATTGATGATGAGAAGAAGAAGAAAGGAGAGAGACCTAAGAAAGCCACAATTTTACAGCCCCCCTTAAATTCTGCTGTTCCTCTTCATTAAAAAAAATAGTATAGTGGTTCCATTATATAACAAACATAATGGCTTGTTTAGTCTTCTGGAATTATAATAATGATTAATGACATTACGGAGGTTTTGATATGAGAAGATCGAATTAGAATTGGTTCTCAAACTACTGGCCCTCCCTCTTCTCCATCAAGAAAAAATACCTTTGTTTGGTAGATATCTTAATCCGTATAAAGGAATATTTATACATCATGGAAGCAGCTAACATCTTTTTTTTAATCAATTCATGTATGAGAGTGTGGTTTTGATTTTCGACGTGGGGCTTCTAGGCCATTGCCTGGAGGTATCCTTTTATCACATTGATTCATACCCCAAAAATACGCACAAAAATGTACCTTTACATCGGACTATATATATTCTTGGGAAAATTTCAGTTTGCCCCCTCTGTAGTGAATTAATATCATATTGCCCCCTAACTTTCTGAAATTTCAGTAAGACCCCTAGGGGGCAAAGTAAAGTTAATTCTAGAAGGCTAAAGACAGTTCTACCCTTAATGAATTATGTATACAATAAACTGAAGAAGAGGGATTGATACAAGAGGGAAGGACCGAACCTGCAAGGTGAAGCAAACCTAAGACCTTCACACCATCAGTACGTCGTCGACCTCCATCTCTGTTACTAAGCCGTGCCTCGTCACACCGTCTCACTAATACAAGAGGGAAGAACTGAACTTGCAATGTGAAGCAAAACCTGGTACCTTCACGTGTACACCATCAGCGTGCCGTCGGCCATAATCTTCGACGCCAAGCCCCACCTCGTCACGTCGTCTCACTGATACAAGAGGGAAGGACCAAACTTGCAAGAATCTCATTGGGTTGAAACTTGATAAAAAAAAGAGAGTGAGTTATCACTATCTTATTGCAGTCATGTCCAATAATTCTTAAACTTGATTATGTTGAGATGATTCACTATAAGCATAATCATTTATACTAATTATCCCCAATTTATTTTTTGTCTTAATTCCTCCATGATTTTATCACCTGAGATTTTTTACTCTTTGTACTGCAGTATTTTTACATCTGCAATTGCATATAATTAACTGGTGATACTGTATATCAAATCTGGAGACACCCTGCCTCAAAGCATTAATTTTATCAGAGTATTTTCTGGTGATACGGTATATTCAACACAAGAGTTTGTCCTTCTTCATAATAAGCATTGTAAGATATGATGGACACAAAAATTTTAATTTTTATCGCTTCAAACGGTAATTTTGATTACAGATTATACATAAACATGAAAATACACCATTGTTTATCCGCATAGATGTGGGTCGATGAAAGAACTACTCTTTAATTTAATTGTGGATTGATACCATAGAACCAAAATATTGAATTTCTGAGGTTCAATTATATCTTGAAATTCAATTATGTACTTTGTAATGATATAGCTTGATTTTATTGGATTTCTTATTTGCTATATTCATTTATTGTTTCAATTAAGGAGAACTTGCTGTGAAGTTTATATTTTTAAACTCTGTAGGCTGATTATTGGACCACTGGTATACAGGAATTTCTTGATTTGTGATTCTTTTGAGATAAACTGAAATATTCCCTATATTCTTTACCATATTCTCCTAAAATGTAAATCTAGCCAAGCTAGAGCCTTCTATTAGTTCCCCCCCCCCCCCCTCTTTCTTTTACTTTAATGCTTGTAGTGAAAACTAATAAATCATTACACACAATCAATATCAAATATAAAATCTATATCAAATTGTATCATCAGCAAATCATGAATTATTTTCTCGTATCATATACGATAAAATAAAAAAAATACATCTAGTTAAAATAAAAATAAAAATAAAAATAAAAATAAAAACTCATTCAAATCATTGTTCATCAAACTAATACATTCATAGTCGGGGATTTTGTAATCCGATGATACTAAACACATCTTTTAGGTGTGAAATTGTGAGTTTGATTATCTATAGATAAGATATATGTGTGAGTTACTGTCGTTAAACAAAATATAGCAAAACTCACTTTTTAAAAAAAACTCTATCTACCTTATCTAGTATTTCATCATATCCTAAATATAATATCACTTTGACTTTTTTTTGTAGAAGTTAAGGAAGCAAATTAGACAATTAAATTATAATATATGTCACATATAATTAGATCATATGTTAGTTTATAAGTAGAATAAATTAGTTTTAAGGGAAAAAAAAAGATAACTATAGACAATTTAAAGTGATTAATTTTACATCTTAATTTCTCAAAAAAAATCAAAGTGATCTTATAATTAGGAATTGGGGAGTATTACATTTACATGGGATACTGGATAGTTTTAAAAAAAAACAAGAAGCTAGATTTTTATATGCTGTCATATCATAGGATAAAGAAATATGTCATTGTTTCAACTAGGGAAAAAACAAAGGTAAAAGGTAACATCCTTATCAATATACAATAATCGCGTTGTCAAGATCCACGAGTGCCACTAAACTTGATAACATCCCATCTTAGAATCTCAAATTCTCAATTAATTGGGTTGACTTTGAGGAGAAAAATCCAATGCTTTCGCATTTGTAAAACCCCATTTTGTAAGCTCTCTATGTCACAAAAGATTTTCCCCCCAAGACATCCTTGTCATCGCTTTTGTTTCATAAATTTCTACGCAGTTTGGCAGAGAATGACACTCACAAATTCCTTGAAGAATGCGAAAGATGTGTCTGCTAATCAATAATGCTAATGAAGTAAGTGAACTTCGTTCAAGTTGCATTAAGGTTCAATCAAATTTCTGTATCAAACACACAAGTGAAGGTGTCTCTCTCCAAGAAGATTTGGTTCTATTTAGACATAAGTGAAGGTGTCTCTCTCCAAGAAGATTTGGTTCTATTTAGTGTTAGTGATAAGCTTCACGGATCTAACCACAAAAGTGGTCCTTTCGCAAAGATTGGAGTTTAATTAGGGCCATTTATAGTGATTTACGGAGAGGAACACAAAAAAGTTGAACCCAATTACTTGTAGTGTTGGAATCTCCATCAACAATGACTACTTCTGCGTTTTGCAACACATCACTCTTATTGTTTCCAACTACGAATTAGGCCATGCTACTAAATTAGAATAGGCCAACTGAGCCCTCACGAAATATCAGTGTATTAAAAACCGGACCGGACCGGCCGGGTTGACCCGTGAACCGGTGACCCGGCCCGGTGACCGGTCCGAGTTAGTGGGAGAAGTAGTGCAGACCGTGAACCATCCAAACCGTAGCGAACCGGACTAACCCGGCCTGAACCGGTAAAACCCGACTTGAACCGGCTCAACCCGGGTCACTTATAAAAAAAATATTTTTCTTATAAACTGATGCCATTTTGCTTCCCTTTTTGCTGTTCTGAACTTCATTTATAGTGTCTCACAATCACAGACTCATCATATTGTAATTATGATGGGATTTAGAAATTTTAATTATGATAGCTTAATATTTGCATCATATTGTTTTGATTTATTTATAAAGATACTGTACATATAACTGATTACAACTATTCAGCACTAACACACATACAAAAATGATCCATAATTATGGGATCAGTTACATAGACCTATTCAAAATGCTTGCAGTATGGAATATATATTTTTATTAGCCCCGGTCTAACCTACGGGTTGACCCTCGGTCTGACCCACTGACCCTTGACCCTCCACCTCGACCAGTTCACTATCCGGTCCGATTTTTTATTCCTTGCGAAATATGAACGAGTTAACTTGTTCATCATTGATAAATGATGCGATTTTTTTATAAATTTTAAATATATATATATTAATGATTTTATACCAGATATGAAATTGTATAAGTAGTTTTTTTTTTCAAAAAAAATAAATGATAAAATTATGAAGTAAAAAATCATGGTTGTATAAGTAGTTGTTTTTTTAAAAAAAAATAACTGGTAAAATTATTTAGTAAAAAATCATGAATAATTTTATTATCACATAATGAACTCTCTGATTCTTTTAATTGGAAAATTTAGAGGAAAGTCCACATTTGAAAAGTTTATTGGCGAGAAGGACCATATGAATTTTTAGATGCAAAAAGCAAAGGAACTCTACATTTGTACACTAATAACATAGGCATTCTTATTTAAATTGTATTTACCTATAAAATTTTTAATAGGAGATTTCCCCCCAATTTTCCTCTTTTTACTTTTGCCCAACTATAAGAATTATAAGTAGGATCAAATCCGTTACCTCTTAAGTGGAATCTTTCATGACACTAAACACAAAATATTTGACTCAAATATATAATTCTAAATGAAATGAAGCAGAAGAAGACAGTTTATCACAGGTTCAATTTTCTGAAGGCGGCTTAAGTCTATTAAACATGCTGTTAAAAACAAGCTTCAGAAAATCAGAGATATTAGAGAAAGGGAAGGCACATAACTTGAGATAATAAAAGAGAAAAGCAATGGCCATTGAGAAGAGAATCAAGAAGAAAGTCACCGGAACCGAATTTAGTTACAATAAAGAATCAACATGGAATGAAATTATAATATATATATATATATATATATTATTTGAAACCCATAGAGGATAACTTCAGAAATTGGTGCAAGTCATTCACAGAAGAAGAAAACCAAAAGCTGAACAACTTTTGTGGCACCAATGTACAAAGTAATAGATAATGTTTATCCCAACATACCCATTCGAGTAAGCTAGGCATCCCTCAAAATAGATTCGCAATTTGGAAGTAGTGCAGGGAATTGGTCATTTGAGTCTATCTAATCTTTCTTCTGCTCTACCCACTCAAAATTATAGGAGGGGCCACGTTAGATTCATTCACTCACATGAACTTTTCTTGATGATAAGCCACGCGTAAGTTCTTGAACCAGATGTTTGGTAAACAATATTCCAGTGGGTTTGTTTGGCTACCTTTTATGTTGGCTACAGGGAGATTAGCATTCTTCTTCGGATAATTTTGATTATCATTGGCTCAAAGTAGATTGTTAAAGGGATTCCCAATTCTGTATTGCCACAGCCTAAGCGCAATTATGTGTGACATTAGTGGGTCTTTGAAGTCTCTAAGTCTACACCATAGGATCTTAAATTACAATGGGGAATATCCATCAGAGCTTTTGACAAGGAACAACCTCTGCTTTTCCTGACAACCAATGTTTCCCTGACCTTTAACTTGAAACTTAATAAAATTTTCACCGAATATGCCTCTTAATTTTCTATCGCAGAATATGAGAATACCAACTATTTACTTGTAATAAAAAATTTTTTTAACATATTTCAATGTGAAATTAACAGACTTTTGATCCAATTAGCGAGTTGTTGCCAATTTTTTCTTGAATGGACATGAGTGTCTGGGACGACTTTCAAAAATCACTTTTTGCCAATCCAATGTTTAATAAGCAAGGTACTCTCTCCAGTCCTAATTATAAGATCACTTTAACTTTTTTTTTTGGAGAAATTAATGATACAAAATTAATCACTTTAAAATATCTATAGTTATCTTTCTTTCTTAAAACTAATTAACCTTACCTATAAACTATCATATAATACAATTACATGTAAGATACATTAAAATTAAGTGGTTTATTTGGCTTGTTAATCTCCACATAAAAAGTCAAAGTGATTTTATATTTAGAATCGAAGGGAGTAGTCAACAAGGGTTTGATTGGATTTACATTGGTAAATGTGACTTTTATCCTACACTTTTGCCAACTTAAGTTGAGGTAAAAGTTAGTTATTGTGATGATTTGTTTGGATAAGTCAGTTTTTAACAAATCAGTTTGATATTAATTTGTTTGGATGATATATTGACAAATAAGTTTCAAAAGGTTCAAATATGAAGAAAACTAAAAGGCTGAAGTC
Organism: Mimosa bimucronata; assembly: GCA_037074515.1. Lineage (NCBI taxonomy): Eukaryota > Viridiplantae > Streptophyta > Magnoliopsida > Fabales > Fabaceae > Mimosa > Mimosa bimucronata. The sequence goes on along the minus strand of CM073447.1, from coordinate 32,085,080 downwards.
AGAAAAAGTTGTTTAAACTTTTAATTGTTTTTAGGCCAAAAGTTAGATGCCACCAAAGCCATGCTAAACATCAACTTTTTTCACCGGCTTGGCATTTATTTTTTCCATTTGACTTATGAGACTTCTTAGCACTGTCCCAAACATACGCACATCCACTCAAAACCTAGAAGAGATTTTAACCCCCTGCAATTATAACAATAAAGTTTCACCTCAGGAGTATGTGACAACATTAAGTTTTATATGGCCCAAAAGTACACATGAACAATTCAAAATTGAGCAAGAGTACTACTTCTGTCCAAGCATAATAATTCCGTGAGTTAAATAAGCAGGTGGGTCCCAGAAGTAGTTGTACTTAAAGTAGTTTCATAATAGTTCTCGTGCTCCACACGCACCAGGGCTCTATAAAAAAAATTCCATTCGGGCAAAATAAACCCTCTAATTTAACAAACTCAACAGCGAAAAGAAATAATTTTATGAAATAGTAATATTTTTTTAATAAATATATAAGCCAAAAATAATATTAAACACTACTAATACTTCGGGGCAAACAAACATAATCTTTTCTGCTAGTACTCTCTCCGTCCTAAATATAGGACCTATTTGAGAATGTGGGTTTGGTCTTAAATATACGACATATTTTTAATTTTTTCAAAATATTTTCCCAAATTATCCCTGTTAATGTTCCTTAATATTCAAAAAGGTAAGAAAGTGAGTGTGGGAATAAAAGTAAATGTTTATGATGTTTTCGTAATATCTTATGATTTTAACTAACTTAACTAACATCCTTAAATTAATCTAATTAGGTAAATATGTCTTATATTTATGATCGGATGAGTAACATTTAATCCTTTTATTTTATGGTCCTATCACTATTTATTAATCTATTACAGTATTAACTAATCTTACATGTACGACTCACAAATACTATGTCGTTGTTTAAGAGTTGAATAATAAAACGACACATCATGTAGCGGGCCATTTCAACCACGTTACTCTATGCAACTCACCATTCTATGCCAGCTCAACATCTTATGAGACCCAGTTAATACTCAGGTTAGTCTCATCTAATGGAAGTGGTAAAAATGCTCTAATTTGAATTGTTTATGTGTACTTTTGAACCATATAGAAGTTAATGGTGCCAAGGGCAAAACTTTTTGCTATAATTGCACCTTCACACTTTAATCCACTAACTATGGTTTTAAAGCTAACCCATTTTATATAGATTAAGGAGACTGATAACAAGTTTATCAGGCAAAAACTGCTTCCACCCACTTCTATTTTTATTATTGAAGGGCAAAACGGCCCAAAAATAGTTGATGCTTCATTAAAATTCTAAAATGACAGATATTTTGAAACAAAATCAAAACTACAATGTAATAGTTATTTAAACCTGATTGAGTAATCTAGGAGAACATATTAATGATGAATATCTGGGCCTAGCCATAAAGTCTTCACGTAGAAGTAATAACTTTTTTCAGCAGAGAATCCGACACTTTGGATCACAGAAGAATAGTCACAAATAGCCAGATTCTTTTATTTGATTTAATCAAGATCACAATATTTTAATAACCATGAGTGGTAACGGGGAACTCCTAATATATATAGCATGGCATTTTTAAGCAGGTAGCTAGAATGATATACATCTGACATCCATCAGCATAATTTACTACAGTTTTCTATTCACGTCCTTGTACAGAAGGTACCTTGTCCGAGTTTTCCAAGGGCAGCATACCTGAATAGAGTGCTAAATGTATAAGCATTTACTTAATTATTCACGTTGAGGGTTGAGATGAAATGTGCTCATGTAACGTACAGCGAAGCATGTTGGTTTATGTTCAGATGTAAAAGAAAGTGTAGTTAAGTTATATACATACCATTGTGGCACAAATGGGGCCATCCAAATCACATCACCCGCTTGAACTGAGTACCTGTTAACAGGGAAGATAAACCGTAAAATGATGGCAGGTGATGATTTCAATAAGAACATAACATGTAAAACAGACTCTTTCAAAATTAAATAATGATAACTCTTGATAGGCCACGAATAAGATATTCCATTGGAAGGTTCCAAAAAAAAAACACCTTGAATCAATCTAAAAATTCGGTATATACACTGCCTGTATAAACTTGTCCTGGAACTTATACAGGGACTATGTAACTCTCTCCACAAAGGATCAGTATTTGCAATGCCATTACAATTTACAAGACAACAGAAGTACAGGATCCCAACTTCAGCCCCAGTGGCACATGAGGTTTCATAGACACAGCCTAGTCTTAGCATACCAGTCACACACTTACCTATAAAGTTCATGGAACCAAAGCTTTTATTTTCCTAGAATTCCATGTGTTTGGTAAGGAGGATTGAGAGGGTGGGAATGGGATAGGGAAAGGGAATAAGCTAATTATGGTGTTTGGTAGGTGGTATTACTGAAACTTTGGGATTGGACATTACCAAAAATGTGGGATTGGACAAACCCACCTCACCCCCTGGTAATATTTTTTTAATCTTGGGATTAAAATTTTGAGGACAAAAATATCTTTAATTATAATAATTTTCAGATAACATCACCTCTTTTAATTTTTGACCTAATTAAGTTGGGATAATCTTTCCATTGCCTCTCATTGCTCCCCGTACACCTTTCCCACCAGGTGCTGCCTCACCTCATCTCTTTCTCTCCACTAACTGGTAAATTATTCCTCACTCACGTGTCTCCATTGCCTCTCACTGTTTCTTTGGTTATTTCTCCATTTGTGAAGTTTTTATCTAAAACCTTGGGATTTGTGTATATTTTGCTCCGGCATCATCTTCATTTTTTGTATGTGGTTTAAAATGAAAAAGAAAAAAGCAGATTCATGTGGTGATGCACATCCCGTTATTTTGTTGAATTTGTACAATTGTACTTATCTTCTTCATTTGTAGTTAGCTTCCACATAATAAAAATAGCTTTTACGATTTCGTATAAAAATATTTATCAATAAGTATCCAGGTTCAAAAAACCGGACCGGACATCGAACCGGATGAGGCACTGGTTTAAGGGTTAATGGTCGGATCGGGGTCGAACCGGGTCAGACCGTTTATATTAAAATAATAAAATTTTATTGATATTAACATTAATAATCAGTAATATCAAAATGTAAACATAGATAAGTATGTATGATTCATCAAACATGAATATTTTGCTGTTTCTATAGAGGGAAAAATATAAAATATTAGTTGAGTACATGTGAAAATAAATATTATTCTACAATCCACAGACTAAAATACAAATACTAAGAGCAATAACAATTAAATACTAAACATATGTAAGTATAATAGCATTTAAAATATTATAATTTCCTTATTTCTAAAATTAAGTGAAGTGAAAGTTGGTAATTAGGTGAATTATAACAAAATAAAAAAATCAAATTTTGAAAAAAGAAAAGAAAAGAAAATGATAGAACCGGTTCAACCCCCGGTTTGCCCCGGTTTTGGGCGGGTTGAACCGGTTCTCTGCCGGTTCAACTGTCTCCCCGGGTTAAAGGGCACCGGACCGGTCTTGTGGCCGGTTCACGGTTGAACCGGTCCGGTCCGGGTCAACGAACCTTGATAAGTATAGTTAAATCTTTTCATTTTCATTCTCTGAATTAAAATTCAGGATTAAACATAAATAAGCAAGTCAATGCTTTATACCAAAAACATTATTTTGAACTTTTGAATTAAACTTGTTTTTTACCCCAACCCACTGTTGCTTTTAGGCAGGAATGAATTTTAATAAAACTCGTATCATTGTGTCTTATCCATATCACAAGGATGGGAGCAACGTGTAGGCATCAATGGTTTTGATTTTGATTGTGGTTGAAGCTCACATGATTTCGATCGTGGAGGTGGGAGGATGAAGGAAAAGAAAGTCTAAGCTTTTTGGGAATGGAGGAGGCTTCTAATTCAGAGACTCATTTAGTAGCATCATCTCATCTAATCTAATAAGTTTGAGGTTAGAGAAGAGTTACAATTGTCTTTTTGAATTAATAATTATTTATAATAAAAAGTTAATACACCCAATCCCTCCAAACATTACTTCGCACCAAACATGATTTTACACCCTCATTCCCACCTCCAGTGCCAATCTCATTCCCAATGCCAATCTCATTACCAATCCATTAAAATTCATTCCCATGTACCAAACATAAATTCTTGGAATGTCAGGTATATTTTCTTACCACTTATCACCCAAACAATAAATGCCATTTCCTTCTAATGGCAGCAAACCATGCTGGTTATAATGCACCTCCTGCAACAGCCAACAATGTGGTACATAGGAAGTCCTACAATTTGACATCACAGAATAAAAACAGAATTTTGATCCAACAATGGAAAATTTGATTCTTGAGATGCTAATTAAACAAAATGTTTAAAGGGTACCCAGAGGGAGTCACATGCATATGCTATTTCTGTTTAGTTGAGATAACCTTTTGTCCATTTAGATATGAATAAATATCTAAGCAAAATATCAATCATGCAAATCAACTACATCTTGGATGCACGGCAACGCAACAAAAGATTGAAGATTTAATAGCAAGCATATAACACAGATTTCTTAGTTTATAAAAATATAGAATGCCACTCACATCATGGATGCACCATCATGGGTGTTCACTGATAACACCATAGACATATAATTTTCTCATATGTTCAACATGTGAATATGGAAATGTAACCTAGCAGCATATTACTACCACAAAATGTCCCACATGGCTAATGCAGCGGTATGGCATGAACATAAATTATCCATATCAGTGGTTCATCGTGGATTGAGAGGAGCAGAATAATCACCTTCAAATTGAGGAATTCTCCCGGCTGAAAATCCATAATCTACAGGCATACAAGAATTATTTTATGTTTAGCCATGCATAACAAAAAATCTTGATGACAAGAAAATTATATTTTCAATATGAATAAAAGACCGAAACAAAAGACAATTTGAACCTAAATTTACAGCAGAGTATAGAAGAAATAGATTAGAGCTAACATGGATATGGAAGTCATATGCCAAAGATATTGGAAGAAGCTTCCGCAGTGCAAAAACCTGGTAAAGCGCAGAAAAGAAAGGGAGGTCAAGGGATGGATCATAATGGGAAGTAGAGGGAATGGAAGAGGGGAAAGCAGGGAGTATTTCTCCACTGTCCAAATGTTTCAAGGGAAAATTTCACTTAACCCCCTCTACAGCCACAGCCATCTAATGTCAAAGAACCCTAAGAAATCCTGAAATATCATTGCACCCCTAGGAGCAAAATGAAATAAATTTTTGATGGCGAAAAAACTTCATTGCCCTTGCATTTTGTTTTAAACATGTGTCATTTGCAAGACATGTATGAAAATTTTCAATGCAGGTATGCTGATTTCTAACAAAAATAACGGTATTTTTAAGATAAGAAATGAACTTCAACAATACTTAAAAAAGAACATATACAAGAAAATATGTGTTATTTGTATGATAAATATGGAAATTTCAAAGCCAAGTATGCTAATTTCCAACACACATAAATGTATTTTCAAAACAACTATATATCATTTGCAAGACAAAGACGAGAGTTTCCAAGACAAGTATGCCTATTTCTAACATATATAAATGTATTTCCAATTTAATAAGTAAATCCATAATAACACTTGAGAGAAAAAGAACATTTACAAGAAAATATGTGTTATTTGCAAGACAAATATATAAATTTAAAAGACAAGTATGCTGATGAGTTCTTTCACAAATGAAGTTATTTCTAAGATAATAAATGAATTCATAACAATATTTAAGAGGCAAAAAGATGGGGCCAGTAAAGTCTTTTCACCCACAAAAATTTATTTCATTTTGTTCCTAAAGAATGCAGCGATGTTTCAAAATTTTTTAAAGGATGTTTTATGTTAAATGGTTACAGTGGCGGTTAAGTGAAATTTACCCGCTCACCTAGGGAGATGTAGCTATCAATTTACCTCGCCTGGAGTTTCAAGGAGTGGCTGCAAATCTGTTGAATTAACAATCAGGCAATCAGCTCTGGGACATGGTATTTCAGAGTACGCCTAACATTTGTACAACTTTGGTAACTGCAGTAATTAGATTGTCATCATGGCTGCTAGAATTTGAATGTTAGAAATAGAAATAAGCGTGGGATTTGAGAAAACTGGACCGCTCATATTTGACCATTTAAGGTCACATGTGGAATAACCTGACAAATAAATTGGGTTCTGCATTATTGGAAATATATTTAATTGATTAGAATCAGAATCAATCACAATAAATCAGGGATTATGATTAAGGAAATTTATTTTCATTTATTATCTTGATTCTCTCCTCATATATATATGTATATATATATACTATTGTACGTCGTAATAGATATGAAATTTAGATTATTTTTGGCTCTCTAGTTTCAAGACAACCAACTAGAACTCAGATAAACGGGGTGAAGTACAAAGAACAAACCTTCTCTCAAATACTACAATAGTCGCAGAGGCATGATATTCAATGATATGATCGTAATTTGGTGGTAAATAGGCATATGTATCCACCTGAAGTTCAAAACAGGGCATCGAACTGTTTATAGCTTAAAATAGATAAACAATACCATGATTATCGAATTCTTCACCGTGAGAGACAGATTAATCAATATAGCCACCAAAACTAGTAAGCTCAAAAGGGTGCACAAGTGTGTGTTATTGAGACCAATAAAAACAGGTCACTCATTCTACAGTTACAAGTGTACAACAAATAGTATAATACATGAATAATTGCAAGTAGTTAAATTAACCGACCACAGCTAGAATAGATATAGTAACACTAATCATGTCAGTTTTATCAAAGCAAGTGAACAAATGTACATAATAGCTTAATCTACATAACAACTAGAAACCTCTGACCTTCAGTGTGTGGCGACTGTGAGTATTTGTAGTGAGTGTGACTGCACCCCGGAGCACAAAATCACCCACCCTGGGATAATCCTGACTTTGACTTCTCTGAAAAAGAGTAAAGCATGAATCAGCATACGAACATGTTCATATCCAAGTTACATATAAAGAGCGCAGGAAATCTGATGTAATCGACCCTTGCAACTTTGCTAAGTACGTTACAAAGTGTGAGCCCATTTCTGGTGCAATTAAATATGTCTTGTATTTATAATATCATTTGATTTTAACTAATTTAACTAGTATATTTAATCTAATTAAATTATGCGGGGAGGGGAAAAAAACTTTTTCATCCGTCAGGCAAACAAAAGTGGGAAATACAGCAAAGTAGAGATGAGCAGGAGAAATCACTTCCCAGGATAAGGAGATAGAACAATGCACTACGCATCTTCAAAAGATGGATTCTAAAATTTAAGAGGAGACATCCAGAATGTCGACAATTCTATTGCGACTTGAGAGCAACAAACCAATTGTGTTTGGAATAGCGATCGGAAAAATATTTTATTTTATTTAGCAAAAAGTAACTTATTTTCAATATGATTGTTATAAAAGTAAGATTAGATAAAAGTTGGATCATGTAATGTGATTTATATTCAGATTGACTTTTATAAAGTCATATTGTATAATATGATTCACATTTTGATTTATCTCTTTTGAAAAAATCTATTTGAAAAAAACTTATTTGTAAAAGCATTTTTGGATTTTTGTGAACTTGTTTAAATCTCTTCACTTTCCTTTTTTTTATTACAAAATTTATAGGAAAGGGTTTGGCTCACCTACAATCCAATGGCAAGGCTCCTAATTCATGATCCACTAGAGCCTCTCTCTGTGGGCTCTGGAGTATAACAAATAAGCCCTTTTATTCTGCCCACACAGGTAAGTCTCTCTTGGTTTCACTTAACTATGGAGATGTCTCCCTAAACTCTGCGATTGGAATCACAATTAAATGGTACTCCTCAATGATCTCATCAAGATGGTCGAATGTCTAACCCTTTCACTAGTTGAACCAATGAACGATGGGTTAAACTCTTCATTTTCTATGGCAGTTTATAAGAAAACCAACTAATTTATTTTAAACAAATAATTCGCTTTTTTTGAGATATTTTAATGCGAAATTAACAGATGATCCAATTAGCAAGTTGTTGCCAATTTTTTCAACATGAATGTTTGGGATGACTTCCAAAGTTCACCCTTTTCCGAATCAATGTTTCAGAAGCAAAGCAGATAAATATCTCTCGTATGTTTGGATTAGCGGTGTAGAAGTGACTTTTTTTTAGTATGACTTCTTTAAAAGTAATGGGTGTGTTTGGATGGACTTCTGAAAAAGTGACTTATAGATAAGTCAAACTGAAAATAAGTCAAACTGAAAATAAGTCAGATTGTGTAATGAGATTTATGTTTGGATGAGCTGTTAAAAAAAGTGACTTATAAGTCATAAGTCATATTGTGTAATGAGATGTATTTTGGATGGACTTTTGAAAAAGTGATTTATGTTTGAGTTAGTTGTGATTTGATGTGTAAAATAAGTTAGAATTGTGGGGTCCACCAAAAAAGTGACTTATAAGTCATAAGTCATAAGTCATAAGTTGAAAAAAAGAACTTATACTTATTTTGACTTATAAGTTATAAGTTACTTATTTTTATAAGTCGAGACAAATATACTCAAAACAACTTTTTTAAAAATAAGTACTTATCCTTTAAAATAAGGACTTATTTGGCTGGAATAAGTCCAGCCAAACAAGCCCATTGGAAAGAAATAAGATTGTGTAATATTTATGTTTGGATTTGTGATGTTGACTTTTTTTTTTCAATCTGGCTTTTAGAAACATGTTTAGATGATTATTTTGAAAAGCTAGTTTAGATGAAAAATTACTAAAACGGACATGATAGTTTTAAGAGAAATATTAAATTAAGATTACCAAAAATAATTTATTATTAGAAAATAAAAAAAATACTCCTATAATTCTATTTATAAATCATTTCCGAAATGTTTCATACACACAAAAAAATATTAAACTTCAATAACCTTGATTTAAAATTGAACATAATCTAGTTATTTTCTTCAAACTATTTTTTTTTACTTATAATCTATCACATAATCTAATAATATATCATATAACATATAAGTTATGATTAACTAACTTATTTTGGTTCCTTATTCTACTATAAAAATGTCCATTATGTCTTATATTACGAACATAGAGAGTACCCTATAGGATCAAATAACTAGTTATTAGGTCCCTTAAAATATTTTTATTTTTTATTTTAAAAATAAAGTAGGACCAGCCCTTTACTTTTTCTTCCACCTTTCCGGCTTTCCCTTCTCTCTCACCGGTATAACCCAACTCTTTTTCATAAGCCACACCTAGCTACTTCAACTCTTCAAGGCAATTGCACAGCAGAGGCATATATGTTCTATTTTTTTAACTTCCATCCCAAACATTCAAGAAAAGTAAAATGCTACTCATGGGTGTGGTACAGCACGTTTGTGCCCTGACGTGATCCCAAACACCCTCACCAAAACCATAGTTTTGGGGTTAAGATCTCTTCTGGGTTTAAACTTGGGGGAGAACAACTTCTAACAGCCTATTTCATCAATCAATTTTTGTTTTTCACAATTTTGTTCATAAAAGCTAAACCATAACTCGCGAAGTAGAACTAAAGAAATACTCACACGTTTTAAAATATCTGTCGTTTAAGATTATGCATATATTTTAAGTAGACTGATAATAAGTTTATCAGGCACTGGTTCCATCCACCTCTATTTTTATTAATGAAAGACAAAATGGTCTTCAAATAGTTAATGCTTCATTAAAATTCTAAAATGACAAATATCTTGAAACAAAATCAAAACTACAATGTGACAGTTATTTAAAACTGATTAAGTAATCTTGAAGAACATATTCATGATGAATATCTATGCATAGGCACAAACTCTTCATGTAAAAGTAACTGTTTTTTCAGCAGAGAATCCGACACTTCTGGACCACAAAAGAATAATCACAAAAAACCAGAATTTTTTATTTGATTTAATCAAGATCAAAATATTTTAATAATCATGAGTGGTACCATTGAACTTCTAATATATATAGCAGGGCATTTTTAAAAAAAGGTAGCTAGTATGATACATCTGATACTCATCAACATAATTTACAATGGGTTTCTATTCACATCCTTGTACAGAAGGTACCGTGTCCGAGTTTTTCCAAGGGCAGCATACCTGAATAGAGTGCCAAATTATCAGTATTTACTTAAATGTTCACGTTGAGGGTTGAGATGAAATGTGCATAATACACATCTCATGTAATATACAGTGAAGCATGTTGGTGAATGTTCAGATATGAAAGAAAGGGTAGTTAAGTAAAATGCATACCATTGTGGCACAAATGGGGCCATCCAAATGACATCACCCGCTTGAACTGGGTACCTGTTTACAGGAAAGATGAACCGTAAATACAATGGTCGGTGACAATTTCAGTAGGAACATAACATGTAAAAACTGACTTAACAAATAAAATAATGATAATTCTTGATAGGCCATGAACAAGATATTCCATTGTAAGATCGCAAAAAAAGAAAAGAAAAACCTTGAATCAATCTAAAAGTTTGGTATTGTTGTCCTGGAACTTATACAGGGATTACGTAACTCTCTCTGCAAAGGATCAGTATTTGTAATGCCACTAAAATCTACGAGACAACAGAAGTACAATATCCCAAATTCCGCCCCCATGGCACAAGAGGTTCAATAGACAGCCTAGACTTAGCATACCAGTCACACACTTACCTATAAAGTTCATGAAACGAAAGTTTGTATTTTCTTAAGATTTCATGTAACAATATATAGGCTAATTCTTGGAATGTCCGGTCTATTTCTTACCAATTATCACCTAAACGATAAATGCCTTGCCCTTCTAATAGCAACAACCCGTGCTGGTTATAATGCACCTCCTGCAAAAGCCAACAATATGGTACATAAGAAGTAATACAGACAAAATTTTGATTCAACAATGAAAAATTTGATACTTCAGATGCTAATTAAACAAGAAGTTTGAAGAGCACCCTGAGGGAGTCACATGCATATGCTATTTCTGTTCAGTTAAGATAACCTTTAGTCCATTAAGATATTAATTAATATCTAAGCAAAATATTGATCATGCAAATCAACTGCATCTTGGATGCAAGTCTAATCCTTGTTGCCTAGATTATCAATACAACAAAAGATTTAACAGCAAGCATATAACACAGATTTCTTAGTTCATACAAATATAGATTGCCGCTCATATCTTGGATGCACCATCATGGGTGTTCACTGATAGCACCATATACATATATCATTTTCTCTCAGAAGTTCAATGTGTGAATGTGGAAATGTAACTTTACCATAAGATGTCTCGCATTGCTAATGCAGTGGTAAGGCATAAACAGAAATTATTCATATCATTGCTTCATCATGGAATGAGAAGAGTGGAAGAATCACCTTCACATTAAGGAATTCTCCGGGTTGAAAATCCATAATCTACAGGTATACAAAAAAATATTTATGTTTAGCCATACATGACAAAAATATTTTGATGACAAGAAAATTATATTTTCAAGATGTTGGACGAAGCTTCCACAGTTCAAAAGACAATCTAGAACTTGAACCTAAATTTACAGCAGAGTACAGAAGAGATAGATTAGAGCTTACATGGATATTGAAGTCATATGCCAAAGATGTTGGAAGAAGCTTCCGCAGTTCAAAAACCTGGTAAAGGGTACAGAAAAGAAATGGAAGGCAAGGGATGGATCATCATGGGAAGTAGAGGGAATGGAAGAGGGGAAAGAAGGGAGTATCTCTCCACTGTCCAAATGTTTCAACGAAGGGAGATGGAGTCATCAGCTTACCTCACCTGGAGTTTCAAGGAGTGGCTGCAAATCTGTTGAATTAACAATCAGCTCTGGGACATGGTTTTCCAGAAGAGCATACCTAAAATGGAGACAATTTTGGTAATTGCAGTTATTAGAGTGTCATCATGGCTGTCTAGAATTCGGATGTCAAAAAAAAAAAAAAAAGAAGAAAAGAAAAGAAAAGAAAGAAAGAAAGAAAGAAATAAGCATGGAATTTAAGAATACTGGATCACTCATATTTGACCATTTAAGGTCACATGTGGAATAATCCTGACAGGTAAATTGGGCTCTTTATTCCAGCTCTAGTAATTGGTCGCTCTCAAATATTTGTTCAAGATAAACAACTAGAAATCAGATAAACGGGTGAAGTACATAGAACAAACCTTCTCTCAAATACCACAATAGTTGCAGAGGCATCACATTCAATGATATGATTGTGATTTGGTGGTAAATAGGCATATGTATCCACCTGAAGTTCAAAATAGGGCATCAAACTATTTATAGCTTAAATAGATAAACAATACTATGATTATCAAATTCATCGTAAGTGACAAATTAACCAAAACAGCCACCAAAATTAGTGAGTTTAAAAGGGTACACATGTGTGTGTCATTGAGACCAATAAAAACAGGTCACTCATTCTGCAATTATGAGTGTACAACAAATGGTATGAGACATGAATGATTGCATATACTTAAATTAACCGACCACAGCTAGAATAGATATAGCAACATTAATCATGTTAGCTTTATCAAAGCTAGTGAACATATGTACCGAATAGCTAATTTACATAACAACTAAAAACCTCTGACCTTCAGTGTGTGGCGCCTGTGAGTATCTGTCATAAGTGTGACTGCACCCCGGAGCACAAAAAAAAATCTAGCAGGATAAAACGCGCAAGAGTCTCATAAATAAATCAGACACATGCTTTTATTAAGAAGCAAATAACGACTGACCATTGGGTCCAATATGACATGGATAGGGTGCAGTTCAAAACTAAACTAAAGGGGGCAAAAACACCTTTCCACACCACCCGGGGGTAATCCTGATTTTGACTTCTCTGAAAAAGAGTAAAGCATAAATCAGCTTACGAACATGCTCATATCTAAGTTACATATAAAGAGCACAGGAAATCTGATGTAATCGAACCTTGCAACTTTGCCAAGTACATTACAAAGTGTGAGCCCATTTGTGGTGCAATTAAATATGCCGCAGATGTATCGATCCTGTCAAAGCAATTGTTGTCCATGAAGACCAGGCTCAATATTTTAAACAAAAAAAAAAGGGGGGGGGAAAGTCATGCCAATACCAATCAGGTAACGGGCCATATACATGACTCTCTGGTGATATTAAAGCATGATCTCTTCTATACACGCTGCGAGTGAAACCAGGCAAATCTGGCAAATGATGGAACATTTAAAGTTAGCACACTTTTCTCTACGTTTCCCCCCAATTTTTTTTATCTCTTATATCATTTAACAAGTAACAAATAAGCTAGTACGCAAAGATTTCAATTAAACTAGCCAATAACTTCCAGCTGCATTAGTCAACCAATCTAAGTCAACATAATAGATTTCTAGTACAAATTGTACAACAACTTTTAGTTAGCTGACCTTTAAGATGCATAGGAGAGAGAGTTGGATTATCAACTTTCGAATACAAAGGGTTCGAGTTTGATTCTAGGCCAACAACTGAGGGAGCAGAGCAAAACCCTTCCTCAGCCGCTACATATTTAAACAACCCTGAAAAGCAACAAACTAAAACTGAGAAATTCAAAGTAAACTTTACCAAGAAATTACGTTTCATCAATTAGGAAAAGGGGAGAGAAAAAAAGAAAACTTTTCATCCATCTGGCAAACGAAAGTGGGAAATACAGCAAAAAGTAGAGAGGAACAGGAGTAATCATTACCCAGTATAAGGGAATAGAGAAATGCACTATGCATCTTCAGAAGATGGATTCGAAAATTTAAGACAAGGCAGTCAAAATGGGGACGATTCTATTGTGACTTGAAACTGAACTACAGAGTAATTAATGGCTGCTGCAAGCGAGAGTGGCCACTGTCCACTGAGACCGGGGAGTGGATACTACCACACCATCCACAATCCACAAAAAACAAAAACATTTTTTTAAAAGAGTGATGGACCAATTATAATTAAACTATTGGATCAAACTGAATTAATATAAATCGGTGGTTTTAGCCTTTTAGGGCATAGTTAAGCTGCAGGTTTGTTCCGAAAATTTTTATGAAAAAGCTATGTGTTCTTGAGAGTTTTTTAGACTCAATGCTAAATCTTAAGCTTTAAAACATAATAATGTTATTTTGGGTGTGTTTGGATCGACTTTTTCTGGAAAAGTGACTTATATATAAGTTAAACTGAAAATAAATCAAACTGAAAGTGACTTTTATGTTTGGATGGGCTGTTAAAAAAATGACTTATAAGTCAGTTGAACTTTTAAACATGTTTGGATGGACTTCTTCAAAAATAAGGTTAAGATAAAAATGACCAGAATAATAGAACTAAATTAAGATTATCCATTAAATTTTTGAGTTATGATGATTTTGAGTGAAAAATTAAAATTATCTTTTTTGACCTTAAAAATTAAAATTATCTGAAAAAATTAAAATGGAAATTTAATTATATAATTATTTGCAAACAAAAATGAAATGAATAGGTTAAAAAAATGAAAAGATAATTTAAATGAGCAATGACAAAAATTAATAGATTGCTTTCATTTTCATGCACAACTGGCCAAAAAAAAAAAATTCATGCGCAAACAGAAATATTAATTCGTGCTCTATCAAAAAAAAATTTTAATTTGTGGGCCCCACATTTTCATGACCTGACCGTGAAGTGTGTTCCTCTTTTTTTCGTGGGTCCCACCTATAAATTCTTTTAGACCCAAATAAGTTGATCTGATCAACTTATAAAAATAAGTCATTTTTTGCCCATAAGTTCTTATTTTTGGTAGCCCAGCCAAACACCATTTTTAAGTCTTTTTTGCATATAAGTTCTTTTAGCAAAAAATAAGTCCTTTTTTTTACAAAAGTAGCCCAGCCAAACAAGCTGATTATAAATACTATTAGAGTAACATTATGATACACACTTTTAGAGTAACATTACACACATAGTAAAATTTATTTTTCAGACAATATTGCTTACAATAAAAACTTTCTTGTTATTTTAGGGGCAGTTTCCATTTATCAATATTATTATCAAACATATTTTGGCAAAAAAATTATTATCAAACATGCATACAAATTATTTCCCTAATGAGTAATATCATTTTTGTCATTGGAATTTGATAAAAGTATGCAAGAGGTAATAATTACTCCATAATCAATGTTCAACTTCTCATACCCTAATTTTGTCTCCGTTGAATGGGAAAATTACAAAACCTTCTGGTTCCTACTTCCATATCAAAAGAGGGTGCAAGAGGGCCGGGAACGTTGTGGTAGGGGTGCTCACGAGACGGAACAGGAACGGCCCCGTCTCATCCCGTCTTGAAGAAAAGGGTTCGGGACGGAGTTCTCGTCCTAAACTTGTCCCGTCCCCGATCAGGATCAGGGATGGGACAGGAAAATTACGAATTTATTTTTTTAAACAACAACCACAAAAAAATCTAAACGAAATAACATAATTAAAGAAAACAAGGGGGGAGAAGACACCTAGTTTCAGCGTTCATCTTAATATTAATCATCCACAACTGACACGACTAATCTTCTAATCTACATCCTCTAAGAAAGAAACCCCTAATTAAGTGAAAACTAGCACTCAAAAGGCCACATTTTGTCATATTAAAACAACTTTTTCTAAAAAAAGAGAGAGATAGTGACATAGCGGATAACAAATCAAACCTAAGATCAAAATATCGAAATTGCTCCCACAGCTAAACACAGAAAAATCAACAATCCCAACAAACAAACAAAAAGATAAAAAGAGCGAAGGGGCAGGAGAAAAAGAAGACCTGATCTTATTGGGCTGATGAGGCTTGTGCTTGTTGACCAAGGGCTTCTTAACATCATTAGCGGGATAAAACTTGGGAGGTTTCTTGGCGGGAGCCTCAAGCTTGGGCTTAGCATTGTGACGAGGGAAGACACCGCCATTTTTGGTCTTGATGGTGGAGAAGAGAGATCGAAGATGGGGGAGAAGAGGGAGAGAAATGAGGGAGACGAGGGAGCGCCGAAGGCCGGAGCGGCCACTCGAGAGAGAGAGGGAGGGAGGGAGATGAGGATCGAGGGAGACTGAGGTAGTGAAGTAAGGGTAAGAGACTCTGAGAAAAAGAGATTGAAGTTATGGTATTTTTTTAAAAAAATAATAATAAAAGGCAAACCACCACAGAGTATAAGATACATGTCACATGTATTGGAAAAAAATAAACACACCTATATTTGGGACAGGACAGGATCGGGACGACCCTATCCCGAGTCCCATCCCGTCTCGAAATGTTGAACGCCCCTACGTTGTGGCTAACTTGTAAGGGTTGAGCTAACAGGCCAATTAGGGTTGTTTTTCTATTTTCTGGTTTTGATCTCAAAATTAAATATTACAAAATATCTCTAATGACATATATTTTGTATTATTTCATGAATGCAAAGTATGACGAACTTTTAGTTCGTATTAGAGGATCTACATTTGATCATAATAGCGCATTCAATGTGTTGTCGTTTCTAGCTATTCGATTTCTCCCCTTCATGTTTGGATAGCTTTATCGAATGGCAATCAAATAATCATGCAGTATGAGTCTCCTAAATCCATTTGTTTTCTTTCGAAATATCATTTTGTTTCATTTAGAAACAAGAATAAGGAGTTCCTTACCCAATATTTATCTAAACTTTATTTAAACATCCATCTATTCACATTTTATGGTGGATTAATAGGCATTTGCATTGCTAAATTAAAAAAAAATAGATGAAAATTATCTGGCGCTCCTGATCAAAAGCCAATTTTTTTAGGAGAATCTTGTTGGCTTGATGTCAATAAGTGCCGCAACATGTCAATAATGAAATAGATACTTTGTTCTCAACAGCATTGATCTAGCTGTTTCATGGAGGCTTTGATGAATGGTTTATGAATCATATGATTTGGAAAATAATGCACTTAATATAATGATTTATTCAAAGGATCTTGCAAACTTCATGTTACAAACTAATAATAATCTTACATATAAAACCATCTTATAGATACATATATTAAATTTATTGAATATTCATATGGTTTAGATGCTATTATAACAACAACATAACAATGAAATGAGACAGCAATTAACATAACATTATGTAGTGTATAACAATTATATATTGAGTTAGGAGAAGAAGTGGAAAATAACGATAACAATGAGAAGAAATTACAAAATTATAATGTATAAAAAGAACATTACCATATCTTATAAGAATTTATCAATACACAGAGAGAGTTTATATATCAATTCTTTAAAGCAAATTTGTACCGATAACATGTTATAAAAATATGAAAAATATAAGAGATTGAGAAGAAGAAGCTGAAGAAAGACAAGAAAGAAAATTAGAAAGAAAAAAAGGGAGAATCCTTATTGCTTTCAAACTTACTATCATTTGTTACATGACTATTATTTATATTTATAGGCCATAAATTTTTAAATTCCTTTACAAGAGTGAAGAACTCCGAAAGAAACTTTTGGAAGCTCATGGACACAATATTGTTTTATTTATAACACATACAAATTATTTCTCTAATGATTGATAACCTTTTTTTTCCCACCGGCAATGATTATAATTGATGTTCAAATTCTCATGCCCTAATTTTACTTACGTGGAAGGGCAGAATTACAAAATATTCCTATCCCTACTTCCGTATCAACAGAGGGCGCGAAGAGGAGCGGGAACGTTGTGGCCGACTTGTGGGGATTAACACTAACAAACCAATTAGGGTTGTTTTTCTGTTTTCTGGTTTTGATCTGAACAAAAGCTCTGAGCTTGAACTGAAAAATTTCCTGATTCCTCCCATGCTATTGACACTGCTAATAACTCCAACATATTTCTTCTTGTTGCCCTGAAACTCACATTTAGTAAAAGGAAGTGGTCACTGGTTAGTGAAATTTCACAAGTGTTGATATTTGCAGCCAGTGATATAATGGCTGGACTAGAAGTAGATTCTATGGCTACTCTCGTTGATTCGTTATCTAAAAGCCTCATTCAAGTACCCCCGTCGGCCATACCTGCAATGTTGGATTGTATTCTGTTGGCCACTGGGTTGTCCCCATCATTGGTCTTTTCTTCTTTTTCCGATGACTTCCCTCATCTGCTTAAGGTATGTTTGGTCTTCATATAGCTTACTTTTTAAAGGTTAAAACTTTATCGTTCTGCACCTGCCCCCAAGTGATTTCATGTTTTACCATTTCATATTATTTATAGAACATTCATGGGTGCAATAAATCCTTTCTTCTTCTTATTGTAGACAAGGCTATAAATGTAATTAAATGATTGTTTATATATGTTTATTGTTGATATTACATTTGGTTATCTTTGGTAAATTGATCAGGATATTATCAAAGTGGATGAGAAGTTGGATTCTGATAATTGCCTCCATCTTACGTCATTAATAGGTGCATTTTGTCACCTTATAAAGAGAATAGGTGAGCTACTTTTCTGTGTTTGGTACTATTTGGAATGCTTAAGTTATGATGATTCCAAAAATACTTGTCGTATGCGTTGGATGTACATCCGCATGGTAGGTAATGTGTTTTGATTTCACTGATCCTCACCTTGGCAGCATAAGATGCATGAGTGAGCTTATAAGTTTGGAGACATTACCTTCCTCATTGGTTGGTCTTTTGGGAGAAGATCCCTTCCAGGGTTGTTACACAATGATTGATCAACATACTGATGGTAAAAAATGGGATAACATTTCTTTGCAGGGCCTAATCATGATGCTGTACAGTCATTTACATGGAGATGCTTTATTCCCCTCGTTAAGGCGCTCCAAGCAGTTCAGCGTAATCTCCTTAGTCAGGTATAATGCATGTTAAATAGGCAGCCTACTATTATTTATAGGTAGCTTTTTATTTTATTTTATGCATCTAATTGTTTCTTTCATGTCTTTATGGTTGGGATACACGCCATAATTTGATGTCAGATTATGGAACTTTTCATTGATGTGGTGATGGAAACTCACACCTGGGTAGTTCTTGAGGAAACTTTGGTACCTATTGTTTTAAGATCAGTTTATCTTTCTATGGATGTGTGTCACAATGAAGACTCGGTTTTCTATGACTGGAGTAGTAGATCGTGTCCTCAGTCTTCATATGACCTTTTAACTGATTCTCCAGTGGACAAGGAACTCTTATTGTCTTCCTCAAGCTGTTTTACATTGCCAACATCATGCCAACTTTTGTCTGTAATTCTGGAAGCTGCTATTCAGTTTCGACAAACAGCTACAGTCTCTGGACTAGTGGAAGAAAAAGGGTGTTTCGCAGATAACCTTGTTGCTAGACTAATATGGGAAATATGTAGCATGACTGAAAGAATGCTATTATATAGCCCAGAGCATAGATCTTGTGCAGTTGGCTTTCTTCTTCCTATCGTAGGCAAAGCACTGTCATCCAATTCCATATTCAGAGTCACCATCTCTGGGCAGAAACAAGCTATTTCATGGTAAATCAGTTAACTTCATTTTTTTTGACCTGATTTTCACACACACACACACACACACACACACTTTATTCACAAATTCATGAATTTGTATGATAAATTTTTGGTTTTAGGGGGCATTTCTGTATGAAATTGTGGAATTGCTGCTGCACACTGTTTTCCATGGGACCTTTAGAAAGAAGAGAGGCATATAATGTTCTCTCTTTGTATTTCTCTTTTATCCCTTATATAGAAGAATGTGAAGATGCTGACACAATCAGTAGAATGGAAGTATTTGGCATAATAGCAGTGAAAGAATTCTGGGATGAAATCAAGAGGGGCCTGGTACTTGAAGTTGATATGATTTACTGTCATCCTGCTAGGTTGTTGATTTGTTCCTTCATTGCTTACTTTAGAATTGAACCCAACCTTTTCAGGTGAACAAGGAGAGTTTAGTGAGGAAGCAGAGTCTACAAATATTGAAGACGGTGCTAAACATACATGAAAGAACCAATTCTTCTAATGTTTTAAAAAAAAACTCAAGTGGAAAGCATTCCATGCCTCGCGGCGTGACAAAGAGGGAAATGTGGGCTTACAAGGAAGCAAGATCACTTGGTGTTGGCAACTTTTTGGCTTTAGAGGAACTGATTTTCAATGGCAAGCAATATTGGGAAGCGTTTTTTCTCCTGTATGAAATGCTTGAAGAGTACGGCACTCATTTAGTTGAAGCAGCTTGGAACCATCAGGTGTATAATCATGCCTTCACTTTTTCATCTGATCTATCTTTGAGTATCAATATTGCATACTTCAATCTTGAGATTTTGGATTGATAAAGTGGTTCATCATTTTTTGGCAACCATTGTTTTTAAAAAAAGGTTGAGAAGAACTGAGAGGTAATGATGATTAGTTCATCTTTTTTTGGTAAGAGAACGATTTGGAAGATCGAGAGATGCAATGGTTGTCCTTTCATAAATTATAAACCCCTTTTTTTGCCTATCACTTTTAGATACGAGACTTCTTTCGTAGCTTATCTCCAACACTCCCCCTCAAGTATAGTTGGACCGGGTTCACCCTTTTCAGTCCTGCTATCATTTGCCTTAACGCTTTGGTTTGGTGTTTCATTCTCAACCCTCTTTTTTGTATTTGGGAGTTTGATTGATGAGCCCATCATTTTTTGATGGGTCTAGCCTTCATATGTCCAGCTCAATTATGTCTGTTTGGGTTTTTTTTTTCTTTTTCTTTTTTGAGTTTCAGAGGCCTACCCAACATTTTTTTAAGGCTTCTGATATTGAAGGAGTCGGTGTCTTTTGCTCCGATTCAATGTTAATTTTCTAATTTTGTTGTGGCCTGAAGGAAGTAAAGCCCAATTTGTCATGAGATTCTATACCCTTAATTTTATTATCACTTATAGGTGTGGAATTTCTTTCCACACTTATCTCCAATACCCTTCCCTGTCTTAAATAATATCGGTGAATAGTTTCTAAAAAATTAATATTGGTGGAGGTTATAGGAAATAAGGCGGATAAAAGCACTATCTCTTCCCCCACCTGGCTCCCCTCTGGGCTTCCCTTTTCCTCATCTGCTGGTTTTACAGTTCAACACTAATCACATAAATTTTGATCCTTAGTCAGATCACTTATAATAAAAGTTTCGCAAATTTAAAAGTTATTTCCCTGAAGCCTTCTTATTAGTTTCGTACTTTTATGCTTTTCTCAATTTAACAAGCCTAATTTTCAACAGTAATTGTTTATACAGGTATCATTGTTGCTTCAGTTCTCTTTGTCACATCTGAAGTCGGAAAACAATACCAGTGAAGTTCATCAATCTCAAATTGAAAATCATGGGGAAATCTTTGATTGGTTGTCAATTTTGTGGGATCGAGGCCTTCATCATGATAATCCTCAAGGTTGGTGTTGTCATTATAAACAATTGGGGAACTGTTGAACTTGTTGCTGGAAAAACTTGAAAATCAGTGTGCCATCACCCAGATTGTTCAATTTCCTGCTCATCAAATTGGCTCTTCCACTGTTTCTTATTCTATCTCTAATGTGTCTCCCAAATAATGCAGTGAGGAACTTGATCATGCAGTCTTTTCTAGATATCAATTGGGAGAATTATGGGAACTATCTGAGATCAGTGCCTGAAGCTTTTGTTCTTGGTCCATTCATGCAAGGATTGAATGACCCTATACAACACAAAGAGTTTGGTTTGTCCCTAGCTCTTTTAGACCATTGACATGTTTTCCAATCATATCTGATATATTATGTGCTCGTGCTCTTGGTCAATTCATGCATTTTAATTATGCTTAACCAATTGCTTAGTCCAAGTAGTATTTTGCTTTATTTGTGTGACAAACAGCTTCTATTTCATCTGCATATGTGATAGGATACAAGATAGGCAGACAGTGGAAAAGGAAGGAAAGTCTTTATTAAAATTTGAAATCAGACTCTAACTTCATAAATTAATAAAGATGAAGGAAAACCTTTGTCAGAGTATGAGTAAGAATTATAAACTCATACAGCTAATGAGTTTACATTGTGGAAACTTTTATCCTACCTTCATCTTATTCTTGTTTGACTTTATATTTTAGGTATCAAAGGAGTTTACACTTCGAGGACAATTGAAGGTGCTGCTCAGTTTCTGCACCAGTACACAAGTTGTCTGGCTCTGAGGTATGCTTTGAAACCTTCTGGGTTGAAATTTTAGTTCTTGGTTTCAGTTGATAGATATCCCTGTCTAGTCCTCCCCCTCCTTGTAGTCTTCAGATCAGCTGGACATCCTAACGAGTTTTTAGGGACATTTCCGTGACTTCATGTGTTTTCATGTTTGTGAAGTTTTTTTTTTTATTTTTTTTATATAAAGGTATATATTCAGGTTTGCAGATTGTTTATTTTGATAGAAGGCGTTTGATTAAGTTTCTCTTTATTCTACATAGGATGCAAAGTTGTTAGATAACTTAGATTCATGTTTTTGTTGTTAGCTTAATATGGAAGGATGTCATGAAAAATATTGAATATAGAATAAGTTAAATAAGGGTAGGAAAGAAATCCTGAGCAAGAAATTGGACATTGATTATTTTATATCCTCCAAGAATTCCAAGCAAGCAGGAATCTTGGAGGAGGTGTGAAATGTGACTTAGCATTGTTGATTGGATACTCTCTTAAGCTTAAATTTTTCTAAGTTTTGAAATGTGTCTCAGTAGTAGTTTATTGGCCATCAACTATGTGGAGTGACTGAAACATGGGTTGCTAGTTTCACATTAGCTGCTGGCTCATTTGAGTGTTGTGGGCTATGCCTCTGGTTGTGGTGGAATTGATGTATTTTTGGGGATGAAAAATGGATGCAAGAAAGGGTTACAGCCACCTGGTGGGGAATTCCTCCTTGAATATTGACTATGGCCCTTTATTAACTTTTCTAGACTTTTAATTTTTAAGTCTAGAAGAACCTTAACGCTGAAGTTTGCCTTTGCCATTATTAGTTACAATACAATCGTGGTACTTGAATTTTAAAATGCAACACTTTACCCCTCCCTCAAATTATCACAGGATGTGAAAAAAATTACTCATAATTTTAAAATTATCGTATAAGATTATCGCATGATACTTCAGATGATTCAATAAGATAATAGAAACATAAGGTATCTACTATTTTGTGGCTTTGAGCCTATCTCAACCGAATTATAATATTGCTATTGTAACTTTTACCACTCATAATATTTTGGCTTTGCTTTATTTATGCCTAAAAAGTTAGTTGCAGGAAATGCGTTGGATTCTTATGCAATCTAGCGTCTACTGCTAAGCATCAATCTTTTGGACGAGCTGGACTGATGGGCCTTGCAGAATGCGTTAGTTTAGCAGCTAATGGCATCAAAATACTATATTCAAGGAAAGAGTCAATTGGAGGCACTTCTCTTATGGAACGGGCTTCTGAAAAGGCAATTGAAAATGATAAAACAGAATTACTGAATGCTTTTCGATATGTTATTGAGAGCAGCAAACAACACTTCAATCCCAATTACCGTCTCCAAGGTTTTTATTTTAATGTGATTAAATTTTGTTATTTTTATTTTATGTTTGACTATTTGCACATTAATAGCCATAGCAAAATATAACTTATACCTATGTTATGGTTACCAGTTTGTCGAAAAATTATGGAGGCTGCTGTTTCTGTGGTGTGTGTCTTTGATGTTCCCCTTGAGATTCTGTTGATTTTCATATCAGCATTGCCGAGAGAATTCACTGATTTGGGTGGTAAGTGAAATATCTAATATTACTGCTTCTACCCTTGCATACTACCTTTAGTCTGGGCCTTTTCCTTTTCCTTTTTTTTTTATTGGGGGATGTGGCTGGGTGGGTTGGGAAGGTGAGGAACTGAAGAAATGAGAGCCAAAATGTCATAAACTCATCATATTTTCTTTATTATTCAAAGAAAGTATAAGTGAAGCATGCATATCGATCTATTTAGATACATGAATTAGCTTGGTGCAACATTAATGCTTAAGTATTACAAATTCTAGAATTATCACTCTCCAATTGGAGCATGCACAAATAATCAATCTAGTTTTTATCAAAAGAAAGGAAATAAGAAGCTTCACCCAGTAAGAGAATTCTGAGGAATGATTTTGACATGTGTACGTTTTCTCTTGCAAAATCCTTTTGGATGGAGTGCGGTTCTTGCACAAGCCTCTGACACTCTAGTTTTGATGATATAGACTAACATGTATTATATAGGGTGGCCTTGTGGATTACATCCTGTTTAGCTGTGTTGGAAAAATATGTACTTTCTTGGTTTTTTTGAATATCTCATACAAATGTATTTCACCAAAGCAGTGCAGCGTTTGGCCAATTTTTTCAACAAGTTCCTAAAGCAATGTTATCATTGTTTTGGATAATGCTAACAAAAATTATTACGTACATATATAAATTTAGAGTTAGGGTTGGAGAAGTTTAGATTTCTTGCTTTTCTCTTAAGGAATAAGTTATGCTTCTTTTCAAGAATAGTTTTTTGTGTTGGCAATAACGCAGAAAATTGCTTAATGTTGGCAATCACACAGAGAAAATTACTCACCTTTCCTTCTAGCGGTTAAATTGAGGAATTTAAATATATTCGGTTCCATTGATTATGCTTTGTTTTATGTGATTGAAAGGAACTGCAGATAAACTTTTAAGACTCATTGCTTACAAGCATCTTTCATTTTCTAGAGTTCTATTCAGTTTTGAGTTGGTAAGTTTTGACACTGTCTTGCTCTCCACAGTAGGTCCATTAAGAGCAACTGTGCAAAAATGGCTTTTGGGTTGTGGTCACATGGATAATTGTGCCAATTGTTGCAGTAATGTGGGGAAGCTTTGGAAAAGTCTATATAACTTTCCCCAGAGCTTTGTGAGTCACCAACTTGTCAATGATGCTTCTCTTAATTACAATGATGAAGAATTGATTGCATGGGAAGTTGAAGCAAATAGATGGGCAAGAGTGCTTTTCTTAGCACTTCAGGAGGAACATCTTTTG
The DNA here is from genome assembly GCA_037074515.1 of Mimosa bimucronata. Lineage (NCBI taxonomy): Eukaryota > Viridiplantae > Streptophyta > Magnoliopsida > Fabales > Fabaceae > Mimosa > Mimosa bimucronata. The sequence goes on along the minus strand of CM073447.1, from coordinate 32,060,150 downwards.
GGACCAATTTTAATGGTTTGGTTTTTCCTCATTCTCTAATTATTATAACTGAATATTTACAAACTGTGAATTTGTCTCAATCGATTTCTTCTGGAGAGGAATGGGAATCTCATGATTGAGTTTTGATACCGCCGCACTGGTAGCCTGCTATTCGTTCTCTGACATAAAGCCTAATACCTATGACTTTATGTTGCAGTTCATTCAAAGCATGGGTGTTACTATTTTGAAACAGAACCATGCTACAAAATGTGTGCCTGTCAAATTCCTGATTCTTGCCATGAGCATAGTTTTGGAGCTTCAAAGAACTAAGGAAAGAGCTGCTGAAAATGGCACTAAAGCCAGAACAGATGATTTTAGTTTTATAGAAGGCATATATGAGAAGTTTGTTGACAAATTTCTTTTAATATTGGTATAACTTGTTTTTTGAAGTTCGTACATTTTTCTGCATGGATTGTGGTTTCTTTGATATTTGTGATTTTTCAATGTTAAGAGTTATTGGCATGCAGGAGGATTTGGTTCAGTTTGCAGATCAATCGTGTTCCATTTTCTGGTCTGACTTTGTTGCCGAGGACAAAACGCTTCCTGGTTCAGTGAAAGGGAAGCTTGGGGGCCCTAGTCAACGACGGTTATCCATTTCTACCACATCATTTGTGTTGCAAGCAGTAAGTTTTTCTGCACTTTAGTTATCATTGGCTGACTGACTTTTCTACTGCAAAAATATCTTCTGTAAAATATCTTGTTGAAGATGATATTTAATCCCTAATCACCTAGATTGTATGTATTCTGGATTTACGCTGGAAAGTGATTTATTGTTTGTGCTGCCATTTTATTAATGTTGAAGGTCCTTTTCTGATTTTCAATTTCTGGAGTCAGTTTAACAAAATTCAATGAATGGCTAGGGCTCTTGTTTTTTATTCAAAATATTATCGTAGATGGACAAAGCTATTGTGAAATCCATGGCACCCATTTCATTGTTGAGGCCCCCGAATTTAGTTTTAATTGTGTTAATGTCTATTTTCCTTTAGTGGCAAATCTTGGAATTTCCAAAAGTAGTTAGTTGTTCTTTGTTTTTAGGCATGAATCCATCTACAAGCTTTATGCTTTCTATAGATAATTAGTTCTTTCTTGTTTCTAATTAAGTTATATGATAATACTTTGATAAAGGTATTTGTCTTGATACTTCTTCCATATGACTAAGCAGATAATGTCAGTGAAGGCATTATCATTGATTTTGGCCTGGTGTATTCGGATTAAAAGTGATGCTTCTCTTGGCGATGCTTTCACTTTTTTGTGGCGATTCTTCTTGAGGACTACTAAATTTCCACCTTCATGTTCAGAGGTATCTGCTCGAATTGCTTTATCCACTATAAATGTAATGCATATTTTGTGCTAATTTAAGTTTATGGTGGTGTGCTTTTGATTGTTGACATGTATATTGTAAAGCAGATTGAAGCAGAAATTTGTCTGGCGGCATATGAAGCATTAGTTTTTGTTCTGAGAGTGCTAGCATCCACATATTTTTCTCAATCTTTGTTTCTCATCATGGAAAATGAGAAATTGTTTTTGGAGACTGAAGGCAGATCTCAGTTAGATTCTATGCTTTTGTCTTTTATTCAAAATATTAATGATCTCCTTGGAGTAGGATTTTTAGCAAGAACTCGGAGAGCTGTTTTGTTGGATTGTAAGGTACTAATCTTTCTCTTTTTAGTGACAGCTCTGCTTTGCATCTTGAAATTGGGGCTCCTTATTACTTAAATGGGACCATGTATTGTCTGTGATCAATCATGTTCATAATGATAATTTCTTATTTTTAATTTTTTTTTCTGTTATAATTAATGTATCATATGCTTTTGCTTGTCAAGTGAGAAACTGAAATATTGTACAAATTTATCGCTGAAACAGTGGATGTGCATAGAATCGTTGCTATCAATTCCTTCCCATCCTATCAAGAATGGGATATGTGTGGAGGAAAGCCGCACATTTTTCTCGGAAGGTACTCTCAGATGCATTTTCAGTGATCTCATTGAGAGGTAGGAAACAAAGTTAAGTGATTTGGTTACATTTGGGCCCAGGAGGGCTGCTTATATTCAGAATTGATGCGTTGCTGATGAGTAAAGGCTGGTCTAATTGGCAAAGTCATTGGAAACATAAATATGATATTTTTTTGTCATCATAAGATGATTAGCATTGATACTTTTATTCAAATTAGGATATTTTGTTAGAAGATCTAGATGATGTTAGATTTAATTTAGTAAAGTCGGATTTATCAGTTTGTCTTGACTTTAGGATTATACTCCCTCTGATCCTTATTATAAGGCACCAACTAACAAATTCATTTGGTCCTTTTTATAAGGCACTTGTTAGTTTCCAAGAGGCATTAAATATGTTTTTCCATCTATGCCCTTATTTAATAAAGATAGTGGGAGAGAGTAGTAATTAATGTGGTATTTGAGTTTAGTGTAGTTACTAGTTAGTATGGGTAATATTGTAAATCACTTGAATTTTAAGACAAATTTATTGCTTTTAACCAATTTTATTGGTATACGAGATTTGTTAGTTTGTGCCTTATAATAAGGACCAGAGGGAGTAGTAAGTAGGACTAGGAATAGGTTTCTATAAATAAGTCCCAGGACTATTTGTTTGTATAGACTTTTGCCATTGAATAAAATTCGGAGTATTTGCAGTATCTATATTTCCTACAATTTCTGTCTATTTTCTCCCTTTCATCCTCTCAAATTCTTCCTCCTCTTTTCCCCTTCCGTTAGGATTACATAAAATTTAGCTGTTAACGCACAAGGGTATGATTGAAATTGCACAACCAATGTGATAACTTGGTTGGTGAGTAATTTGTTATTACTTCTATTAGCACTGAGTCATGAAGATTGATCCTTGTGAACCTTTGTAACTCAACTCATCTAAACTTATAAAAGAAAGATGTTATTTTGCTGGCTTTAGTTTAAAATGGCCAGAGTTTGAATGGGTTTTTTCCCCTGGTGCCTTGTTATGTCAGTCATCTTATTCAAGATTATGTATTTTGTAGCTTAGAAAATGCTGGGGAAGGTTCTGTTTTAACCATGCTGAGATCAGTGAGAATGGTGTTAGATCTAGTTGCCAAAGGGAAGTCAACTGCTGGTGTTTCTCCTGACGTGATTGATGCACAGGTTCAGTTAATAGCTCTCTGTTAAGATTGTATCCTTTCTCATGTCTAATTTAGTATGATGCTGTATATTAAATGAATTTTCCATGAGCATGCTGTGTGTGCCCCTGTGGCAAACTTTGGACATGTGATTTTTAGGTGATCAATCAGCATTTGCCGTGGATGATAGGTGTGGCAGGTTTGCTGACTGCTGATTGTATGAATTTCTTTGTTGGTTGATTTCATAAACTAATGAAATATTAAGCAATATTTGGGTGTATTTTGCTTCTTTCATGAGCCTTTTTGATTAAGATATTTTCTTCAACACTTGAAATTGATTGGTAATGTGCTGATCTTATAACTTGCAATTGTTGTTTAGATGATGTGGCAATTGGTCCATTCCTCTTGGATATTGCATGTAAACTGCAACAAGCGCAGAGTTGCTTCAATCGCCGCTCTTCTGTCATCTGTTTTGCACCCTTCTGTTTTTAATGATGAGAGTATGCATGAAACAGACAACGCCCCAGGACCCTTGAAATGGGTATTTCTCTCTCCTCCCCGATGGCCCAATCTTTCTGCTTTCTTGCGTCTTTTCTCTGCTGGTATCTTGCAAATATTTACTGTTGTTTTGCATATCTTGATTTCAGTTTGTTGCAAATCTTCTTGAGGAAGGTACAAAGAGTCCTCGAACAATTCGTCTTGCAGCATTGCACTTAACAAGGTTATGGCTTGCAAATCCTGGGATTGTAAAATTCTACATAAAGGAACTGAAATTACTAACTCTTTATGGTTCAGGTAGCAAACATGTTTTTCTCTGGTTTGTATACAAATCTTATGGCTGTCAGTTGCTTTACTGCGTAAATATCGTCATGGATATGGGCTTGCTTGTTTCAGTTGCATTTGATGAGGATTTTGAAGCTGAACTGGTTGACAACAATGATGCAAGGGTGGAAGTCTCCTTATTGTCCAGAAGCCCTGATCCTGAGATGACTGAAGTGAGCTACCCAACATCTTAAATGATTTGGTTCTATTCCACCCCCTCCGGTCCTAAATATAGGATCTATTTAGGGAGTTGATCTTGGTCCTAAATATTGGACCTAATTCTAATTTTTGTCAACTTCTTGCTAAAGTATCCTTATTGGTTTTTCCCTAACAATAATAAAGTAAGAAATAGGATAAGGAATAAGGGAAGATGGTTGGGGGTGTTTTTGAAAAAACACGCCATACTAACTAACATAACTAATTTAATCAAATTAGTTAAATTGCCGGAGGGAGTATTGAAAATAGTTGAGGGACAGTTTCAGTATTTTGAGCTATGAAAGATTGGACTCATATTCTGACTGGTTTTCTTCTTCAGCAGCACATCCTTTCCCTTCTCTCCTTTGCTTGGACTTCTTTGGATTATTGCCACCACTAGGAGTGCCATGAGGTACCAAAGCAGCACTGTTGGTCATCTGTCCAGCACTGCTTGGATTTCCCTTCAGCCGCCCCCCCCCCTCCGGGGCAAAAAAAACCAAAAAACAAAGAAAAAAAATTCCTTCCCTTCTAACTTCGGATAAGAAATAGTTTTTTGTGTAAGTGAGGGTTTAATGTCTAGAATTCTTTCTCGTACATCATCTAGGTTGACGTGAAGATCTATTCAGAATTTGTACGTCCGCCTTTTTCCAACCATCGTGCAGCATTCTGCATAGCTAATATTTGGAGACATTCTATTGGAAAGATTTCTACTACACCTTCTTGTGTGGATAAAGCTTATTAGGCTGCCTCCCAAATCTGAACTGCAGTCTCACAGAATATATGTTTCACTAATTCTCATTTCCATTCATCACCTGGCTATTTTGAAAGCTGGCATCCATCATGCCAATCACTCCATTGAAGTACCCTTCCTTTCCTTTGCCACCCACAAATATTGTTGCAGATCTACTCCATAATGGGCAAGTGTACCTGTTTAGTTTCTGTCCAGTGATACATATTGGGACTGATTCATTTGTCTCTTGATTCAATTGGCTGTCCATCATGGGTTAGGTGTGGGGCGTCAATGGTGCTTGGGCTGGGAGTGGTTTGGAAGCATATCTAGGCATGGTAGAAATTTGAGATTTACAGATCTACTGCCATGAAATTGAATCAGAGCTGAGAGAGCGCAGAGCAATAAATTTTACTAGAAGAAAGAATAAACAGGGGTGGAGTGTCAGTCAGCATGGGGGGGGGGGGGTACATTTAAGATCTTCAAATCTTGGGATTTAAGTGCCTAATTTCGGGGAAATAATTGAGTTGACTTGCTGAAATATAGGAGCTTAATGACAGTCAAATCTTGATTGTTCTTCACTAAAATCTCACCATCCATATCTGGTTGTTTTATAATGCTTTATTTTCAGCATATTCTTATTTCCTTTTCCTGCCCAAATTGAAGTTTAGATTTTATATTGGAAATGTGATATGCTGATTGCCAATAATTGCAAATGTTTTGTAGTGCATTTGTTTAGTTCCCAGAAACCACTAACTTTTGTGCCTGTTTGCTACTTCCTTATCAGGCATATATCAATACGGAATTGTATGCTCGAGTTTCTGTTGCTGTTCTGTTTCACAAGTTGGCTAGTATGGTGGAATCATCGACTTTAAATCCAGATTGCACTGCAGCTTTAGCATCTGGCAAATTGTTTCTTCTAGAGCTCCTTGACTCTGCGGTAGTGGATTACTGTCTTTTGATGATAAGAAATATTTTATGTTAAAGATGAAATTCTTTCTACTGCCATAGCATTGAGATGACTTGTATCTTTTTTGTGTATTGCATAACATATTTGCGCTGTTGTGAGATTCTTTTTTTGCTGGTATTACATGAACCAGATTTACTTTGTTGGCATTGCCTCTACAAATTTTGTGGTTTGAAATGTTGAAAATTTGCCTTCGCTTCATTTGAAGTAATGACTAGATTTACAGATGGGTGTGCATTGGCCTCAGGCTTTGGAAAATATTGATTTTTCACAAGAATGAAAAATATGCTTCTCTAATTTCACGCAAGAAATTGATTTGGGAAATGAAGAAATGTGTCAAAGGTTTATAAGTAATCCACGATATGATCTAATCCTCATTGATATATAGAGATTAAAATACCTTGAAGACATGAATGCCCTCTCGTAGATAGCTGTCACTTGTTATTCGATACTCATAACAGTGACACTAGAATGCTTACTGATTCAAATTCAGGGATCATGGTGACTGTAGATTGGTGGTTGGAATACAAGGTGCCATTAGATTTATTACTGGCATCTTGTCACATTGCAATATTTGGAGTTTGAATTTTCGAAAAGTTTTTTTATTACATCCTTTTTTTTGTACAAAAACTGTCTCAATGCAGAAATTTCAAGCTATTATTATGGGAATATTATGTATTTATTGTAAATATTTTCTCTGTAATTGATTAGGCATTATTAGACTTTATTGGTAGTTATTAGCCTTAATTAATATTTATTAGCTTGTTTCTCCTTCTAGCATATAAATAGGCTCTCTTTGTACATCAATTCATATGGAATGAGAAATACATTGTTTTTCTCTCAAACTTGTCCACATGGTATCAGAGCTTTTAGGGTTTGTGCTTATTTTTCCCGTTTGAGGGTTTCTTTCGACGGCACTGTTCACGGCGCCCGTACAGTCCGTACGAATCACTGTGCACGCTGTCCGCGCACTGTTTACGTCGTCCGTACAGTCCGTACTGAAATCGCTGTTCACACTGTCCGTACGGATTGCGAAAAAACACCTTCTTCTCATGCCGCTGATGTTCACAATGATCTCCAGTGTACTCTGTTTGGGTGCACAGTTTTTGAGGTCTAATGTTACTGGTCAAGTGTTGTATTACCTGATATCTGTATATGTTGGAGGTATTTTCCCAGTTGGTGTTTCAGAAATGAAGATGATACTCTCAGGCCTTTTGCTCATTGCTGCCACGTATGTCTTAAGATTGGTAGCAAGGAAGGTAACTCACTCATCAACTGAAACTCACGTTGCTGTGGAGACTGTGTCCTCAATATTCCTAGTAAAACGGGGTAACTTTCTTCAAGCCCTAAAGACCTCACGGGATGTGTGGATTGTGGATTCTGGAGCCTCTGATCACATGACTGATAATCACCAATTGTTCACCACTTACACTCCGTGTGCGGGCAACATAAAAGTGAAAATTGCAGATGGTTCACTTGCTCCTGTTGCTGGGAAAGGAAGTATTCGGATTTCAGAGCATATCACTCTGGAATCCGTCTTTCATGTGCCAAAATTAGCGTGCAACTTATTATCTGTTAGTCAATTGACGAAGCAGTCTAATTGTTCTGCGAATTTTTTGTCTACTCACTGTGTGTTCCAGGATCTATCATCGGGGATGTTGATTAGTCGTGCTAAAGAATGTGAGGGACTCTACTTTCTTGATGATGCCAGCGTAAGTCATCAACCCATTACAAGGGTATGCACTTCTACATCTATCTCTAAAAATGAAGATACTATGTTATGTCATAAGAGAATGGGTCATCCCAATTTCCAATATCTATCCTGTATGTTTCCAGATCTTTGTCCCAACCCTAACCTGAATATGAAGTGTGAAGTCTGTGAATTAGCCAAACACCACTGATCATCATATCCTAGAGCTCCATATATACCCACCGAGCCTTTCACTACCATTCACAGTGACTTATGGGGACCTTCACGTAACCCAAACCGTACCAAATCAAGAGGGTTCATTACATTCATAGATGACCATACCCGTCTTTGTTGGGTTTACCTCTTAAAAGACAAGTCTGAGGCACCATTAGCTTTCATACAGTTCTTCACCATGATTAAAAATCAATACAATACAAGCATCAAAGTTTTACACTCTGATAATGCTACTGAGTATTTTAACCGCATCTTGAGTGAATTCCTCAAAACACATGGTATTATCCATAGAAGCTCGTGTGTCCACACCCCTCAACAAAATGGGATTGCCGAAAGGAAAAATAGGCACATTTTGGAAGTCACTAGGGCTCTTATGCTTACTTGTAATGTACCAAAGTTCTATTGGGGAGATGCCGTTTTAACTGCAGTCCACCTCATCAACCGAATGCCAAATAGGGTCATATCCTTTGAAACTCCTGTTAAAAGGTTACAAAGTGTCTTCCATATTACTCATCTTGAAAATAACCTTCCCTTTCGTGTGTTTGGATGTACTGTTTTTGTTCATACCTATCCAAATAACAAGCTTGATCCCCGTGCAGTGAAGTGTATATTCCTCGGGTACTCTAATACTCAAAAGGGTTACAAATGTTTTGATCCTGTCTCTAAACACCTCTTTGTCAGCTTTGATATTACCTTCCATGAAGCAACTCCTTTCTATCTAATGCCTTCAATTCAAGGGGAGAGAATGAGTGAATCTCAGACTTTGGTGCCTTTACCTAGTCAGGAATATATTCTATTTGAACCATGGACCACACCAGCACCACCACCTTACCCAGAGCCACCCCAAACAGAACCACCTCTTCCACCACAGCCAGAGTCACCACAGCCAGAACCATCTTCACCCCTAAACCAGCCGTCTCTTATGCCAATCACAAAAGAAAATTTAAATGCAGGGGGAAATGTAGAAAAACAACCAGATAAAGATATGTTGGTGTAGTTACGAAGGCATAAGGTTAAGGAAAGAGGGAACCTTACATCTGAAGCATCCAAGCAACCAGAACCAGTGATAGCTCTTGGAGAACCAGAGGAGGCAGAACCTGTGGTGGCTCCTGAAGGGATTGATCCAAAGGTATCTCATGTTCCTGAACAGGTTAATGAACATAACGATCTTGATTTGCCTATTGCTCACAGAAAACAACCTCGATCGTGTACTCTGCATCCAATCCAGAAGTATGTGTCTTATAAGGCTCTTTCCTCCAGCTATCGGGCCTTTGTCACCAGTCTCGATAAAGTGTGCATTCCCAATAACATCCAAGAGGCACTAAAGATACCAGAATGGAGATTTGCAGTTATGGAGGAGATGAAAGCTTTAGAGAAGAATGGAACGTGGGATGTTGTTGAAAAACCAAGAGGCAAGAAACTTGTTAGCTGCAAGTGGGTATTTACCCCTAAATATATGGCTGATGGTTCTCTTGACAAGTTAAAAGCTCGACTTGTAGCAAGAGGGTGCACTCAAACATATGGTCTAGACTATGAAGAAACATTTGCACCAGTGGCGAAACAGAACACTATCCGAGTTCTATTGTCTGTGGCAGCCAACCTATATTGGCCACTTTATCAACTGGACATCAAGAATGCTTTCTTGAATGGAGAACTTAAAGAAGAAGTCTACATGACTCTGCCTCCTGGCTTTGAGAGGGGAAGAAGTGACAAAGTATGCAAATTGAAGAAATCTCTTTATGGCTTGAAGCAGTCTCCTAGGGCATGGTTTGATAGGTTCTCAAAAGTTCTGAAGTCTGAAGGCTACAAACAAGGACTGTCTGATCATACAATGTTTGTCAAAACAGAGGGAGGAAGAAGATGTATCCTTATTGTGTATGTTGATGATATCATCCTTACAGGAGACCACATTGATGAGATGACAAGGATAAAGATCGCACTGGGGAGAGAATTTGAAGTTAAGGATCTAGGGGATTTGAAATACTTCCTTGGAATGGAGGTTGCAAGATCAAAAAGAGGCATCTATGTATCTCAAAGGAAGTATATACTTGATCTTCTAGATGAGACAGGCATGTTAGGGTTTAGTCCGGAACCAACTCCGATCGTACCTCCTAAGAAAAGGAAAAAGAAGCCTACAAAGGAGGGGGAGGGAGAAGAGAATAGTCCTGAGAATGAGATTGAAGATGAAGAAGTGGAAGTAGTATATGAGGAAGAAGAGGCGGCTGACAAAGAAAGATATCAAATACTTGTTGGGAAACTAATTTACCTTTCCCATACAAGACCTAATATAGCTTTTGCAGTGAGTGTGGCTAGTCAATACATGAGTGAGCCAAAGAAAAAGCATATGGATGCGGCCTACAGAATTCTGAGGTACCTAAAAGGCACTCCTGGGAGAGGATTATTCTTCCAGAAACAAGAACGTAGAATGATTGAAGTATATACAGATGCAGATTGGGGAGGAACACACCCTGACCGGAGATCAACCTCTGGTTATTGCTCCTTTGTGTGGGGAAATTTGGTTACTTGGAAGAGTCAGAAACAAAGGGTTGTATCTAAGAGCAGTGCTGAAGCTGAATTAAGGGCATTGGCTCAAGGGATAATGGAGGAGTTGTGGTTGAAACGAGTCCTTAATGAGATACATGTCAGAGTGGAGTTGCCATTAAAACTCTATTGCGACAACAAGGCTGCTATAAGCATGGCCTTGAATCCTGTTCAGCATGAAAGATCGAAGCATGTGGAGATAGATCGACACTTCATTAGGGAAAAAGTTGAAGAAGGGATCATCTGTCTGACTTATCTACCAACAAACCTTCAAGCTGCAGATATGTTAACAAAAGCATTGCTCAAGCCTTCTTTTGATAGTTGTATGAGCAAGTTGGACATGATCAATATCTATGATCCAACTTGAGGGGGAGTATGGGAATATTATGTATTTATTGTAAATATTTTCTCTGTGATTGATTAGGCATTATTAGACTTTATTGGTAGTTATTAGCCTTAATTAATATTTATTAGCCTGTTTCTCCTTCTAGCCTATAAATAGGCTCTCTTTGTACATCAATTCATATGGAATGAGAAATACATTGTTTTTCTCTCAAACTTGTCCACAATTATGTTGGGATCAGTCATGTTGCTTATGATGTACCTTGGATGTAGGTGAATGATAAAGATCTTGCAAAGGAGTTGTACAAAAAATACAGTGCTGTAAGTTTCTTTTATTCCTTGTCCTCTTTAAAATAGCTAAAGTAGGCTGGCTTCTTCTCTTGATGATGATGAGATAAACAGAATTTTTTTTGTGAAAAAGTTTTAGTTTTTCTTATCCACTGCTCACTGAATAGTTTTTACCACTCTCATTCCTCTACCAAATTGCATCGCGGTGTTAGGGGATCCCTGAACCAAATTGTGTTGGTGCACCTTGCATCCGTATGTACCACAAATAATCATTTATTGTGTTAGATTGAATTGTTTTTTATTGTAGTATTTGATTTACCTTCTTTTTTAAAAAATAATTTTATCTACCTTTCTGATTTAGATTTCATGAATGTTACAAGCCGCGTTCATGGCTGGTCAAGACACTTGGGCCACGTTATTGTAATAAAACAACAGAAATGAATTGGATCATGCCCATATGCATTGTAACTTCCTATTATGGAATAAACACTTTTTCTTTGGCCAATAGGAACGAATTCTTAAGTAGTTTAATCACATGAGAGGTTTATTTATGACTGTAAAATATGAAGAAAGAAGAAAATTTTTTGGTTTGTAACGATAGTCAATGAGCTTTCTCTCACATGAGGATTCTCATTTATAGGGAAGATATAAGACGAGGCCATAAAGGCTCTTAAGTTTAGAAATAACTACACAAGAATATCTGTTAGTTACCTAACTATACTAATTAAAGAACAAGTCAACTTTTTTTCAGACAACCATCTGTGCTCCAACAATGACTTAATATATGCCCTGAAAACTCTGGCATTTTCACTTAGATCAGTCTTTTATAACTTCATTTTGATCATTTTGTTATGTTGATAATACAGATTCATAGGCGCAAAATACGTGTTTGGCAAACAATTTGTGTTTTGTCACCATTTGTTGAGCAAGATATAGTTGGAAAAGTTGCCGATCACTTGTGCTTATCACTTAATGTAAGTAGATTGTGCTGCATATTGCTTTTTTTTTTCCTGTTCCAATTTGTTTTTATTTTTTGAGCATTTGACGATCATGGAGGCATCTTTTGTGATCTTGGATAACCCTGTGTCTCCTCTTTCTATTTGTTTTCTTCAAGTGGCTGATCAAATGGGTTTCCCCCATGATCACATCTTTGCATTGAGCTTTCTGGGAGACAATTATCCAGTGTTTGGTACTATTTGGTAATTCAATTTAAGTATTATCTGTCAGGTCTAAATGGTCGTAATTTTCCCAATATGATATTTTACACCTATTCTCAACCTTTATTAAGGGGCATCAAGGCCCCTCCAATCGTGACCCTTGTTTGTTATTCACTGATTTTTATAGAGCCATCAAGGTCAATCTATGCAATGTGAGGCCTTAGTATATTTTATTTTGACTTAATTTACAAAGCCACATCCATTTTTTCCTGTTGAAGCAAAAATTCTCAGACATGCTTGCCATACATTGCAACCACTTTAGATTATTTCAGTTTCTCTATTTAGGAAAGTTACTTCTTTGCAATGGCTTTAATGTGAATCCTTTTTGGTTATTTCCAACATAGATTGATTATCTTTCTAGAACTAAGTAAAGGTTGTATGTTTTGGCAGAGAAATAACTTACCTGCTGTTCGTCAATATTTAGAGACATTTGCAATCAACATTTGCTTGAAGTTTCCCTCACTTGTAAGACCTTCTGTTACCCTTTTATCTCACTTCTATTGCTCTCAAAATTTAATTACTGTCATTGTGGTAAATGATTTTCTTAAAATATATAACTGGCTGGAGTGGAAATAAAATCAATAATGTAGACTTAAAAGTGGCTTTCCTCTTAAGTAAAAAGCATGCTAAGGATTTCTTTTATGTTTACTATTTATGGTATGCTACCTTATGACACAGTCCCAAGTATTTATAAATGATTCGTGCAGCTAGAATTGTATAAATACATTTTACTTTTAATTTCATTATAGGCCTAGAAAATCTAATTATTCCACAGTATAATATAATGATTGACTCGGTTACATGATATTTAGTTTGTTTTGACTTATTAACTTTCTAACAGGAATTCTGGTTTCGTTCTTGCTTCTTGTTAGAATTCATACTTCAGTCAGAGATCAGAAAAAGCTGCTTTTTTTTTTTTGTTTTTACGAGCTAAATTTTTATCATCAGATGTTAGTTGTTGATAGGCTAAATCTTCTGAAGATGTTTTGCATGTGCAGATTCAATGTGCAACTTACAATGCAAATCAAGATCATTGTAAAATATGAAATATATAGTAAATTATACGATCCAAGTTATGAATGGTGCAGTTCATTCCTCATACTCTATGCATTGCTCAGGAATATGTCCAATCTTTCTTTATCTGTTACCTAATTGACCCTTTTAAAACACTTCTCCTAATCCTCACACTTCCAGGTTAGAGATCAATTGGTTCCTATATTGCGGAATTATGACACAAGGCCTCAGGTAAATAATGTTTTATATTAATAATTTGCTTTTCCATTTGTTGTGTAAGTGTTCGATTTATATTCATGGTTAGTTGCTGCTCACTGCATTATGTGCGCAAATTTAATTTGTAAATAAATAAAGGCTATGAGTATGATAAACTTTGGTGCAGGCATAGAGAAGGAGGAAGATGAAAACATGATATAGTGATAATTGATAATATAATAAATAGATCAGTAAAAGTACTTGGGTGAACTTATAAAGATGTTGGTCTTTTCTATTGGTATTCCATTCATTTCAATATAACTATATTTACCATGGATTGGGAATTACTCCTTCGTTGTCAGTGTGACATGCAAACAACTAAATACATGGTATACAGTTTGCTTTTTTAGTTGAATATGTATGGTGATGTTAACATTTCTTCAAAACCTGTCCTTTATTGCATGATATGTGGATTTTACCAAGTCCATATGAAGTATTAGCTGCTAATGCTGCACTATGCTAAAACATATTTCATTTGCTTGGCTCTGTATGCAGGCACTCTCTTCTTATGTATTTATAGCAGCTAATGTCATTCTTCATTCATCTGAAGATTTTCAGTCTAGGCACTTGGATGACTTATTTCCTCCTCTAGTTCCATTATTAACCTCGCATCATCACAGCTTACGTGGTTTTACTCAGGTTGGTTTGGGCAATGTCTGTCTTTAAGCCTTCTGAATAATCAGATCATGACATGCTTTACTGTTTTGCAGTTGCTGCTGTACCAAATTCTGCATAAATTGTTTCCATTGTTAAATGCTGGCTCCTCTGAGGGTTTTCCCTTAGAGAAGAGGTGCTTTGTGGATTTGAAAACATACCTCGCAAAGAACTCTGATTGTTCACGGTAAAAGCTGATTTTTTTTTTCTATTTTCTTGAACTTTTTGACATTGTTGTAGGCCGACTTTCAAACTTGCTTCCTACTGCTCTGGGATGCCAATAATTTTCTTTCTTCTTTTTTGATAAAAAAATAACTCATTATAGATTTGCATTGCTCAAATGAAATATAATATGCTCGATGGAAGGATCTGTGTTATTGAAATATATGTGATGCATGAGCTTTTTAGTATATAATGAAATTGATCTTGTAGGCCTCTGTCTTTGATATTCCCATTCAGAAGTGAGGGAAACTGATGCTGCCATAACAACTGTATGTTATATTTTACTTTCTTTTGTGCTAGTCAAGGTGTGGGTGTGCCTATTGAAAGAACGAATTCTTTCTAACATCACGGTGCCATCTTGATGGCCATTTTTATTCACATTCTCTATATGACAACTTTAGAGTAAGCAACATTAATTTCCTTGGCAGTGTCTAAGCTATCTTGTGAGTTCGTAGAATGTAGGTCATGTATGTTATGATGTTTTTTTCTTATTGTTCGCCTTTTGTTTCCACTATGGAAAGCTTCTTCTTAGTGAATTGTTCCGACTTAAGGAATGAAACTTCTTTTCTTAAAAGTTTTGCATTCCCTGCTTTTGGGTGCTGCCCTCACCAGTGGTGTTCTCTCAGGACTTACAGAAGAAGCTCCAAGAATACGAACACTGAATAATGTCTTCAATCAGCCTTTATATTACCCCAGTGAATCACTAATTTTACGTCTGACACCAATGAATTAAGTTTCCACATAATATTTCATTTTGCCACTTTTGTGTGGGATGAAATTTTAAGTGCACAACTTGTTTCACCGTGTTTGAACAGATTGAACTTGTTTAATTATATTCCATCTCTTGCAGCTTACGGGCATCAATGGAAGGATATCTTGATGCTTACAACCCAATTAGCTCTGCCACTCCTGCAGGGATTTTCATCAATCGAGTTGAGGTGAGGGCCTGGGTGGTGTTGATTGGTCTCCTATAGGCAATAAAAATTTAGTTATAGTATTCAGAAGCCGTATCAAAACATTAAGTACTTCGACTGGTTGAGAACTTGTGAATTTTTGCTTCAAAATTATTATGAATTTCAGAAGTATTGCTAATGTATTGTTTTCTTTGAGAAAAATAATGCTACTGATTTGGGTTGAATTTTCATATGTATTCTGTATTTGATATGTCTGCTTGAGCCTTCAACTCCATCCTAACATTTTAAAATAGTTACGATGGTTTGCTAATTCCTTGTTCTTCTTTGGTGCATATAGGAAGTGGAATTCGAATGTGTTTCAACATCTTTAATGGACCAAGTTATCGCATTTTTAAATGTAAGTACTTGTCATACTTTTCTATTCAGATGAGAGGCCATATTTACTATTTCTTGGCGTAAATTTATTGTATCGTATTTACAGTTTCACTGTGTGACTCTATCTTATTTTATCTCCATTTAGGATGTTAGAGAAGATCTGCGGTATTCAATGGCAAAGGATGTGGTCACTATCAGAAATGAGAGCTTAAGAATAGATGGAGATATAAATGGCATTGAAAATATGTCTATTAGTGAAGGAACCCAGGTTAAAGACATGTCATCAGATTTCCAGAAAAAGATTACTCTGGCCAAACATGATGTGGAAGACGTAGATGTTGGTTCCTTTTATGGGAATGGAAAAGCATACAAAAAAGTTGCTGGTATGTTCATCTGTTAGAAGCTAAATTACATAGTTACTTGTTTAAATTGGGAGGGACTAACTTTTGATTTAAAATGCTGGCTCTATGAGTGTATAAAAAGGGTAAAGGTGCTTATTTGGTAAAGAACTATTGAGTTATGTGCATTGAACAAAAAGAAGTTTTGTGAGGTGCAAATGGGATAATAATTAATTAAAAAAGTTGCAAATTTGATAATGCTGTTAACTCAGCCTAAACTCGGTTAAATATTTACTCTGAAATTTGTGGGCCCTACTTCCCAAATATTTAACAGGGTTTAGGCTGAGTTAACAACATCATCAAATTTGCAACTATTTTACTTCATCATTATCCCATTTGTACCTCGTAAAACTTTTTTTTGTTCAATGCACTTGGCGCAATAATTTGTTACTAAATCTCTACCTTTACCCGTGTAAAAATGATCCAAGTTATCATGAATCATGACATGCATGCTCCTCATGAAGCCAAAAGGTTAATTACCCAAAAAATAATGTGACTAGTCTCTGAAGTTTGAAAACACAGCTTTCAAGATGTTATCATTGCCACTTTCTTCTCTATTAGTTCATGAATAGGCTTTGGTGTTCTATTAGCATTAGCCTTTATTTGTTTAATCAGATACTCAAAGTCTTAAACAACAAAGGGATATGATAGAGCGGGAGATTCACAGAAGATTTACATTTTTTTTCCTGGGACTTATAGCAGATATTATTAGTGGGAAATGGTGTAGGAAAGAGTAACACTAGAGGTCAAGAGACTTATCCCCAGATTTTTTAGCGGTAAGAGTAGGTGTTGCTGATAGACAAGGTAGGTGCAGCCAGAGGTAGGGTAATGACTACTTTTTTGGTTATGAGGGCATCCTTTCCGCACAAAGAAAGGGGGAGTTTAGACTTTTGGAAGTGAAGTAGGAGAGGGCTGGCCTCTTTAAAGCCAGTGTTGATTTTCTGTTTTTGTATGGTCTGTAATGTGTTAATGTGTATTTTGTTTTTGTCACTGTTACTTGTTTGTGATTTCTGTAATTTGGGTGATTGAGGGATTTGGGCTTGGTTTGAATCATTATTTTCCTTGTAACCCAGTCTTTAATATTCAGCACTTACAGAATCAGTCCTATGTTCGTAGTCTACTTCTGGTTTTTGTTTGTTATAAGCTTATCAGAGTAGAGGGTTCTGTCAGTATACTTAGTAAGATATATGTATTTAACCACGCAAGTGTAGCCTATTAGTTCCTCACTTGGTCCCTTAACCAAGAGGTGGGGGGTTCGAATCCAAGTAGAGCATTTCATGGCCAGTCGTTTACCCTTAAGTAGAGGACCCAGCGAGAGGATTAGTCACTGCTATCGGTGATGGATACGCTGATTTTAATCAAAAAACAAGATACCTGTATTTGTAAAGAGGCCTTGGTGTACTGCTGTTATATCCCTTTCAACCTGCTGTTTTGTGCGCCCAAAGAGCTAGATTATTATATTTACCTGAAATTTAAGAGTTTGTGTCCACTTTAATTTAATCTGATATAAATTGGCAGAAATGGAAGAGGATGATCTCCTTTTTGATCAGTTATTGCAGTCAAGAAGATTATCTCTGGAACAGGTAAAGGCAAGTTCTCAAAATTTCATCCTTGTAGCATCGCTACTTGACCGCATACCTAATCTTGCTGGTTTGGCGCGAACGTGTGAGGTTAGTTGCTTGTTCTGCTGCATTCTGTGCCTTTTCCAAGTCTTATCTGGCCATCATTATATATTATTTTCTCTCCTTTTATTTTCTGATTTTCAGATGATTACTTCACTTTATTTACTTTAACTATTGCTTAGAGCAGGTATTCAGAGCATCAGGGTTGGCCATTGCTGACAAAAGCATCTTAAAGGATAAACAGTTTCAACTTATCAGGTTTTGATAATAGTTTAATTGTGTTGTTTCTGTATGAACATGTTGCGTACTTACTCTAGTACTATGTCAATTGGATTTTCCTTAAATATCCATATGAATTATTGAATGTATATCATAATTGAATGACAAATTATACATCATTTTGAAGATGTGTCTGCCGGCTATTCCTTTTCTGTTCAACTTGAATATTGTTATTTTTTGGCACATGTTTCTCGATATGGTTATTACTGGGCTCATTTTCTATTCAAGGGGGAAGTAATACCTCACTTTATATTTTATAGATACGTTCAATTAGATAATGCCCAAATTAGTTTTTTAACTTGGTGTGTCTGAGCCATTCATTGTAGTACCAGTTGTGATTTTTTCGGCATAAAGGATTTTTGTCTTGTTGTACCTTATCAGTAATTCACAAGAATTGCTTTTTGCAGTGTGACAGCTGAAAAGTGGGTTCCTATAGTAGAAGTCCCCGTGAACAGTGTAAAAGCATATTTGGAGAAAAAGAAGAGAGAAGGATTCTCCATCTTAGGATTGGAACAAACTGCAAATAGCGTACCCCTTGATCAGTTTGTGTTTCCTAAGAAGACGGTAAGTTGTCTTTGATTTCTGGCCTTCCAGTCTTTTAATGATTGAGCAATATCTGGGGATGCAGCTTAAGTAACAATGAAATTCACCTTTTTAGCCACTTGTTCTTTGAAACACGTTTACTATGCTCCGGTGGGTCTTCTTCCCTACCTTTACAGATAGTTTTTGCATACTTGTGCATTTGCATATAAGGTTTGGTTGAAATACTGTCCAATATCACCTGGCCATAATTGGACCTTTTGTCTTGGCTGGATTACCCCGTAGTGCCCCTTCAGGATGGCTTTTCAGAAAGATATTTCAATTTGGATCGAATTTCTTTTTGCATGCATGTACATGTGTTGCACTCTTGGATAGTCACGTCTCTAAGGATGGGATCAAATTGTGGATTCTTGAGTAAAATCTTCTCTTGTGAAAAGAAAATGTAAAGCAGCTAACAAAGTCTTCGTTTCCCCCCATTTTTGTTTAGTGATTAAGAAGAATTGAAACTAAAGTGCAAGTTAACCAAAGATTTTATTTTAGTTCCAAGAATCTACTTAGCCAGATATTTGAATAAGCAAGGTGACAGATTGGGATGACTTTTTTACTTGTCTTGTGGGTAGGGTGAGGGCAGTGGGAAGAAAACCCAATTTTCTTTCCTAGCTAGTTGGATTGTTTTCCCTTTTAAATTTGCAATTTCTGCTATTGATTAGATTTATTTGTAGTTTGATACTCAAATCCGTGACATTTCCTTATTTATATATGAAACCTTATTTGGGTGTTTACCTAGGTACTGGTTCTTGGCCGAGAGAAAGAAGGCATACCCGTTGATGTAATTCATATTTTGGATGCATGCATTGAGATTCCCCAATTGGGAGTTGTTAGATCTCTTAACGTTCATGTCAGTGGTGCTATTGCTTTGTGGGAGTATACTCGACAACAGAGATCCCAATAGTTCGTGGTTTCAGACTTGTTAGCTCTACCAAATCCATTATATATCTATATATCTATATATTTATATATATAGATTGAAAGTGGCAAGAGGTGTTATAGTTAGCAGCAGAATTGAAGAGCTTAATCACATAGCTTCCAGAGAGTAAAACCACTAGTACAAAATTTTTGGCGAATTCCACAATAGGATATGTAGTGAGGAATGTGATTGTTGAGACTGCAAAGATAAACTGTTATTATTGGGTTTAGATTTATTTTCTGTTGATATGGTACTTGGTTTTACTGATTACTACCATGTCAATATACTGAAGCTGAACTCCAACAAATTTTGCCGATAGTTATTCATTCCTGATGATCAGGATATTGCTCCATGCACTTGCCAATATTGTAAGATACAAACAATTGCATCTCACTTGAAGTTGAACCTTAATTCCAACAAATGGTGGGACGCTTCTTCCGTGTTTTTTGTGTTTCTCAAGCTTCACATTATCGATACTGTCGTCACCCTCAATGTCACATGAGAATCCTGTATTTTTATTTTTTTGTTGATGTGGTTGTTTAAACCGATGATAAATTGTTTGATTGTACTTTAATATAAACTTTTGTACTATTCAGGAGTCATAAATTTTTCCATATTCAGTACATACATCACGCGGGATCTACTTTTCTAATTTGTTAACCTAACTTTTGGATAGTGCCGAAACTAAAATGATATTTTATAGTTGTAGATGTTTGATGGTAATTTAGAATTTCTTTTTTATGTCTTTTATCGTAAGTTTATTCGAGTAGTAAACTATTGACATGAACCCGGGGGGGGGGGGGGGGGAAGAAATAATGCTGTAACAACAGTAAATGACAGGAAAAGGAAGAGGAAGGCTTGAATTCAAGATAATTGGTCCGATTTATGATAGTAACATATCAACCTGAGAAGAAAACGCCTTCAAAACTGAAGCTTCAACAATGCTTGCGTGTTGATGAAAACATTCTGGTAAAAAAACTTTTTCTTTTCACCTGCGAGTGAGAGTATCAAACATAAATCATATTGCCTTACTGCAATAATGGTATCTTCACCCAAAAGGGGGAAAAACTCAAAGGGAAAATTTGCCTACCCTTAATATTTTTATGACGTTCGCTATCTGACTGTGAGATGATCCATTCTGCATCTCTTTTTTCTTCTTTCTGTTCTTAGTCCTAGAGCCTGTCCATGATCTCAAGCAACTCGGAATCAATAGTTTCCAATTGCCAAAGCAACCGTACAAGTTTTCTTCATGCATTTGCTTTCTTTTGGAAGGGACAACCTTCAAAAACGAGGGGCAAATAAAAAAAATCAAAACTTTAGAATATCTCTATAATGAATCTCTCATAATCTTGCAAGACCAACATTCAAACAAGCAGTGAGACATACATGGTTATATCTAGTTATTTACAATCTTACCTGGGTCGAAGGTTTCCCATTAAGGTTGTCTGAAATCTGCTTGGAAGGTATTAAGGTGGTGGATGGTTCTTTTCGTACAGAGTTCCTCAGGAACTGTGAGTACCTAAGAAGTTCTGCTTTCCTATCATATCCTTGCTGGAGAGAGCCATTATGGTGAATTACATGATGATAATGGTGGTGGTGGTGGTGAAGATGATGATTAGATGGCGCCATCTTCTTCCTTGGCTTCTCTACATAGACCTTTACCATTACTGCCTTCCCTTTCCTGCATATCACCTACAAATTAATAAGACCATGTCAAAAACCAACATAGTTCACATAACAAACACACAGAGTGAACAAGTAATTAGTTTACCTGTTGGGTTGGCATTTTTGGGATAAGCAAGTTTCAAGGATTTGTGAGAATTCAGTTGTTATAACTTATATGTTTGATTCTGCATTGGTTGGTGTCCTGTGTGTGTGATAGCATCATGCAGGCCTATGAGGCTCAAGTGTAATATGCTTACCAATGTGGAAAGAGTCTAATGGAGACAGAGAAAGGGTCAATCCATACTCTTTGGGTGGAACGTAACGAAACAAACCATACACACACACACACGCACGCACGCTTTGAGTTTAAGAAAATTAAAACTCCGATCATATCATTATCTACAATCTTGTGGGCCCTGGGTGGTGCCTCGGCACTATCATCAATAACTCTGTTTCTTTCCTTAATTCTCCTTCTTTTTTTTTATTCTCAGAAAGGATTTGTTAATGTGAACCTCTTGCCTTAATGTGGCTATATGTAGTTACACGTTTGTTGGTTGATGATCCCAAACTTACCTTACTCAGAATATTATCATGTGATAGCAACTACAACGCATAAACTTGATCTTTCGGTAAATATATAGATATTATTTTTATGTGACTATCTTATTATGTTATGTTAAAGTATGGGTTAAAGTTCATTTTAACCAATGAACTATAGGATAAGTATTATCTAGTACATATATTAATAAATAGCATATTGGATGCTAAAGAAGTTTTAAAAGTAGATATACTAGCCAACATCGTTAGATGTAGCCAAATGATCCTTATGTCCTTACCATGTGTCGACACATTACTGATTCACGTCATTTTTTTGATCTGCTGGCAATTCACGTGGACAAATGACATATCAACACGTGGCATGCATATAACACTTTTTGGCTACATTTGACAGTGTTGGTCATTTTACTCAATTTTAAAATTTAGCTGGCATAACATTTATTAATATATGTGTCAGGTGATACTTGGCCTATAATTCATTGGCCAAAATGATATTTAACTCTTAAAATATTGACAAACCCAGTTAAATATAGCTCTCCCACAAAGAATTTAAATTCAAGACCTCATACTAAAACAGAAAAAAAAAAAAGCCATTCTATCAACCACACATGCTGGTTATTTTGAATGCATGTATGTGTATCTGCGTGTGTTTATATATGTGTAGTGCATCTTTCCTCCTTGGGAAGGATGGTATAATATTATACACTTATTTTGGGACAAAAAACGCACATATGTGTTTGGTACTTCTTTTTAACAAAATAATCCATTGATACTTAATTTCTTTCAATAAAATTATCCTACATCCGAAAATTACATATTCAAGTTGGATTGAGTAAGACGATAAGGATAGAAAATCTCTCACATCCACATTTAATATAACTGTATATGTGAAACGAATGCATCGAACTCTCGTGTTGTGTTCATTTTATTTACAATGGTGGATTTAATCAGCTATTTGCTATCCATAAAAGAAAGGGGGAAAAACTTGGAATCCGTAAAATAAGAAGGAAATAGTGGTATACCATCAAAAGCTTGGATCAACTGGCTGTGGGTTGTTCCATCTTAACCAGTGGTCTCAAATTCGAGCCCTAGTTATGCAGCCATAATAAATTGATAATTACTTGGAGGTAGCGGTTTATATTTACGTGAATCGGGGTAAGTCGGTTTTTAGTAGTGCCGAATATCGATGGATAAGTAAAAAGAGGAAATGGTGATGTTATTCTTATAAAAACCAGTACTCTATATAGTCCTAAATATAAGACATATTTACCTAATTTGATTAGATTAAGGATGTTAGTTAAGTTGATTCAAATCACGTGATATTACTAATGCACCATAACCTACTTTTATCCCCACCTCCCTCTCTTACTTGTTTTTTATTATTAAGGGGCATTAGAAAAGATAATTTGGAGGAAAAGTTGTGGACTATTAGAAATATGTCTTATATTTAGTACCAAATTCACCTCCTCAAATAGGTCTTATATTTAGGACCAGAGGGAGTATACAACTTCAAATATGGCTCCTCAGTCCTCACCCTTATTTAGAAATTATTAACATAAAGTCATAACCACGGCGAAAACCAAAGGGAAGTATTTAATAATTTGATATATATATATATATATATATATATATTACTTTACTGGAGTAAAGAGGTTGATGTTGATTAATTGGGCACATGAACGTATTAAATTTTCTAGTGACATTGTTATAGTTTTTGCATGTCACGAAGGGCTAATGACTTCTTGTTTTAAATAATCACAGGCAAACTAATATAAATTAATCGTAGCATAAACTCGTATTATATACTCATCATATTATACATCAAATATATCTCCTATTCAAATAATATATGACTTACTCAAACCTTAAGAGGTGTATTATTAGGATTGATTAGATTTTGATGAATATTTTACATTAACACCCTGCTTACCCCTTTGACAAATAGTAGAAGTATGGAAAAATTTTGGAATTCTCTCATCTCACCCATTTGTATCGTTAGAATGCGACTACAGTAAAAGAAACATGGATTGCGAGGACTATCCCATTTAAGGATGCGTATGTGTGTCTATAATTTAACTCCACAAACCCCAAGACAGGACTTTTAAGATTCCATTTGATGGGTTTTACATTATTCCCCAATTGCATTCACTAGCTCACTCTATGAACTAACTGAACTTTGGGCTATATTGCTACTTAGTGAACTTGTTTGGACACGTATAAAGATTGCTATTATTTTAGTGAATATAAAGAATGCCATTTGATATGCATCTAAGGAACCTATATCAAACGGTTTGGAGCCTTGTGAAAAGGGATAAAGGAATACAAAAGAGAAGACCGAATGACTCTACTTAATGAGATAAGAATATCGTCCAATGATATTGCTATCAATCTTCAAGTGAACTAGTTTAATTGTTCGTCCAAAGAACTTGGAAAGTGATCCTTAATGAGGATTGAAAACTTTGTAACATAACCAGTTAAGAACAACTCAAACAACACACTTTCAGAGATTCACAGACATATGGTGACTACCTGAAAGAGGATTTGGATGATTCATCTGCACTAAAATGACAGAAAGAATTGAGATACAATGTCCAATCCATATTCTCAAGATAAATAGATTTTGCTAATTTAAAAAGATAGAAGGGGGAGGGGGAGCTACAAAACAGCAATTCCACTATTCGATTTTAGAACTGCTTGAGTTCTCATCCTGCCAGGTTGCTTGCCATTGTTTGTCATAAAATGTTGTCTCTTCCAATAGCTTCTTGAGATTATCTAAGTCTTCATTCTTTCGGATAAGAAGAACTCCTACCACTGCTATGAACAGAAGAGTTTTGCAAAAGAAATTGCTCATTTGATCAACTAGGCCTACTCCTGTCAAGCTATCCACCAGATATGCCATAAAGAATCCTACCATTGCCGCACGACCTGGTCCAAGAGGGGCAAAAAAGAAAGTACAGACGGATCAGAAACTGAGATTTCTTTATCTGACTGGTGCAAAATTCTTTACTTTCTTATTTCATGAGAGTTCGAATTGGAACTCACCATTAAGCAGTTCAGCTTCAGGGAGATGGAATCTTTTCATCCATGCCCACCAAGGTATTATGGAGGTGTCAAAAACTACAGGGCTATCATTACTGGATGATTCTGGATTTTCCTCAAGCCATTTTCTCCTCTTAGCCTCTGGAACAAAAAGGAATTACAAAAATCCTCTCTGAGTTCAGAAACTACAACAGCGAATAGATAGAACTAGAAATAGATTTAACAAAAGAAACTCAACCCTGAATCAAATCTTACTCCAATAGTTCATGCACTTCTCTCTCAAAGACTTAAAAAGAAAGAGAACAAAAAATGAAAACATGCATCAGACAGCCAAATAGAATGTAAAGATGGCACCATTTAATAGGTAATCACTCACAAATTAGTTTTACTGGGTTATTGCCTTATTGGAAATCCCAGATTATAAAATACCACACCATTCTATCTTAACCATGTTTATGGTATTAAAGAGCTCAATCTTGCATTACTTAGATAAACTTGCGAAATTCCTGCAAGATCTTTGTCACATAAGTTGAGTTGATCTTCTTCATCACAAATCCCTATGTTTCAGACCAATAATCCACCCCTTAAGGAGGAGAAAAAACATAGGCCAAAACATGTGACAGTAAACATAAACACCCATTTAATGAGACAAAGCATCCATAGTGTCAAACTATTTCACATGGCCTACTTAATGACACAAAGCGTGATTAACAACAAGAACAAATTAATAAGCTCACCAGCATCAATAACAGCATCCCAATTGGTCTCGCCATTTTTCTGAAATTGCTTCAAATCCCATGTCCCTTCAACCCATCTAGGGTCCTCAAAAGTAGCGACCACCTTCACTTCCTCAGCCACAGCAGCAGCGGACCCATTATTTCCGGCAGTGCTAACATTCTTCTCCGGCGCCGATTTCTCTACTTGGGGTTCCACCTCCACTGCAGTTGCAGCTGAAACTGAAGTTCCGATGCCATTTTCAGCTGCAGAAGCTTTGAAGGTAGAGAGAAGAAAGAAACGATTGTTGGGGCTGAGGGAGAAGAAGGGTTTGTGGCTGAGATGGGGTTTGGTGAGCGATGAAGGAGTGGTTGAGAATTGAGATGAAGGTAAAAAGGAAGCCATGGAAATCAACATTGCTTGATTGGAGAAGAGTATGGTTATCAGAACATGGTAGTACTGTTTTACAGGCTGGGTTTCTTCTGGGGCTATCCTCAGCCTTAGAATAAGCCAACAAAGCGCAAGCGAGTTCCTGGCTAAATACTATTCACGGCTTGTTTTGTTCATATGATGGACCCACGAATTAAATGGATAGATAAATAAAAGTCATGGCTTGTGCTTATGGTCTATAGTCAACAGAGCCATTTAATTTCATAAATGCTTCTTCCGCTGTTTCCAACTAATCCAGTTTGATGATCATGAGTCCTGCTGCTAACATAATAACATTCTTCTTTGAGACTAACTCAAGTTCCAAAACAATTTTAGGGGCATTATGTTGTTAAATTAACTCTGTATTGGTTCATACTTTAGTTTATGTCATTGATAATTCATTAATTCAAGTGATTTGAGTGTGCATTTTTTAGCCTAAACTAGTGGATTAAATTGTGAAAATTGCATTATAGTATTATTAATTTGAATGTGCACTTAATTAGGGAAATTTGGTTTAAAATGTGCTTGTAGCGTCTTAATTAGGAAATTTCATATTTGCCATTCATTTGTCTCTTTCTTATTTCTTTTTAACAGGGGCAAAATCGCAATTTTGGCAATTGAAGGGGCAAGAAATGGAATTTGTGCAAAATGAAATTGAAAAAAAAAAAGAAAAGCTTCAGAATTGAAGCTGTGAATCACTTAAAGCTGAAGGAGAAAAGCAGAGACACACACGACCTTAGGTCATTTCCTCGTTTCTTGGCAAATGGCCTAGGGTTAACTCCACTGCACTATAGGAGTTTATTCTAGTATTTTGAGGCCTATACGACAAGGTTAATCAGTCATCAAGTTCTAAAAGTAAACCATCACCATCTTTAATAGTTCTTAAAAGCGAAAACTAATGCAAATTTTTTCCCAACTATCTATCTGTGGATGCTAAAATTTGGTTAGCAAAAGAATTGAATGCTTTTTATTGAATTTATGCAGGTTACATGGCGATAAATGAAAGGGTCACTAGCAACTCGTAGCGATTCGATTACAAGAGTAAATAAACGGAACAGAGTTAACATAAAAGGAGTAAAACAAGATCAAAGCAAGAGCAAAAGTGATTGTTTGTGGTGAAAAGAGTGCAGGTTCGAGAGCGATGATGCGTGATGTTGGTTCTTGCTCAAAGAGTTGTATGTTCTCTAGGGTCACGTCTTTTCCGTTATACCATTTGGGATGAAGTGTCAGTTGCAAGATGTGGTCTTCCATGTTGACGGGAGTTGAGCATTGGCATCTTTTAGTTTTGGACTTGTCGCTGGCGACACCTCTTCCTTATCTTGTGAAATTTCCATCCGTGTTGGGCTATCGCTGGTGTTGGGCCTTCGCTCGGCATTGGTTGCGTTTCTTGGCTTTGATGGACTTGAGTCCTTGGGCTTGGTGTCTTCGAAGCTAGATTGAAAAAATCAAGAGCCTACACTATCAACAAATATTTTCTTCTCTTGAATTAACATAAAGTTGGAATTCAACAAAGATGCCTTCACCACATCTTAATGTATCACATTTTTTTTGACATATAGATTGTATTGAAGCTTTTAACCCAATCATAAGAAGATGTGACCCATCCTTTTTATAAAATTGTTAAGGAGTCACAGTGACTTCTTAATAGGAATTGACAAATCCTTGTGAACTATGTATCAAGGGAGAATAACTCCTTTGCTGATGCAGCAGCTAGTATTCACATAATATAGTAGAAAATCTTTGTATCATTGATCACCTCCCACCTTTATAGAGTGATTAGGAGTTTGGCGATGAAGGATTGGTATGATAATTTTTTGTCTTTGTTTTTGTACCTTTCTTTTGAGATTATCAATGTTCAAAAACCTGGACCGGGCATCGAATCAGTCGAAGCACTGGTTCAATGGTCAGGGGTTCAACCGAGGGTCGACTCGGGGTCGAACCAGTCACATTAAAATAATATAATTTAATAATTAATAACATAACACTAACATTAACTAACATTATATAAATAATAACATAATTCCAATATCAAATCAAATTTTTTTTTGGAAAAGAACAAAAATAAAAGTAGGTGCGAATACGTGGCATTCTGGCAACAAAAAATCATATCCTAAAAAAATGTGAAGCCCTATCACCCTATTAATTGGATATGGATCCTCTCCTCTACCTTTTCTCTCCTTTTCCCTCTCTTTCCCTTTTACACCATTGGATCTTTGATCCAATGGTGTAGATTAAATATTTTATTAAAAAAATATAATTAAAATAATATTTAAAAATCTCATAAATAAATTTAATCTTTCAAAATTTGTTTTGAACATTTCACAAATGTTATAAAAAAATAAAAAATAAAATCTAAATTTATAATAATAGTCTACATTTCTGAACCGCTCACATCAAATTTTGACAAATTAAATTTATTATGTGATTTTCATTTTTATAGAAATATTTAATTTGGATCATTGGATCAAGATACGTGAGAGGGAAAGGAGGGAAGATGTAAAGGAGAGGATTTAATGATCTAAGCCTTTAGGAGTAGTATTATATAGTTCTTCAACAGTTGAACCCAAATATCTACTGGATTTTGGAGATCACCCAATTTTTTTATTTCTTTTTTAATTATCTAATGTCACTTCAAGTTCAACTCCCTTCGTTTTGGCTTTTTGGCACATGACTCTCTCACATTTCATTATTTTATTTCTCCTCTCTATTCTCTACTTCTTCAATTGTTTCATCGTTTCTTTTGGGATAATATAACTTTTGGTTCTTGAACTTTTACTCAATTTTGATTTTTGTCCTTAAACTTTCAGATCGATGGTTTTAGTCATTGAACTTTCGGTCAATTTTGGTTTTAATCCTTGAACTTTAACATCGATGGTTTTGGTCCTTGAACTTTCAGTCAAATTTGGTTTTAGTCCCTGAACTTTCAGTCAATTTTGGTTATTGGTCCTTGAACTTTAAAAAAAACTTAAAAAAAATTAGGGTCCAAAACCACAATTAAGTGAAAGTTTAGGGACCAAAACCACAAATATAAAGTTCAGGGACCAAAAACAAAATTAATCGAAAGTTCAGGGATCAAAACTACCGATTTGAAAGTTCAGGGACCAAAACCAAAATTGAGTGAAAGTTTAGTGATAAAAAACTATATTATCCCTTTCCTTTTTTATCTTTGGTTTCTCTATCTTCTTTCTACTATTCCATTTTCTTCTTCTTTCAGTCGTTATTTTTTTAGCATATGAATATGGGCTTATGTTTAAACCAGAGGTTGTGCTATGTGAATAAATCTACTGAGTTGAACAGGTCAAAGATCGAGGCTCAGGAAAGAAGAAGCCTGAGAAGTAGCGTGCCTCCTCCTCTATTCAACAAACTAGACGACCCTCCCAACTCGATGGGTTGCCTGGTTTGTCTTCGGGTTGCTTTGGTCTATGCTGAGTCACCTGAGCCATTTATCCCCTGGTTTGTCTCTTCGTCCGGATCGAGCATGTGGTCAGTTCACCAGGCTTCCAGTTGAATCGGCCAGTCTAATTCGGGTTTTGAACATTGGAGATTATAGGTCCAGTTCATACTAAAAAAAGGTCCAAACACGCCTAACAGAACCAGAGTTACCATCTTTCCACATGGATTTCGTCCTGAAACACAAGCTTTAGTTTTCCCTTCTTAATTGTCTTAACAAATTTTTGTTGTTTACAAAGTTTATTAATAATGGTCAATGCCAGCAATAACATAAATCTATTACTTACCCCGTTCCTAAATATAGGACCTGTTTAGGAAAGGGAGAATTGCAAATAGGTTCCAAACAAGAGAATTAATTTCAGACAGGTCCATTGACAACTCCTTCACTTGTTAATCAAGGCTATTGTAGTTGTTAATAGTTGTTAATAGTTTTCATTAACAACTCCTTAAGACCTCTCTGAAATTAATTCTCTTACTTGGAACCTATATGCAATTGTCCCTTTAGGAAAGTGGGTTTGTTATTAAATATAAAATCTCTTTCTAATTTTTCTCAACATTTCCTCAAATTATCCCTATTGATTTAATATAATAAATAAGTAAGAGAGTGAGAATGGTAATAAAGTCATGTGGTTTGATAGTTTTGGTAATATCATGTGATTTTAATTTACTTAACTAACATTATAAACCTAATGAAATTATATAAATATATCTTATATTTGGGACGGAGTATATCTATTATACATATAAAACTGTTCCTTCCCGCCAAATCCAATTCCCCTTCTCTTCCAAGGCAAGCCGATGGAAAATGGTCGGCTTGTGACACAGATCACTGTTCACAAGCCGACCACCCACACATTGGGCTCTGTGCTAGCCAAGCCACGTAGGACACCTTCCCGCCGAAACTTCCCATTCAAATTTTACACATTAATATCCCTGATGATATGACCCTGTTGCAATACCATTCAAATTTCAAAATTCAAATTTAGAATTTCCCTCCTAACAGCAAAGTACTTTTTGTTCTTAAATATGTCAGGTACACACACATTACATATCCCCATATCCCAGTTTCCAATTGCATTTCCTTCTTTGAGTTCTCTCTCTCATTTTCTGTGTGTTTTCTTGAACATTTTCAATTTCAATTCAATTTCCATTTGGATTTTTGATTTGTTTGAATGTTGCAGCCCAT
The DNA here is from genome assembly GCA_037074515.1 of Mimosa bimucronata. Classification (NCBI taxonomy): domain Eukaryota; kingdom Viridiplantae; phylum Streptophyta; class Magnoliopsida; order Fabales; family Fabaceae; genus Mimosa; species Mimosa bimucronata. The sequence continues at coordinate 32,029,710 of CM073447.1, read as the reverse complement.
GCTAATGCTTTCATGAATCTATAGGAAATGCATGTTTAGTGATGCCATCAGAGTCTTTGCAGAAAGCTACCAGATTCAGTCAAAGAGAGACTCCTTAAATTTGAAGGGACATGAATGAAGAAGAGATGAATGAGGAGGAGTGAAAATTTAAATAAAGGAAAATGAAGGTAAGAAAAATGCACTCTTTACCTGATGAGAGAGATGGCAAAGAAAGAATCTTTCTTCGGTTGGTATTTTTCCTTTTCCAGATCCCTGTCTATGTAAAAGCATGCTTGCAAGTGCATTGTTTAATATATACTGGAACAGAGGTTGGTGTGGATCATTTATGTGTTGTGTGCTTGACGTGTTGGTGTCTTCCTTCTTGCAATATCAATGTTACTTTGTTTCCACCTTACATCATTGATGTAGCTCGAACCATTGTTCCATTCACATGTGTAACTTCCTCTTCATTTTTCCTTTGAAAGAGTATTTTTTTTTGTTTCTGGATCTAACAAGTAAAGAGGTGCGAAATTGAAAATCCAGAGCACACAAGATAGGTGGAATGGGGGAGTGGAGTGGAGTGGCGGTTGGGGAAAGAGAGATGAGGGGAGTGACAAGTTGCAGAAGAGAGAGAGAATTAAAGAAGAAGATGAAGAGGAAGAAGGAGAACACAGAAGAAGCAAAGGAGATTGCCCCCATAATCGGAAACATTAAAAGAGGTGGAAGATGTAGATTAGAAAAAGAAGGAAAGGGATCTGAACTTCTATTGCAGCCACGGTTTTATACGAACGAAGAAGGAGAAAGGAAGAAGAAGGAAGGGGAAGAACCAGCAAAAGAAACCAAGCGAAAATATATCCTCACCAGCTTTCAAATGGAGTTATTATTATGACGATTAAGAGACCATTCTTCACCAGGTAGACCAAGCCATTCTTTCTTTCTTTCTTCTTCTTCACCGCCATTCTTTCTTATTATCCCTTGAGTTCAAATCTACCAACTGAGGAGGAACCTCCTAATTTGAAGACCTCACATCCATCTGGAAGAAACTCCACAGCTCAATATTACATGAAAAAAACAACAGTAAATGATGGGGTTCTGATTAGCAAGTACAGTTCAGATAATATGGGGGAGGAAAAAAATGAAAAAAAATATCTCATCTTCCACTGCAAAAAGTATCTCATTTTTTTTGTTCTCTAGAGAAAAAAATTGCAGACCACAATGGGGGCTAAAGTGGTAAACTTTATTATTTTTAACAAAAAAAGAACCACGCCCAGATCATTTTAAGAGAAAAACACCTACCCACATGCAACCAGTTTAGAGACCGTCTACCACCAGAAGTGCTCTCTAGTATTGCTAGCACAAAAATTGCAGGAGATCAATGAGAGCCCACATCCTTCTGGGATCTCACCGTTGAAGGTTCGTTTTTAACAGATGAGGAAGAACTCTGAAAGAAAGATGAACGAAGAAAGCTCCATTTATTGAAAGATGAACGAAGAAAGCTCTATCGAAAGATGAACGAAGAAAGCTCCAACAAAACTCAGAAATAAGATGAAAGAATAAAGAAAAATAAAATCTAAACCAAAACCTATCAAGACGCCTCATTTATTGTAGATCAGGATAAACTTTTGTTTGAAGAACCAACCGGACGTTTCCGGCTTAGTTCAGATGAAAGATCCGCTCTAAAGGATGAAATCATGTTTGTAGAAATGGATCTTGCTAAAGATGGGTAAGGAGAAGAAGCTGATGACATTGATTTTATCTAAGAGCAAGTGAAAAAGAAATGAAGATGACGGAAAGTGATGGAGAAGGGTTGAGCATGAAGAGCAAGTTCTTGAGACATGTGAAGCATTGAGAAGGGTCGAGTGATGGAGAAAGGTTGAGTGTAGAGAGCAAGTTCTTGAGACATGTGAAGCACCGTCATCACTCAGTGAAAGGAGGGAGGGAAGAGTGTAGCAGTAAACTTTAAAGTACAATCATGTGAAAGCATATTAAAATTTTTCAGGAAAAAAATAAAACGAAGAAAAGTTGTGTCATTCAATTTTGGGGCAAATCCTTCTCTTATTAATTTCTTTGTTTTTTCCCTTATTGCTGCAGATTCTTTTAATTATTTCTGTCTGAAAATCCTTATTTTCTTTTTTTGGTGCAGAAAAGTAGACTCAAATAAAGATAACAAGAAGACATAAATATTAGTTGGAGCTTGAAAATCTAGAATACAGATTGGAAGAGAATTAATCCTTAGAATAAATTAACAAAATAATTTTACGAGAAGAGAAGATGGATACTTTCTTCGGTCTTAAATATAAGATCACTTTAATTTTTTTGTGGAAGTTAAGGAAGTAAATTAGACCACTAAATTATAACATACGTCATATATAATTAGATTATATGTTAGTTTATAAGTAGAATAAATTAGTTTTAAGAAAAAATAATTATAGACAATTTAAAATGATTAATTTTTTATCCTTAATTTCTTAAAAAAGTCAAAATAATCTTATAATTATAATTAAGACAAGAAGAGGAAGAGGGAGTATTAGAAATCATTGCAAGAAAATGAGATCAATGTTCTTCTTCCTCTTTCTAAAATTTTTATGCTTTTGACTTTTTTCCATTTTGTTGGCACCATATTAGCCACACACTGTTACCGAGGCGTGAGATTTTTTTTCACCACGCCACATAGCCACACAACTTAAAACCACCACCACATTTTTATATTGTTTTTTTAAAGTGTGTTCATCTTTTGTGTAGATTAATTTAATTATGATGTTACCCTTCCACTGAGATGATGCAACATTTGTTTGAATTAAAAAACTGTATTCCATGATGCACAACAGCTAGGAACATAAATGAGAAAAACACACCAATGTATGTTCTACTTTTACCCAATGCACCGTTCTGAACTCCTCAATTTGTACAGTAGGATCTCTTTTTATAAAAGAAATCATTTTTTTACCAACAAAGCATTTGATAATACACATAGACTATTTTTTGTATTAACTATAAGATAAGTGGAATTTAAGGAAGTCAAATAGATTATATAATTACAAGAAAAAATGATCAATATAAATACTTTATGATGATTTATTTTGTTTCTAAAATAATTTATGCATCTTTAATTTTTTCAAAAGATGTCGTTTAAATTATATATATATTTTCGTCGCTGCTCATTTTTATAAAAAAAGAGGTCTCTACCCAAAGATGAAAACCCATTTGAATTTATTTTATATTTCAAAAATGCATTTTTATATGTTATATTCTTTTACCATCTTATATTTTATATTTTGATGCTTTAAGTGAAGGTAAAAAAATTCATGCTTTAAGTTTTGTACCTATCATTTCAGAAGAATATTTTTTTTTACCAATATTTCAGAACTATTTTTTATCTTTTTTGCCATAGGTTATTTTATGTAATAAAATAAAATATAAATACAAATAGAGTAAAGAGAGATAAACATATCTGATTATTGGAATCCCATCTAGACTGCTTAAATTTTCATATTTAATGAGCAATGATTTTTTATAAAAATTATTTTGATGGACACTAGACGTAAATAAAATATGATTTGTTGATCGTCATTGTTTTTTTTTAAAAAAAAAATCTAAAAAATATGTTATTTCAAAGGTTTTGGTTTCTCTACTTTAAAAAGTAGGAAGGGTGATTACCAGATCCCACCATTTAGATACTTTGGATTTTATTTTTTACAGAGGAGTTATGGAAGGAAAGAGGTGCAGGTGTTGACTGTTGAGTGTGAAAGAGAGAAAAGAGAGAAAACGTGGCACTGAGTGAAAGGGAAAAGTGATTGAAGAAGGAAAGGATGGGTCACTGGCAGACTGACAGTAATCACATGAGGAGAGAGTGTGTCAAAGTGAATAATAAGAAATTAAAAAAATAGGTTTAGCAGGGGTGGTAGGGGGAAGGAAAATGAAATGGGATGAAAAATAAAAATAAGAAATCAACTTTTAAATATATATATATATATATTATATAATTACACTGCACCTGCTAGCCTCGTGTGATAAAATAGTGATAGAGGCTTTCATTTGTATTGGAAAAAGGAAGAAGAAAAGGTGTTGAAGACTTTTCTCCCAAAAAAAAATAATTTCAAATTAAAAGAGTGCTACCTAAGCTACATGTAGGATGAAAGAGTCTAACATGAGTGACAGTGACGCATGGGGGCTTGGATCCTATCGTCATTAGCACACACTTAGTTTCTTATACATAAAAACAAAAAACAAAAAAAAAAAACAGAGGAGGGGGGAATAGTTGTACATATTTACACATCTACACTGTTCAATTTTTATTTAAATGATTTAGATTTAACATTTTTAAAAGTAATGATTTTATAAAAAAATTTGTTTTAGTCAACATAAAAAATAATCTATCAATTATTATTGTGCTTTAGAAAAGATTTTCTAATTAAAAAGTTGAGATCACAAGATGAGATCAGAAAACGTTTAAAGAGATATGAAAAGAATACAGAGAAAATAAATAATAGGAAGATTGGAAGATATGAAGATGATTTGATGGAAGGGTCATTTTTTAAAATAACTTGAATTAGTTCAATATCCCTAACTTTTAAAAGAAAAATAGTTCAATAGGTATAACTCAAATCTAAATTTTTATTAAGTTACTTCACTAATATTCACGGGGGAATAAATGCTAAACATGTATAGATTATCTAGATGTTACTACTTACTATGTAGACTATCTATATTGCGAAAAAGTAGTATTTACATAGTAAAATCATTTATTTCACTAACATTCACGTAGGGGATTTTATGCTAAACATGTATTAGTTGCGAAAAAGTATAATGTTTACATAATAAAATCTTGGTTGAAAATGTGTTTGTTGGATTAGGAGTATATATCTTATTATTATGCTCCCAGCTCAACGCACGGGGGACAAAATGCTATTATACATATAAAACAAAACATTCCCGCCAATTCTCCTTTCAATGTTAATTTCACATGGCTTACACAAGATTAGTCGACTTGTTACACAGATCACTATTTAGTCAAACCTTTCATACTTTCTGTACTTATTTTTTTTAATCAATAAGGACACTAATAATTTAATTACCTCAAAAGAGAATATGAGGATATGAGCACGACAAAAAATGTGCGCAAAATATCTAGGAAGGTTCATGTTTAATGCCATTTAGGTGTACCAAATTTTTTCTTAAATACGTCCTTATTTATAAGAAGCAAGTAAATAAGAAATGGAGTTGTAGGAAAAGAAAATATAAAAGAGAATGTAATATATAAAAAAAATGGGAATATCGAAAAGAATTAATGAGGGAAATTTGTAAAAACAAATTTGTCATACAAACAACCCAATATAAGCTCTTATACAAGATTTAACAAAGTAATTTTAATTTCATACTCTAATAAAAATATAGTGAGTTTGATTTATACATAATATAATAACTCTAGAAGAAATTGCTTCCGTGTTGAGTATATGCTCATTTTCCAATTTCAAACCCTTATAAAAAACAATCATTTTTATTATTATTATTATTATTATTATTTAAATTACTTGACATAATATGAATTTGTGATAAGTAGAAAATACTTGAAACAAAGCTATAAAAATATATTAAATGAATTATCATAAGTATACAATATCATTAACGTAATTCCCCCGTACAACGCACGGGAGGTTTTGCTCGTTATAATTTTAAAAGGTGTGCATCATATACACAACCATTATATCTCATTAAACGGTGCCGCATCAGCATTCACATGAGGCTCACGTTTTTGGTTTGGGCGCAAGAAAATTTGGAGGCATTTTGGGTGTTCCACAAGGAATCAATCCCCAAATTTCCTTCCCGGACAAGCTTCTTCTAGGGTATGAATCATCCCTAATCCTTCTTTCTTGATTCCCTATCTCCCCTTGAATCCCTCAAATTCAATCACTGAGCAAGGTCCTAGAATTCCCAATTTCTTCGAACCCTAAATTCGGATTCTCAATTTCAACTTTCTTCTAAACCCTAAAAATTCGATCCCTCATTCCATGGCTAATCCATCTTCTTCATCACACTCATCCAATTCCACCCAATTCACCTACTCCGACGGCTCCTACTTCCCCATGCCTTTCCATCTCCAGCAATCTTCTTCATCAACATCATCTCACTATGCTTCGCCTTACGTGGCGGCGTCACCGGCGGTTCCTATTCCTCAACCGCCTTCCGCCGCCGTGCCCGGCGTTTACTCTTATCCACAGTATCAGCAAGCACAACAGTTATTCCAACGTGACGCACAGACTATAACTCCCGAAGCCCTCGAGAATGTGAAAGCAGCCATTGCTAACAGCGAGATTGAGCACAAGGCGGAGACGAAAAAGAAAGCTGTTCCTCGTAAAGCTGCTGGGCAATCATGGGAGGATCCTTCGCTCGCAGAGTGGCCTGAGAATGATCATAGGTTGTTTTGTGGTGATCTTGGTAATGAGGTAAATGATGATGTTCTTTCGAAAGCTTTTTCGAGGTTTCCTTCGTTTAATATGGCTAGAGTTGTGAGGGATAAGCGGAGTGGGAAAACGAAAGGGTATGGATTTGTTAGCTTTGCTGATCCTTCTGACCTTGCTGTTGCTCTTAAAGAGATGAATGGGAAATATGTTGGGAATAGGCCGATTAAATTGTGCAAGAGTAAGTGGAAGGAGAGAACGGATTATGAAGCTTTTGATAAACACAAGAAACAATCTCGGAAGAAACCAAAGCCTTCCAAAGTGGGTGTCTTGCATTACTGAACGCCCTGCCAGGATTTGTGAAACTGGGACATCATGGAAATTGGACAAGGTGTATGTTTTATTTTGACGTTTAGAAGTTACGTTATTTCTGGTCTCTTACATTTTTAAGTTTTTTTTTGAAGTTTATGTGCGATGTTCTTAAATTGACTGCCCTTTTGTAACACTTTTAAGTCACACAGATGAGGTGAATATTTGGGAATAGAATTTGCATTGCCTGCTCTAATTTTGTGTCTTGGTTTGGGAGATTGCTGATTTGGTTTTGCCTACTGTTAAGCTGTCCAATTTTAAGGCAGTATCTTCTTGCTGGTGGGGTATGATTTCTGTTTCTTTTTGTCTATTATTTGTCCCTTGCTTTGATATGTGCTATTAAATCAACAAAGAGCGTAAGTTTCATCTCCTGATGTTGTCTTTTGAATAAGAATTGCATTAAATTGCCCATTTCAATTTTTGGTTAAAGGCAGAGAAGTTGTAGACATAGTTTCACACAATGGAAGCCAGCAGGGTGCTTGTGCAGATATTTCATCTAATCATACATAAGCCATAGTTTTGATTAAGTTGCAACTTTACTGTGATCTCTCACATGTCAGCAACTTACAAGGTTCATCTCTCATAAAAATGCATCATAGGAGTAACAGCTCTCACGTTGACTCGTGATATCTATCTTTGTCTTCAAAGTTCATAGTTCTAACTGTAGAGATGGCACTGTTCCAGTTGAACTACATTGATAAGCATGGTGCTTGAGATTCCGTGTAAATTCTGGAGGCTAATCGATTGTCATTGCCACTTAAAGCTGCAGTTAGAGGAGTCAAAACATGAAAATCACATCATTGGGTTTAAAAGTTAAGGATCCTTCTGATTTAAAAGTTAAAATGCATTCATGTGGAGCCGTAGGTCTCTTCTTGAACGGTTGCCCCCATTTTGTCTACAGGTTGGAATCAAGCAATGTGTATGGAGGAAGATGTGGAAGCCACCTGTTTTATGCATGGTTGGCTGAAAATGTCCATAACTATAAGCTTTGAGGTCAAAGAGAAATTACTTTAGGTTTTTTTTTTTTTTTTAACTTACTACATGATGTTTTTATTTCATTTAGGATTGGGTCTTTTTGCCTGGTGTTACGCCGGTTGTTGCTCGAGGGGTATTCACATTTGGCATATGACTGTTCTTATTGAGATTCTTGGAGATGATTCCATGCTACGATTTTGGTTTTTGGGCATGGTTAGAACTTAGAACATCTCAGATCATCACCTTCTCAAATTTGGAATTTCCCTATGTTTTCTACTAATTGCTACTCGTTTTTGTTTTTGTTTTTGTTTTCAACAAGTTTGATGAATGTTTGTTTTATATGCGCTTTAGTAATGTTAAGCCCGGCAGATTAAATTGGAGTAAAAGATTTCCCTAGTAAAAATACTAATTATAGAATGATCATAAAAAAGTCAATTTCTAAGTTTAATAAATTTAATTTGTCTAAATAAAAATTGTTAAATTTGAATTGTAGATATGCAAGCCACACTCATATATGAATTTCTTACAACCTCTGTATTCATTTATTTTTAATAGAACTATGGATAATTTTCCTTTAAAATAACATATAATATGATAGAGTCCTCTTTTTTGAAAGAAAGTTCACATATAACGATATAATGAGGTATTTCGGGTGAAAATTTATTTTTTGCGGTTAAAATTGTATGGTTTTGGTTCCTTGTTTTGATGATACTACTGTTACTACCTCAATATTAATAATTCCTTGTTAGAATGATTCGGAAGCATCTACTTTGTGAAAATTGTTAGAATGATTCGGAAGCATATACTTTGTGAAAATTTGGCCGAACAAACACACTACCACTAGCATTTTACAATTTTTTTCTTTGATTAACACAACTTTTGACCCTTAAACTTTCACATAATTGTGGTTTTGATCCTTAAACTTTAAAGTCGGTGGTTTTGGTCTTTGAACTTTAGGTCAATTTTAGATTTTGTCCCTGAATTTTATGCTATTTATAACTATTAGACCCTGATTTTTCAAGTTCTTTTTAAAATTCAGGTATCAAGATCAAAATTGATTGAAAGTTTAAGGGCTAAAACCATCGATTTTAAAGTTCAGGGATTAAGACCAAAATTGATCGAAAATTCAAGGACCAAAACCACCGATTTTTAAGTTTAGGGACCAAAACCAAAATTGACCAAAAGTTCAATGACCAAAATTTATATTAACCCTTTTCTTTATATCCGGTATTTGTTTTTGGGGGGCTACTAGGCACTATGAATAATCCCTTAAAAAAAATTAGAACAACCTCATTTTGGTCTTGTTAATTTTTGATGGACATTTTAAAAAAAAAAGTTCTATTTATTTTATTATTTATTCGGAAAATGTAAATATCACTCCGATGAGGTCCAAATGTATCAAATAAGACGAGCTGGACTCTCATCTCATCCTTCAGCCTATAGGCTATAGCTGTTTCGTGCCCAAAAGGAAAAGTGAAGATAAAAATGAATGGATTACTCTCTCCAGCCTAAAGCCCAATAAATAACATCCAATTCAATAGTGTCTGAATGTCTTCAGTTACTCGCTTGCTTCTCTGACCAGCGATTACTCTCTTCCATACGCCAGCTACTCTTGAACTTGAACGCAGCTATGGTGGTTGCCACTCCTTCCTTAAGCTTTGCTCTCAACAGAACTATGTTTTCATCGCCAAATTCTTCTCGAATTGGAGTCCCTGTACAAGCGGTATACAACAATTCTTCTTCTTCTGCCTCCGTAAAAACTTCTCTCTCCACCAACTTCATTGCTCCTTTTGTCGGCGGCAGCGTCTCTACCCTATCCTCCCCACACTTGCTTCGACCTCCTTCTTTGAATCCTGAATCATTTCGTCATTCTAAGGCCAAAAGGGGCATCGTTACTATGGTAAAGTTTTCAACTTTGATTTTTTTTTTTTTTAATTGACGTTGTTGTCGCTTGCGTGGTTGGATGAGATTTGGACGGCAATTGCATCAATTCTTTTTATTTTTCTCATAAACTGTAATACTTAATAACTTTTTTGCTGATTATGGGTATGGCTGGTTCATTGGTACTTAGGATTAAGCTTCTTCATTGCGTAGTAATAATTGAGTATTTGATCCTAGCGGTTGGTTTTATTTTGCCCATTGCCAGATGCATAAGTGTGATTTTAGTAGACACTGCATGAGTTAAGGTTTTAGGATGTGGAAGGGTAACTATCCCACTTTTTTGAAATGGAGTCGCATTCATTGTTAATAGAGGTTCTAAGCGAAATTGTGGTTATAAAGATCAGTATCAGCTACTTCGGAAATGATTGGATCGGCTCAGTACCGAATGCAACAGCATTCTGCTATTTGTTTTTGTCAATATAATCCAAGAAATAATTTTAACGATCACTTTTAGCTGTTTTGATTATTATTTTCTTTACAAATGGGTAACAATGAGAATCAGCAGCCAGTCTAAAATTTCGGCATAATGCTCTTTCGTAAATATAATCATATTCAGAACTTGAAAACAAAGTAGAAACTCAATCATCTTTTGAATGAAAACTGAAATATTCCTATATATATATATATATATTTTGTAAATCAAGCGCAGGTCTGGATTCTGCAGCATTTGGAGTCTGGAGTGATTTCATATGACTGGTTTTAGATGTTCTGACTCATGTAATGAGGGTAAATAGATTGCAATATGTGACATATGTGGTCTGTGATCCATTGGTGTCTTGAATTTTATCAGAAAGCTTAGGCCTTGAGGGGATAATCTTTGTCTTCATATTGTAATGGTATAGGACTCAGGACTGTTCTTGTGGCCTTTTCTTTGTTTTAAGCACTAATTTTCTTTAGTAATGTCTACATTGTTTCTGCTTGTTTTCCTTGTGTTCCTTGGTTGAGAAGGATATTTTACTTTCCCTTTTAATTTGTCATCCTTCTCCCCTTGTAAATTTTCTTTTGTCATGTCCCCTCATAGTGATGGTTGTTGCATCCCAAATACAATTGCATATTTTATATGATTCCTATGAGGTTTAATGTTGTGCACACATATTTTATGTTAGAGGAAAGTAACAGATAAAACATATTTGGCTTGTTACAGCGCCATATATGCTATCAATGTAACTCATGCTGGTTTTTTGTTCTTGTTTGTGTATGGATAGGTTATTCCTTTTTCAAGAGGAAGTGCATGGGAGCAACCTCCACCAGATTTAGCTTCTTACTTATACAAAAATCGTATTGTGTATCTGGGAATGTCTCTTGTTCCTTCTGTTACAGAGTTAATTTTGGCTGAGTTTCTTTACCTTCAATATGAAGATGAGAAAAAACCCATTTACCTGTACATAAACTCCACTGGAACAACCAAGGTAAATGGTGCTTTGTATATGTTCAGCTTGGTATAGTGTTTCAAACCCATGCAACACCTCTCTAATAGTTTGATGAACAAAGTTTTTTTTTTTTAAAGGAAAACATAAACAAATTGATATTACTGTCTGCTTTTGACTTACCGTAATTTGATTCCAAGCCTTTACAGAGGCATTTTTCTTAAAACTGTCGTTGGTACTTTTTCTCCATGATATGAGAAATCAAAGGTTATGTTTGAACATGAAGAGTTGCATTATAATGAAGAGCAAATATTAAATTCAATTATCATTGATTAGAAATCAAATAAGATGAACGTTTATTTCATTGTTCCCCCCTCTTGCATTGAGAGAGTGAACCACTGTGAAAACTTCTGTTAGAGAGCCTACCTTTCTGAGTTAGCCAGGCTGCATGCCCCAAAAATTAATTCTTCTTGTAATTGAGAAGTGCAATGATGTCGTGCTATCCATGTAGATGATCCCATCTAGTGGAATAAAGCTAAGGTTTGTTGTTGCTGTATTTAAGATTGACCTAGTATATTGGATTTTGTGATTAAACAAGCTAGAACTAAGGTTGTCAATGCTTTTGAGACTTTAAAACAATGATAAATTTAATCTGTTGTCTTGCTGGTTTCTGCTTTCCATTGGTAGAGGCTGAAGGATACCAATAACCATTTCTCTTGACTTAATTCTAGTGGTGGCTGAAATCTTCGGATTTCTGACAATGGAAACAAGTTATTTGGTAGTTCTTAATTACTAAATCTACTCTCAAATATTAAACACTAATAACTTACTCACATAAACCAATAAAATTAGTTATTGGTTAAAGTAACTTAATTTGTAGTAATTTTTTTTTTAAATTTATCATTTATTTATGGTTGGCATTTCTCATTGTGATGCCAAATTTCTCTCTCATGGTTTATTTAATCTAGGGCATTTCAGGAAACAAACATTTAATGACCTAAAGAGTGCTTATATTTTTGGACCACCAAAACATCCTAACAAGTGTCTTATATTTGAGACTAGAGGAAGTACAGGAGATGGCATTTAAGCAATTATTAATACTTGCCTTCATCATAGCTCCTTTTCCTTGCAAATGATTCTTATAAGATTCTAGGATAATTTACCTTTATTTCTTGTGACAGAATTATGTTACCTTAGTGTCCATGAAATGTGGTTTTTCAATATAATCCTTATTCCTTCTTTCAGGGTGATGTGAAGTTGGGTTATGAGAATGAAGCACTTGGAATTTACGATACTATGAGGTCATCATTCCCTTATTTTCTCTATGATCTTGCATTTTATATTTTTCAGTGCTCTTTGAAACTGTATTGTAGTTTTTTTTTAGAACATCTTGCTAATAGTGGGTTTTGAAGAGAATTTTTAGTCGGGGTCAATTGTTTTAAGGCAGCATTTTTGTAAATTTTTAAACTATTATAGCCCATTGCCTGAGTTAATCATGATTCATTAATCCTATATGTTTAGCTTAACCACCCAACATTGGAGGTGATTGTGAAGTGATTAATTGTGGTTTATCGTGATCTCTCTAAATAAAGTTGCAATAAAAGTTATGTCCATGGAATTTTCATTACATTGTTTATTACTTCCCCTTCCTTTCCTCAAGTATATGGTCCGATTGACCATGTCTATCACCAAGTTTTGCCTATCAAGGTCCTGATGTCTTACATAGATGCTTTTGACTGCTGATTTATCTGGATTATTATGTCTACATTTAAATGTTGTGAATTGTGATCAATAATTTTTCATTTGTATGATGCAATGTTTTTATGGGTAAAAGTGCAATGAGTACCCTAAAGTATTCACCCGAACCTATTTTTTGGGGTCCAATTAGCGCCCTAAAGTATTTTGAGGTGCACTCAGCACCTTAAAATATTTTTAGGGGTAATCAATTTGTACTGTCCTTTGCTGCTTTTTTTACGTGGCAAAATAAAGAAGATGACGAATGTTAAAAAACAGATGACATATTGACATTTGTGATTATGTTAGTGAGGTTTAAATTGCTCTATATTTAATACTTTAGGGTGCTGATTACACTAAAAAATATTTTAGGGTGCTGATTGCACTCCAAAAAATAGTTTGGGGTGTTGATTGCACCTCCGAAAATAGTTTGGGGTGCTAGTTTATCCTTAACCCTATTTTTGTTAGTGCATCAATTATTGTTTTTCTTCCCTACACCCTAGCCCACCTAGTGAAAAGAATTGCCTTTTTCTTGTCTTGCTTTGGCCCTATCTTGAAGACTTGCCTGTAGAAAGTTTGTGCTTATGAATTTAGCTGACTTATGCTACAGTTATATCCAACCTCCCATTTTTACTCTCTGTGTTGGTAATGCTTGGGGAGAAGCTGCCTTACTTTTGTCTGCTGGCGCTAAGGGAAACCGTTCTGCTTTACCATCATCAACAATAATGATCAGAGAGGTTCACACTTTTCTTGTTCTTCGTAGAATTTAAGCTATTGCTTCTCTTATTTTTCATCCAAACAACATAACTGTGTTTACCTTGTTAATTTGCAGCCGATAGCAAGGTTTCAAGGTCAGGCAACCGATGTTGACATTGCAAGAAAAGAAGCAAACATTGTGAAGAAAGAACTGGTTAAAACCATAATCATTTCGTTATATTAAGAGTAGAGTGGGCCATTGCATTTGCAAAGATGAGCTGCATAGTTCATGGCTGTTGGATAGTGTAGCTTCCTGCACTTTTGTAATGTTTTTTTGATATATCTGCCTGCGTTTTGGGTTATTTTGTGTGTTATGATGGTTACTGCTTTATAAAACTGTCTGTGTGCATGTGTGGTTGGTGGGTGGGTGGACCTATTTTGCATGCATGGGTAGGTATGGGAATGAGTGTGCGATGCTGGCATGTGTCCATGCACGTGTGCATGTATCAAATACAAATCTATTATCTGTTAATTATTCTAACAATTTGTAATTACACCTTAATTCCGTTTTGAAGGTTAAGTTATATGCTTTGAATATGGGAAAAACAATTGAGCAGATTGAAGCTGACATTCAGCGTCCAAAGTATTTTAGTCCTAGTGAAGCTGTTGAGTACGGAATCATAGATAAGGTTCTTACTATCCAAAAGTTAGATTTTTTTTTATTTCATTAATTTGTTGTGAAAAATGGATATATCATCTTCTACAGGTACTGTACAATGAGAAGAGCCCTGAGGACCGTGGAGTTGTGTCTGACCTTAAAAAGGCAAAACTTATTTGACTTGGAGAATTTGAATTGTTTTCTCTTGGAGTTGATAGGTAAAGCACACGTTATAATTACCGTATTAACTACTTATTTTACATTCCTAGATTGAATTACTTTTGTAAATAAGAACTGTATTATCAGAAAAGAGTAACCATTTCATTATAATTGACAACTCTTTGATACTTTGGGGATTTTCAGTATTCCATTGCCATTTTACAATTGTTGTGTTAGGAAACGTTCTAGAACTAAGATTGGTCAATGAGGTGGTCGCATAATATTACATTTACACTGGTTGGCATTGATAAACAATAACCTGTGGGAGAGTTATTATTTGGCTATTTCTGGCCTATTACTATTGCAGCTATGAGTTGATGTTGTATAATCAAACTTAGAAGATAGTCCAATTTATTATGGCTTTTCTAATGTCATGGGCTTAATAAATTTTCCACAATTTATCATCTAAATATCAAGATTCTGACAGTGACATTCGCAATCTCTCTGGTTTCCATTCTTTTCTATTCCACTACTAGGTGCAGGCTTTGGTAGGTGCTCAAATGGGAAGAGAGCAATTGCTAGTTCTTTTCATGGCCATAAAATTTATGCAATTATTTCTCCCCAACAAGTTAGAAGGGACACGTAGAAAATGAAGTTAGCTAAAGTTCCTGCGGGGTCTGTTTTGGTGCTTTGGCTTACACCTTGCATTTTCTTTTCCTGATAATTCAGCTATGAGCACTATAGTTCAGATCAAGAATGATTGTATTTTGTAGGTAGGCTTTTTTTTTTTATTGTTATTGTTGGTTTGTTTTAGTTTTGTCTAGCAACTTCTCTGATTGTTTCAAACACGTGTTGAAGGCAGATGTGAGGTGAGGCATTACAATTGTGAACCTTGCACATATAATTGCACTTTAGCCTGTTTTAGGGCCCTTTTGCATTATGTAATATTAGTGGTATGACCCCATGGATGGATAGTGATGTCATTATCCTTGCCCATTGATATAGAATGTTAAAAAATACAAAAAGAAAGTGTTGTTTCAATCATCTATCGGAGTTTGCGCTTAGTGTGATATGTCTGTTGAAATAGGGCATGAAATTTATTGTGCTTGTAAACATGCCTCCAACCTCAAAAACCACGTCTTGGCATCCTAAAACTGAGTTTTGGTGGTAGACATGATTTCAAACATGCCATGTACTCCTTTCTATCTACAATGTAAGTCACCTTGCCTAATATATTGAAATCAAGAAATGACAGTTATTCATTAAGTTTGTCTTAAATTAGAAAAATTTCCCAAGTTCACCCGTTTTTGATGAGTTGAAGAAGTGGAAGAGATACAATGAGTTACATTTAAGCATTAATTATGAAGGCAACATTGACTAATAAACATAAATTATTCTTCAAATAACTTATCGTGGATTAAAAAAAAAGCTAAAAGTAACTTATATTATTATATTATGGGTAGGAATATTAAATTGTATAGTTTAAAATGCTTCAAATTTAGCATTGTTGAAATATGGTAAATTATTCAAAATAAAAAAGTTGCAGCACTTGTGTTATGGCGTCAGGTGAAATATATGAGCACTGTTATAATAGTATCATTTACACTCAGAACATGATTAATACGAGGTTGAAAGCTATATTTCCTAATCAAGTACATGTTTTTATGATTACCAACCACTCAAAAGTAACAAATATGGTAAAATTGAAATATGAGGAGCACTGAATATATATCTTTAGTTAGTGGGAAATACTCAAGAATATTAAACATGCAACACATAACATGTGTCCTTAACACCTTATTTATAATGCTTGAAGGGCCCTACTATTAATTTTGTAATGTAATCTAGCAGATGTTGACATTCCCCTTATGTTTTGTGCATCTAATAACCATTAAGGGTAAAAAAATCCATCTTTTAAATTAGGGTTCATATACAATCATATCATTGTATTGTATAATATTATAGGTGTATCATTTAGGAGAATGTAAATAATTCGCTTAAGAAATTAGGTAGATATAGTGTATTTGTACTTGTATTCGTAAAAGCATAAAGAACTTCATATTTATAATGTTTAATTTTTTTTCTTTAGAAAAATGAGAATGTATAGTGTTTTGATAAGAACAAAGTGTGAGTGTGATTGTACTGTTTGCATCAACAAGTGCAATCTCTTATGAGGAGGTTCCAAGTGGGCGGCCTCCATTAACAATCACCTACCACCTCCTTTCCAATGCCTGTTTTACGTTTGTTCCTTTCATCCCCACAACACTACTTTATTGTTCCCTCATTATTTTTTATACATAAATCTTATTAAATGATAAGAATATTATGTATAAATGAAGAAAATATCTTTTTAAGAGATTATCAATACTCAATGGGAAAATCACTTGATGCAAATGGTAGTCAAGCGATGGACAAAATACGAGTTAATGGGCTTTAGATTTTTTTTAAGATTTTCTTAATTTTTTGGTAAATTAGATTTTCTCATTCTCATTTGTTAATTAAATTATTGTTTCTACATTTGACTTGGTGTAGAGATATTAGAGCCATAGTATAGTAAAACTCCGTCCATCTCAATTTTTTTATATTTTAGTTCATGTATACATATTAAGATACTTTTTAAATAGGCTAGATTGTAAGCAAAATGGACGGATATGTCGACTAAATGTTCTTATTTTTTTTATTTTCTAAGAAAACACATGAATCCCAACATAGAACAAAACTTAAGTACATTTGATTATATCTAGATACAACCTATTCTCTAATTAAATGATCAAGTAGAAGAAGAAAAAAGGGAAAATTAATTTCAGGTCCCTTGTAAGAGACTTAATTAAGATGAGGTTCCATGAAATCACCTAATTAATCTGAGGTCCCATTAAGTAATTATTGCAGGCCAAAAAGTTGTTATCGTAAGGTCATAAGTTGTTACAGATCAAGAGTGATTTTCAGGCCATAAGTTGTTATGGCAGGTCAAAAAGTTGTTATGGCAGGTCAAAAAGTTGTTATTTCAGGCCAAAAAGTTGTTAGTGAAGGCTTAGTCACTAACAACTTTTGACCGCACAATAACAACTTTTTGGCCTGCCATAACAACTTTCTGGTAGGTACCTCAGATTAATTAGGTGATTTCATGGGATCTCATCTTAATTAAGTTCCTTACAAGGTACTTAAAATTAATTTTCCCCAGAAAAAAGCCTCGCGTATATATTTAGATTTGATTAGAGAATACATACTAGCAAATGGGCATAAGTCTTCTCCCTGTTTTATCAACAAAACAAACGAGAAAAAGTTAATAAGTTCAACATGTCAAAAGTTTTTTTTATAAATTACTATTAAATATATAATTAAGTAGACGTTGGTTTTTCTTTTTTTGGCCAAAGTAGACGTTGGTTAAACATAAAAGAATTGCAATAATGTCGATCGTTAGTTAAACATAAAAGAAGTGCAATAATGTCGATCATATGAGATGTATTAGATAATTAGTCTCACATCGGAAAGATTGAGATGTTGATTAAGAGTATATAATATTGGGTTGAGTCCCAACACATTGGCTTAAGCTTTTGTGATGGAAAGGCAACACCCAACATATATATATACAATTAATCCATATTTCAACAAGATGAACTCACACACCCAACACCAAATGATAGGAAAGTATAAAAGATCTAACCCAACAATTTTGGATGCAAATACTACTACAATCACTCTCATTACTAGCCTAATAATTAAAATGATAATACAACAGTCTACAACGAGCAGCAAAATGAAAATTATGTCAAAACACAATTACAAAGTTGATAAGCATGACCTGAACAAACTAAAACACTTTCTAAAAATTCCTTGTACTGCGACACCACATAATGAAGATTCATCAATAAGAAATTGCTGAATCTTATGCCACCAACTACACGTTAGAAGTTATAACTTAATTATTAAACTAATATGGATTAGCAAACATGGTTTTTGTAAAATTATTTTCCAAGTATTAAAACAATTTGGAGTTTTGCTCCGACAAATCAGTGAGGGCTGAAGAGCCAATTGCATGAATTTATTAATTAGTATTTGACACTAGGAAAACCCATACATATCCTTTTCAGATAGTGCGTTACAACCAAACGTGGCTGCTAGCTAGCTAGGAGATATTTATCATAAGCTTGTCAATAATCCCCTTATTTATAACTTAATCAAGGTCTTTGATTTTGACTTTACCTTCTAATGATCAACTTAATTACCAGTACAAACACATGTCCTAGTTTCACACCCTCATAACAATTAATGGCTTTGGCCTGAGGTTTTGAAATATATTTCCTTTCGTTCTTACCTCTTTAACTTGTGGTTTTGACCCAACAAATATTTTGGATAACGCTAGAATGTATTCAAAAGGTATCATCAAATTAAAACTATTATTTATATTAATGGGTTGGTTCAAAAGTTATCCATTTCTCTTTTCGAGAATCTGATGAGGAAAGCATATAGAGGATTTACACTGAGATCTAATGAGATATAATACTCGTGGTCTAAGATTAGAAATATTTTCAGGATTGCTTCTTCTTGTTTACAGTTTCTCTGTTCTACATACGTGTTTGAGTACTATAATATCCAGTTAATTATAATAATACTTCACTAAAAAATGGGGATATGACAGATATATTTTAAGTGAATATAAGGAATGTAAGTATTACAGTTATGCTTGTAATGAAAAATAAAATCTTTGGCAAGAGAGCGAGTAAAGTTTGTAAGTTCTGCCAAAATGTGCCCGCACGAGCTTAAAGGTAAGAATTTGCTTTTTCATTACTATGTATATATTTCGCTTTTGGCTTATAAATTTCACAGAATAAAGATCCCAACAACTACAATTAAAGCATGTAAAGGTTAAGAACTTTAGGTTTGCCTAATGAAATGTTAAATAACTATACAACATGAATAGTTCCTACCATTAATGAGATCCAGAGTATATACCAGTACCTTTTTCTTTTTCTTTTTTGATGGAAAGATCCCCATCAGGATTTTATTTAGACATCCTTTAAGTTTGTGTGGGTTCATGAATATTCCCAGGAAAAATCTGCAATAGTACATATTAAGTTAGGCGATTTGGCATTATATAATATAATGTCTCATCCACAGGTAGGAATCAAAGACCAAATCTTGTGCATCAAAAATAGCAGATAGATGGCGTAACTGATGACCAAGTTGTTTTTTCTAGTAATAATAAAGCGATCACTTGGATGTATATTTTAATGGCCTAGAGAGTTCAACATATTTTAATTAAGGTCTATTATATTCCAATTATATTATAGTGGTATATTAAGAGAGCTAACTAATGCCATGTTAATTAGTGTGTACATGCATGTACCCATAATTATTGTTCTAATAATCCAATCCTGAGCTGAGAGTGTGAGTGGAAGAAAAAGTTGAATATGCCACTTCTTGAGTGGCCTGTACGCACAAGGCCTCTACTATAAATACCACCCTACATCTTTGCTTTCTGACACACAAACTCATTTCTTGTTCGATCACATTTCTTACTTATCTTGCATAGAATTCTTGATATAAATTTGAGTGATTTGAATTTGGCATTGAGAAATGGAACTTCATTCTAAATACCATGTAGGGCTTGTGTGTGTGATGTTGCTCTTACCTGCACTATGTACCTCTCAAGATTTTACATCCTCCAGAGCTACCTATTATGGTAGCCCCGATTGCTATGGAACTCCAAGTACGTCACCCTCCTTTTCTCTCAATCCATGACATCTTTGCTTCGTTCTGGACGTAGCTCTGTGTGTGCATGTGTGTGTAGCTTGCATGAGTTTGATTTGGTGTTTTTTTTAACCCAAAACCAAATAAACTCCTCCGTACGTGTGTGTATTTATATATGCCAGCAAATAGGAACTTTTTTAGTTGGCCAGGCACATGGCTTTTTTAGTTTTTTACTTTTTGTAAGGAGAAAAGCTCGCTCACTTTTTTCTGATGAATGCCACTTGTAAACTAGTAGGGGTCCACTATTCACTAAGCAGATACGTGCTTATTACACTAACGGTTTTCTAGTGTATTACACACACACACACACACGAGTTAATTTATTAATTATGGAAAAATGAATGATATATTTATGTTATATATGTGATCAGGGGGAGCTTGTGGATATGGCGAATATGGCAGAACTGTAAACGACGGGAGTGTTGCAGGCGTCGCAGGCCTCTGGAAGAACGGCTCTGGATGTGGTGCTTGCTACCAAGTATGTGTGTATATAACTATATATATGTAGATTTTTTTTTTTAATATAGATTTAAAACTTACAATTTCACACTTAAGAAAGCCTTAAGAAACGTGTTTGGAGTGGGTTTGTTCAAAATCGGACACACACAGTACCTCTACTCCATGTGAGGCCTAATTGATTAATCTGAAGATATATCAAGGAAATTAAATAAACTACTTAATTATATCATATATATATGTTACATGATACTTTTAAAATTTTTATATCTATCATTATATTATATATCAATTTAAAAGTGAAAAATTAATTTGGAGAAAAATGATTAATACAAAAGTTAAAATGAAAAAAAAAATCTTATAGATTGTATAGAAGCAAAAAGTCAATTTCATTTAGCTTTTATATTTAGTACGAGGGATTGTCTATCATAATTCATAGCACACTCCAAATGAAAATATTGGCGGTTTGGATTAGTATTTGAAAAACACGCTCATACAAGCCCCCAGACAAAAACTTATCTCACATACTTACTTCCTACACCGGAAATCACAACGTAAAGCAGCTGCTATCACGAACCTAAACATATAAATTATGATGGAATAACATATTGCAATATTTATTGGATATTGGATATAGGTGAGGTGTAAGAACCCACAAGTTTGCGACGAATATGGAACATACGTGGTGGTGACAGACTATGGAGAAGGAGACAGAACAGACTTTGTGATGAGTCCACGTGCCTACGCACGAATGGCCAGAAATCCTGACGCATCAGATGAACTCTTCAAATACGGCGTCGTAGATGTGGAATACAGGAGGATCCCATGCAGGTATGGGGGCTACAATATAGTGTTCAAGGTAAACGAACACAGCTCATACCCAAACTACATCGCCGTCCTTGTTTTGTTCGTGGGTGGCCAAAACGACATCACAGCCGTTGAAGTTTGGCAAGAAGATTACAAAGAGTGGAGGCGCATGAGGAGGGCTTATGGAGTGGTGTTTGATGCTGAGAACCCGCCACGTGGCGACCTGTTCCTCAGGTTCCAAGTTAGCGGGCGAGGGGGTGTCTATTGGGTTGAGTCCAAGAATGCCATTCCAAGTGATTGGAAGGCTGGAGCTGCTTATGACTCTGAAGTTCAGCTAGATTAGATCCCATCTTTGTTGTCCTGCACATGCATCACCACCATCCATCTCTCTCTATGTAGTGTTTAGTAATTTTACTCTTTAACTTGTTGGAGTTGATGTTGTGCCTCCTGCAATATGATTGGTGGCCTTCTAGCTACTGTTATGATTATTAGTGTTGGATTTATATATGAATAAAGAGACCTCCTTGTTAACCTATATTTGCCTATGAGGGGTTAGTATTGTACTTGCAATGTGCAAAGGTTGCTTTAATTAATGAATGAGGCAGATAAAAATCATAAGAGTGTTCTTTTTAGTTCTCACCTAACTATTCTTACAATGACATTTGAAACATATATAAAAGAATCCATAATGTTCATTAACATTAGTAAAACAGATGGAAACCATGCGAGGGTGAAATGGAAGCAAAGGGCCCATTTCATTTTGGGTATTCTAGCAATTTAGGGTGTGTTTGGATTGAGCTTATGAGAAGTGACTCTTTTTCAAAATGATTTTTTCAGAAGTAAGATTGGATAAAAGTCAAATTGTGTGAAGTGATTTATATTTGGATTTGTGATGATAGAAATGACTTTTTTTCAATCTGACTTTTAGAAACATGTTTGAATGATTATTTTGAAAAGCAATTTTAAATGAAAAATTACTAAAAATGGCATTATTATTATTATTATTAAATAATACATATATAATATGCATATATTCTTTTTTTAATCAAATTGACAAGAGTTACTCTTGGGGTTCTACAAGAAGACACAAACCAACACCAGCTAGCTCAAATCTTGGCTTAGGTCAGCCAACATTTGATCCGAACAAAAAGCTGGGGGAACCTGAATAATATACAGCTCATTGTTCGACCTAAAAGCTTCCTTAACTAAGTAGTCCGCACAGTGCATACTCTCTCTATGAGAATGAGATACTTCCATATCCCATCCTGAGAATAGGAGAGATCTAATATCCTGAATTTCTTCCCTGAAGGGATGATGATGTCCTTGCTCTGTGAGTAGCAGATGAAGTGCTTCAAGGGAATCAATGTATAATTTTACCTTTTGGAACCCTTTGATCTTACACACTTTCAGCCCAGCGTGAATGGCTGATAACTCCGCTGCTATTAAGCCGAGTGCATGCCCTAAAAACTTTTGGAATCCACATATCCAGGCACCTGTACTACTGCGCACTATTCCTCCACATGCCGCTACCATTGATTGCTTGAATGCCGCATCCACATCAACTCTTACATAATCTGCAGGTGGGGGTTTTCATTTCTCGTCCAGTCTGGTCAGCCGTAGTGAAATCTGAAATGATACTCTTATAGTGACCAGCTTCTACTTCTTTGTGAAGATGATGTAGACACTTCTGTACAATTCTCTCTGATATGTCATGGGTTGCTTCAAATGACTGTCTGCATATGTTTTTCCATAAGGTCCAGCAAACCATTCCAAACACTTTCAGCCAAGGCCATCTGGATACTCTCCTTCCTCCCGGGTCATGCTTTGTATTCCAATCCAGCCACACCTGTAAATTACCAGAAAAGAAAACAACAGTGTTTAAAGGATTAATGAAAGAGCACCACACACGTGATGCCAACTCGTAGTCTCTCAGTGTATGTATAAGTGTTTCCTCACTATGACACTCAAAAGGACACTCTTTGTTTTCTCTTAATTTCCATTTCGCTCTAAGGGAATTTGTTGGAAGTCTCTCATGGAACACTTGCCACATGAAGTATTTTGCTCTCTCGAAATAGGCCAACACCATATCTTTTGCCAAGGCTAACCACTAGATCCCTCCTCCCTTTTAACTACTAGGGCGTATGCTGATTTGATGCTAAAATTTCCATAAGAAGATCCTCTCCACCAGAACTTATCCTCTTCCACCATTAAGGGTGGTTTAATGTTCATAATTATGTCCACCACCCAGACTAGTAAAAAGGTTCTCCATCTATCCATATCCCATTCTCTACTTGCTTTCACAAATCCTATAATTGATTCCTCTGGATTAATGTGCTCTAGATTCTGGTGTACATAGTGCATTAAAGGCTGGTCTAAAGGAGTCCACAAGTCCCACCAAGCATTTGTAGTTTGCCCATTGCAAATTTTCCTCCCCAGTCCTTTCTTAAAGGTATCCCAGACTGTCGTAATGGCATTCCATACTGCTGATTGATTTCTTCTCTTCTTTATCTCTGGTATTCTACCTTCACCACATTCATATTTCACCTTTAGCCCCTGAACCCAAGGGCAGTTCCCCTGGTTTAGTAGTCCCCATCATAGTTTCATGATAAAGGCCTTATTTTGGGCTATAAGGTCCTTTATACCGAGTCCACCCTCTATCTTCTCTCTCTTTATCTTGTCCCATGCAATCAGGTGCATTTTCCTCCCTCCTTCTCTTTGGTTCTAGAAGAAATTTTTGCTCAGTTTATCAATCTCCTGAAGGACACTGATAACTCTTGGAATTCATGTATTTACAGCACATTTTCCTTGAGGTTTTTATTCAATCATTTATAATTTTTGGATACTCAAGATAGAAAAATGTTCATTTGATTTTGGTTGCACATTATTGTTCATTTGTGTAGATTTTAATCATATTTCTAGTTAGTTGCTTATGTTGTTTTATGTAAATATTGTAGGAATATTTTGATATAATAACCAAGGGATCCCGGATTAAGAAGAACACTTAAAAAGGGTAGAAATTGGGGTTAGAAGCTGAAATTTCAAGAAAAAAAAGGGAAAATACGAGTTTCTGGACGAATTGTAAAAATTACATAAAAGGACCTCGAAATTCCCAAATTACAGATTAGATTCCCGAATTTCCAAAATTACAGACAGGTCCCAATTCACCCTTGGCTCGCCGCGGCGAACCCACGGCGAGCCAAAACCCCCAAAAAGAGGCAAAAACGATCATAGTTCGCCGTGGACTTCGCTACGGCGAACGAACTGCTCTGCTGCGCGCTTTTTGACAAATTTAAGTGATATAAAAGCTAGGGTTTCGAAGGAGCTCGACATTCTTCGACTTCTGGGCATTCTTGGGGGTGTTTTGCTCTGCTAGGGCTTGGAGCTTGGTGGGGATTTAGCTTGGGCTTGGAGCTTCGAAGAGATTTGGGCTTCCTCTCTTGGTTTATCTCTTCCATCTTCATTCTCTTCTCTTGTTTTGTTTTGTAATGTTGTATATATATGCTCCCATGGAGTTGTAGAACATGAGTAGCTAAAATACTTGTATTCTAGGATTATTTTGAACCCTTGTATGGATTGATTCTTGATTCCTCCTCTTATGTTGTGATTAATGATATCTATGTGCTTATTTTACTCTTCTCCTAATGCTTCTAAGTGCTTGATCACCATTTAGATGTTGGGTTCACTTGATTGATGCTTGAGAGGGCTAGATTGAGTGTAGAACTTGGGTAAAATAGTGCAAGAACCTGAAGTTTGCATGAATGGCTGGTTTTGTTGGTAAGATAGAGATATATTTGCTAGCCTTGCATAGTCACATTAGGGTTGGAGTATGATAATTGGGTTTTATTAACTTGTAGCAAGAGATTGTGCAATTAATAAGACTAAACACTTGTTCTTGACTTGAGAGAGCGTTTACAAGTACTCTATGAACCCTAGATTAGCACGTGGTTTTGTTGAGAGCTTCTTTGAGGGGAGGTTAATTGAGTTTTAAGAAGTACAAGGGGGATAGATAATCTTAGGACCCTGACAAATCTCTGATTTGTATGATTTTTATATGCTTAATTGGAGGCAATTAACATGATTAAGATGCAAGTTTGGTCCAATAATGCTTAATTGAATGTCTCAAACTCTCAAGTAAAGTGAGTGTTAAATTAGGATTAATTAGCCATAATTGTAGATTAATTGCATTGATTAATTTATAGGGCTATTTGATCTTGGTTTTGTCTTATTTTTACTTACAGGGTCGTGCAGGACCAAAGATCGGATACCGGGCGAAGAAGAAAGGCTTTTCAAAGGGGCAGAGAAGAAGAGAGTTCGCTGCGGCCTCGCCGCGGCGAACAGACGGCGAGAAGGCACCCCAAGAGGCAGAAATGAATGCACCTCGCCGCTGCGAGATTACGGCGAGAAAGCCAGAAGAGCCGCGGCGAAGTAGACTGTGAACTACGCGTCTGCAGAATTTCAACTCGCGTTTTTCAGGCCCAATCCGGATCTAACTCATTACCCACTCACTTGACCCGACTTAGGGGACATAAAACACGAAATACACACCCCATTAGGGAAGATTTTGAGTCCCAAAACCCTAGCCCCCCATTTTTCTCTCATTTCCTCTCATCTCCATCTTCATCTTTCTCACTTCTTTCCACCCAAATCCATGTCCTCTTTCCTTCCCACCTTGGTTGCTGTTCTTCCCATGGAGTAGCAGCTAGGCTCTACCATTCTTGATTGTGGGAGCCAATGGATGAGCTTGAAGTTTGAATAGGGGAGTTTTTTTAGTTCTAATCCTTCTTCCTCTTGTTGTATTTATACTTTTCTAAGGTTCTAGGAGTATATTTATGACATTTGGTTGTGTTCTTCATTTCTATATGTTGTATAAGGGTTGGAAACTATTTTATGTTGTTTCTTTCTTGTTGAATACTTGACATTGTGCTATATTAACTTTGAGTTTGATGAAATTTATGGGTTCATGATTTTGTTATTCTCTTTGTGAAAATTATGTGCTAATGCAAGGTGGCTTGGTTAGTGGATCAAAAGTGTTGAGTGGTTTTGCATGAATGAAATGGCATAGGAATTAATTAATTGTGTTTAGACATTGGGTAATTACTCTTTTCAATCTTAATCTTTGTTTGGGTGGCCATCAATGAGTTAGGGTTAATTGAGAAACTAAGTGCAATTGTGGGGTGGCCCAAATTGTGGAATTAAAGTCTTGCATGATTAGTTAGTTCTTGAATTTGTCAAATTGCATGAGTGGCATTGGACTTCAATCTTAGAGTCTTGATTTATTATGTGGGGTTCCAGTAATCGATTAAACTCTAGGATTAATTAAGTGGCAATTCGGGGTCCCGGTTGTTGGATTAGGAGCCCCTTACGATTAGCAAATTCATATTGATTTTGAACTTAATCAACTTAAGTTAAATTAAGTAATGTGCGGGGTTCCGGCATTAATTAAGTTAACCTAAGCCTAGTCTAGAGGGGTTTCTCTAGGGGTCTTTAGAAAATCAACTAAACTCCCTGAAAACCTTTAGAAGCAATGATTCCCGAAGCTTTCATTCATCGAGAATGATTCCATTTCCTTTCCCCTCCAAATCTCACTTTTATCTTATTTTTATTTTACTTTTGAACATATCATACCTTTTGCATCTTTTCTAAATCAAAAACAAAATACAATACTTTTTACCTGCTTTCTCAAGTTTGCATATTAGCTACTAGGTCATCTTTTGCATTAGGCTCCTCAAGTGAACGACATCCGGGGGTTAGCTTCCACTATCCCCTTGGTTCTTATTTTCTTGAAGGGCGGACCCAAGGGCGCGCTACACGCACACACACTCGAAATTCCTGGCTCTTCAGACCCATTTTATCCTTGAAGTTGGAGAATCACTTGTTTATAGTTTTATTTTCATGTAGCATAGGTTTATTTTCATTGTTAATATCCAATCTCAACATTTGTGTCACTCAAATTGGGCGAGAGTGTGACAATCATTGCTTGACCGGGTTTTGGACCAAATCCTCGTGGGAACGATACTTTACTTATCACTTTATTACTTGGCGCGACCCGTGCACTTGCGGCCGGTGACGAACAGACACCTTTGGGAATAAGGGTTGATTGCATTTGATAGGAAGGGATTGACGATAGTACAGACTTGATAAGCACTGATCGACCTGCCATGCTGAGAAATCTCCCTTTCCAGTTTGACAATTTCTTCTGAACTTTCATGACCAGGGGAGCATATGCCATGTTAATTACCCTTTTATGAAGGAGATGGACTCCAAGGTACTTCCTTAGGTCAGCTGTTATGTTTATGCCCAGAATTTGGCTGTACTCAGTTGCTCTGTGGAAGTTTACATTCCTGGAGACAAACATTTTTTACTTGCTCAAATTAATTCTGTGACCTGAGACCTTACAAAAGAAGGACATTAATTTTTTTACAAGGTGTATCTGCTCCCTAGATGCCTCACAGAATAAAACCAAGTTATCTGCGAAGAAGAGGTGAGAGACATCAGGCCTCTGGTGCTAAGCTTTAACGGCTTCCACCTCTGATCTTGAACTTCAAGGTTTATCAATTGTCCCAGTCTTTTCATGCATAACACAAAGAGGTAGGGACTGAGGGGATCGCCTTGCCTTACCCCTCTTTCGGGTTGGAATTGATTTGATAGGGTTCCATTCCAGTTAATCTTCATAGTTGCTGTTGATACACATTGCATTATCAGATTTATGAAATGATCTCCTAACCCTAGGCTCTGAAGGTTAAAGTTTAGAAAATCCCAATCCAACCTGTCATAAGCTTTCTCCATGTCCACCTTGATGGCCACATACCCCTTTTGACCTTGTTTGCTTCTCATGGTATGAATAGCTTCTTGAGCCAAAAATATGTTGTCGCAGCTCTATCTACCACAAATAAAACTACACTGGTTAGGCATAATCAAGTAATCCATTACTGGTTTGATCCTATTTGCTAGTAGTTTGGTGAGGATTTTGAAGCTCACGTTACACAAGGATATTGGTCTGAAATCCTTAATATTTTTAGGGGTTTCCACCTTTGGAATAAGGACAATGTTTGTCTGGTTTATCTCCCTAACTCTGCTTGGATCCTGAAAAATCATCTTGATCATCTCACATACTCTTTGGCCAACTATACTCCATGGGGATTGGAAAAAGTGCGGTTGTAGTCCATCACTTAGCGATATCCCTCTTTGAATAAACTCCAGTTGGTTTTCACTTAGCGTTGGAAACTCTGCTGGCCAGTCTTGTACGTTTGTAACAGCTTGATCCCTCTTATATAGCCTTCTAAAGAAATCAAAAGCTAAGTTTCTCAGCTTTGTTTGGTCCGTTATCCAGTTGTCTTGATCATCCTGTAACGCCTCAATTATGATCTTCTTCCTTCTTATCATGGTCGTGGCATGAAAGTAGCTTGTGTTCCTGTCCCCATTCTTTAGCCAATTACACCTTGATTTTTGAAACCATAACAATTCCTCCTGGTGAGTGATTTTGTTGTACTCTTTCCACAGTTTTGCTTCTAGCCTTTGTAGACCCCTATGAGGATTATTGCTCATGGCTTTATCAATCCCTTCTAATCTTTTAATAAGCTGCTTCTTTTTTCTAGGAATACTACCAATTTCCATCTTATTCCAATTTGTGACACTTTCCTCGAAACGATCACGCCCTTCCAGCCAAGAATTGTCCTTCCATGCTTCCTTGACTATCTCCGGGAATTTTTCTTCCAAGCACCATGCTGCCTGGTATCTAAAAAGGTGTTGTCTTGGAGCTTGGCTTTGGGGACTGTTTGACACAACAATTACTCTGTGATCTGATTTATATCGAAGATGATGAAAAGCTTTAAAGTTCGGGTACAAAATTTCCCATTGAAGATTGCAAAAGACCCAATCCAGCCTCTCCTTTACCTCATTCTTTTCCCAGGTGAACTTATCCCCCACTATCGGTACCTCCATCCACCCACATTGATTGACACACAGTCTAAAAGGAAGGACAACTTGATAAGATGGTTGAACACCCCCTGCTTCTCCGTTTGATCCAGGAAGGAGTTGAAATCACCTAAAATTAACCAGGCTCCCACTGTATTTTCTGCCACCGATTTTAGAGCATACCATAATTCTCTTCTATTGATAGCCCTTGTATCCCCATAAACAAAAGTAACAAATATTATTTTCCCAAACCCCTTATCTGTGAGCCGACAGTGTATCAGTTGGGTGTTGGAATAAATATACTCAACATTGGTTTCCCACTCATTCTAGAGCACCCATATCCCATCGGCAAAATCCGTGGCTTCTACTCTCAGCCAATCATTAAACCCCGATTTTCTCACCACAGAATCAGCTATGCTTTCACTTATACGAGTTTCCATCAATCCCATCACTTTTATCCCATACTTATTAACTATGTCTTTAAGCATTCGGGGGAAGGTCCTACCTCCCGTCCCACGGCAATTCCAGGATGCTACAATCATTAAAATTATCTGAGAAGTAGCATGGGGTTCTGTCATGCAAAAACTTACTTGTCTGGTGGAACTCCTTCCGTGATAAGGGATCCATTTCTGGTTTGGCTTCTTTGCCTCTCAGTCGAGCAATCTCATTCTCGGAGCTTCATCCCCATTTTACTCATCTCACTACCAAAGCCTCCTTGAACCTCGTTGATTTCCTGGTACTGTTCTGCACCGAGGTTGGACTTTTCGTCTCTGTTGCTTCCTGTAGAAAGAATGGGAGGTTGTGAAATTTCCATTTGATTTTGAGTTTCGTTTGGCATCTGCTCAACTTTTTGGCTTGGGCAAATCTGGTTCGAAACTGGGTTCATTAAATTTTCACTCACCACATTGTGTATACGTCCAATAGGCCCTTTCGGTTTACCCAGGATTTTTTGAGCTTGGTCGGTTTGATCTCCTTCTTTTGCTTGACTTGGACCCTCCTGGCTTTCCTTTTGGGCTTTCTGCGAATTGGGCTTTTGATTTTCTTTCCCCTTAGCAACAAAGGTTTGTTTGGGCTGTATTATTTTTTGGTTTATTTCGAAAGTTGCTTCCCAGTCCATGTGTCACTTTGTCTTTGCTCCTTTTTACTCCCTCATAAATAACCATTTCCTTCCCTGTCCCATCAGACCGATGCTCCTTCTCTCTCCACATTTCTCTTTGACTTTCTGATATATTATTTCCTTCTTCATACTCCTGCAGTACTGTGAACCTTGAGACCTGAGCTTTCTCATTTGCCTTTTTGCTTATTTTCATATTCATAATCCCTGCCACACCTGCTTTATTGTTGTCCTTTCTTGATACCCGAGCTTTTCCCTGTCCTCCTACATACATCCAAGGTCCGAACTCTTCCCCTTCCTTTGGCAAGCTTTTCGCAGGCGACATGCTTGGTGGCGGTGCCGTTGGCTCCTGACTTTTGTTTGAAGGTTGTTGTTCCCCCTCGTTTTTCTTCCAAGAACAGGCTTCTTTCTTGTGACCATACCTTTCACATGAAAAACATATCAAATCCAGGCCTTCATACTCCACATTAAAGACAGCTGATGCAATTATAACTCTTGGCACCAATCTTTTCTGTAGATCTAACTCCACGCAGAGTCTTGCAAACCCTCCTTTCACCACTTTGCCATTTGTTTCTTCACGATAATCCAAAGTGTGCATATCCACTTTCAGAGTCTTTCCTATCAGATCACCTATTCTCGAAATAAATTTCCTAGAGTAGTACATAAGTGGAATATTTGGAATCCTGATCCATGTCGCTACTTTCCCCAGTGGGTTGTGGAAAGGATCGAAGTAAGGTGACCACCTTTGAACAAGAATGGTATGTTGTGCTACTACCCAAGGACCCTCAAACAAGACACTTTTGTAGTGAGACCCCCATGATTCTGCATTTGTAAATCTGACCACATAGTAATTGTTTGGTAGGTCTACCAACTTAAACTCATTAAATTTCCATATGTGACACAGACACTCTTTCAGCTTAAATAGATTGAAATGAGCCCCCAGGACAGTAATAATGAGGGAGTTATTCCATGGCTGACAAGCTTCATTAAATTCATCTTCATAAATTTTCAAAGAAGGATACACACACATAAGCTTCTTAATTTCCTCCGAAGGCTCTGGGAGATTCCAGGATTAGTCCTGTAAATCAGATATCAGTGGGTCCTCTTCCATATACGTTGACCCATAAGATGCTCTATTAAAGTCCCCACCTTTACATCCCATTAGTAAGTCTATGTAAGATACCAGTTTCGGCTCATACTTCTCGCACTCTTTTACACTCCGATTTTTTGAGAAATCTCCTTAGTCTTCCGCCCTTTCAACCTCAATGATTGCATCCACCATCTGATCTCCTTGCTGATCCTGATTTGCTGAAGGGCTCAAAGCTTCAGGTGGTCTATCCGGCGGTATTTTCCGGCAAATGGCCTTTTCCATCGAATGAAAACACTCACTGGCACTTGTTCTAAGAGATAGCTTCTCTCTCTAACTTTTCACTCTTGCCTTTTCCTGAAAAATCTAGAAAGAAGAAATTGAAAATCCATATATTTTTATTAAAGGCTTAGTTTCTCCCTTATTTTCAGGAAAATAATTTTAAAAAATAATTTTTTTAGCTCAAAGGAGTATATTATGGGAGAAAGTAGTTATAAATTATTATGATAAATTTTTGGAGACAAAAAGAAAATTTTATATCAAAAGAAAATATCTTATTTGAGAATTTTAGGGGTCTAATAGTCTAATTTTCATACCCACTTTATTAAATAATACATAACAAAAGGTGTGGGACCCACCAGAAGTCAAAAGTCAGAAGCCAAAAGCCAATTTTTTTTGCTTATGACTTTTGGCGTTGCAGAAGTCATTTTAGACCAAAAGTCATTCTGAAAATAAACCCATCCAAACATGTTTTTTTTTAAAATTTGACTTCTCCTTCTCCAACAGGCTTCTGGGCTGAAAACGGAAGATCCAAACATGCACTTAAGACTTCTATTTCATCGTTAGCACTTAAAACACACACACACACGTGTTTTATTTTATTATTTTTAATAATAAACATATATTTAAAACCCGGATCTATTTATTTTTTCTTTTTTTTCCCATTATTTTATCTATTCTTATTTATTGAAAAATATTATGAATGGATCAAATAGGGCTCAAAGAAAGAAGTCAATGAACCACGGAGCCTGGTACTCCACTGGTATGAGCCTCATAGTGAGGCTAGTTGGGAGGGGTGGGGTTGGGGGTTCTACTTTTTGTATCAAAAAAAAAGAAGAAGAAGAAGAAGAAGAAGAAGAAGAAGTGCATGTTTGGTTTGTCTTTTTTGGACCCAGAAGACCTTCTGCACCGGAGAAGCAATTTTTCTTCCAATAGTTTTGTTTGGGTTAATTTCTGGTGGAGAAGGACTTCTGGCTGAGAAGGACTTTTTCACCTGAAAAGCCAAAAGCAAAATGAAGTTGCTTTTTCAGCTGAAAAAGGACTTCTTGGAGAGAGAAAGAGGAAGAATAATGGGTCCTACACCTTTTATTGTGTGTTATTTAATAAAAGTGGGTAGGAAAATTAA
This sequence comes from Mimosa bimucronata, assembly GCA_037074515.1. Taxonomy (NCBI): domain Eukaryota; kingdom Viridiplantae; phylum Streptophyta; class Magnoliopsida; order Fabales; family Fabaceae; genus Mimosa; species Mimosa bimucronata. The sequence goes on along the minus strand of CM073447.1, from coordinate 31,996,900 downwards.
ACTATTAGACCCCTAAAATTTCCTTTCTATCTCCAAAACTTTACCATAATAATCTCTAATTATTTTCTCCCACAATATCTTCCTTTGAGCTAAAAATATAATTTTTTAAAAATTATTTTCCTTAAAATAAAGGAGAAACTAAGCCTTTAAAATCCTTCAAAAACCCAAATTTCACTTTTTCTTTATAAACTATAAGAATATATGCATATTTATATATTATTTAATAACAATAATTCCCTTTTTAGTAATTTTTCATCTAAACTTACTTTTCAAAATAATCATCCAAACATGTTCTAAAAGTCATATTGAAAAAAAGTCACTTCTAACATTACTAATCCAAACATAAATCACTTCTACAATCTAACTTTTTTCCAAAAAACCTTCTGAAAAAGACCTTTTAAAAAAGTCATTCTGAAAAAAAGCCAATCCAAACACACCCGAAGTCAATGAGGCAAAATGTGAACACGCCCATCCATCGAAATTGGAGTTGAGCATAAGCTGCTAAGGTGGGCTTAATATTTCAAATACTTATTGGGCCATTTCGTTCAAAGAAAATGGGCCAACTGATAAGGCCACAGAGGGTAGTTTTTTAGCATTTGATTATCTGGAGTCTGGGTGTTTTTTTTGGACTGAAAGTCTTGGTTCACTATATATATATATATATATATATATATTTTCCAGCATAAAATCAAATTCCCCCTTTTATCCCGCCCCCCCAAAAAAAGAAAAAAAAAAAAGTTCCCCGTAAGGTTTCAAGGTTTCATGTCAAAATAATGTTTTTTAGTGAAAAAAACTAACTTCATTTGACTTACGAGTTACCATCATACTGAAAAAGTAACCTAAGCCTAAAAACAAAATCCATAACTTAGTTTTCATTGTTTACATATGGAAAGGGCTTAGTTTTCATTGTTTACATATGGAAAGGGATATATTGCGCTGATGATGACGCTATTACTGCATGGCAAGATTTGAATAATACTTAAGTTGCATTCATGGAATTTGAATATCTGTTAAATAATTTAAGACGGTGGAATTGCTATTATTTAACAATATCTTGAATTATGTGTTTTACTTTTTTTTTTTTCTAATTTCATGATTTTTTATGGATTAAAAGGGTAGGCTGCAAAATTAAGGATAAGAATGAAGACTTGGATATTGTAATTGGCATCTATTTTCTCATCTTCTCGATCCCTCTTGACACCCCTCATCATTTCATATTACCACTTTTGTACTTGTATATACTACCTACTTATGAAGTTTGACCTTACCTATATCGCGTTCCTAAGTTTAGACTTTTTTTTTTAAAAAAAAAAAAAAACTCATCTCAGGTGGCCATCAAATATCAAATATTGACTACTATAAACAAAAGAATGGAGCAACCAATATGGATAATAAATGTATAACGTCATAAACTACGTGCACGTTTGGATGAAAGGTAACGTAGAAACACAGAATTTGCAGGCAAAGTCCAAATATGTTATTCATATTGGCACATATTTATATATTCAAAAATGCCAGCTTCGCTTATTGAAGTTTTCTGTAATACCAACTTCCTGTTCTTGTCAACTTTATATAGGATAAGCTTTGCATACCAGGCAGCTAGTCTATTCTCAGTAATTTTAAAAGTCTTAATCGAATCTTACTTTAGAGTTTAGACGAAGAATGTGAACATCGACCTCGGGCTATATTATATTGATTAGTCCCTAACACCCCACAAGATTTCTAATACGTACACTTCAGGAAAGGGAACCCCCCCTTTTCTTATAGTCATTTTCCCCTCCTCTTCTCTAATCCTAATCATTCATATAATTTAATGGCTAAAAAAATGTAAAACATAGTAACACAAATCTCTTGTATTATCTCTCTCACCTCTTAGATCCCCGGCTACATTATCTCTCCATGATTTTTTCATTTTTTATACCTAGCAATATTTGTACCTAGCAATCATATGAAATTGAGCCAATTAGCAATTCAATCTAAATAATTGGAATCTTCCAATATCAATAAATCTATTTTACCTATACAATACTCACTGGGTAAATCCAATTTCTTATTCCTTAATGAGCCGCTATGCAGATAAAACGTATCTATGTACATTTATTCTAATCTCATTAGAACTTGTTATATAGTTTCTTTTACTAGAAAACAATCATATAGTCTGATAACCAAGGGAAACGATTTTCCTACTCATGTAAAAAAGGAGGGAGAGTTAAGCAGACCATATACACCTTATGTGATGGTCTATATTTAATTAGGAAAATAGTTTCCCTACTCATAAAATCAAATATAAACCATATGCCCAGATATAGTTAATTAGGGAAATGGTTTCCTACTCATAAAATCAAATATACTTAGTTTTGCCTACTTATCTTGATGAGTAGGAAACCGGTTTCCTAATTAAAGATCTAATTAAAGGAAAGAAAGCCCTCTTTTGTTACTTATAGTATATATATGCTTCAAAAAGGATTAGTCCTTTGTTATTTGCTGAAAAATATCTTCAGTTCAAAAAAGTTTATGTACCATTTTCACATACATAAATATAGGAAATGTGGTTGGACGTGATGATACTATCATCTTATCAAATAAAAACATTAATGATCAATATATCATATAAATTTACATATAATTGTAAAATATCTCTTTGCTATCGTTTCTTATTTCAGAGGCAATATTTAAATATGTAATTTTCTGTTTTTTTTAATAATATGAAGGACAATATCATCCCTTTAGCTTCTGGGATCTAAATTTTAAATTTCTAACGATTAAACGTCATACGTTCCGAGAGAAAGCTTGTAAGGAAGGAAATGCTGCATTATTGCGGGGCGGGATTAATTAAGGGGAAAACTGAAAAAGGCAAAATTATAATTTAATTCACTAATTTTTGTACATTATTTTTTGTTTAAAATTTTAACTTTGTAAAACATTTTCAGTCTTTTAATTCTAGCATCATTAGTTTGATTCTTTTTTTTTTAATGAAACATCAAGGTATCCCCCCGACAGGTGGAGACTAATCCTCTGCTGAATTGTAGGCACCTCAAAGGGTGGGACAGCTAGCCCAGGAGATTTAATGCTTCTCCATACCCAACGCCAATGATTGAGCCCTCGACAGTTGGTTAAGGGTGAATGAGTCCCTTCCACTCAACCACACACCCCGGGTTCATTAGTTTGATTCTAGCTTCTCTGAAATTACTGTAATTCTTGATCTTTTATTGTAATTAACGAGCTGAACCTCCCGTGCATTGCACGGGGAGATGGTTCTAACGAAAATTTTATGTATTTGAGCTGATTCAATCAACAAAACATACGTAAGAATTAAAATTATACATATTGTTAAGGCAAACGAATTAATCCAGCTTGCAGCCTTTTACTTTCTTCAAAGGATTAAACAGGGGGAAATCTTAGTTGCTGAAACATCTAAAGTTACACCATTAATGCAATATAATACAATTGGTAAAACATTAAAAAAAACATGCTACCTCTTATAACATAGACCCGAGAAAGAAAGTTAAGCATAAATGTGTCTCTGTAATTCATTTGGAATGTACAGCATGTAAACCATTAAGTTGAACATTTACCCTCGTGTCTTGTTAGACCTCACATGCTTTGCACATGGAGATTTTTTAGTTGGATTTTTTTTATATATATGTTGACAATTACATTAATCATTAGCTACAACAAATGTGATATAATAGAATATAAATTGAAATACAAATAGTTATAGCTACCATGCAAGTAATATTAATTGATTCTTTTTCATACAACTTTGAAAGTTAAAATAATTCTTAATTTGATATTTCATGGAATATAATATAAAAATTATTATAATAATAAACAGTTATAATTCAGATAAATATAATTAATTGTCATCTCTCATTCTGTTAGGATTTTTTTAGATTTGATTTGAATGAGGGTTATAATTCAGATAAATATGATTTATTTGATTATAAGGATAAAGTTTTATTTAAATATTAAGATTTATATTGATTGTATTCAATACTAAGATTAGGATGAATTACTTGAGATTTTTTTTAATGCAAAGCTCTTTTTAAGAATTGAATAATAAATCACTGAATATTTTAAAATCCCCCCTCCCCCCACTTTTATAAAAAAATTGGGATAATATAAAATCGTAACAACAAGTTGCTAAACGGATAGCCTACTTATATTATTAAGCACAAAGACCGGACCATTAACAAAACAAATACTTCCTCTAGTCTTAATTATAATATCACTTTGATTTTTTTGGAGAAATTAAGGATACAAAATTAATCACTTTAAACTGTCTATAGTTATCATTTTTCATCAAAACTAAACTGATTTATTCTACTTATAAACTAATCTATAATCTAATTACATGTAACATATGTTATAATTTAGTGGTCTAATTACTTCTTTAACTTCCACAAAAAAAGTTAAAGTGATCTTATATTTAGGACTGAAGGGTCTAAAGGACTAAACTCAGTTAACTGATCAGGAATTAGAATTGAAACTACTTGCTGCCTTAGAATTCCTTCGAAAATATTTTAAACTTATCTTGTCACATATATTTAAAACTTTAATTTGCAGACGAAAGATTATTAATTTGCAAGTTATCTTCTCATTTATAGTTAAAACTTAATCTTCACAAAGATATTCCAGGCAATGCATCCTAACCCCTTGAAAGTAGAATTGTACAAATCTCTCTGGCCGTCGATAAATTCGAAAGTCAGATTAAATATTCAATGATTGCAACTACAAAAGTTGACAAGTTAAATTTCAATCAACTTGAAATGAGAAAAAGTTAGTTGAAAAGTGTTCTTTTAACAAGTCGCAAATCGGAAAGTAAATTGTAGGATTTTAGTTCAGAGTAATTTATTAAATTTTTCCGTTAATTCTTCATCAATTAAGAATATCAAGCTCTTTATTGTCATCTGCCAATGTTTATACATGTATTCATCCAAACTCCAATATCTATAATATGCTAGCTATTAATTTCATGCCTCTACTGTCATTCAAAAAATTGCAATCGGCTTCGATGACACATAAAATGAATCAGTAAGATCACATTAATATAAAATTTATAAAAAGTTGTATTATATATATATATATATATAACCTATTAGGCCATATGCTATCCAATGTATTTTCTGGGTTCTAATTTCAGACACATGAGAAACCAAGCAATTTATGACAGAATTTAATGACTATGATATTTATTTCTATGAGTTTGTGTTTTTTTTATTTAGACATCATGGGATCTTCTATAATATAATTTTTTATTCATGTAAATTGAAAACGCGGTTAATGCTTAATTCAGCACTCGAATCTCTTACTGCAACCAATGCAATCATTGTTGGTAATAAATCTGTAACTTATGCAGATATCCGATTCTGTACGTGTTTCTATTATTAACAAGTCTCACCGTTCGTCTTCCTAAGTAATAAAAAATATGTTGCAATAATTAATCCACACGGATAGCCAATTTGGCATGGTATTCATAAATGGATAATTAATAAGCATGAGATTATATATATTAATATTATATAGCAACACGCAAAAGATTGAGATAATGTGTTCTTTTTTCTCCTTTGACTACATCAAAGATATCTAGATGGTAGGGCCTACATTGAAATATAATCTGGAGGAAAAGTCTGAAACAATGTCCCTTACAAGACATGCAAAAGGCCTCCATTATAACCTATAAATACCACCCACGTCTCTTTGCATGCCAGACCAGTAAACCCAAAACTTCTATACATCTAAATTATTATTACATAGTTTTTCTCTTTTTTGGGAATTTCTGCCATTCATTTAGAAATGGAGCTTTATTCAAAATACCAAGTGGTCCTTGTTTGTGTGCTGCTCTTGCCTGCACTATGCCTCTCCCAATTCACTGATTCTAGAGCCACATTTACTGTTACCCCCGATGGCAACGGAAGCCCAAGTACGTGAAAACTCCTCTCTCTATTATATCACCTTTTTTTGTATTCAAAATCAAAACCATGTTTATAAGCAAAGCAAAGCCATGTTCATTAATCTCATGCAGGAGATCTTATACGTGAATTGAGGTTTATAACATGTTTATATCACCTTCTTTGTATTCAAAATCAAAACCATGTTTATAAGCAAAGCAAAGCCATGGCTCAGCGTCTACGGGCCAATCCTTATATTCTGCGTGCTAGTTTACGTTGCAATATGAGTTCTAAGTTTATGATGCTATGAGTTTCACGAATGAGAGTCGACTTATAAGTGAAGCATGGTTTATATATAAGCTTAAAGTACTGTCATGTAGGTTGATATTTTGAAATTGAGCTATCCCTTTAAATTTACGCTCGTAACGATATTAGTACTTTCATTGAGAGCCCACCCCTCACGGTACGGTTACCGTGCTCTCCATTTAAATCTAATATTATTGTTGACGAAGTGATATTCATATATTATTAGCCGGAGCTTGTGGATTTGGAAAATACGGCAGCACTGAAAACTCTGGGAGGGTGGCCGCGGTGTCTGGGCTATGGAGAGACGGCGCTGGATGTGGCGCTTGCTACCAGGTAAATTTTGTTGTACGTTAGGACTAATTAATAATGAACCAACAAAATATTAACACACATGTTCATGTTCAGAATACACCACAAAAAATAGTGAATTAGCCACATAATCAGTTTATACTATTATTAATAATTAGCCACAGAATTCGTCATTTAGTCACGAAATTTTGTTTTTATTGATGGAATTCTGTAGCTAATTTACTGTTTTTTTAGTGATATTCTCCCTCAAATGTTTAATGTATGAGCTATTTGAAGTATTCATTCTATTTTTGAGCATATATATGTTTCTAATTTCTATCAATCGTCAAATTCTTCTCAAATCACCTCATCGATGTTTTGTTTCGTCAACAATAATCAATTAAATGAGAGAAAGTAAATCAAGGAATACGATTATGATTATAATATTTTAAGACAATCATAATACATTTATGAACATAACTAACATACTTAATATAATTAAATCAGGTAAAGTGCAAGGATCCAAAACTATGCAGCACGGACGGTGTAATAATAGTTGCAACAAACCAAGGTTCAGGAGACAGGACAGACTTTGTGATGAGTCTTAATGGTTTCGTGAAGCTGGGATTGAATTCAAGTGCTGCAGAAGAGCTCAAGAAACTGGGAACCGTTGATATCCAATATAAGAGGGTCCCATGTACTTTCGACGGCTCCAACGTCAAGATCCAGATCAACGAGCAGAGCAGATTCCCTTCTTACCTCGCTATTGCCGTTATCTACATCCCAGGATCAAACGACGTCGTTGCCGTTGAGATATCCACTGATGGTCAAAATTGGATTGGTTTGAGAAGAGTGTTTGGAGGAGTGTTTGATATATCAAATCCACCACGTGGACCATTTAAGGTGAGGGTGAAATTCAGTGGGAGCCAAACTTGGGTGGTGTCTCCCAACAACGTTATTCCTGCTAACTGGAATGTTGGAGCTATTTATGACACTGGAATTCATGTCTAGATCATATCATCCTGGTTTCAACAATAATTATGCGACGTACATGATACGACGACGTAACCTGTGTGGCTGTTGTTGGTGATGGTCTTGTGTTTTCTCATCTGAAAATAAATATGGCATGATTGAATAAACAATATATGTTTGTGGATATGTCAATAATCAAATTACATGTGTCTGCTGCTGTGGAGTGGAATATATGTAACAAGTGTTGGCGTGTTTTTCATCATTATTTGTGTTTGAATTCATGTATACGAATAAAGAAACCTCTCTATTCATGCAACCGTATCATATCTCTCCAGTTACAGCATTTACATACACGCACAGCACATATATATGTATACATGTACATTTATATTACCCTTTTAGTCCTATATATATTACACTTCGTCACTTCTAACATATTTTTCACGGATATATTACAGAAAACATTAAACCTCACCATTAATTTTATCTTAAAATTTAACAATTATATTCAATTTTATTCATATTTAATATCCACTACGTCACATGAGAATATACAATTAACACATAATAAATAAAAGATAGAATGGTATATTTACATAAAAAGATTAATAACTTCTTTTATTTATATGTCCAAATAAAACGCTGTCTTTATATCTTATAGCAAAGAAGTGTGTGCGTGTGTGTGTATATAGTAATAAGAGAGGGAAGGTGGAGTGGGAGATCAGTACCATTGTACGTGCTGGATATATAATAAACCATGTAACGACAGATGAGGACTTTTTCCTTTCCTACTAGCTAGGGGCCTTAATCCATTCGGGAGATATATGGCCTCATATATAAGTGTTGTAAACGATGATGATATATAGGCGATCATGTCTGCAAAAAAAAAAAAAAAAAATTGTTTAGGGGACACGCGTTAGTTTTGACTTTTGATCTTGAATCAATGTAATTAAGAACGAACAATCACATAGGAATTGTGGTTGGAGGAAATGATTTTATAAAGGGAAAAAGACAAAAAAATCCCTTCCAATTTGCAAAATTCTAAATAAGGAATTTTGAGTTGTTAATGGTTGTTAATACCTATCATGAAGTTGTTATTGGGATTTTGCAAATTGGAAGGGATTTTTTTGTCTTTTTCCCTTTTATATATTTTATCAAATAAAAACATCAATGGTCAATATATAATATAATTAAAATTCAAATAATAGTAAACTATCCCTTTACTATCGTTTCTTATTTCAGAAAGCAATATTTGAATGCGTAATTTGCTAGCTTTTTTAAGGGATAAGGATCATATTTACTCCGAAAGTTTTAGTTAAGTATTAATGAGTGTCTAAAAGTTTTTTTTTATCAATTTTACCCCAGAAGTATTTAAAAGATAGTAATTTTGTCCCATCCATTAATAAAGTTAATTTTGACTCTTAGTTGAATTATTTTTGCTGAGTTGGCAGTGATATACTCCCTCCGGTCCTAATTATAAGACCACTTTGACTTTTTTGACTTTTTTTTCCAATAAAAAAAAATAGTTTCAGTCCCAAAAATAATCTTTTTTCATCAAAACTAATTTATTCTACTTATAAACTAACATATAATCTAATTTTATGTGACATATGTTATAATTTAGTGTTCTAATTTGCTTCCTTAATTTCTACAAAAAAAGTCAAAGTGGTCTTGAGGAGTATGTGCCAGGTGTTATTCCACCTTCTCCTCATCATCTCTTCCCTTCAACCTTCTCCCCCACCACTGTCGATACTCTGCCTTCTCTTTTGGTCCCCCGATAACATGTATATCTAGTGGTTAGCTTCCACTTTTATGGTCCCGCTGCAATATAATTGCGCCTGCCGGTAATTAATTCTCCACAAATTAAGTGTTATTTTTTGCTTTGTTTTTGTGGGGATTTTATTGTAGGCTCACGATCTGAAGTCTGCTGCGAATGAAATGGTTCAGGGAAGAAATTGAGTTCGAGCCCCCAAGCACGAGCGCAGATGAGAAGAACAGCGGCATCTCTTTGGCCGTGTGGGGAAAGAGGTGATCGGTGTCTCAACTCTCAAATGCTTTGAGCGGCGATTATACCCTTGGGTTTTGCCTTCCTTGTTTGATTTTCACTGTAACCACATCCATGTTCTTCATTGATTAGGTGGATGAACAATGGACGGGGGAAGGTTGAAGAGAAGAGATGATGGAGAGAAGGTGGAATAATAGGTGGTATTATATCCCATATGTCACTGCCATCATCTCAGCAAAAATAAGTCAACTAACGGTTAAAATTAATTTTACTAATGGATTGGGCGAAATTGATACATTTATTATACTTTTGGGGCAAAACTGATCTAAAAAAAACTTTCTAACACCCCGTAATCTTTAACTAAAGCCTATTTTTAATTACAGGATGGACAATATCATCCCTTTACCTTCTTGAAGCTAAATTCTAAATTTGTAATGATTAAACGTCGCATGTCCCGACTCCCGAGAGAGAAAGGGAGGACATGATGTATTATTGCGGGGCGGGATTAATCAAGGGAAAATTTAAACTGAAAAATGCAGAATTATGCTTTATTCATCTAGTTTGTCTAATTTTTAGTTTGACATTTAGTTTAATAAAACATCCAGTCCTTTAATTCTAGTTTTATTAGTTTGATTCTAGCTTCTCTGAAATTTCTATAATTCCCTGATCTTTTATTGTAATCATCAATGATTAACACCCTTACCAGGTGTGTCAATGCCCTTATCCGTAATTAAAAATTTTCGGGATAACATCATAACAAGTTGCTAAACGGATAGCCTATTTTAATTAAAATTAAGCACAAGGACTGGATCATTTACAAAATAAAATACTCTAAAAGGACTAAACTTATTTAAATGATTAGTAATTAGAAGTGAAACTACTAGCTACCTTAAAATTCATTAAAAATTTTATAACTTATCTTCTCATATATGTATATGTATAAATATATATATATATATTAATTGCCAGCATTCTCATATATATATATATATATATTATTTATACTTTGCAGAAAAATTATTGATTTGCAAGTTATCTTTTCAGACCCGCAGTTTGTTAAAGAAAAATCTAGACTTAATCTTCACAAAGATATTCCATGCAATTCATCCTAACCATTGAAAGTAGAGTTGTAAATAGGGGTCTGTAAATGGTTTTTCAGTTCGGTTTTTAACCAAAAACATCCATTCTTTGAAACCGAAATCCAATCCGCAAAAACCGAATTATTTTGGTTTGGTTTCACGACTTTTCCGGTTTTTTTGATAATGAGGAAGATTCTTTACAAAAGGAAGAGCGTTGTCGTCATCTTCACGGAGAGAGCTGTCACTGTTCTAGCATTTTTGTGCGTTCAAGCTAGAGAGCTTTAGTGTTCTTGTGCGTTCAAGCTTTGGAGAGGGAAGAAATTAAAGCTAATCAAAGAATGTGTTTGGGCTTACTTTTTGTTCTATTTTTAAATTAACTTTTGGGACTCTTAAATCCTCATGGCTTTTCGATTTTTAGTTCCAAACCAATTTTTTTTTTTTTAAAAAAAAAAAACCAAACCAAAAGCCAAAATTTTCCAAATGAAAACGAAACCAAAAAACCGAAAATGCATTCGGTTTCAGGTTTCATCTTACCTTTTCAAATTTCTTCGATCTTCTCTCCTTTCATTTCATTTCTAGCGAAGACTTCTTTCATCTTCATCCTACTTAATTTTAGCTCATTCAAAGATCTTGGCTAGTAAGAGGTTTTAGGTTTCATCTTTTAATTTTTTTTTGTCATTTTATTCACTGTTTTTTGTTGTTATTAAAAGAAAAATGACAAAGCAGGCGGTAGATTTTTCTTGCTTCCTCCTCCTCTATCCTCCCATTCCTTCTTATTTTGTGCAGCTGGCCCCTCATCTTGAACCGACTCCCGACTGGATGATGGTTTCCGGCTCAACACAGCTAGACCTCTAAAATGGTTCCCCACTAGAAACCAAGCCACTTCAGTCTCCGACTGACAGTCCGACCCGGTCTTGCTATGACATCATTGCACGTAGGACAAGTTAGGAAGAACTCAGGAGTTTTATAAAGATTATGAAACTATAAGAACTCAATTGTGACAAGTAACATTATAAGGAATGTGCTAATAAGGTGAAACTATAAGGATTAAATATTTGATTTATCCTTTTAACTTAACAAGATGATATTGATATGTTACTAGGCGGAGCCTGTGGATTTGGCTATTACAGCAGAATTGAAAACTCTAGGAGAGTGGCCAACGTGTCTGGGCTTTGGAGAGGCGGAGTTGGATGCGGTACTTGCTACCAGGTAAAGTGTATTACTACCTACGTTTATTGATATGAGACATAATTGGTTTTTTTATGGAGATTAAAAAATTTAAATAAGCCACTTAATTCTAACATATTTTGTTTATTATTAGATTGTATATTAGTTTATAAGTCAAATAAACTAATTTTAGAGAAAAAATTTAATTACATCAATTTATAAGTTACTTACCTTTATTAGGATTAACTAAAAAAGTCAACTAAGTCTTATGTTAATAATGGATAAAGTATATTCTTTTGATGGACTAATTCATATGGACTCAACAAATTATTAACACCCTTGTTTAATATACATATACTCTCTCACACCCTTGATGTACGACCTATTTGAAATATTCATCTTGTTCTTGAATGTAGAACCCATCCTTGATTTTTCATCAATGGTCAATTTCTTTTCAAAATCCTCATTGATGTTGTGTCAACAATAGTTAAGTAAAAGAGAGGGGATTTAAATTAAAGGATATGATCAGTAAGTTTTAAGGAAAATATGATATATTAACTAATTTAACTAAAAAATAAGGTAAAGTATAAGAATTCAGAACAATGCAGTGGAGACGGTGTGACGATAGTTGCAACAAACAAAGGGTTAGAAGACAAGACAGACTTCGTGATGAGTGTGAATGGTTTCGAGAAGCTGGGATTGAATGCAAGTGCTGCAGAACAGCTCAAGAAACTAAACACCGTTGATGTCCAATTTCAGAGGGTCCCATGTACTTTCGACGGTTCCAACGTTAAGATCAAGATGAGCGAGAACAGCATATATTCCATGACTACCTTGCTATTGCTGCTATTTACGTCCATGGATCAAACGACGCCGTTGCGGTTGAGATATCGAGTAATGGGCAAGATTGGAAGGCACTGACGAGAGCGTTTGGAGGAGTGTTTGATATAGTGGTATCATATGAGCCACGTGGACCATTTGAGGTGAGGGTGCAATTCAGTGGTAATCAGACTTGGGTGTTGTCTCCCAACAACGTAACGTTATTCCTGCTGACTGGAAGGTTGGAACTATTTATGACACTAGAATTCATGCCTAATTCATATCCTAATTTGGTTTCAGTAATTACTAAGCAACTTAATTACGTGGTGGAATATATATATAATTAACAAGTGTTGATGTGCTTTTCATCGGTTGTCTTTGAATTCATGTATAAGAATGAAGAAACCTCTTTATCATGCAACCGTATCATATATCTCCAGTTACTGCATGCACAATTGTTAAAGGATAGAAATTTATTATTTTTTGAGCAAATCTATGATACAATTATCCATATTTTAATTGAAATTAATATAATTATTTATATAATTGGTATGATAAATTGTGCTGTGCCGTTTAATGTAATGAGTAGATAAATTTATATTTTTTTCTCCCTTTAGAAAAATAGGGATGAACAAACGGAGTGGAAATCACAGCAGAAGAAAACATGATTACTTTATTTGGATAGGACGCCTCGACCACCAGAATAAGGTGCTAAGGTGACCCAGTACCCCTCAGCCACCAGAACAGGTTGCCGAGGCGATCAGAGAAAAATTAAAATGACAAATTTTGAAGGTCCAAGATGAAAATTAGAGTTTTTAACAAGAGTGAACGGTCAAATTAGAGAGGGGATGGCATTTTTGAGACGAAAATTGGAGAGCAAGAGACCTGTATTATTCTGGGAGGCTTTTGTAGGATTCTTCTCTATTCTTTTTATTCAATTGTCTTTTTTAGTAGTCTAAGGTTTCCTTTGAACCTCTATATGGAGCGATTTTGTTTATTTCTTTTCTTTTGATTATTTAATGCTATTCAATTTTGATTTTACCTTGCTTATATTTTAAAAAGTGACTAATCAACACTTTAATTATTCAATATAATGATGCATAGCTTGAGAGGGGGTGTTTTGTTGTAGAACTTAGGTAAAATCATATTAGAGAGACAAACTTGTTATTGACAGAGAAGAGATTCATCTGTTAACCTAATATCGTTAGAATGAAATTGATGCTTAAACGTGTTTTTATTGATTTAATAACATGAGAGTGTGAGTGTATTGAAAGATAAAGATAAGATTTTGACTTGAGAGAGCCTTTTTTATCACATCTGAATTTCAGACAAATATTGAATGCATTAGATAGATATTATAAAGGATAAGTTGGTAAAAATTATGACATATAGAGGAAATAAGAAGTCATAGGTTCATTCTCGTCTTCTTGAAAACAGTTTTTCAAAGTTTATTTTATTTATTTCTTATCATTTTTGTTCAGAGCAATATTTTCACTCAACTTAAGTAGAAACATAATTAAATTAATTAACATACATTAGATTGATCCATAATCCTTACGGGAACGAGATAAACTTTTTACTACTTGTGACCCCTACACTTGCGGTTAAACTATACAACCAATACACATATACACATGTATAATCGCAAAAATAATATACATAATATACAAAAATAGATGATAATGATTATCTAATAGTACGTGCTAATAAAATAAAATTAAAGCATTTAATTCGAGTGAAAAACACACAAGTACAATTATGTTTTCCCTTGATTTTATAATATTGATTTAAAAAACTATTAAATTTTTTATCATCATAAATAAAATTTTTTTTTTTAAACTGATATAGAAGTAAAGCTGAGATTTCGGGCCAGCCCGATTTAACTCATGGGCTAGATGGGTCAGCCCGAAATAAGCTGGGCTAGGGAAACTCCAGCACTAGCTCGAATTAATGGTCTGTCGGGTGGCCCGACAGGCCGTTAAAAACTCTTTTTTTTTAAAAAAAAAAAAAAGAAATTCAACCAAAACTTTTTTTTTTGTTTCTGCACACCTGATGCGTGTGGACTGATGATCTTTGAAGAAGCATGATTCAACTTTTTTTTTTTTGGTCAAAAGCATGATTCTACTTAAAACATTAAAAAAATGCCTAATACTAACACAGAAAAAGAGATTTTTAAAGAAAATTACACAAATAAACGTGGTTGTATGGGAACTAATAGCTATGAAGACGAACAAATAGTGAATAAAAAGCGAAACAACAAACACATAATGATACTAACAAACAAAATATAACTACAACGCAGGCACGAGTGCTCAAACATGCAAACTCAAAATTAAGCAAATCCATAATCCATTACTTTCAATCAACTAGAAGCATAAGCTTGATGTCCCATAATGGAATCATGAGCCCTTCTAGGCACATTAGATCCGGCTGGGTGCTTTCCAATGATATAGGGTGTGTTTAGATTGCCGTTGGAGAAGTGACTTTTGGATAAAAGTCAGATTGTGTGAAGTGATTTATATTTGGATTTAGGATGATAGAAGTGACTTTTTTTCAATCTAACTTTTAGAAACATGTTTGGATGATTATATTGAAAATCACTTTTAGATGGAAAATTACTAAAAAGGGCATTATTTTCATTAAATAATACATATATAATATGCATATATTATTATTAAAGGCTTAATTTTTCCCTTATTTTCAGGAAAATAATTTTAAAAAATAATATTTTTCGCTCAAAGGAGTATATTGTGGGAGAAAGTAGTTAGAAATTGTTATGGTAAATTTTTGGAGATAAAAAGAAAATTTTAGATTAAAAGAAATTATCTTATTTGAGAATTTTAGGGGTCTAACAGTCTAATTTTCCTACTCACTTTATTAAATAATACATAACAAAAGGTGTGGGACCCACCAGAAGTCAGAAGTAACTTTTTTTTGCTTCTGACTTTTCACGTTGCAGAAGCCATTTTGGACAAAAAGTCATTCTGAAAATAAGACAAACCAAACATAAATTTTTTTTTCCAGAATGACTTCTGGATCTTGGATCCACGTTGGGCTCTCCCAACGTGGTATCCAAACATGCTGATAGTTGTAGATCCAGAAAAACGCGGCTATGATGGCGACGTCGCAGCCGCTAGAGGAGACACGTTCTGCTGTCACGGGTTAGCCTTATTTGTACCCAAAAATGTGGGCTGCAGGTACGTTAGCCCGTTTCGGTTTCGGGCTGCCTAATATTTTTTTTCTGTTTTTTTAGCTAAGCTCACGGGTCGGACCCAAATTCCCAGCTCTATATAGAACCATTTTCATTTTATTAATACTGACAAAAAAATTTAAGTAACACACAATCTAGTGATTTGTTTAAAATTAAAGAAGGTACTCCCTCTGTTCCTAAAGATAAGACCTAATTACTTAATTTAATTATATTAAGGAAGTTAGTTAAATTAGTTTAAATCATATGATATTACGAAAGCGCACTTACCATCTACCTTTATTATTACCCTCACTCTCTTGTTTGTTTATATTGAGAATCATCAATAGGGATAATTTGGAGAAAAGTTGGGAAAAATTAGAAAGATGTCTATATTTAGGAGCAAACTCACCTTTTAAATAGGTCTTATATTTAGGAATTGAGAGAGTATGACGTTTGCTATCTTATTTGGAAGGATTGCATTC
This sequence comes from Mimosa bimucronata, assembly GCA_037074515.1. Classification (NCBI taxonomy): domain Eukaryota; kingdom Viridiplantae; phylum Streptophyta; class Magnoliopsida; order Fabales; family Fabaceae; genus Mimosa; species Mimosa bimucronata. The sequence continues at coordinate 31,980,701 of CM073447.1, read as the reverse complement.
TGGTATAAAAAAAATAATATCAAATAAGGTATGATGACTTGTCAATGATATTTTTTCACTTTTTAATAATAACTTTTTTATTTGTCATAGAAAAAGGATTGGACTTGTTGATATTAATTATTTGGAATCCTCCCCTGCATTATATTTTGGGACAATTGTACTCAGGTTCTAAGTAAGAGATTTAATTTCAGAGAGGTCTCAATGAATTGTTAATGACAACTATTGACAACTGAAATAGCCCTTGTTAATAAGTGAAAAAGTTGTCAATGGACCTGTCTGACATTAAATCTTTTAGTTGATAAGTAGTGCAATTGTCACATAGAAGGTGGGGAGAGATTATCATGACAGGTAGACAAGGGGAACAAAACAAAACAAAGAAGGAAGGGCTTAAATTAATCACACTCAGATTCAGGCATACATGTATATATATATCGAATGAATAGTTGACTTGTCCGATGTTTAGCATATCAGCAAGCGCACGGGTCATCAAAAATAGTATAGAAAAGGTTGTCGTTCCAACAGGGACTAAGGTAAAAGAGGATTAATAATTACAATTATGCTATCAATTAGGTTGAGTGAAAACTTTTATATTTCGAAAATTGAAATTCACCAAAATGAAAATAGCTTAACAAAAAGTAAATTGAACTTTAATTTAAAACAAGAGGAGTTTAGGATTATTTATCCACTTTGTATTTCATGATGCTTGATTGTTCTTTTCCTAATGATAATTAATAATCACTATGTTCTTGTTTGAAGTCTTATCCATTTGAATAGCTCTTTCAAGCCTATCCAAACCTTAATTAACACTAATATGCATAATCTCTTACTACATATTATGTTAACTAGTTTTTATTAACAACCCACTTCAATTCCACAAAGCTTGGTTAATTAATATATCTATCTCACTAACTAACTCTCAATCCCAACTTGGAATTTCAAAACAAGTTTGGATTTAATCTAGTTCTTTACTTAATTAATGCTCTCTCAAGCCACTAATTAAGCAAACAATCTAAATGTTAGCCACCCACTTAGAAAACATTAGGCATAAATTAAATCCATAATATAATAGTCATTAATCATCAAAAGAAAAATTTGTTCAAGCATCAATCCATACAAGCTTTAAAATAAAATTAAAACAAATTAACTAGCTACTCATAACTAATGAAATCACAAAAGTCACCCATCAGCAACATCCAAGCAAGAATCAGATCATATAATTAAAAGAAAGAAGAAACGGAACAATATATTGTTCACTCCCTAAAATTGTTGTTTATTCTCTCCTTCCTTTTCAGTTCAGCTCTCCAACCAAGCAACTCGGCAGCGGCTCCGTTCAGTGATGGAGGCTTCGACGGTGCCCTCCTCCTGTGAGGGAGAAGGACCTAAATCCAAGCTTTTCTCCCCTCTGATCTGACTCGCTCCCTCGCTGGGTTTTTCCCTCTTTGCTCTGAGGAAGACGAAGCTGGTCGAAGAAGATGAATTTTGGGGATCATGAACAGTGCTATGCGGCTTCCTTGCTCTTATACCCGTGAAAGCCCATTCAATTTTAGGTCTCAAATTATTCATTGCCAAACGCTGTCGCTTTGCTTCTTCTTTACTAGTCCATTTCAAATCAAGACCAATGACTTTTACTCACCCAATGGCCACGTTGCTGATCTGAAACCAAAGTGGAACAAACTAAAAATGTAACATAATTAGGGCTGTTCAACATTGTCTCGTCCTGGTCCGTCCCGTCCCGTCCCGAAAGTTTTCGGGACGGGACAGAGTGTAGCTTCGGGACGGGACGGGACTCGGGACAGGTCGTCCCAATCCCGTCCCGTCCCGAATATATATATGTATGTATGTTCATATTTTTTTTAAAAAAAATACATGTGTCATCTGTCTCATGTGTGAGATATATGACTTTTTTTTAAAAAAAATATAACTCTAACTTCTAAACTAAGTTCCAACCATTCATTGATATCAAATTTCTTGTCCGTTGCTACTATGCTCTATGTGTAACACATCACATTTGAAGTTTTTTTAAAACTCTATTTAAATGTGTAGTTGTTGTTACTTTTTTTGCTCTAATTATTATGTTTTTGGTTTATTATGTATTAATATGGAGTGCTCATAGCACTGGAGGAGATTTAATTATATTACAAAATCACCCACCAAGTGTGTTGCTCTGCAAAAACAAAATAAAAAAGATTTTTGGGTCAATTTTTTTAATTAGAAAAATCTTTCGGGACAAGGCCTGTCCCGTCCCGGTCACATATCTTCCTGATAGAGACCGGGACGGGATGGGACGGGGTCGTCCCGTCCTGTGAACACCCCTAAACATAATAATAATATAATAGATCTTTTCTTTTTCATTTTTTTTACATTTTAAACTATCTTTTATTTATTTAATGCTTTGCTAAACTAAAATATTTTTCTTTTAATTTTAAAACTAAGATATTTATTTCAAATCCCCAATCATGCACCAATTTGATATTATATCAAAATCTAAATCAAATGCTTTTAGTTTTATATCAATGACTCCCAAAATATGCCCAAAATATATATATCAAATCTAATTAAAAATGGGGAGTTATCAATAGTTCTCCCTCATCGATTGTAAAATGAATTGAAATGACACATCTACCCTCTAAGAAATCATTTTCCCCTCCCCACCGACTGTAACTATACTATACTCTGGTGAAAAAAAAAAAAAAACCTGAAAGGGCTTCTGTAAATAGTCGACTACCCCAACACATCAACTAAACAATGCATATATACATATTTGATCCTTGCCCATGACTTGACGCGAATCACAATAAGCAGCTTCTTCAACAACATTGCACGGATCACAACACACACACACACACACCCCAATTCAATTCTCATTCTCTGATAATACCACAAAGACAGTTTTAAATAAGAAGACAAATAATGTGACACAGATATATTATTCATTTGCCCATCAACAACCACTAACGTTCCTCATACCGACCCACAGAGCATAATGCAACACCATACTTTAACTGACGCACCACCCAGGGCCGAAGAGTAATTAATAATAAAGTATACACATCTTTATTAGAAAATTTGTTGATAGTAGTTTTGATCATGTTAATCAAAAAGTTACTTCACTTCAAAAGTTGGTAAAAGTATGTTTTCAATTATATAACATCACTATGCAACAAATCTAATATACTTTTTCCATACAATTATACAAATTTTAAGGTGAGTTGTTCATAATTTAGTTAATTAATTATTAAATAATATATGTAGATTGTTATAAATTTTATATTCATCTTGGTGATGACAATAATGAGTTTAGAATTCCAGATGAGAAACAATTTGAGTGGGAGAAATCGTCATGCAGTGGCGTCCATTGAAATGAATGTGAGCGCACAGTATAAGTTGCTAATAACACGGCTTAGGATTTAATTAGAAATATTGTTCAACTAATCAATTAAATATATAATTAGGGGGGGGGGGGTTCAGGGCGCGTTATTTTAGTCAGCATATACACAGCTTTGCCAAAAAAATTAAAGAAATTAATTAAAGTGCAACTCTTGATATTGATCAACTTAATTATAATTGTATGTTTAATGAAGAATGCAGAAAAATGTTGATGATACGAGTGAAAGTGAAAAAGAGATGCCACCTGTCTAAAAAGGCGCTTAAAAGTAAGAATTGCGATTGTAGATCATAAATCACCATCATTATATATGACTCAAATAAATGAATACTATCGTTTTACTATATACGAGTTTCTTGTTTCAATCAGAAGCATGCATGTGGATATGTAGTTATGTACTATCTGTCCTGTTTTTCTTTTATGTCGAAACCTCTAATTATTCCACATCCGGCACCCAATCTTTGAATCAAGTTCGCTTGTTGGGGGAATCTTGCTATATAAAATATGTGGCAGTTAGAACACAGACAGAGAATTTGGCATTATAATATATATAGTTTCGAAGATACACACACGCACACAGATTTAGATGCTAGCTTGCTAAGTGGACACTTAATTATTCCAATCCGTATTCCAAAGGGGGGAAGAAATTAAAGCTCCATTTCAATGCCCTAGGCCTCTACTATTATCTATAAATACCCTCCATATCTTTACCCTTCAAACCATTAAAACCCAAAGTACTTACATTGATCTTAGTTTCTTCTTGTTTCTGCGTTTTGAACATTTGACATTTAAAAAATGGAGCTTCATTCTAAATACCAAGTGGTCCTTGTTTGTGTGATCATGCTCTTACCTGCTGCCCTATGCTACTCCCAAGGATTTATTCCCTCCCGAGCTGCCTATTATACCACCTCTGATGGCTATGGAACTCCAAGTAATTGAAACTCCTCTCACATTATTATATATATATATATATATCACGTTCTTTCTATATTCTGAAGCCAGCCCTGCTTCATGAGTTCTAAGTTTATACTTTGAACCCATATACGCCATCTGTACGCTATTAAGGCATACGCTTTGTTAGTAGGGAAGCAATTTTTATATTCCATTTTACTTATGATGCCCTTGAATATATATGTGTGTGTATATATATATAGGTGGAGCTTGCGGGTATGGCTATTACGGCAGAGGTGTGAACTATGGGAAGGTGGCAGCTGTGGCTGGGCTGTGGAGGAACGGAGCTGGATGTGGTGCTTGCTACCAAGTGAGTGTCTTATTATTAACCCAACACAAACACATAACTATTTTTCTTCCATATAAAAAGGTTACAATTAAAAAACAATTTTATTTGTATGTATAGATAGTGAATTTCAATATCCAATAAGACATTACGTTGATTCATATGATTAGGTGAGGTGTAAGAATTCAAGATTATGCGATGACTATGGAACGATGGTGGTGGCAACAGACTATGGTGCAGGAGACAGAACAGACTTCATAATGAGTCCCAATGCTTTCACAAGTCTAGGAAGAAACCCAAGTGCATCTGCTGAGCTGAAGAAAAGCGGAGTTGTAGACATTGAATATAGGAGGGTACCTTGCACATATGCAGGTTACAACGTGCGTATCAAGATCCATGACTCCAGCAATTACCCATACTACCTTGCCCTTGTCCTTCAATACGTCCCTGGCATGAACGACGTCACTGCCGTTGAGATTTATGACGTACGTATGATGCTTCTTCAACTTATTACTGCTCATTAAATTAATGACTAAATTGTACATTTAGTTCTTTAACGTCACTGCCGTTGACGTTGAGTACCTTTTAAGACTAATGCTATTAGGGATAAATGACTGAAAACATACTTTTAAAACTTAAGGATTAAAATGAAACCTTTTTTTAAAGTTAAATGACCAAATATCTAATTTAGCCTTAATTAATTTCTTTCTTGTTTTAGAGATAATTAATTGTGATTATGATGTACTTGGAAATGATAATGAAACAGAACGATAGCCATCAATGGAAGCCAATGAGGAGAGCGTACGGGGCAGTGTTTGATATAGTTGGCGCACCAAGTGGACCATTGACTCTGAGGTTGCAATTCAGTGGAAGAAATGGTTGGGTTCAGTCCTCCAAAAGTGTCATTCCAAAGGATTGGAAGATTGGGGCTTCTTATGATTCTCAAGTTCACGTCTAAGAACTAAGAGGCATAATGAAGAGGGGGGCCTCGTAATACCTGTGTGGCTCTAAAGAATAATGCAACCCGTGTACCTTGTTTCTTCTTTTAAAAAAATAGTCTATTTAAATAAATAAATAAATATGTCTGCTGGAATGATAATAAATAAATAATGGGGGTAACTGTGTATGTATTTCCCATTTATGATGAAAGAATTTATATATGAATAAAGAAACCGCCTCGTTTATGCATATCATGGTTTGGTTCTCTACAGTTATATTAGTGCATGCATATATATGGGTGTGTATAGAGATCCGTTACAAGCAACGATAACGTTAATCATATAAATATACGATGAACATCAATGTAAGCGATCGATTTATAAGTGGAAGAGGGGAGAAAAGAAGTGGAAGGCCACAGGATAACAGAGAAGATGGTTTGGTGTTTCTTGAATCGGGCAGTACAAAAATAAAAAACTCCTTAAAGCTGTTGATTTAATTAAATCGATTTCTTTGATTGATGGTGACACGTTTGTACACGCACCGAATCCAGAAATCTCCATCAATATAATACCATAATACCATTCCCTAATAACTCCTCCAATCTTAACTAGTCCGTTTGTAAACCCAATTGTCGCATATTTAGACCCATTACTATCTGCATAATCCAGAAGTCCATCCACAACTAAAGACAGTAATACGAGTTCAGCTCGTTGGCTCAACACTAGCCCAAGGGTTAGAACAAAGTTAGTGTTGACATTTTATCAGCATGTCAAAGTGCAGACCGCATTAACTCAACCCACATAACCTACGAGTTAAAGTGGGTTGGCTCACCTTATTTATTTATTTATTTAAAAAAGAGAAAAAAATCCCCTATCTAACACTAAAAAATGATTTCTTAAACAATACTCCCTCCAATCTTAATTATAAGATCACTTTGATTTTTTTTGAAAAATATTAAGGATACAAAATTAATCACTTTAAATTGTTGATCATAATCTTTTTTTCTCAAAACTACTCTATTCTACTTTTAAACTAACCTATAATCTAATTACATGTGGCATATGTTATAATTTAGTGGTCTAATTTGCTTCCTTAACTTCCACAAAAAAAAATCAAAGTGATCTTATATTTAGGACCGGAGGAAGTATAAACGGTGGTTGATATAACAAATTATGGTGTTTAGATACTAGAATCTACATTCTTTTAATGATATTATTAGTAAAATAAAACTAGGAAGATGTTTATGCAAAAAAATATATTATTTTGGAGTCCATAACTTTGTGGTATTTGAGATATTATGTTTTAGTGTATGTAATAATGATCTTTTTTTGTTGATGTTTAATTTTATATTTTCTTTTTTAACAATTTTAAAAACAAAATTAAAAATAATTAAAAAAAAAGGTGGTGGATTGGCAGGTTGGTAAAAGGGTTACGGTTGACTTTTTGCAACCCACCAAAGTGCAGGCCCAAACACACACAACCCGTGGGCTGACCCATATTATGGGCCCTATCCAGAACAAACAAAACCATTCCCTCCCTCCTAGGGGTGAGCAATGGGCGGGCTGGGTAACCCGAAGCCTAACCCATCGCCCGCCCATTTAATATTAGATGGGTATGGGTTAACCCATACCCGAGCCTCAACCCATTCAAGCCCGAACTAAATGGGTTCGGGTTAAATGGGCGGGTTAAATGGGTTATGGGAAAACCCATCAATCTTTTGACCTATTTTTTTATTATTACAAATTTCTAAATTTCTTATCAAAGTTAATAATTCAAGCATCACATTCACATATTAAAAGTGACAGTAAGATCTACAACTCCACATCCATGTTTACATCATAGTTTGTTGCACAAAAGAACTTAAATTTAGATAAATACCATAATTACATGAATGCTACTAACTCACTCTCAATACTCATGGACAAAATTAAAAAAAATTGAAATATATATATATATAAATGGGCGGGCATGGGTAGCCCGAGGGTGCACAAAAGAACTTAAATTTAGATAAATACCATAATTACAGGAATGCTACTGACTCACTCTCAATACTCATGGACAAAATTAAAACAAATTGAAAATATATATATATATATAAATGGGCGGGCATGGGCAGCCCGAGGGTGTGCCCATCGCCCGCTCATTTAATTTTTAAATGGGCTTAGTTTGCACCCGCCCATCATGGGCTTTAATTGGGCGGGCTTTAAATGGGTAAAAATTGCGGGTAGTGGGCTATCCCATCGGGTTTCAGGTATTTTGCTCAGCCCTACTCCCTCCCTTATTAATTTCGGCAGGAGGTAAAGTGTATCCATTGGCAAGAGCCAATAAGACATTTCTCTCTCCCTCCCTACAAAAAAGACTCACTCGATGCTTCTCAGAGCCCAAACTTGCATAACAAAAGCGTGTGTATCCACGCACACACACACACACATATATATATATATATATCCACACCCACACAAAAATCACTCAGAAAAACACTACATCTTGCGCTTTTTTTCTGGACACGCTACATCTTAAAATATTTACATATAAAATGTTACGTTATCTGATATATGTCTGATGAAATACTACAACTAATATTTGTTTTAATCCCAGTGGTTGATGACTAAATAAAATAATTCACATTTTATGTTGTTTTTAAGAAAAAATATTAATTGATTATTTTGTTTTTTGTTTTTTAATTTAGATGCTTCTTTTTATTAAAAAATTAAATGAAACTTGAAGTGTTTCAAATAAATTATTAGCCATAGAAATGATTTGATTGTAGTGTTTTTGTTCCACATTGTTCAAGTAACATGACATTACTTGAAAATGTAAGTATATATTTCTCCTTAAAAGTTTAAACTTCGAGTATGATCCTGTGTGTATCCCATTCGATAATATATTTATTTATTAATCTAATTTGTGATTTTTCATAGGGGAATTATAACGAGGTTCCGAGAAGGAGATTGATTTACCCAAAGAGCGTACAATGATAAGTGCAGTCAGAAAAGTTGACAATAATTTTATACTTTTCTCACTTGTTATTGGGATTTCTTCATAATCAAATCCATTTCCATGGGAACTCATTGTAATTCCCTTTTAATATTTGATTTGACCGTCGTCGTGTCGTTTTTGGGTTAAATACATATATATATATAAATCAGAATATAAGGGTGTAGCAATAATAGTATAATTTGAGTCGCTCTTAAAGAGCCAATATTTAATTAAACTACCTAGTGAACTAAATGCCTAAATACAAGAGGAAATGGGTAATTAAAGACATATTTTGTTTGGTTTTCAAAGGTTCAATACAATTGAAATATATGTTTTTGGGGTTTTTGGTTAAAAGAGTGGAACAAAAGTGGCTTTTATAAAATAATGAAAATACTCTTGGAAATTAATTTTCAATGGCTATCCTAACTCAATTATGATATTTGGGAAGTTAAAGGCACTAAGTTACTAAAATACCAAACCCCATTAATTAATGGGTCCAATGCCTAATTAATAGAACCCCATATAATTAGACATTGTTAAACCCCTGTAGCACTTTGAGTTTTCTCTAAGTTTCTTAAAATATCAAACCCCACCAATCGGCAAGTCTAACACCTAATTACATGAGCCCATTCAATTAGGCATTATTAAGTACCTTAGAGTGTGATTAGTGGTTAGTAATGCATTAGGTTCAATTACAATCTATTTCAATCAAACTATCTACCATAACAATGAATAAATAGAGAGAAATCAATGGAATCATAAAGAATATATATATATAACCATATATATATTGATGACTTTAAATCCTCATTACAAACCAAAATCACAAAAGCTCAAATGAAAACATGTAATCCAAGTCTCAGATGTATAAATGATAGACCTAGACCTAGAAATTCATAAATACAAAGAGAATGGAAAAGGGTCAAGACTCCCCTGAGAAGACCATGAGCTCAAGCCATCTTCAATCATTCCCAAGAGAAGGGTTCCTTAGTTGTTGCTCCTCATTGAGAAATCACCAATAAAAGGAAAGGGGTGGAAGTCATGGGTGGAAGAGGGAAAAGATGGTGGTAGGGTTGAGAGAAAATGAGATAGGAGATGAAATTAGGATGGGGAAGATGAAGGGATTGGGGGTTTAGGTAGAAATATATGTTTAGGAACCGGGAATGGTTCATTCAAGGTCAGGTCTACCCATTTAGAACCCTAAAAACCCGAAATATCAACAAAATTTCGCATAAGAAAAATCGCATGTTCGCCGCGACGGACAAGACAGAGAGGAGGGGAAATGCCCACTGAGTAGTTCGCAACTTGTCCGCTGAGGCGAGCAAGGTAGGGGGTATCTCCCCTTTCTTTATCCATCTCCGGTCTTCCTTGGCTTGAATGTTCTTCGACTCAGCCAACTTCTTTATGCAAACTTCTTCCTAGCTATCATCTTGAATCTTCCTTTTTTGGTCCTTAGGTGACCATACAAACAAAATTACAATAAATAAGGATAAAAAAGCCCTAGAGATCAATTAATACAAACTAATCTCCACTTATGGCTAATTAACCTCATTTTTATGCTAATTCCACTTAAAGGCTTATGATGTTCAATATGCTCATATGGACCAAAATTGCATCTTAATTATGTTAAAAGCTTCATTATTAGCACAGCAAAACAATACAAATAAAATATAAGGATTTGTCAAATATAAATTTAAGTTCGTTTACACTCTTGAATATCTTGACAATATATTACTCTTATGCTGTTTACATTGGAAGTATATTTAACTGTGAGTGCACATATGGAACCTTAATTACTACTTCATTTTTTAATATAATACTCATTTGACTTTTTAAGAGATTAATGAAGCTAAATAATAGATTTAATCATAACAATGTGGTATATTATTAGATTATATATTAACTTATAAGTCGAATAAATTAAATTAGAGAAAATTTTAGACAAATTAATTTATAAATAATTTATTTAGTGTTTTTAATAAGATTTTTAAAAAAATTAAATTATGTCTTATATTAAGGAATGAAATAGAGTACTTACCAACCTATTTGTTATAATGGAATAAAAATATATTTATTAGTTTATTGTACTGTTTCCCTTCAAAATCTGAATTTTAATTTTAAGCTTGACAATGGGCTCCATAATGAAAGACTAATTCATGACAGCCTTCATTAGAAACACGGAGGAAGATTTTGTTGAAGACTGAGTCATTAGAGAATTTAGGCCATTCATAATTGACAATTTTTAGAGGTCCGAGTCTAATTTATCTTGATGAACGAGTCTTGTACTATTTATTCGTTATTGTACTATTTTGTGAATGACTTATGACTATGTCGGTACAGAATTTAGGCGATTCATAATATTGACATTTTATGTTTTAGTATAATTCTCTTGATGAACGAGTCTTGCTCATCATTAACACTGGTATTAGGATTAAGGATTTTCTTAATCATGTGTCCCCTCATTGATTTAAGAAAATTACTATATGGTATAATCTTAAAAATTGGAGGTAGATTTTTATCTTAAATATAAAAAATCAATCCACTTTATACTTTTCATTTTTTTTTATAAGTCACCCTATGGGTCTCACATATTAATGGAGTTTAATTTGCATCAATTGATATTTTCAATATGTATGATTTAATAAGGTATTTTAGGGAAACCAACAAACATTTTTTACAAATAACTAATTTAACTCATTTTCTTAATTAATATATCTAAATTAATAGTAACACTAAATATACATATTAATATTATCAATGGAAGTGTTTACAGCTCCACGGCATAGACATACAAAATCGTTGATTATCTTTTACTAATGCTTTTTTGGGCGAACTACTAATGTTTCTGACTTCAGATAAGGCATTTGAATAATGTGTACTACCTGTGTACGTCCAGCATCCCTTTCCTTCAGCTCTAGATAGCCGCCCCTATAACCGTATTCTCATCCAGCCCCTAATCTTTGAATTAAATTTAAGTATTCCTCTATCTTCCTATACATTAAAAAAATGTAGCAACAGTAGTACACATAGGAAATTTGGCATCATATTCATAAATGGATTAGCTTTAAATATATAGAAGCGCGCTCACAGATTTGGATGCTAGGTCTACGTATACGTGCGCTTAATCATTCAAATCAATGGGATTCTGGGAAATAAAAGCTGGACCCCATCTAACTAGCTACCATTGAATTATGCACCAGGCCACCTTCCTTGTGATCTATAAATGCCCTCCCCATCCTCTTCGCCCTCCATAACCACTAAACTCAAACAATTTACATTTAACGTAACGTAGAAACTCTTCTTGTTTTTGTGCGTTTGAATTTGACATTTGGCAATGGAACTTCATCCTAAATACCAAGTTGGCCTTGCTTGCATGCTCATGCTCTTACCTGCATTGTGTTTATCCCAAGGCTTCTCAGATTCCAGAGCCACCTTTTATAGTACCGCCGATGGCTATGGAACTCCAAGTACGTGCAACTTCTCGTATTATTTCTCCTTTAATTATTTTACCTTTAATGATGCATGTTACATTACTTTTAAGGTATATGGTAATTAAGTACCCTTATATATATGTGATTATTGACGAAATTACATTCATATGTTATATTAGCCGGAGCTTGTGGATATGGAGATTACGGTAGAACTGTGAACTATGGGAGGGTTGCAGGCGTGGCTGGCTTATGGAGAGGTGGCGCTGGATGTGGTGCTTGTTACCAAGTATGTGTCTTAACACATACACTAACCACTCAACAAACACATCAATTTCTTCCATATTATTAACATATTACATAATTGAAACAATTATATAACTTCACGTACATTATTCTTTAATTAACGATGGTGATCTTATCAGGTAAGGTGCAAGAACTCAAGATTATGCGATGATTATGGAACGATGGTGGTGGCAACAGATTATGGTGCAGGAGACAGAACAGACTTCATTATGAGTCCCAATGCTTTCTCAAAACTGGGAAAAAACCCAAGTGCATCGGCTGAGTTGAAGAAAAACGGCGTCGTAGACATCGAATACAAGAGAGTACCATGCACATACAATGGTTACAACGTGCGTATCAAGATCCATGAGTCTAGCAGATACCCAGATTACCTTGCTCTTGTCATCCAATACGTTCCTGGAGTGAAGGACGTCACTGCCGTTGAGATTTATGACGTACGTATACTTAATTATTTCTCCTAATTACTATACATCCAAATTCTAGACATGAGAACTAGTTGAGGTTCACTTTTGCTCATGAATATAGGACTTTTTATTCATTTTATATTATATACAAATATATATATATATATATCATTTTTCTCTGAATTAATTTGTCAGACTAATATCAACCAAATCTCTAATCTAGTTATACACACAAATTTTTCAAAGATATATATATATATATCATATAACATATGTTCAATTAAGTTGTTTATTTAGTTTATTTAATCTCTTCAAATTAGTCAATTGAGTGCTATATTAAAGACTAGAGATAGTAATAAATTTCCATCTTATAGATATAATTAATTAATAATTGTGCTTATCAACAATTGAGATGGTGATGATGATGCTGATGATGATTATGGTACAGAATGACCAACATGTATGGAAGCCAATGAGGAGGGTGTATGGGGCAGTGTTTGATATAGTTGGAGCTCCGAGTGGACCATTGAAGCTGAGGCTGCAATTCAGTGGCAGAAAAGGTTGGGTGCAGGCGACCAAGAGTGCAATTCCTGGGGATTGGAAGATTGGTGCTTCTTATGACTCTCAAGTTCATGCCTAAACAAGATGCACAATAATGAAAAGCCAGGGTGCCACGTAACCTGTGTGGCTCCAAGCATGCAAGCTGTTTATTTTCGTGTTGTTGACCCGTTTCTTCTAAAAAAACAAGTCTATTATATTGAAATAAATAATGTCTGCTGGAATGAATAAATAATTGGGGTTTGTGATGTTATTATTATATGAATAAAGAAATCTCTTGGTTTACGCATCATATGGATAGAGGTGGGAAATCGAGCAGGCTGGGCTTAAACGGGCCAAGCCAGTTTAGACCGGCGAACAAAAAAAACCCCCTTTTGTGAAGCCCGGCCCTTGAGTCGTCGGGCCTCGAGCTGGCTCGTGGGTTTCAACTTTTTTAAATGTTTTTTCCTAATTTTGAGTGTGTATTGCTAACGAAAATAATGGACATATAATAAAAAATATAAATATATATGATCCAAATTTTATTTAAATACAAACTTACCAAGCATTAGTGTATTGCCATATACCAACTCAACAACTTATAAATTAAGTACTAAGTCTAGAACTAGAAGTCACACCACAATTACATAGAATGTTCTTAGTAATAAGGAATTAAAGTATAAAAGTGGGACGTATGGGACTTGAATCTAACCTAATAAGTATTTAAATTATTTTTGTCCATATGCATATATACAAAAATAGCACACCCATTTAACTCTTTGGGCAGATGAAAATAAAAAAAGGGAGGGGCAATAAACGGGCCAGCTCGTCAAAGCCCGTGGCCCGACAGGCCGGCCCGTTTCATTTTTTTAGCTCCAAAATTAAAACCCGACCCTACTCAAATTTAGGCTTAAATAGGCCGGCCCAAATTCCCAGTTGAACATATGGATTCATCATTCTGTTTAGCTGTATAGAGTCCCTCTCTCTACAACATCCTTTACTGAAAGATACCTTGATTTACGGTTGAGTGATACGGACGCTTGAGTCATAAAATTATTGTTCTAAACTTCTAATTATAAGATATCATTACCTGACTCACAGCCACGCATATAAAAAAAGCAGTTAAACGGAAAGTGAGAAAAAGTTGTCAGCCGACTCACTCTCTCTCTCTCTCTCACTCTCTCTAATGCTTTTTTTTCCCCTCAAAATTTGCTTAAAAGTAACAATTGAATTAAGACTGTGGGTATAATCAGGATCGACCAATATATCATATTAAATTCCATTCCTAATAAATATTTGGATATGTGAGTTCATTCTTAAATATAATACATCTTTTTTTATTTTTCTCAGTATTTTCTTAAATTATTCCTTATTAATACCCCTCAATAATAAATAAATAAGATGGGGGTTAGAATAAAGATAGATGGTTAAGTTGTAATAATAATATCGTATGATTTTAATAAATTTAACTAACATCCTAACATTTTCACTTGATATTAGTTAAAACGTTGCGGTGGGAGTATATCATTCCACAGAGTAACGTTTCTTATTTCAGAAGTATTTGAATGTGCCTTACTCAATTGCCTCTGTACGTCTTCATTTTCCCTAGACCGCCCTTATACCCATTCTGCACCTAATACCTGAATCAACTCAAAATTGGCAATTCCTCCTCCTGCCTATGTAAAAAAAAATGATGAAATAGCACACTTATAAACATAAATAACTAGCTTCGTGTGTCTGTGTAGATATATCCGGACACAGAGATTTGGATGCCAGGTCTAGCTATGAGGGCTTAACCATTCCGTTCCAATATATAATCAATCATCCCGTGTTCCAAGGGCAAGAAAAGTTGGACCCTATTTGAATAATGAATACACAAGGCCTCTCCTATGATCTATAGATATACCCTCCCCCTCATTTTTGCCTTCTAAACCAGAACATACAAACTTATTTGTAATACTTTGTGCGTTTGAGCTAGTCATTTAGAAATTTAATTTCCGCTTTCGCACAAAATATGACTGTAGAAATTACCTTGACCTGATTGATCGACCACAATCCCTTTGTTCTCCTTATACTTCTTGGCCTTCTCCATTGCGATCTTCAGAAACATTGGCCCTTCCTTCTGAGAGCATGCCCTTCTCAGAGTTTCTTCACGTTTCCTCAGTATTCGACGGCCGACTGTGCGGAGGCGTAGTCATCGGAGGGGTGCATAGCAGACATTGAAGTGACGAATGGTGGACATAGCAATGCCAATCTGGAAGATAAGTAATAAATATATTTGTAGGCTTGTATTGATTTATAAACTAATATATTATTCAATAATATACCACATATGTTATGACTAACTTATTTTGTTTCCACGATCTCTTCAAAAACCCTAGTGCTAATTTTTTTTTCTGCCAGAAAAGAAATGCATTCAAAAACCCTAGTGCTAATTTGAAGATAGACAATACTCTGATTGACCATTTTATGATTTAATTAGAAGGGTTAATATAACTTTTGGTCCCTGAATTTCACTCAATTTTGATTTTGGTCTCTGAACTTTCAGATCGGTGGTTTTGGTCTTTGAACTTTCGGTCAATTTTAGTTTATTGATCGCTGAATTTTAACATCGATGGTTTTGGTCCTTGAATTTTCAGTCAATTTTGGTTTTGATCCCTAAACTTTCAGTCAATTTTGATCATTGGTCCTTGAACTTTAAAAAAACTTAGAAAAATTAGGGACTAATGGTTATAAATGACACAAAATTCAGAGACTAAAACCAAAATTAATCGAAAGTTCAAGGACCAAAACCATCAATGTGAAAGTTCAGTGACCAAAAGTTACATTAACCTTAATTAGAATGTTTATAGTTTTATATAGGGTGAAATATCATTTTAACCCCTGAACAATTGGTTAAATATGATCTAGCACAAGTATTAGCATGTTTATAGTTTTATATAGAGTGAAATATCATTTTGACTAGCAAACAATTGGTTAAGTTTTTGCTGCAAGGACACGTCATTAGTTCACATCATTATCCTGACAACTTGGCAAGCCATGGTTTTTTTTTAATCATTTTTGTCAGATGAAATAAAACATAATAAAATAAAATTAAAAAAAAAAAAAAAAAGCAAAAAAGCCCTTCCTCTCCCACCTGCACCTGGTATTCTCCTCTCCTCTCTTCGGGCAAACCCTCAATCTCTCTCCATTTCCACTTCCCAAATCTACTCTACCCAGAAAGCCTTACCCAAGAATCTGTACCCAAAACATATATATTTCTACGAAGATATGCGACAAGCACGATATTGACCCCACCGGCAAGTGCAACGGCGACTCCGACTTCCTATCAATGTCCAATACTCTCTACTATCACGGTTCTAATTATAACACCACTTTAATTTTTTTGATTTTTTTTTTCAGTAAAAAAAAAGTACGTAGTTTCAGTCTAAAAAAAAATATTTTTTCCTCAAAACTAATTTATTCTACTTATAAATTAACCTATAATCTAATTTCATGTGACATATGTTATAATTTAGTGGTCAAATTTATTTCCTTAACTTTAAAAAAAAGTCAAAGTGATACTTATATTTAGGACCGAAGAGAGTATAATACAACAAGGCCACCGGGGGCCGCTACGTCATCCGCGCCGTCTTCCATGCACCCCAACAACTTCATCTTTGGCCAGTCCGACGCCGACAATAACTGGGCCAAGGGCCACTACACCAAGGGCGCCGAGCTCATCCATTCCTTCCTCGATTCAAAGGTCTGAGCAGGAATATTTTGTTGGTGCTTTGAGGTTTAGGCCCCCTGTCACTCTTAAAGTTATAACATTGCGACTCTCGCAACCTCTTTAATACTCCCTCCGGTCCTAATTATAAGAGCCAGTTGACTTTTTTGGAAAAATTAAGGATGCAAAATACACCACTTTAAATTGTTTATATTTGTCTTTTTTCCTCAAAACTAAGTTATTTTACTTATAAACTATCATATAATCTAATTACATGTCACATATATTAAGATTTAGGTTTCTAATTTGCTTCCTTAATCTCCCCAAAAAAAGTCAACTGGCTCTTATAATTAGAACCGGAGGTAGTACTTGGCGAATGGGTTGATTAAAAAGGCGAGGGTTGCACTCTAACATGGAATGTTAACCTTGAATTCTCTCGACATGTGTTTTTGGTTGCCTTAACTTCTATCACTGTTCTGCTACTACTCTGCTTCCTGCATTGATGCTGCCGTATTATTCTGTAATTTGGGTTGCCCTGATTATTTTTCAAATTTGAGCATATAAACGTCACAAGTTTTGATTTTTCCCCCCTTGTTTACGGGCTCTTGTAAGTTAATTTTAAGTTCAAATTATTTTCTCAATGTAACCATTCGCATGTAAATGTCAGGAAGACAGGAATTGTATGCAGATGAACTCAGATCTGGGAAGAGCATTTTTTTTTTCAAAGGGAAGAATATCAAATGAAGAGATGAGACAAAAAAAAACTCTCTTTATTACGAAGAAAAATCCCCGTGGCCGTTTGGCTTCCTCTGACAATGTTGGTCACTTTGTTTGTTCGATTTTAAAAATTAGTTGTCATATAATATACTTTTTTATTAATATTTATGTTAGATTATACTTAACCAATTGTTCATTGGTTAAAATGATATTTCACCATTTTATATATAATATATCTTATAAAATAAAATAAAAAATATTAATACATATGTATAATCGCAAAAATATACATGACATTCAGAAATATGTAGTTGAATATCTAGTATTAAACTTTACATCATCAATTTAAAAAAAAAAAACATCTTCGCTGAGAATGATTTCATTGCAATTTTTATTAAAATCGAGTCTACAATATGCTGCGGCTTGTCTGACTTTGACCGCTAAAAATAAAAGGTAAGCAAGTGACTGAAAAAAAAAAAAAACAAACAAAAAAAGACATGGGAGCGGGTAAAAAAAAAAGCGTGTCTAGATTTGGATCCTGGTGTTAGAATTTTGTTGAGGGCTCAAGCATAAGTAGACCTCCATCTTTCTTTCTTTCTTTCTTTTTTTTTTTGCCAAATACTTCATCTTTAATATAGGTGCGGGAGTTTGAGAAATTAATTTACTCTTAAATATTACACTCGATCGACTACATTTCTCGTATTTATTATTTTCTATAACTAATTTGATTAATTTATAAATTTATATATAATATAATGTTATTTGGCCTCTTAAACTATCTAAATTAATTAAGGTAACTGATACGTGGGGTGTTTAAAAACATGGAGGAAGTTGTGGTGTGAGGCTGTAAGCCATTTCTAATTTAATGAGCATGTTTTTTAACTTCATAAATTACAATATGGTATAACAAGAAATAAGAATAAAATAATGCATAACTTAACGTCCAAGTAAAAAAATTAACATGCATATATAATCACAAAAATAAACATATATAATACAATAAAATTGAATTATTCATCAGGTAAAAATATAATTATCCAAATACTCAATATTAGATTCGAGGGAGAACCATGTGTTTTTTCATATAAAAAAAAAAAAAAACTCATTTGTTGGTACCTTTACTTTTATTTATTTTTTATTTTGGAATATTTATGTTTTTATCTTCTAATTAAATCATTTATTTTACTCAACTACTAAGAAAATAAAGTTAAAGCATTTAATTAGGGTGAAAAAACATATAGGTACAAAATTCAAAATTAAATAAAAGTATAGACACTAACAATTAAGTTTTCCATGGATTTTATGATATTGATTTCAAAAACTATTAAAATTTTTATCATCATAAATAAGAAAAAAAAATTTCTAATTGATTCAGAACCATTCCGATTTATTATCACTGACAAAAAAAATTAAGTAACACAGAGTCTACTGATTTGTTTAAAATTAAAAAAGGTATGGTATTTGCTATTTTACTTGGGAGAATTGCATTCAGCCCTCATGAAAGATAATTAATATTATTATGTTCTTTATTATAAGTCCACTTTAATTTATTCTCACATACAAAGAATTGTTAGTTAGATAAATAAATATGTCTTAAATTGATAAAATTTTGTAATACTACCCTTATTCAAAATTTCCCTCTTTCTGCATTTATAAATTATTCTCACATCTCTCTCTCCCCCCTCTTTCTCTCTTCTCAACAAGAATTAAATAAGGCTAAATTTACAAAGCAATTATTAATGACTTCTAAGCAGATTTATATGTAGGAACAAATTTTTTTATAGTTGAATTTATAATAAGAAATATAGTGATATCAAATAAGTCACAATGACTTGTCAATTATTATGATTTTCACTTCCTGACTTATTTTCAATCCTTCCATTGTATTTTCCTCAAGCATAGAAGGCGGCCAGAGAGAAGTTATCATGACAGGTTGAAAACAGGAACAAAACAAAACAAAAAAGGAAGGGTTTAGATGTGAAGAGCATTCTGCTGTAATCCGTTTCTATTTTCTTTTTATAATCACTCATTCACTTTTAAATTTAAAAATAAATGGTTCAGATATAATATTTTATACAACATTATTATAATATTTCTATTTTTGAATACATTAAATATTTCTTTATATATATATTAATAATTTTAATATGTTAAGTTTTGATATGGATTGTGTATACTTGTATTATATAAAAAAGTAATGTATAAAATATTTTAATAATATTTCAATAAAGTATTACATATCAACCAGTCATATTTTTTTATCTAATATGGATACGAGATTATGATAAGATAATGAGAGAAAGCCAACAACTTTCTTAGATCAAACTCAGACTCAAGTATTACCAAGACACATTAATCCTCTGTAATTAAACCCGGCCCGGCCCGGCCAACCCGGACCGGAACCCGCCCACCCGGGTGCCAGACCGGCCGGTCAAAACCCGGGAAAACCGTTCTGACCCGGTCAAAACCCGGTCGACCCGGCGGGTTAGGAGGGTAGACTCGGGCCTCTTTTTTTTTTTTTTTAAATGATATTTTTTTTGTTTAATATTACTATAATGATAAAAGGTTGAAGGTGAAAATATTTTGTTATCATATATCTATTTTGATATGATAAATAGTTAATACTAGGTACACTAATTGGTTGCTAACCATTTTGTATCATTGGATAGTAGTATAATATGATATGATGATGTCATTTTGTCAAAGAATTTTGTAAACAATGTTGATACTTGGATTATTTTTTGCTTAATGATTCAAAATGGTAAGTGAAGTTATTGTTTGGATTTTTGGAAATTATTGTTAGTTGGACAATTTTTTGGTTAATTTTTTATTCTTCATCAGGCTGACTCACGGGTTAGTTACGTACTGACCCTCTGACCCTCTGACCCTCTGCCTCGACCGGGCTAGTTGCCGGTCCGGGTTTAATTACCTTGCATTAATCACATTCTTTTATTCCTACACTCCATCTTTTACTTGCTTATTTATTATTGAGGAGCTTTACTAAGGATTATTTAAAGAAAATGTGAAAAAAAATAGAAAGAGAAATTAATTATATATAGGAACAAGTCCTCATTCTCTAAATAAGTCTTATATTTAGGAACGTAACAGAGGGAGTAATTAATAATAAAGTATATACATATTTATTAAATTTTGTTGATAGTAGCAGTTTTGATCATGTCAATAATAAAAAAGTTACTTCATTTCAATAGTTAGTAAAAGTATGTTTTCAATTTTATAATATCACTTTGCAACAAATCTATTACATTTTGTAATACAATTACACAAAATTTAAGGTGAGTTGTTCATAATTTAGTTGTAAATATATTAAATAATGTGGTTATTTAAAAATTTTATATTCATATTGGTGATAATAACGAGTTTACAATTTCATTAGATGAGAAAAAAATCGAGGGGGAGAAATCGTCATGCAGTGGCGTCCATTGAAATGCATGCAAGCGAACAGTAAGTTGCTAATAACACGGCTTAAGATTTAA
Source organism: Mimosa bimucronata (assembly GCA_037074515.1). NCBI lineage: Eukaryota > Viridiplantae > Streptophyta > Magnoliopsida > Fabales > Fabaceae > Mimosa > Mimosa bimucronata. The sequence continues at coordinate 31,959,566 of CM073447.1, read as the reverse complement.
TTAGAAATATTTTTCAACTAATCAATTAGATACATAATTAAAAGGGGGTGAAAATCAGGCCGCGTGATTTTGGTCAACCTATACACATAGCTTTGCCAAAAAAATTTTAAAGAAATTAATTAAAATGCAAGTCCTTGATATTGAACTTAATTATAATTGTATGTTTAATGAAGAATGTAGAAAATCTTTGATGATACGAGAAAAAGTGAAAAAGAGATGCCACCTCTCTTGAATTAAATGACGCTTATAAGAATTGAATCATCATCATATTTATGACTCAAATAATTGAATATTATCGTTTTACTATATATATACAAGTTTCTTGTTGAAATGCATATGTGGATCTGGATGTACTATCTGTCCTGCTTTTCTTTTGTGTCGAAACCTCTAGCTATTACTTATTCCATATCCGGCCCCCCCAATCTTTGAATCAAGTTCGCGTGTTGGGGGGCGATCTTGCTATATAAAAAATGTGGCAGTAGTTAGAATACAGAAAGACAATTTGGCATTATAATCATATATAAGGATATAGATATGTGTATATATATATATAGTTCCGAAGATACACACACGCACACAGATTTAGATGAGAGCTAGGTAGTTAAGTGGGCACCTAATTATTCTAATTCGTGTTCCAAAGGGGGAAGAAATTAAGCGCCATTTCAATGCCCTAGGTCTGTTTTTAATTACCTATAAATATACCCTCCCCATCATCTTTACCCCTCAAACCATTAAAACGCAAAGTACTTACATTGATCGAGGTTTCTTCTCGTTTGGGCATTTGAACATTAGGCATTTAGAAGATGGAGCTTTATTCTAAATACCAAGTGGTCCTTGTTTGTGTGATCATGCTCTTACCTGCTGCCTTATGCTACTCACAAGGATTTATCCCCTCCCGAGCTGCCTATTATACCACCTCTGATGGCTATGGAACTCCAAGTAATTGAAACTACTCCTTTCACACTGTATATACATATATAAATATATATATATATATCTGCATATATATCACGTTCTTTATATATGATCTGAAGCCAGCCTTGCATCATGAGTAGTTCTAAGTTTATACTTTGAACTTTGAACCCGGCTACTACCTCCATTTGTACGCTATATATAAAGACATACCCTTTGTTGCTAGAGAAGTAATTTTTATATTCCATTTTACATATGATGATGCATATATATGCTACTTTTAACTTGCATAACCCTTGTAAATATGTATATACATATAGGTGGAGCTTGTGGATATGGCTATTACGGCAGAGGTGTGAACTATGGGAAGGTGGCAGCAGTAGCTGGGCTGTGGAGGAATGGCGCTGGATGTGGTGGTTGCTATCGAGTGAGTGTATTCACCCAACACACATTTATTTGACTTTCTTTTTCAGTGATTAAGAGAGCAACTTAATCATAATATATATTATATATTATTATATTATAAGTTAATTTATAAGTCAAATAAGCTTAATTTAGACAAAAAAATTCAGACAAATCAATTTAAAAGTAACTTATCTAGTTTTTCTAGGATTTTCCGAAAAAATCAATCTATATTTAAGAACGGAGTGAGTATCTAATAAGCAATTTTATTTGTATGTATAGATAGGATAGAGTAACTTTGATGTTGAATTTCAATATCCAATATAAGAATTACATATGTTGTTTAATTTCATATGATTAGGTGAGATGTAAGAATTCAAGATTGTGCGATGACTATGGAACGGTAGTGGTGGGCAACAGACTACGGTGCAGGGGATAGAACAGACTTCATAATGAGTCCCAATGCTTTCAAAAGTCTAGGAAGAAACCCAAGTGCATCGGCTAAGCTCAAGAAAAACGGCGTCGTAGACATTGAATATAGGAGGGTACCTTGCACATATGCAGGTTACAACGTGCGTATTAAGATCCATGACTCCAGCAATTACCCATATTACCTTGCCCTTGTCCTTCAATACGTCCCTGGCATGAACGACGTCATTGCTGTTGAGATTTATGACGTACGTATGATGCTTCTTCAACTTATTAGTACTTCTCATTAAATTAATGGTTCAAAGTATACATTTAATCTTCTAACTTTACATAAGATTTTATTAATGCTCATTAAAAAGTGTGTTTATAGTCATTTAAACCTATGTTATTGACAAAAAAAAATGTTGATATTCATATTTTAAATATGAACAATAATCATTTTCAAATGCTGACATGTCAAAGTTTAATTATTAAAAAAGTTACCTTTTAAGACCAATGATATTAAAGTTAAATGAATGAAAACATGTTTTTAAAAGTTAAGTACAAAAATGAAATCTAATGTAAAAGGATTAAAAGTGTGCTTTTATATTAATACCTTTCCTACTTGTTTTAGAGATACTTAATTAATTGTGCTTATGATCTACTTAAAAATGATAATGATACAGAACGATAGCCATCAATGGAAGCCAATGAGGAGAGCGTCTGGGGCAGTGTTTGATATAGTTGGCGCACCAAGTGGACCCCTGACTCTGAGGTTGCAATTTAGTGGAAGAAATGGTTGGGTTCAGTACTCCAAAGTCATTCCAAAAGATTGGAAGATTGGGGCTTCTTATGATTCTCAAGTTCACGTATAAGTAAGAACTAATGAGCATAATGAAGAGGGGGGCCTCGTAATACCTGTGTGGCTCTAAAGAATAATGCAACCTGTTGGTGTTCATTGTTTCTTCTTTTTAAAAACTATTTATTTGGTGTTTCTTGAATTGGGCGGTAAAAATAAATAAATAAACTCCTTAAAGCTGTCGATTTAATTAAATCGACTACTTTGATTGATGGTGACACATTTGTTTCGGTCCAGAACGTTTGCATTATATTTTTTTTATGGTGCTTTTCTTCTGCTTTTCTCTAATCTTAGCCATATATTAAATCTGATGGCTGAAAAATTATAAAATATTGGCCCACAAATCTCTCCTACTATCTCTCTCATCCCTATTTTCTAAGATTACATTGTCTTTATATTTTTACCTCTTTTTTTTTCCTTATATATTTTCAACCATCAGATTTGATGGATAGTTAAGATTAGGGAAAAGTAGGAGAAAAGCACCATAAAGAAATGCAGGCGTTCCAAACCGAAACACTTACCGTATCGAGATCTCCATCAATATATAATCAATGCTATTCCCCAATAACTCCTCCAATCTTAATTAGTCCATTCCTAAACCTAATTATCGCATATTTAGACCCATTAGTTTCTGCCTCATGATCCAAATTAAAAACCCATCCACAACTAGAGTCAGTTCAACTCATGGGTTCAACCTGAGAGCCTGTGGATTATATTAGGGTTAGAATTCACTTCACAAGTGCACTGGGTCGTGCCAAGTAATAAATAGAGTATCATTCCCCCCTATTTGGTTCCAAAACTGGTCAAATATGAACATCACACTTTCGCCTAATTTGACTGATTCAAATATAAAGAGTGAAGGGTAACTATTTTTAAAAAAAAAACTATAGTCAAGGGATTCGTTGACATCAAGGAGAAAATGGGACGTACGATTATTTTTCTCCTTTGTATTTTATAACATCAAATTAACCTCATCTCATATATTCTATTGATGAACACATGTGCTGGTCTTGGATTCAAAAAGTACTTGTAAAAGCTTTCTCAAGTCAAGAACAAGTTTTTAATTCCATTAATTGCTTAATCTTTTGTTAAAATTAATAAAATCACAATTAAGTTTCAATCCTAATTTGACTATGCAATGTTGGAAAGTATACCTCTATCTTACCAACAAAACAATTCATTCATCATGCAAAATTCAAGTTCTTACACAATTTTACCCAAGTTCTACACTTAACATAGCCTCTCAAGCGTCAATCAAGTGAATACAACATTTAAACGGTGATCAAGCGCACTTAGAAGCATTAGGTAAAGAGTAAAAGAAACACATATGTCATTAATCACAAAATGAGAAGAAGAATCAAGAGTTAATCCATAATAGGTTCAAAATAATCCTAAAATCAAAATACTTAGCCACTTATGTTCAGCAAATCCATGAGAATATACAAATACACCAACACAAATATGGAACAAGAGTAGAGAATGAAGATGGAAATGAAAAACCAAGAATAGAAGCCCAAATCTTTTCAAAAACCCAATCATTTCAAAAACCCAAATCCTAGCTCAATCCGCACAAAAAAGCAAGCCCTAGAACAGCAAAATCCCAAATGTTCCCAAGAAGTCAAGAATGTCGGCCAAGAGGAGGTTGGGATGAACATATAGCCAAAACCTTAAAATATTTTTTGAGTTTAAGTTCAGCTATGTGTTTTTATCAGCAAAGGAGGGCCTAGGCCCTCGATTTAGCAAAGTGGCTATAATTACTTAATCATTACATCAAAGTCTTTTTTTTTTTTATAAATCAATTGGTAATCGACAACTTTTTTGGATCCTATTATCAGATATCCGACAATCAATTACTCAGGTTTCGGGGTTTGTGGCTTCCCCTCCCAACATAAGTGCCTCTTCTAAAACTCCAACTCGAGATCTCCAGGGATATAACGAGGCCTTACACCGCTAAACCAACTATGTGTTGGTTTGATCATTACATCAAAATATTCGTACAAGAGTTACATAAAACAACATAAAAAACTAACTAGAAATATGATCAAAATATGTACAAGTAAACAATGATGTGCAACCAAAAATCAATTGAACATTTTCCTTTCTTGAGTATCCAAAATATACATACATATATCAATGGGTGAACAATTCCTTCAAACGCTTTCATAGCTTTTTTGACCAGTTTATCAACTAGCTTATTTGCATCCAACTGTACTAATTCAAGCTAACATCTCTTTCCAATAATTGTTGAACCTTTTCAAATACCATCCTCTCTGGGTGATCCACTACCATCCTCCTCCACTACTTCCCAAGATCACTTTCTATTACGATTTACCACATTCCTCCATTTTTCAGTTACTTTTTCTAAATAGAGTTAATCATATATATACATTTTATTTTATTTTATTTTATTTTTTATATTTAAAATCTTGAATGAATTTCACATCTAACTATATATGTTCTTCTATGCATCGTATATGTGGGAAGAAAAATCTAGTTTGCATATAAAAGGTCACGTTATTGGATCTATGTCTAATGAAATACTACAATTCATATTACTGTTAATGTTAATTCAATGTGGTTGATGACTAAATAAAATACTCCATCCGTCCCATAATATAATGTCCATTTTTTTGAATGGCTTTGTCCCACAATATAAGGTCCTATTTGACTTTGTTTGAGTAATAAATGTTTTTTTCCCATTTTACCCATGCATTAATTTTCCAACACATTCTCTTTCATCTTCTTTTCATAATTACCTCCTCTCTTACTCATTCATAAATAAGGGCAATATGGTATATTTCCTACACATTTATTGTTTTTAACTAACTCTAACTAATTTTTTAGGAACCCGTAATTCGGTTAAAAAGACCTTATAATATGGGACGGAGGGAGTAATTCACATTTTAAGTTATTTTTAAGAAAAAATTAGCTGATTATTTTTTTTCTTGTTTTCTAAATTGAGATGGTTCTTTTTATAAAAAAATTAAATAAAATTCGAAGTGTTTAAAATAAATTATTAGCCATAAAAATGATTTGAATTGCAGTGTTTTGTTCCACATTGTTCAAGTAACATGACATTACTTGAATAATGTAACTATATATTTCTCCTTAAAAGTTTAAACTTCGACTTTGTTCCTGTGTGTATTCCATTCTATTATATATTATATTAATCAGATCAAACTCGTGGTTTTTCGTGGGATAATTATAACGAGGTTCCGAGAACGAGATTTATTTACCCAATAATCCTATCAAAGAGCGTACAATGAGAAGTATGAACGTAAAAAATGACAATCAGTTTGTACTTCTCACTTGTTATCGTGATTTCTTCATAATTAAATATTTTTCTGTGGGACCTCATTATAATCCCTTTTTAATAAAAATTTAGTTCGTTTACACTGTTGAATTTCTTAACAATATATAACTCTTATGCGGTTTGCATCGGAAGTATATTCAATTGTCAGTGCACATATGGAATCTTAATTATTACTTTGGTCTTTAATATAAGACTAAATTGATTTTTTAAAATATTAGTGAAGTTACATAAGGTACTTAATCATAACAATGTGGCATATTTTTACTTATATATTAGCTTATAAGTCAAACAAATTGATTTAGAGAAAAATACAGACAAATTAATTTATAAATAATTTATTTAGTTTTTTTAGGAATTTTTTTTTGAAAAAAGTTCAATTTTATCTTATATTAAAGAACCATGAGTTCTTACCAACTTAGTCGGTTATAATGGAGTAAAAATATATTTATTAGTTTTATTGCACTATTTCCTTTCAAAATCTGAATTTTAATTTTAAACTTTACAATGGGCTCCGCGGATGAAAGACTAAGGGCCCGTTTGCTTCACGGAATCCAGGCACAGGAAATGGAAAATGGAGATTCCATCACACAAATGCGTTTGCTTGCCAGAATGGTTGACGATTCCGTTTCCTGCCTCCCCCCATTTTCCTTTAAAGGCTGGAAAATGAGTCCCCACCAAAAATGGTGGGAACCTTGTTTCCGGCCTACAATGGAAGAGATAAAGGACAACACTGCCCTCACCTATACTCTTCATCGTCTCCTCCTATGACTTCATCTTCATCTTTGCTTTCCTTGCTTGGCCGAGCATGCGGAAGCGTCGAAGAAGACAGTGAAGAAGAAAATTTTCTGCCTCTTCTTCCACTGTACCATGGCTTTCCTCTTCCTTACTCTCTCCCAATTCATTGCTAAGCACAATGTTTTTTATTGATGTTTGCTTACTGCTTTGCTTTGGAATCGGCGGCTAAATATGAGGGTAAAGGGAATGAAATTTTACATCCAATTGCAAGTAGAGATTTTGAGAAGAATAGCGCAGGTCAGTCGCAAGCAGGAACCTGAAAATTTGGGAGGAATATGAAGAGGAATGAACGATATAGATTTGGAAGTGTCTAGGTTTTTTTCCTTTTATTCAAATTGCAATTAATGGTGATTTCTCATGTTTTTATTTGTTTTCTTTCTTTCTTTAGCCTATCTGTGTGTGGTTGCTCAAAATTTTGGTTGTGAACTTGTGTATATAATCTGGGTAATGGATTATTGTTGAGATTTTCCAAAAATTTCGATACAGCTACATTCGAATTTGGCAATCAAATTCGAATTTGATACAGTTACATTCGAATTTGGCAGTTACATTCGAATGTAGCTGCACCAAATTCGAATCTGATTGCCAAATTCAAATGTAGCTGCATCTACACTTGAATTTGATTCAGCTACATTCGAATTTGGCAATCAAATTCGAATTTGATGCAGCTACATTTAAATTTGGGTAATCAAATTCGAATTTGATATACTCATTTACTGTGAAAACAAGCTTCAAAACCAATTTTGAAACTTGAAAATGGATTTTGGAATACAAAATTCAAATTTGGTTATAGCAACATAATTCTGGCGTGAACATAAATTTTTCAAATTTTGTTTTATATTTATTTATTATAATTATTTAAATAATATGAGAAGCAGGTGAGACTTGAGAAGTTGGTTTAAATGTTTAAATGAGAGAGTTTGTAGAAAAAACGGAGATAATGTTCTTTTTTTTTGTTGAAAAATTTGAAGTTCAAAAGAATATGGGTGAGAAATTTTTGTGATACACCCGGGTAGTTGAAGCCACAAAATTCTCATCGTAAGATTATATTTTAGGCATTTTATTGTTTAATTTAATTATTAATTGATTTTTTAGATATGAATGCAATTATTTTGGGTATCTAAACTAAGGTTATCTTCGTGGTATTTTTAAATATTATTTATTTATTTTTTAATTAGTTGAAAAATATTTTTTATTTATTTACGCAAATTAAATTTTTTTATTAAATTTTAATATTTATTAAAATTATAATTAGTGAAAATAATTTATTCATTTATTTTTATGATAATATAATTTTAAAATATTTTAAAATTTAATATTAGTGATTTTAATTAATAAATACTCATTAAGGGCAAAATGGTCATTTACACATAATTATGAGTTTCCTTACCTCCATTTTCAACCAACCAAACATAAAATTTTCAATTCCATTCATTTCCTTTCCTGTGCGTACCAAACGAATCGACCTTCATTTCATTTCCATTCCTTTCCATCCATTTCCTTTCCTTTCCATTCCGTCCGAATATTTTTTGTGAACCAAACTGGCCCTAATTCATGATAGCCTTAATTAGATACACATGAAGATTTTGTTAAAGATTAAGGGTCCGTTTGGTTCACAGAAAATATTCAAACGGAATGGAAAGGAAAGGAAAGAAAATGAATGTCGATACGTTTGGTATTCACAGAAAAAGAAACGAAGAAAATAGAAAATTTTATGTTTGGTTGGTTGAAAATGGTGGAAAGGAAAATAAAAAAATATATGAAAATGACCATATTGCCCTTAATGAGGAGTATTTCTTAATTAAACTCATTAATCTAAAATTTTAAAATATTTTAAAATTAAATAATCATAAAAAATTCATTTTCACAGTAAATGAGTGGGTCAAATTCATTTTGAAAATCCATTTTGAAGTTACAAACTTGTTTTTATAGCAAATGATTGGGTCAAATTCGAACTTAACTGCCCAAATTCGAATGTATCTGGGTTAAAATTTCTGAAAAATCTCAATCATAATTCACTACCCAGATTATACACAGACAAATTCAAATTTAACTGCCCAAATTCGAATTTACCTACACCAAAATTTCTGGGAAATCACAATAATAATCCATTACCCAGATTATATATACAAGTTTCACAATCAAAATTTTGGGTGTTTACCCACAGCATACACATGAGGTAAAAGTATCAAGTATCAGCAAAAAACACGAGAGGTAACACGAAAAAAAGAAAGAAAAATAGTACAATGAGGAAAAACACGATGCATTTCTTCTTCTTCTTCTTTATCAACAAGAGAGCAGTGAGAGAGAGACGAAGATGCCGACATAAATTTCTTCTTCTTTCACCCCTCTTCAATATCACGAGTTTCAAGCTTCCTTCCTCAAAACTCGAGTCACCTTCGATTTTGTCGGGAGGCCAACGTTTCTTATAGAGAGAGAGAGAGAGAGTCGAAGAAGGAGAAGAGGAAGAACATATAGGTGAGGGCAAAATAGTCTTCTAGATCTTCCCACACATGACGCAAATTGGTTTCCCACCATTAGGAACCCATTTTTCCTTTTTTAATGGAAAATAGGCCACCACTGGAAAAGGAAAATATGGAATATCAGCCATCCAAACGCGTGACGTTGACGGAAAATTTGGAATTTCTACTTCCATTGATTGATTCTGCGCCAACCAAACGGCCCCTAAGTCAGTAGAAAATTTAGGCAATTCATAATTCACATTTTTTTTAGAGGTCCGAGTCTAATTTATCCATATGAACGAGTCTTGTACTATTTATTCGTTATTGTACTATTTGTAAATGACTAAGTCCTTAAAGAATTTAGGCGATTGATAATTATTGACATTTAATGTTTGTGTCTAAACTCTCTTTACGAACGTCTGGCCAAAAAAATTCTCTTGATTTGTATCATTAAGACTGGTATTAGGGTACATAGAAAAGGATTTTTTTTTTAAATCATGTGTCCCCTCATTGATTTAGGAAAATTACTATATGGTATAATCTTAAAAATTGGAGGTAGATTTTTTTTCTTAAATATAATATATCAATTCACTTTGTTCCCCATATTTATCATTTTTTTAAGAGTTAACCTATCGGTCGCACATGTTAATAGAGTTTAATTTGCATCAAATGATAGTTTTAATATGTATGATTTAATAAGGTATATTAGGAATTTAACTCTTTTTCTTAATTAATATATCTAAATTAGTAGTAGCACTAAATATATAGACTAATATTATCAATGGAGGCGCTTACAGCTCCACCGCGTAGACCTACAAAATTATTTGATTATCTTTTACTAATGTTTTTTGGGGCCAACGACTATTGTTTCTGACTTCAGATAAGGCATTTGAATAATGTGTACTACTCCCTGTGTACATCCAGCATCCCTTTTCCTTCAGCTCCAGCCACCCCTATTCTCATCCAGCCCCTACTCTTTGAATCAAATTTGTGTATTTCCTCTATCTTCCTATACATTAAAAAAAATTTACACATAGGAAATTTGGCATCTAGAGACGCGCGTTCACAGATTTGGATGCTAGCTAGGTCTATGTATATGTGAGCTTAATCATTCAAATCCATGGCTGGACCCCAACTAACTAGCTCCCTTTGAATTATGCACAAGGCCTTCTTCCCTATGATCTATAAATACCCTCCTCATCTTTGCCCTCCTAAACCAGTAAACTCAAACAATTTACATTTAACGTAGAAGCTCTTCTTATTTTTGTGCGTTTGAATTTGGCATTTGGCAATATGGAACTTCATCCTAAATACCAAGTTGGCCTTGCTTGCATGCTCCTGCTCTTACCTGCACTATGTTTATCCCAAGGCTTCACAGACTCCAGAGCAACCTTTTATGGTACCGCCGATGGCTATGGAACTCCAAGTACGTGCAACTTCTCATCATATGATTTCTCCACTCTCTCTCTCTCTCTCTCTCTCTCTCTCTCTCTCTCTCTCTCTCTCTCTCTCACACACACACACACACACACACACACTTAATTTGTAGTCAAACCCATTCGTTAAAGCTTGCCAGGCCCTTATACTCTGCATCCAGCCTGCACAGTGAGCAGTATTTAAGTTTAATGTTTGCTCCCAAAACCTTCATGTGAATACACTATATAAAGAAAGGCCAGTATTAACTAGGACACTTTTAATGGATCATGTTACTTTAGGATACGTACCCTATCATCAGTAGGTTTGCACTTACTAGTATTGTCGATTCAACTACTGCTCACATGTAGTAATGAAAGACCATTTTTAATAATTACTGATCACCAAATAGGTATTTTGCACTAGTGTTAACACACACACACATCATATGATTATTGATGAAATGACATTCATGTGTTACTAGCTGGAGCTTGTGGGTATGGAGATTACGGCAGAACTGTGAACTATGGGAAAGTTGCAGGCGTGGCTGGGTTATGGAGAGGTGGCGCTGGATGTGGTGCTTGTTACCAAGTATGTTTCTTAACACACTAATTAACCACTCAACTTCTTCCAATATCAACATATATTATATAATTGAATCAATTATATCATTAGATCTACATTATTGTTAAATTAACGATGATGATCTTATCAGGTAAGGTGCAAGAACTCAAGATTATGCGATGAATATGGAACGATGGTGGTGGCTACAGACTATGGTGCAGGAGACAGGACAGATTTCATTATGAGTCCAAATGCTTTCTGAAAACTGGGAAGAAACCCAAGTGCATCGGCTGAGTTGAAGAAAAACGGCGTCGTAGACATCGAATACAAGAGAGTACCATGCACATACAATGGTTACAACGTGCGTATCAAGATCCATGAGTCTAGCAGATACCCAGATTACCTTGCTCTTGTCATCCAATACGTTCCTGGAGTGAAGGACGTCACTGCCGTTGAGATTTATGACGTACGTATACTTAATTATTTCTCCTAATTACTATACATCCAAATTCTAGACATGAGAACTAGTTGAGGTTCACTTTTGCTCATGAATATAGGACTTTTTATTCATTTTATATTATATACAAATATATATATATATCATTTTTCTCTGAATTAATTTGTCAGACTAATATCAACCAAATCTCTAATCTAGTTATACACACAAATTTTTCAAAGATATATATATATATCATATAACATATGTTCAATTAAGTTGTTTATTTAGTTTATTTAATCTCTTCAAATTAGTCAATTGAGTGCTATATTAAAGACTAGAGATAGTAATAAATTTCCATCTTATAGATATAATTAATTAATAATTGTGCTTATCAACAATTGAGATGGTGATGATGATGCTGATGATGATTATGGTACAGAATGACCAACATGTATGGAAGCCAATGAGGAGGGTGTATGGGGCAGTGTTTGATATAGTTGGAGCTCCGAGTGGACCATTGAAGCTGAGGCTGCAATTCAGTGGCAGAAAAGGTTGGGTGCAGGCGACCAAGAGTGCAATTCCTGGGGATTGGAAGATTGGTGCTTCTTATGACTCTCAAGTTCATGCCTAAACAAGATGCACAATAATGAAAAGCCAGGGTGCCACGTAACCTGTGTGGCTCCAAGCATGCAAGCTGTTTATTTTCGTGTTGTCGACCAGGGTTTCCTCTAAATATCAAGTCTATTATATTGAAATAATTAATTTGTCTGCTGGAATGAATAAATAATTGGGGTTTGTGATGATATTATTATATGAATAAAGAAACCTCTTGGTTTACGCATCATCATATGGATTCATCATTATATTCATGGGTCTGTTTAGCTAGATATAGAGTCCCTCGGCTCTCTCTACAGCATCCTTTACCGAAAGATGCCTTGATTTACGGTTGAGTGATAAGGACGCTTAAGTCATAAAATAATTGTTCTAATTATAAGATTTCATTACTTAATTCACGCATATAAAAAAAGCAGTTAAATTAACTAGTTGCTCACATTTAATTTGTTAAAAATTTGCCATACCTTTCTTATAACATCCTTCTCTTTAACGAGAGAGGAAGCAAACTTAATTCAGTCATTTTATTATTTCTCAATTCATCTCCATAAAGTAGCACACACAATATAATAAACAAAGTACCAAGGGCCCAATCAATCATTTTTTTTTTTTTTAAAAAGCTTTCTTATTTCAATTGTCCCCAACTCACGACCAAACAAATCAAATACGATGCTTAATTATCTCTGTCAACCCACTCTACCCTGTTTTCTTTTTTCCTTTTACGACAAAGGAATGTTTAGAATTCCATAAGAGAAAGTAGAGTGATTGGGGAAACCATCAACAGTGGCGTGCATTGTAATATGAGTCCTACATTAGTTGTTAACATGGCTTAAGATTTTTTTTCATAAATAATAATTTGGCTTAAGATTTTAAATATACTTCTCACGATTGCTTTTTAAATTTCCCTCACCTTATGTTCTGCTTACTATCAAGTTGGAATCATATAAAACCAATCGGTGCAAAATCTGGTCGTACAAGGTATATTAGACATACAGTATACGAAAAAGAAAAACGAGTCTTAGCCAACATATATGTATATATAGCTTTAATTTGCAACAACAGTAACTTATAAGGGGAATGCAAGTTTTGATGTTGAACTCATCAAGGACAATGAGAGATGTTTGATAAATATAAAAAAAATGTGGATATATTAAACGGAAAGTGAGAAAAAGGTGTCATCCGACTCTCTCTAATACCTTTCTTTTTTTTACTCTCGTTCTGTCTAAACTTGCTCAAAAGTAAGAGTTGAATTGAGATTGTGGGTATAATCATTATCGACCATCAATATATCACATTAAAATAATTTTGCATTATATCATTTTATATTCTAATGTTACTTATTTCACAAGCATTTGAATGTGATGTCCTACCTGTGAACCCCTTCCTTTTCCCATGACCGCCTCTATTTCCATCCTACACCTAATCCTTGAATCATCAACTCAAATTTGCCAATTCCTCCATCTTCCTATATTAAAAAAAAAAAACGTTGTATATCACACAGATCAGACAGGCAATAATTCGGCATCATAACCATAAATATAGCTAGCTTCGGATATATTTATATATATGGCTCACAGAGATTTGGGTGCCATGTCTAGTCATGTGGGTTTAATATAATTATTCCAATATCCAATCCCGTGTTTGAAGGGCAAGAAAAGTTGGACCCTAAGTATATACTTAAGGCCTCCCTTATGATCTATAAATATACCCGCCTCCTCATCTGTGCCTTCTAAACTAGTAAATACAAACCTATTTGTTATTCTTTGTGGGCGTTTGAGTTAGCCATTTAGAAATGGAGCTTCATTCAAAATACCAAGTGGTCCTTGTTTGTGTGATGCTCTTGCCTGCACTATGCCTCTCCCAATTCACAGACTCTAGAGCCACCTTTTATACAACCCCCGATGGCTATGGGACTTCAAGTAAGTATTTATAACTCCTTTACATTATATATGCCCAAAGCACCCTTCTAAAATATTTTTTATATTTATATACACGATTATTGATGAACATGTGTGTGTGATCAGCCGGAGCCTGTGGATATGGAGATTACGGCAGAAGTGTGAACAATGGTAGGGTGGCAGACGTGGCTGGCTTATGGAGAGATGGTGCTGGATGCGGTGCTTGCTACCAAGTAAGCATCTTAACACACTAATCACTCAACAAACACCTTTCCTTCATATAAACATGCTGATCTTTAATACAGGTCCTAGTTTGTAGTGTACATGTAAGACCTAGTTTGTGGTATAGTTTACACTACAAATTAGGCCTTACATTTAGGACTGGAGGATTATATTTGAAAAACACCGGTAACTTTGATTTTGAATTTCAATATCTAATAAGACATTAGTGTTCAGGTGAGGTGCAAGAATTCAAGATTGTGCCGTAACTCTGGAACGATGGTGGTAGCAACAGACTATGGTGCAGGAGACAGAACAGACTTCATAATGAGCCCAAATGCTTTCTCAAAACTTGGACGAAACCCAAGTGCATCGGCCGAGCTCGAGAAATATGGCGTCGTAGACGTCGAGTATAGAAGGGTACCATGCACATATGGAGGTTCCAACGTGCGTATCAAGATCCATGACTCCAGCAATTACCCATATTACCTTGCTATTATCATTCTCTATGTCCCTGGAATGAACGACGTCATTGCCGTTGGGATCTATGATGTATGATACTCTCAACTTAATTACTTCTCATTAATTAATGTCCTTTTCTTTTTGAGGAACTTAATTATACTTGTGCTTAATTATGAAATTGAAATGATGATGAAACAGAATGGTGTGCATGAGTGGAGGGCAATGAGGAGAGTGTATGGGGCAGTGTTTGATATTGTTGCTGCTCCAAGTGGACCGTTGACTCTGAGGCTGCAATTCAGTGGTACAACTGGTTGGGTTCAGTCCTCCTTCAGTGCCATTCCTAGTTATTGGAAGATTGGAGCTTCCTATGACTCTCAACTTCATCTCTAAATTACATGCATGCTGGATAAATCTTACACCTACCAGTTTTTTAATAGAAGACTTGGTTGATTTTGTGGAGAGATTAAAGAAGTTAAATAAATCATTTTAAAATATCTATATTTATCATTTTTCTACAAGCTAATTTATCGTACTAATAATTAATTAAACTGATATTTATTCTAATGACATGTAACATATGTAATTATTTAATAGTTTATTTGATTTCTGTAATTTCAAAAAAGTCGGTCGTGTCTTCTATTTAGAACTCAAGCGAAGGAGTATGTCTATTTAAGAAAGGGATATAAAACAGAGTTTGTGTATTTCCCATTTGTGATGGAGTTATTAGATCAATAAAGGAACCTCTATGTTTTATGCACTGGGCAGTATAGTCATTTTATATTGTATATATCCTTTAGAAAGCAAATCTGAAATATTTATTGTTATAAAGAAGCTTTTGTCTTTAAATAAAGCAGATATCCTCATTATACTAAATGGATATATAATTTTAAAAAGTTATGTAATGTGTCTTTTTCTAACTATTCAGACATGATATATACTTCTAAAGGATACTAAAAGAAATGTTAATGAGAGGAGCCAAACTTGATGATCATTACATTACATCATTATGTATCTTTGTGTCAACCAAATAACTTGGCTTCAGTGGGAAGACGCGTTTTAAATGATCGAGAGGCAAAACACACTTTACTTGGAAGGGTGTCCTTAATGATTGAATGTCTTAAAACAACCAACAGGATTTCATCATTGGTTTATACGTAATGATACACGCCGAGGAGAACAAAAATAACAGGGGACATACATATATAATGCTAGCTTACGAAGTATTCACCGTAGAACTTCAAATATGTCATTAGTTTTTTTTCCCCCTGGCAAATATGTCATTGATATTTCCATATAATCAATCATTATATTTTTGCTTTCACGAACTTGTCTGCGGCCCGCTTATTATGCAAGCTGCACATTACTTGTTAACGTGGTTTAAGATTTACTTTAATTTTCAGAACTGCTTTTTCCTATTTTTTTTTTAAATATATTCTATCTGCATACCTTCAAGTTGGAATTTTCTAAAACAAATAGTTAAAAACATAGTAGCTGTAGTAAAAAAACTTGTATGAAAGTTTTTTCCCTAATGGCATGGAGGCAAAACCTACCCTGTGGAGATTGAGTCCACCATCTTCCCCATGCAAGATGTGAACGTTCAACGCCAATCCAAACAAGCCTATAGTTAACGCTCCAAGTGGACCATGGGTGCAGGCGACCAAGAGTGCATTTCCTGGGGATTGAAAGATTGGTGCTTCTTACTACTCTCAAGTTCATCTCTGAAATAATAAACGAATGATATGTCTGCAGAAATAATTGAATACTAATGGAGATTCCTGTACTTTCCATTTGTGACCAAACGGCCTCTCCTTGGTTGACTCAGAAATTACTTGATGGAGAACAGAGCAAGCTAATGGTGGCTCTCTGTTACCGTTTTATTCCAAAGAAAAATCAACCCAAATATAAGGAAGGTGACAACATTAAAGACAACAAAATCGAATGTAAGCTGTGGTTTTAAAATAAAAGACAAACACTTGAAAATTTTGATCAAAAAGACTTAGCTCATTGCTTATGGATGTAAGAATAAATCAAGGGCACAGTTGTAATCTGGTATAACATACTATTATGAATTCTCTTTTTTGTGAGGTGCAAACATGATCATAATAAAATAAAATAAAAAAATGTGCAGATATGATATCATAATTCCAATAACCTCTAAACTCCGTCAATTTTTTGTGAAATGAGGCCTACAAATAATGCACGTGGTTTTAAAATCAACCCAAATGTAAGGAATGTGAGAACAGAAGAGACAACAGAATCCAATAGAATGTAACGTTTGTGGTTTTAAAATAAAAGAAAAACCAGAATATATATATATATATATAACACTCTGTTTCACCAAATTTGATCAAAGAGTGTAGGTAATGCTTAGCTCATTGCTTATGGATGTAAGAATAAATAAATGTCACGATGAAGCAAATACTAAATACTAATAGCGCAAATAAAAAAAACCACTTGCGAATCCGAGGCAGCGGATCTGCTGGCAAGTGGGTGCCAACGTAGATCCCAACTGATATTTTAGGATCTACCATTATTCCTGGTCCTTTTGCTGCTGCCTAGTGCCTACACATATATTCTCATCTCATCGCACCTCTCTATTTTCTCAGTCAAGTTTGCCGCTTTCCTGCAACAAAATTTTAGTGGCACCAATGTTAGGTATTATGGCATTTGTATCCCTTAGTAGATATGACTTGACCTCCCAAGATATTCATACAAAATTGTGCACAGATATCTACCCCTCAACATGCTAGGGTCCACAAGTGCCCTTTATTACTCGCATCCAATCCAAAGCTCCAAAAGTGAAACAGAAGTTAGATACATCTCACTTTCTATAGTACACAAGGTCTCCACTGTGATCTATAAATACCACTGCACCCATCCTTTACTGTATAACCAGTGAACCCATTTTAGGGTGTAAGTATACTTCCTATATAACTATTTCGTTGGAGTCTTGGAGCTCGGGCATTTAGCTATGGAAATTCATTCTTTATACCAAGTAGGGCTTGTGGGTGTGATGTTGCTCTTACCTGTGTTGTGCACCTCACAAGACTTCACATCTTCCAGAGCTACCTATTATGGCAGCCCTGATAGCTATGGAAACCCAAGTACACGAAGCACATTTGTACCTTTTTTTTTTTTTTTTTTGAATTCATACCAATTTAACTTAGCTATTTATTGACGAAATGATAAATATGTGATCAGGAGGAGCTTGTGGGTATGGTGATTATGGTAGGACTGTGAATGATGGCAGTGTAGCAGGTGTCTCTGGACTCTGGAACAACGGCTCTGGCTGTGGTGCTTGCTACCAAGTACCTCTCAGCAAACACTTTTAACTATTCAATCCAGTTTCTCAAACTTCGTATAATATGAATGATGACCAACTGGAATGATTGGGTGCAGGTGAGGTGTACAAATGCAGAATACTGCAACGACTACGGATCATTGGTGGTGGCAACAGATTACGGAGAAGGAGACAGAACAGACTTTATAATGAGCCCGCGTGCTTACTCAAGAATGGGACGGAATCCAGAAACATCAGCAGAACTGTTGAAATATGGCATTGTAGATGTGCAGTACACGAGGGTTTCCTGCCCATATGCTGGTGCCAGGACGCTCATCAGAATCCATGAGTCCAGTAGATACCCAGACTACCTTGCTCTCGTCGTTCTCTACGTGCCTGGACAATTAGATGTGGCTTCTATAGAGATATATCAGGTTTGAAGTTTCAACCAAGTGATCCTGTTTCACTGCAAGTATCAAACGAGAAGATGATGATGATACTAATACTGATACTGATACAGGTTGATAAAAATGAATGGAGGACGATGAGAAGAGCGTTTGGAGCAGTGTTTGACATACTTGAGGCGCCACGTCAACCAATCATTGTGAGGCTGCAACTCAATGGGAGGACAGGGCTTTATTGGGTACAATCCAAGAGTGCCATTCCCAGTGATTGGAAGATTGGAGCTTCTTATGACACCCAACTTCACATAGAGAATTAATATTTCATCATTGCTCTAAGAAAGCAAGCTTAGTGCTTTTGTTTGCTGGAATATGAATAAAGAAACCTGATACATTATCGTTATGTGCAATTGTGTATATAAAAGTAACATCATATGAATATGACAAACTTCTCGTCATCCAACATATAAAAAAAAATCATAAACAAATATAATTGAATAATAATAATAATAATAATAATAATAATAAGATACAACAATAACATTGACATGACAAATATTACAAATACAAACTACATCCATTAAGAAAACATTACATCTATCTTTCTTTCACCCTCATGCAGCAACATGTACCATAATAGGTATGATAAGACCCAAGTAGAAACAAAGGAAAACAACTAACAGAATTAAAACGGAAGAGTTTCGAACACTTTCTTGAAGGGATTCACCAAAGCAGCAAGCCATTCTGTTTGACAAAAGAAAAGACACATAAGTGGGTGAACAAGGTCAGTGCAGACTGCCATCAAATAAACCCATGGCAGTCTCTCATCCAGGACACCAAATGATAGACAATACAATAACTCTTCATACTTTTCTATCAAATGAGAGGAAAGAACTTACCTATTTGCAAAACTCAATACATCCTGCCAGTACACTCAGCAGAACCACAAAAACAGTCCTTTCTCTTTATATTGCCATCAGAATCACGAACTTGATCTATCGTATAATTGTAATCATAACACAGCTCTTGCAGAGGAGGAATATTTTCAGCAGCAAAAAACATTATGTGAGGTATTCTCTTGTCATCATGATCGTAAAGAACATTTTGAGCATAAAGATTAGGGGAGCAACTATGATTGAAAAATCTCCCAACATTGCCATACCGGGCAGCATCAATAGTGAAGCCACTATTTTCCACAATTTCACAAGAGCTTGACTGTGCCTCAGGCATTAGGCTTGAAAGTTCATCCCAAAGAGTACTGTTGGTGCTATTCCCGATATCAAACAGATATTCATCATTACCAGTTCTTTGTTCTGCTTCCTTCTCTTCAAGAAGCTCTCCTATATATTCACATATAAAACTTCCTGAAGGGATAGAATTTAGGGATCTCACACCCCATCCTCTTGTCTTGGTTTTAAAAACTTCAAGTTGAAATTTTATGCCATGTTGGCTGGCTCTGTTATGACATGAGGGAGGACAACTGCAAGAAATACCACACTCAAACACAAGAGGCTTGGCTTCTACAATGGCCCCATTATGGTTGTATGGGATCTCTCCCCCATTTTTGACCGCACAAGCACATTTATCAGAGTCGGAGCATCCATTTGTACAACTACATCCCTCTAGAGGAATGGGATTGCACCAATTAGGATATATCGTTCTGGTTATGTATTCAAATGATGGGGGTTTTTCATCATCTATGGTGTTCACAGCACATATTGGAATTGGCTCTTTCCCATTAGAAATGTCGTCAACACATACACCCTCTCTCTTTTTGAATTTTTTGCATTCCTTCACTTCTTTCCAAGCAAGTTCTGGTTGACCTGGGATTCTTCGCATCCGAAACCTATAAACCAACCTACCATGTGGCCCCGTTTCCTGCCAATACGCCTCAACTTCATAAAGCCCGTCATAAACATATCTCCTACTTTTTCCATCAGCTGATTCACAGCCACGTATTACCCTGACAGGATTCTTTTCTGCAACACTATTCTTCAAAGCAAGATTGCCCCTCTCAAGCTTCTGATCTTCAGGTTCTTTACCATTCTTTAACATACCCCCTCCCTGCCCTGTATAAGTCAAGACATCTGAACTGCCCGACTCATCAGCATAGCCCTTTGATGAAACCACACTAGTTGCAAGGATCCTATCATCATGCTTTACATAATCTATGCCTGACTGAGACGGACGATGAAGACCAATCATATTAAGTTCCACCCAGTACTGAAATTCATCACCAACTTCAACCCCAGGGACGAGTCCCAAGATTGCCTTCCCTGTGTTAACATATTTGCCTTTATCCTTAAGGATCTTAGCTGCTATTGTATCAATCCTCATCTTTCTATTAGTGTTTCCTTTGTCTCTTGGCTTTGATTCTTCCTCCTGCAATAGCTTTCTAGTAACAGCTTGGAAAAGGCGCAATGTCTCCCTCACTTTATTTCGAGTTACATTTGAGTCCATGTCATTACCAGTTCGATTCCCGTGACCAAGAGGAGGAACATGCACATCAAAACCTTGGGATTTTGGGACAACAGTTGTTTCTTCCATGTTCTTATCAGAGTCAAGTGAATCTTTATTCTCCCAAACTACTAGTTGACCCATACCTTCAGCATCGCTTCCTTTTTTCTTTACTACAAGCTTCTTCCCAGAACAATTTGGTGAGTCTTTAGACTTAGTAGCAACTTTAGACCTGTCAAACCGTGCAAAAAAGTCATTCTTCTTTACCTTTCTATCATTTTCACCACCAACAGTACTAGATTTGGGAGTACCTATACTTTTCCTCCAAGGACATGTCGATGCAGACATCACGCCAAGCACAACAACCCTGCTAGATGGAGCCTGCAATTCATTGAAATCTCCTGGTGACTCAGACGTACCCAGAGGCACTGCCACTGGGCTTTGAGCTCCTGAATAAACTACCATCTCTTTTCCTAGCATTTCCTCAACCTGTCTAGCATCTCTGCTTTCTTTAACTACCATCTCCTTTCCTAGTGTTCCCTCAACCTGTGTAGCATATCTGCTTTCTTCTTCAACTTTGGGTGGGGAATTAGTTAATACCTGATTGTGATTGCTTCCATCAAGAATTGCAATGTCCTTATCTCCTGGATTTTTTGGTAACAATTTCATCTCAGAAGATGCTCCAAATCCATCCAACTTATTCACTGCCTGCATAACATTCCCTTCAAAATCACCTTGAACCATATTCACTGGATTGCAGGCACCTCCACATTCAACAATCTTTTCCACTTCTTTCACATCAGAGGCCGTGACCTTTTTCAATTCCTTGCCATCCACAGCCAGGTCCTTTTGACCCATGACTTTGTTATCCTTCAAAGAGATCTCCTCTAAACACTCATCCTTACTAAGGCGCAGAGCATTTCGTCCACAAAAAGGAGGAAAGTCTCTAGTGGCTGAAACTCGTCTTTGGGGGAAAACCCTTCTCTTTACAGTCTTATCATCAGCATTACTTACAATTTGTGACAATAATTTACTACCTGACAAAACCACCTCACCTACTGGAGAAGAAGTGGCATTTTTATGCAAGCCTTTTGACATCTTAGAAGGATCACATTTTATTGTTTCTGCTGTTCTACTGGATTCCAAATCTTCAAGGCCCACCAACCCCATTTTTAAAGTTCCATCGTTTGTCAAAGGAGGCTCCTGCACAGTTCTAACAAATTTATCCTTTAAATCTTCACCACTCTTATCCTCGACTAATGTACCATCGTCAACACCAGAGTTAGCATTATTTACATTTGGTGTTGAAACAATTCTGGGCACAGACCGCCCGCAACCTTCAGGAAAATCTCGAACGGCGGACACTTTTCTTCGCTTAAAATTGAGCTGGGAATGAACAGTGCGATGACCATTTTCCTTCCATGGTTTCCCAGATCTTTCATCATTATTACCATTATTGATTGATGTAACCCTGGTTAATGACTTTGAATGTAGCATATTCTCCATAACCCCCATCACCAATTCAAAAGCAAAAGAACCAAATGCACACTACTGGAGCTTTGACAACCAATACTCTTATCTGTGTGAAAATCAAACCGTTCAACAACAAAGTAAAAATGACCCCTAAAAGCAGAAAAATATTAGAACCCCCACGACAAAACATTCATCATTTACGCACAAAAAAGAAAAATCAAACCCCTAAAGGCAGAAAAAGGGAAATACACACAGACACTTCCGGAAGGCCAAAACACATTCCACAAAAACCTAACTTTTTTGCACAGAAATGGTGAAACACATAAAAAGATAATATAAAGATTAAAAGAATCAAAAGCTCAATCAAATAAAAGGGTCACCTGAAAATCATGAATTCACCCACTAAACCCAATCGCTGATATATATTGGCGAGTCGGAAAGAAAGCGATTTCGCCGAGGCAAGGTTTTCAATCGCCAAACAACCTCGAATTGTAATCTCAGTGAACTCGAAATATCTGGGTTCTAACTTCAAAGACAGAATAAAGAGGGAAGAACACGAGTTACCAGGAGAGAGACATACATGAGTACTTCAACAGTTCAAGTTCCTGGACACCAACCAAAAAACACCAGTTCTCCCCGAAAAAAAAAAAAAAAAAGTACGCCGTTTTGTCGCACTCCGTGAAATTCAACTTTTTTATTTTTCGTAGGGCTTTGGCCCAAAGTTATCTTGCAACAAGATTAGGTGTGTCCATCCCCAAAAAAAAAAAAAAAAAAAAAAAACTTTTTTTTTTTTCTTGATTGAAGATCAACGACAAATAGTAAGCACTACAGATGCAGATGTCGTTAACTAATAAACTAAAGACAGTGATTAAGTGCAGACAGGATTAGGTGGTTAACCTCATAATTTGCGTTAAAAGAAATTTGCTTCCACCAGGGGATACAACTTCTTGGAAGGACTTCAAGAATCAAGATAACAGAAGAAAATTCATGATAATGTAAGACGATCTTGAAGAAAGGCAAGTGAGTTGAATTTGGATCGCTTTGTATGGATCATGATGACAATGAACACGTCTTTAACAGTAAATGGAAAAATCCCAACTTTTAAAACAAAAAATGTTGATTTTATTTTTGATGAATATATTACATAGAAAAAAACAATGAGAGTAAGTTACAGCCTCAATTATCTATTATACTGTAAAACTAGAAAACCCATACAAAATATCCATACAATCTTGAAAAATTACATGAGCAGATAAAGATAAAGAGATTTCTCTGGATAACACCTTCCTCAGCTTTTAATATTCAAGACAAATAGCAATGCCATAATTACATGGACTTGCAATACATTGTTGATTACTTAAAAAGTAAAATTTGCCACAAATGGGATGAAATGATAGTCCATTTATCGTAACATCACTTCCTTATAACAGAGAAATCCTTGACCCATTCCTACTGAAAATAGAGTAGCGTGAATTAATCCATCTCCAGATTGTGAAAATTTAGTTATCTTAGAAACCACAATAACCCAATCCTGAAAATGATGAGATTGTAATAAAGAACCACTAACTATATCCTCAGATGAACTGAGTACCATATAAGTGTGAGAAGAGATGACTGAACATTGAAAATTGATGTATGAAAAAATTGCTTGTAGAACCCATTGAGGTTGAATTGGATCACTCCCTGCAGCTCTTGTATTTCAGAAAAACCAAATAAAATAGAGGATCCAAGCAATCATATATGCCACATATGGAGTGCAATTGTCCAAAGAATGCAATAACCAATTAAGAAATTGTGATTCAGGAATGTGATTAGACAATATACAAATAGAAGTAAACCAAATAGCATGGGCCCAAGGACATTGGACGAAAAGATGGTAAGTGATCTCATATCACATATTGAAAACAATTGTCCGAAGAATGCAATAACTAATTAATAAACTGTGATTCAGGAATGTGATCAAACAATATATCAATAGAAGAAGTAAACCAAATAGCATGTGCCCAAGGACATTGGAAGAAGAGAAGGTAAGTGGTCTAATTATCATAGGAACATAACAAACAAGAAGGATCCACCTAGAAATGATATTTAATCAACTTTGATATGACATTTAATGAATCTCATACATTGTTTTAAAAACTGGACCAAACTTGGCGGTCCAACCGTGAACCGCCCAAATGGGCTGGTTCGCTTAGCCATTTAACCCGGAGGGTAAGTTGACCCGGTGGAAGACCGGGTCACCCGGCCTGAAACAGGCCAATCTGGTCAAAACTGGGAGGATGAACCAGGTTGCCTTTTCTTTTCTTTTTCAAAATATGTTTTTTTAAGGGAAAATTCCAGAAAAAGACCCTCGAATTATCAAAAGGACACTTCAGTATAACGAATTTCAGAAAGTACGAGTCAGTACAAATCCGTACAGTGACTGAATTGTCCTTTAACAAATTTAAAGGAAAAGTCCAAAATGACCCTGGTTCAATTATTATTTAAAAAATACCCCGGTCCGACCATTAACCCTTGAACCAGTGCCTCATCCGATTCTATGCCCTGTCCGGTTCTTTTAACCTTGATCCCATATAAACCTCCATAAGAACAAACCTAATCAAGGGATAAATTTGAATCTTTTCACTTGCTTCCAAAAACTAACAAAATCAACCATATTATTTCGATTATGATGATTCAGTAATTTATAGCCATC
The DNA here is from genome assembly GCA_037074515.1 of Mimosa bimucronata. Taxonomy (NCBI): domain Eukaryota; kingdom Viridiplantae; phylum Streptophyta; class Magnoliopsida; order Fabales; family Fabaceae; genus Mimosa; species Mimosa bimucronata. The sequence continues at coordinate 31,934,502 of CM073447.1, read as the reverse complement.
AGCTACTGTATACTTACCAAGATAATTTCCTTTCCAACAAAGATAATCCTTTGAATTTAAGACGGAGAAAGGTGTATTAAGGATATTAGCTGCCACTTGAGATGAATATAAAGATCTTACCAAAGGAGCATTCCAAGACCCTCTATAGTGCACTAACAATTTTCCAACTGTAGCAATTGACAGTGGACGATTACACTACAGAGACCATCATAAGTGGCTAAAGAGGTTAATTTGAAAACCGTTCCCAAGTAAGCAGCCAAAACGATTAGTAATCAAACCTTGAACTCCAACACTGTCCTTCCATAATGGAGATTGTATTGACCTTGGAATAATTAGACCATCACTCTGATTTGAAATATATTTGGGCCTTAAAACCATATAAACTATAGAACCAACGTCAACTGACAGAATTCTCCAAACATTTTTTGCCAACAACGTATGATTGAAAGCATCAGTTTTTCTAATTCCTAAACCACCATCTTCTTTGGAGCAACAAATCTTATTCCAGGCAAGCACATGCATGTGCTTCTTATCATTTCTAAATCCCCATAAAAAATCAGTTGTCCTCTTGTCAATTTAAATATGATAAAATTATAGGCTTTCATTTTGGTGAAATGACACTTTGGCCAAAAAATAAGAAAAATTGACACTTTTAATAAGAACAATAAATAGGCTTTCGAAAAATCAATTGAACATTTTGGTCTTCATTGACACACATGCTCTTGTAATCTTGTTCATGCACAAGTTACAAATTTTGGAAGCCTTAATTGGAAATATGAATATCACTACTAAGTTGGAAATCTTGTAAGGATGGGTTGAATCTTTTTAGTTAATATTTTTTTCATATTCATTCCGTAATTTCAGAATTAGCGGAAGCAAAATTGGAAGAACAATGTATAAATTGAAAATATTGAAAGAATTAATATTAAGCTTTTTTCTTGATTGAAAACAATTCCGACGCGTTTTAGAAGATTTCCAACTTATATGTGAATAGGAGTATTTTGGTCACTTAGTTTTTTTGAATGTCAATAAAGGACCAAGGTTAAGTGACAATTTAAAATTTTGGTATCCTATAGAAATTTTATTATCCCTCTAATTTAATCTCAAAAAACCATTTCTGTTACAGGGTTTTTTAATAAATTAAATAATGCTGATATTTGAATATTCTCTTTATTCTTCTTGTTTTACGTCTTAAGACATGGAAGAATTAGAGTGCCTATGAGATGATAACATGAAAGAAGTGACTTCTATCCTCTATCTCCTAGTTTCAACTTCCATGTAAGAGCTACTTGTTGGCATCCTTTTCCAAACACATACTTCAGACTATGTTTGGATAGAAAGGATTGGGATGGAACATTAGAAAAGAAAACCTCTAAAAATGGTGAAATAGTTACTACTTTTTAGAACTTTCCCTCGATGTATTCTTTTCCCCCTAATTTTCTCCCCATCCAAACATAAGATAAAAAAAATGAGCAACTTTTATCCATCATACAACTAGGAATAGTCATAACGACATGGACAGGTGTAGATCCTAACAAGAAACAAGGTATTGGCTCTCACTCTCCCATGGCGTGCGTGAACGTGATAAATATTGCCACAAACACAAATCTTCATCAAGGATTTTGAGCATACCATATAGGCGAAGGGATGGGACACAATTTCAGTAGTTTGGAATGGCTGCAGCTCAAGCAACTAATAGTTGAGCATAATATAACTAAGCTAGATAAGATAGTTAGGACCCCAATGGGCAGGCATGTACCAGGATCACCAATCACCCCACTTATAATACGGACCAACTCCTGTAAAGAGGTATCGAGATTATTCACAAAAGGATAGACTACCATTTCATACAAAACTCTGCGACTGGTGACTCCGCATTTCATGCTATATGTTACAATCTGTAGTTACCAAGCTATACAAAAAGGCCTTCCCATATTTTCATTCCTTCTTTGCCATTCCAAGCTCAACATGGAAACAAATAGGCAACCAACCGCCATATCTCCTGTCCAAAACATGCAGACCCTAATCACTACACAAGAGTCTGGCCATAGCCATCTAAGGAACCTGGTAATGCTCATCAGGGATGGCCAATACGATGGTATATTGAGCTACTACTGGTGCTGGCTTGAGTACCAAAGCTTATATTTGGGTGCAGAAGCTCTGCCTCGGGCAAAGAACCGTTGGATGGCACCTCTAGCAGCAGGTCCTGATCACCACTCTCCTCAACAAAATTGAAAGAGTCCAGCATGACGGGCTCACCATCAGAAGGCAAAGCAAATAGGCTTTTTGGACTAAAATAAGAACCATATTCTTCAGCTTCCTTAACCTCACAGCCAACCTTCATCATCACCCTCTTAGGACTCCTCATTGTTGTCTTCAATTCTATGATTTACAAGATCAAAGTTGAAAAGGGTAAATATAGATATTAAGTTAGACCACATGTTGCTGAGGGCATTTATCAATGCTTTCATTATTAACTTGTATCAGTCCTTTTAGTATTTGCAAGGTCTTGGCATTTCTAAGATTTTGAAGCAGACGAACAAAAATTGAAGCTAACCTGACATATTTTTACTTTGGCTGTCGTGATATCTCTTGGCATTTGTAGCATTACTAGATGCAGTGCCAGAAGAACCCGAAGCATCAGATTTTCCAGCCTTGTTCTTATGTTTCTGCATCATAGAAGGATGATATGGCCAATAAGCATCTATAGTTAAAATTTATCAACAAAATTAATGGTTCCAAATAAAATAAAAAACTCGGGAAGAACCTTAAGTGAGTTATAATGTTCCACCCATTTTGATTTCGACAGATTGGATAACGCAAGCCTTTTCAAAGTCTTGCAGTCTTCAGGTTTTGTCCCTGATAAGGAGATATCAAAGACACCTTCTGCAAGAAGCTGCTGAAAATAATTCATGTTCTCCCTGAATTGAGAGCTGCTAAACATGCTTTTCAGGCTGCACAAACAAAAATACAGATGTCAATTTGGATTCAGTCTAAACTCTCTGTATTCCCAAAGAAGTTGCAGCTGACACGTTGTAAAAAACCTGTGAAAATCAAAATTTTGAGATACTGAATCTTTATATTGCATGATATCGAATCTAAATATGGATCTTTTTACAAAGTCTGATGCACTATGTATTCAATGAAATGGCTTTATTTCTCTGAGAAGTCAGAAGAGCGTTTATAATGACCTAGCACTCTGACTAGATATTTCCACCAAAAAAGAATTACTTAAAGCTTTTGACTGAGGAGTTTGACTTACAAAACAATGTCAAAATAGTTTGATCAAAACATATTTAAATGTAGATTAAATAGATTCTGACCTATCAGGAAGTTTAGTAGTATCAACCGCAGTGAGACACTGGAGTAATTGTTGCTGCTCTTCATTTGTCAAGGTCCTCATAAATTCATCATAGTTAATGACATCCTGTGTGAATCGTAAATAGTCATTGCATTATAATTGAATTAATATGAACATTTACGAACAGTACATATAATTGGAAAATTTAAAGCCTCAATGGATACATAGAAAAAGACGAGTGGATTGTACATGGAAAAGGGAGCCATGCCCATTCTCCAATGAAATTTGGCATCACAGATGCATGTTCTATCCTGAAAGTTGTTGTAGCTATTATATAAATGAAGAAACTAGTAAAAGTTCATAAAATGGTTATACATCAGGTGAGCGTGTCAAACACTACTTCTTGTCTATATACATGCCTGATGGCATATTTTCTTCCCGATAAGGCTTTACATACTGTAATGAAGAGATAGAAAGAAATCTGACTTACATTTAAATCCACCGAGCACAGTGGTGACTTATTTCCAAGGATTTGAACCTTATCATGTTGAGTCTTATCCCTGAAATTCCATAACAAATTAATAATAAGATAAGACACATAATACTCTTAGTCCCTATGATTATTATTATTTTTTTTTTTTTGGGGGGGGGGGGGGGAACAATTTTTGTTAACAAAATGAATCGACTGTTTAGGGGAGGATCAGATAAATATATTATATCAAAATAAATAACTATACTCATGTATTGATGACAATATATTATGCAGGGATGTAAGCTAGTGTCCAAAAGAACTTGCCTCTTAAGTTGCTCTTGCAGCATTCCTTGGCCAGCAGAGCTCCTGATCTTTTGAACCCCCTGAGATGGAAAATTCACACCGCCGTAACCATTATGCACATGAGCGGAGCCAGAACATGAATATGCCTCACTGGTCGGGCACTGTTTGTTATCAACTGAAAGAGAGCTGGCCTCAGACTCTTCTTCACGAGCTATACAGCTCGGGTGCCTCATAAGAACACTTCCATGTCCTATCTCCACAGAGACCATTGGCGTTTCACTTTCAAAAAGAAGATCCTCTTCAGAGGATGCTGAAAAATAAGACTGTTGTTCTTGAAGAATAGAGTACAAATCTTTTGTAAGTTTCTCGACAGAAGATTGCTTTGGGCGACCCACACATGTTCTCTTCTTTGAAGGCACCATGGCATCCCAGACAACTGACTGAGCAGGACCTAAATAGCACCATAAATACTATGCATATTAGAAACAACCACCCTTATTCAAAGAAAAAGGCATGATATCAAAGCCACTGACACTGATGAAAATCTAAAGTTAATTTTATACCATTCGACTCTTAAAATTTGTACAGGATGAGTCTCTCATAAAACCAGTGTTGGACAAGCTTAAATCATGAATATTATGCTCCCAAAATTTACATAAATATATTGTTTTCCACTCCATCAATATATTATAATCATCATGAATTGTCTATTTAAACATACTTGATTACATATCTATCATTGGCTCAATTTTCTAAAATCAATTTGAAAAGCTCAGTGTTATGAATTCTTCCTCTACAATCTACAGATAACAGACAATCTATATCAGAGTGAACTTGAACTGTATTGAGATAATGAAAGCTTAATGCTAGAAACATACTGAGTCGCCTCATGGAACCTTTTCGTCAATAGAAAACATACTCTCAAGTTAGAAGCAAATTTTGCTTGTCTTCTTACATATTAACCATGGCATTTTAAGTACAAAAATCTGCAATTTTTTTTTCCTTTTCTTCCTCCCCCCCCCCCCCCTTTTTTTTTCCTGTTATTATCCACTTCTCAATTCTCAATGATGCCCATAATATATCAGGACTGAAGGTTCTATTATTTGTACTCTCTTCAATTGAATGCTCAGTGCTGCAACAAGCAACGGTGAAGAAATCATCTTCCTATAAAATTAGTGCATAGTAAACATCCAACCTGTCAAATCACTAGCATCGGTGCCACCAAATTGAGCACAACTCTCTGAGTTAGAGATAGCTGATCCAGAACTTGATCTATTGCTTGTATCATCATCAGTAACCTTTCGGAACCCTTGGTTGTAATCGAGGCTAGCCACCCCAGTAAATAAATTATCTTCGTTCAGCTTTCTTTTAGACAATTTCACCTCTTTGTTCTTATGTAGTGATATGCTCTTTACCCTTGAAAACCTTTTGTCCTCAATATCATCAGTTTCTGTCCGAGCATGTAATGGAGTATAATTTGCAAGTGTTCCCTTTGTCCTCCACCGAGAACCACATGCATTGCATAATACTGGTTTCTCTGGCGGGCCATTGCGCCAAAGTGGTGTGCCTATTATAATTCTCAATTGTAAGAAATCTCTACAAATTAACAACTCTACAAACAGAATTAGACATGCATCCTGGATTGCTAGGGTAATTTACAAGGAGCTATAAATTTGTGATCAATAGAACAAAGCATAGAGGGAGTTTTCTCATAGGCAAGCCAAAGCTTGAACCTTTTCGAGTAAAAGAGTCCGCGTCACTGGCCAGTGGCCAGTGGCATAAAAAAATAACTGTTAAGTGGAAGCTTCTTAAATTTTAACTTTGATCTTTTAATGGTCCAAGCTTTGATGAAGCAGCAGTAACAGCAATTAGCCACTTAACAATTCAAGCCTGACAATGTTGATCCTAATATGACCCTCAGAAAATGGTATCAATTCTTGTAGAATAAACAGGCTATCATAAAAAAACTGAAACAAAGTAGAGTTTACAAGCCCTCTATCATTTCCTCTTCTATTTATTTTCTTTCTTTATTCTTTCATGCTTTTCAGGATCACTTGTTTATCTGGAATCAAATTTATTTCAGAAACTCCCTTAACTAGGCCAACAATGAGATAGCGACAGTAGAAAACTCCATTTTATGAAGACAATGTTAGAAGAATCGAAAGATATATTATAAATCCTTCGTATAAGTCCCCAAAGCAAACTAGGACTAATCCGGGAACTGACATTACTCCCAACAAATAAGGACAAATCATCTTTCACATGCCACTAAGCTGAACTCAACAAACAACTTTAAGGTTGAGCGAGCATCATCTTTAAGCATTCACTAGATAAGGAACTTGCAACATTTGAAGTGTGTAATCTTATCGCTATCGAATGATGTGCTCCAATGATTAAGATTATCAAAGGCAGCATCCTCTTTGAGAGGAAAACAAGACAAACGGTCCATAGAGCTCAAGCTGATGCAGAATGCTTGCAATTTAACCTAAATGAATGGCCAACAAATGCTGAGCCTCCCTCAAAAAGATAAGGGAATCTAAATGAAACAATCACTCTGCCTTTTGATTGTGAGCAAAAACGATAGCTTTGGGCTAAGAAAGTTTTGATGATATAATAATGATGAGGCATAATGATGGTTATCTCTTCACTCAATTAAGAAGAGAGCATTGACAAGTATGAAGGATATATACAATGCTTGGACAGAGACCCCCTAATACAATGGGAAAGCGCTCATACAGGAAACAGCGAGAACTTTGTAAATGTGAATGCCTTTCAGAATACAGATTAGGATTTAACGATGGCCATTATTCAAAGAATAAATTTCTCCCTTTCATTTTTTCCTCTCCTTTCAATTTCACATAATCCAAATGGGAAGAAGAGAACAATGGCTTGGCTAATTTTGATAAACACCTTAACAGCAATGTTTTGTCTATCAAGTAATGAGTCCCATCTGGCATTTCACAATCTGAGCTAAAATTTGCATTAGTTACGTTTGCTAATGCTTCAAGCAGATTTCAGGAAAAAGTGCAACAGGAAAAAAGAGGTAAGTTCGGATTGCGGAAAGCCATATACGAAGGAAATGAATGATAATCCCACTAATTTCAACTCAAAGAATTCTAAGCAACAAGAAGAGTAGAATCCCAAAAAGATTGCATCAAGAATACAACGAAGAGCACGCCTTTTTTCATTCAATTATATTGGCCAGCATATGATTTCTCTTCAGACACAACTATTTTTTATCAAAATCATTAAGTGAGGAAATAGTTCTTGTTTGAATAGAAGGAAAACAATAAGGTCAAAGCTCCAAAGGAAAATTAGGGGGGGAACTATGCATATTGGAGAAACAAGAACTCACTTGTAACTCCACAGTGATAGCAAGGACCTTGCTTTCCCATGCCTCAATGTTTTCCTCAAGTGAAGAAAAAGAACAAGGAAGAAAATTTACAAGAAAGGAGCAAGTAATTTACTGGGGAAAAAGAAAAAGAAACGAAAAATTTTCTGAAAATATCTAGAATTTTTTCCTCCTCTACAAGACTTTAGGGGCGAATAGTATTGGGTATTGAAGGCTTTTTTCTGCAGCAAACCCAGAATGATAGTTTGCAGAAGAGAGCAGAAGCCTAGAGACCCAGAAGAGTTTTGTTCTATAATCTTTAAAAGAATTCACAAAGATGGTCACAAATCAAACTGGAATTGAAGATATTGATGAGCGTATTTTAGCTAGAAATCTGTACAATCCAATGGAAGAGAAAAGGCCATTAGAGGAATCTCATAAATGGCTGTGAAAAGAGGAAAGGAAGGTGGAATGGAAATGGAGAGAGAGGGAAAGAAGGTCTCTGTGTATGTGACCTCTTTGTTGTATTGTATGAGAAGTAAATGTTCAGCTTTTTTCTTTTTCTTTGTTTTCCCCCCTCTCCTTCTCTCTCTGTTGCAATTATAGATATAGATGTTAATCCAAAATATTTCAATTTTTCTTTGTCAAGAATTCAATATTAAGATTTTAAAAATCTTACTCCAAAAAAGAAAGAAAAATTAGAACTTTCATTTGTGTTTTACCCAATGAGGTGAATGAGGGGCAGAGGAATATTATTGCACATATCCTGTTGACTATGGACTTTTCTGCCATGATCACAAATCTAAATCTTCACCAAATAAAATCCGAAAGCATTCATCTTCACCGTCCATTTTCGGGTCCAAACAATTTTTTTTGGGAGAATTGTAAATAGGTCCCAAGCAAGAGAATTAATTTCAGGTCCATTAACAACTCCTTCACTTGTTAACTAAGGCTATTGCAGTTGTTAATAGCTATCATTAACAACTCCTTGGGACCTCTCTGAAATTAATTCTCTTACTTGGGACCTATATGCAATTGTCCCTTTTTTTTTCCTTTTAATAATTCATAAAAACAAACAAGTCATTAATAGTGAAAACTTTTCTAATAGAATAGAGGAAGGGAAACGGAAGCCCACATTTCAAGCACAACAAAAAGAAAAGAGGGGAGAAAGAAACAATGCGAGTCCTTTGGACTTTCCCATATGTTTTGCGATTTCTCTCTCATTTTTCTTATATGATAAGGATACCAAATTCCACAATATTATTATATTCCCATCTACCTTTGCTGATATATGAATAATAAATATTTTAGGGGCTGCAATGGTGTCATAGACTCAGTAATCACCGTTGGATTAGGTCAGTGATGGTTGATTATGTGGGACCCACCAATCCTGACAGGCTTTAGGCATCAAAGTTTTTAACTTTCACCTTAATTCATTCTTCAATGGTGGCCAAGGAAGGTTGTGACTCAGCCACATGAATCTCGCAGGCAATCACTCAAAGCAAACCCCATGACATGCCTCCCCATAATTTATTTTTAATATTTTTATCAGAATATAAACACTTGTATTTATAATTATGGGGGTGGTAAAGTATTTATTCTGCGGATGGTAGGAGTATAACGAGTGGGAAAACGATGAGAGAGATTAAAACAGTGTGGCCATGATCTTGATATATAGTGGATATCTGATGAATTTGACTAAATTGGTTCCTGGTGATTTTTGGTTTGCTCTTTAGTTTTTATTTACCTTTCTTTTCTCTTTCTGTTGAGAACACAAAAAAGAGAGATTAGGATTGGGAAATGAGAAGGTAAGTGGGTGTGTTAGTGTTACTTTGTGTAAAGAAAGAGAGAAATTGGTCCAACCCAACACACACAAAACATCATGATCATGTAATGTAACGTTGTGTTAGGAGAAGCATAATATAATACTATATTTCCGGTCTTTAATATAAAGTGAAGTTAACTAATTCAATGAGAATAAGAAAATTAAATAAAAAACTTAATAATAGGATATGATACACAACATTTCTGAAAAATTTAAGCCATTATTATATCATATAGCAGTTTATAAATCCTACAATCAATTCAGTTGGGAGCAAAACGATAAATAATATGACCGTCATGGTGAAAAGAAAACTTAAAAAGTCTTTGAATTTTGGAAAAAATTAACATCAATTAACTCTTATATTTAAAGCAGGAAATAGTACTCCCTTTGGTCCTCTGAAAGAATCAATGCTCGATATATACTCTATAGGCTATAGATGGTCGAAGCCTTACAATGCTCGAAGGTTTATCAAGTTATTGAGCATTGCTAACTTGGTTTTAAAAATTTGTTCCAAAATATTTTCTAAGATAAGAAACCTATAATTTTCTTAACTTAAGTCATGTTTGGTTATCATCAAAACTCTGAGGGTTAACACACTCGAACACAAACCGGGTACACAAACAATAATAAAAAAATATTATCAAAGCTAAGAATCAAAAGATTCTTAAAACATACACACTATCTAAACTACAAGAGTTTAGAAGGGGTTTGCACAGCAAATCACCTAAAGAAAACAGAGAGGGGCGGCAGAGAGAGTTCTTTGGATGGGATCAATCAGGAATGCACACACACGGGGCCTTATAGATCATCTTGTTGTGCCTGTTTCTCTAGTACTTCATTTGGTCCTAAATATAAGGCTTATTTAGGGATGTGAATTTAGCTTAAATATATAACTTCTTTATAATTTTTACCAACTTATTTTAAAATTATCCTTATTGATGCTCCTTAATAATAAATAAGTAAAAAAAATGAGAGTGGGGTGAAGATAGATGATAGGTTATTTGGTAATATCATGTGATTTAAGTTAATCTAATAAATATTAATCTTCAAATCAAGCAAATAAGACTTATATCTAGAAGAGGACGAAGTATTAGGTAAGCTCCGAAGGATTGGTGTGATTGCTGTAAGCCGTTGGATTGGTCTCCACGTGCTTTAATTTGATCAAAAGACGGTGATCTGTGAAACCCCCCCCCCCCCCCAAAAAAAAAAAAAAAAAAGAGAGGCCGACCTCCTTGACTCCTTCACACAATCATCCTGCCCAAAAGTTGTTCCAAGGAACATGTTCGAATTATTAATATCATTTTGTTTATTTAATTGCTGTTTCGGATATATTATTGTTAGTATTATTAAATTTCATTCCTTGAGGTGTACTGTGCCTTTTAGGATTAAGAATCTATTTATTAAATTATAAAAAAAGAAATAAGCAACTAATCAGATCTCGCATCAACACCATTCCTTTCCCCACCCTAATTGCCAACCCAACTTTCTATTGTTTTCCTCTTTAGACAGTCATTTCGTCCTCACGTTCTATTCCTTTTTTAATTACTATTCGATATATTAGTGTTCATATGGTATAGCACTCATCACAATTTAGCTGCACCTTTATTTTGAAGATAGTGGTGCATAGAACTTTGGGGTACGTTTAATTTCATATTTTGAAAGCAGTTTTTCTAAAAAAAAATTAAAAAAATAAAGTTCAAAATTTTAAACATCTCAAGTTTGAAAATGTGATTTAGGCTAGGTTTCATAACTTAAAAGAAAAAATAGGAGCTAATTTTTTTTTCAAAAATAACAAAAAGAAAGGGGCCAACAAAAATTGGATATGATAGGAGGATTTGTCCCTCGAAACCTAAGGTTTAAATCTCCACTGTAAAAATACTCACATTTAGTGCATACCTAACTAATGTTTGTATATCTTTTAAAAAATATATAAAAATTTGGGTTTTAGACTCCAGGCATAATAAGGCTATGAGATGAGTAGGGGTGTTCAATATATTCCCGTCCCGTCTTGTTCCAAAAATTTTTGGGATTGGATAAACCGGGACGGAACAAAATGCCCCTTCGGAACGGTACGGGACTCAGGATGGGGTCGTGTTGATCCCATCTCGTCCCGAATATACATATGTCCACATGTATATATATTTTTTTAAAAAAAAATACATGTGTCAACGTAAACTAACATATAATCTAGTTTATTTGACTTATAAACTAACATATAATATAATAATACACTATTGGCAAAAAAAAATCTAATCATACACAAAATACATAATCATTAACTATTTCATTTATCTTCCTTAATTTCTCCAAAAAAGTTAACCGGGTCTTATATTGAGGAACGGATGAAGTATATTGCTATTACCACCTCTTCTACTCCCTCATCTTCATATTTCTTGATTTTGTAACTACAATATGATCTTACTGGTCACTAGTCAATTTTTTTTCTTTGGTAAAACAATTGTTAAAGTTTTACAAAACTTTTATGTACTCTATTCACTGCATAAGCTAGATGTTGATTGGCGATGAAAATAGAGCAACATATATGGCTAGCATTCAATAATAAAGAGTTTAACCCAGAATTGAGCAATTACCTTCCAGTTGTAACAATGTCTTGCAAAATCACGTAATTTAAAACGCATTCACATGAACACATCATAGAACAAAATTTAGTTATTTACCCATAAAATACATATTTAATTATACTATATTAGAATATAAGTAATAATACAGAATCCGGCTAAGCATGCAAGGGTCTTATTTTTTGTATTAATACGGAAGTTTCTTCCAAACTCAATTTAGTTTATTATGTGTTATTGTTGCTATTTTTTTTATGTTTACAAGCCCAATTGGATTTTTGGGTGTAATATTAGGTCTATTTGTTTGTTTGTCATAAGCTTAAAGGGCCATATTATTTTTGAACAACAACTATGTGGAATTTTTTTAAAAAAATATTCGGGATTTTCTCGGGATCGAGACGAGACTGGACACGAGATGGTAACCCCATCCCGAACCCTTTTCTTCGGAACGGGACTGGACAGGGCCGTCCCGGTCCCATCCCATCCCGTGAATACCCCTAGATATGAGCCATTGTCAAAACTGAATTTATGCTTTAAGAAGTACTTTCTCTTGTTTATATGTAGGATTTTGTTAAGGACTCGATATTATTGACAGAAATAAATATAGAATATATTTATACTTTTTGACATTTTTTAAATTATTATTGTTGATATTCTTTCATTAATCATTATTGATCATGTATTAACCTCAATGGTCTTACGGTTTGAGATACAAATTTAAAGTGGAGCATTCCTTTTCAATGGCGGGTGAAATTAAATGTTGATGGTGCTTTCTCAGTATCTAATAGAGTTGGCTACAGCGGAGTACTACAGGACTATACTGGTATATTTATGAGAAAATCACATGGAGGTCCCACATAAGGCATTTAATCACAGCAATGTCCCAAACAATAATTAAATTACATTGAAGTCCTAAGGGACGTAGGTGTAATAAAATGGCTTGTCATTATGAGTTGTCAATACCAGCTCATTGAGTCGTCACTGCACGTAAATGAGCTGGTATTGACAACTCAATGGGTTGTCAATTCAAGAGTTGTCAATACCAGCCCATTTGGGTGCAGTGACGACTCAATGAGCTGGTATTGACAACTCATAATGACAAACCGTTTTATTACACCCAGGTCCCTTGGGACTTCAATGTAATTTGATGATTGTTTGGAATTTTATTGTGATTAAATGCCTTATGTGGAACCTCAATATGATTTTCCCTATATTTATTGTGGGCTTTATGTTCAAACCACATGATGGAGACAATCTCACAACTGAAATGTGGGCTATTTTATTGGGTCTGAACCTTGCATGTAAAAGGGGTTAACGTCATGTCCTTAGTGAGTCTGATGTAATGAAGGTTGTACAACTTATTAATCAGGAGCATATAAGTCAACACCAAAAGTTTGCTTTGATTCAGGAAACTAAGTCTTAATTAATAAGATCATGGGAGATTGAGATATTACATATTCCAAAAATGTTTAATGTTGTTGCAAATCATTTAGCCAAACAAGCTATTGGGATAATGACAGGTTACATTCCTTTTAGTCATCCATCGGGCTGAATACATTGATTTGGGAAGAGTGTAATGGGTTCATTGATATTGGCTAGATACCCAAATGAGTTTCATTATGTATCCCAAAAAAAAAAATATCTGGAATTAATAAAGATAATCAAATTATTTTTAAAAACATATATTATATTAGTTTATTTAACTACTACAATTAATCTAATTAAATTAAATAGATCCACCTTCCAGTTTAGAATTACAGGGGATTAGTGATAACAATGATATAAAAATGGAAACTGGGTAAGGTTCAAAGGTGGGCCCAATTAAACTCATAACTGCTTGTTCTAGATCTCCCTCCACTTATTGACGTGTCTCGTCCCTTTGTATGGCAATGATCGCAGATGTCTGATCCCACGGTAAGATCTACATGCACCACTCAATCAAGTCTAATGTAGGGGACATATTTGATATTGGGAAAAAGACATAATATATATAATTTTTGTAGGGATAAGGGTCAATTTGACCCCGAAAGTTTTGCCTTATGATCACTCTGGACCCGGAAGTTTTTTTTTTGATCAATTTAACCCTGAAAGTATGAAAAATGTATCAATTTAACCCCGGGGTACCGTCAAGAAGGGGCCACATTGATACTTTTTTCATACTTCCGGGGTTAAATTGATCCAAAAAAAACTTCCGGGTTCAGAGTGATCCTAAGGTAAAACTTTCGGGGTCAAATTGACCCTTATCCCAATTTTTGTAACATATATAATGACCACCAAACCTAGAAGGGGGAGAGGGTGGGTTCGATTCCCACCCCGTCCATTTTCAAATTTGTTTTTGCCCCCCTAACACACCTGCAACGTGGCATGTGGGACCCCGCCGCCATGTGGCAGGTGGTGGTGGGCCCCTTTATTAAAAAAAATAATAATTTAAACCAATGGTATTTTAGATATTTCATTTAGATTTGAGTTGGACAATTCAATCATTTGTACTGAATTGGTCTTTCTGAAATTTGTTGTAGCAAACTGTCCTTTGCCTAATTTAAGGGTCTTTTTCTGTCTTTTTCCCTTTTGTTATGAAATTATATGTTAGTGAATGTCCATAACCCATTCCTCTTAGAATTCCTCCTAGGATTCTTTTCTCCCTAAATGTCCTTAACTTTGTAACCTCTCAATGAATGGCTTGTAAATGCCATAAACTTCACCATTATTCTCTTGTAACATCATGCATAGTCTTCAATGACTTAGGGCCTATAAATAGAGATATTGTACAAGGCATTTGTACCATTGAATCATAAGTGATAGTAATATCTTCTTTATCTCAATCTTCTTATATTCTCTTGTCTTTTTCTCATATTTGATTGTCTTGTTATTCTCTTTTCTATCTCTCCATCTTTCTCCTTTGTCTTTATTTTATTACACCTTTAATGTTTATCAATTACTCATAATAAAAATTACCCGATTTTAATATCACTACAAGGTTTTATCCACACAAAAAAATCACTATAAGGTGAAAAATTCCAAAATCAATGAAAAAACACCAATATGCTCTCATGTGTGTTGTTGAAAAAGGAACAATGTCGTGAGTGGCCTGAGCTCTGACGACAAGGATCCACTGGTACTGAAGCTTAGGCCATCAGAACTCTAGTGCCGGTGGGTGCTTTTTTCTTCCTGTAAACAAAATCAATATTAAGTTGTAGAGGTGGTATCACTTGGTTTGTCCACTTGACTGGTTGTCATAGCTTCAATAGTTGACAATGGTCGTTCCTTTATTATACACACATGTATGATGATATTTGAGTCATTTTATATTGATTTTGGAAATTCTATTTTAGATCTAACACCTCATTAGGATATTAAAATTTAGAGTCTCTCTGTTCTTTAACATCTTTATGAGTCTTTATATTGAGTTTTTTCCTACTTTAAAGTGAAACTTGTAACGCAAAAATAAACCACATTCATAAAATAATTGTATCATCAAGAGCGCGCTGGTACAAAGGTGGTAAAAAAAACTTATAGATCTGGTATTATAAAAGTCATTACTAATTTACTAGTATTATTATGATGAACCATATGCTACGTGTACGTCAAAAGGACTGAGGTGCAGATAGGAATCTTGTGCAGCGGCGTAGCAAGTTCGGTCTCTGGTGTCGTTTTATTCGGTCGAAGTGTATAACATTATTAAAAAAAGGGATGCCGCATATATAGGGATGATTATATTTTATTTTCGTTACAGGTCACATTATGACTATTTGGGAAAATTCTAGGAAAAAACTGTCAAAATATGTAAAGAATAGTTGGTGCAGTAAATTTAAAAAAGAATATAAAAATCCCAATGACCTAATTATCCTTTATAAATTTAAGAAAATGACAAAGATGCCCCTTCACAAAACTTATTATTTTCAAAGGTTGGTAATCCGTTACCCAAAATTAGTAATCCGTTATATAAATTTGATAATCCATTATTCAATTTTGGTAACAAACAAAAAGAAGTTGGTAAAGTTATGATGTTGGTAAATGGATAGAGACATGTTGGTAATATATTATCTAAAGTTATTAATCAATTATACGAATTTGGTAATTCATTATATAATTCTGGTAATAAACAAAAAGACGTCGGTAAAGTTATGATAATGGTAAATGAATATAGACATGTTGGTAATTAGTTATCCAAAGTTGATAATACATTATACGAATTGTCAAGAGACATTTTTGTCATTTCCTTTAAATTTGTAAAAGACAGTTCGATCAGTGGCATGTTTCCGTCCTTTTTAAAATTGCTGCATGCAACTGTCTTTTGCATATTTTAACGGTCTTTTTCTAAAATTTTCCCTTATTATTTTTACTAAAAAGATAAAATACATACTACTTTATTTTAGCTATAGTACACTAATATTCCAGTGCTAGTCCTAGTAGATAATAAAACCTGAACTTTGTACATTCTACTTATATAATGTTAACTGATAAAAAAGTAATAAAATATGAAACTCAAGTATATATGATTAATTTGGCCAAAAAAAAAAAAAAAAGTATATATGATTAAAATAATTATATAGCAAGTAATATCGGTAAAACATATTGCAATAATGTGGCATCTTTAAGAATATTGTGGCTTTTTTCTTGAAACTCCCACCTAAACATCAACGTTAATGTTGTTCTCCATTCTTTTTTTGTTGTTTATAGCAGACAAATTATTGCATCAAACAGTAAAAGCGACCACAGACATCAGTTTTTGTTTAGTCGGCTTTTATATATTTGGTCATATTTTATAATTAATATTCTAATAAAAAACATATCTTTGTGAGGCAATTAAGTGGATAAGTATTGAAGTAATAGGGAGGGGCGTGCGTGATAGAGTGAATGGTGAGACGGATTTGAATATAATAAACGGAAAGGATTAATTAAAAAAGATCGAATGCTTTGTCGTTAAGAAGAAGCATTGGTTAAAGCTTCAAATCATGTTAATGCTATGAGATTGAGAGAAATGTGAATATCTGAAGGACAGAAACAACCAAATCATTTTCTATATTGAGACCTCGATTTGATTTTGGCTTTAATTCACTTTAATTTACTTTTTAAGAATAATATATAGCTATATACAATCACTTAAACGAGACTGATCAAATTCGAGTATATAAATGAGCTTGATTTTTGGAATATGTAATAGAGATTTTTATTTTTGGGGTACATGAATATGTGAAGTGTATGTCATGTTTGGTTTGGGAATAATGTTAATCAGATGGAGACAATGCTTCGAGGATGATATTGCAATGTTCGCAACGTGTTTAGGGCGCACGTGAATAATGGAATTATGTTTCGTAATTATATAACAACACATTAAATCAGGGGTCACAGGGAGATTCATAAAAAAAAAAAAAAAAAAAAAATCTGTCCTTCAAAAATATTTGCTTAATTAATCAATTGATTGTAAGTGTAATTTTGAAGTTCAGGTATCTACTAACTACACAAATCTGTATAGAAACAATCATGAGAAGCATCATTTAACTTTCACTTCCATCCTACTTATTATTGGTGCACGCTGATAATTTAAAATACATCCCTATATACATGGGGCATATTTATTCTAATTGGTATGAGGAGATGGGAAAGAAATATTTTAACATGTTGGATTTAAGAAAATTGAAGAAATAAGTGCAAAAAAAATTTAATTTATTTTGCTCACTTTTTAATCTTATATCGTATTTTTATAAAAATTTAATAACAT
Source organism: Mimosa bimucronata (assembly GCA_037074515.1). Taxonomy (NCBI): domain Eukaryota; kingdom Viridiplantae; phylum Streptophyta; class Magnoliopsida; order Fabales; family Fabaceae; genus Mimosa; species Mimosa bimucronata. The sequence continues at coordinate 31,916,972 of CM073447.1, read as the reverse complement.
TAGATCTCCATTCCTTTCAAATTAAACCATTACAATGCCCCCCTCCATTTTCCTAGTATGAAACATATTAGACGGACAAGTAAAAAAAAAAAAAGATGTCCATATATTTCAACCCCAAACATCACATAAGCAGAAAAAAATATAGGAAAAGTTAAGGTCAAATATTAAAGCGTTAGAGGTTTATTTTGACTGGAAATTTTAGTTTATGATCAATTTTGTCTTACAAGTATTTTTTTGTCCAATTTTGATCTGAAAGTATTAAAATGGAGCAGTTTTATCCTTTATCGTTGAAATATTAACGGTCAACGTTAACTTTTTAACAGTCAACGTGAGTTTTTCAACAAAATAGGGCAATATTATTATGTTTTGAAACTTTTAAAGCAACTTTGAACCTTAAAAAAACTTCCAAGATAAAATTTGACCTTGAACAAAAACTTTCGAGGCAAAATTGACATTTTTTAGTATAAATGACAAGCCTAGTGCTTGTGAAATAACCTAATTACATAATCCTAACATATTACAAAAAAAATGCGAATCAGAGCCCAAATCTCAGCCTAAATCAACTAACATTTGATTTGAACAAAAAGCCGGGGGTATTGAACAATAGTCAGCTTATTGTTTGCATTGTGGGCCATCTTTGTTAGTGAGATACTGAGATATCTCAATGTCTCAATATGATTTGAGCCATGTTCCAGCAGAAGTAGACTCAAAGCTTTGGCTAAATCAGAGAACAACTTGATTTTTCTATAGTTTAAGCTCTTACACACCTGTAATCCTTCCCTGATAGCGTGTATTTCACCTTTAGTGGACAATATACATCCCTCAAGTCTTTTAATAAAACCACAGATCTATGTTCCTATATTGTCTCTAATTAGCCCTCCATATGCTGCCTACTTTTGAGTATTTAAAGATCCATCTACGTTGACTCGGACAAAACCTTCAGCAAATGCCGCCCATTTGGCTTCTGTTCAACCTGGGAGTTAGAGAATCCTATGCCTGTATCTTCCATCTTCTGCCCCTTCATGCAGCAAATGAAGGCACTTATGTAAGAAGGTACTACTCTGATCGGTGGTCTCTTCAAACAATCTTTTACACCATGTTTACGTAGTAACCAGCACACTAAGTTGAAGACTCTTTGCCAAGGCCATGTGCTAAATTTATGGGTTCCCGGTGCATTCTTCAGATTCCATCTCAGCTAACCCTGCAAATCACCATGAAAAAATACAGAATAATATATGGGGTTAACTAGAGAACACCACACACTATTTGCAAACTCACAGTCTCTTAAGATATAGATCTCAGTTTCTTCTTATGGATACTCAAAGGGATATTCTTTTTGTTGGCTAAGACCTCTCCTCACTCTAAATGAATCTGTAGGTTTTCTCTCATGAAGCATTTTCCACATAAAAGTTTTTGTTCTTTATGGAATTGACCACCGCCAAAGATTTTTCCAAATGCCTTCATCGGCTTGATTCTCATGCTCAATCACCATATTATATGATGAAAATCACACTGAAGCTTCCATCATTTGACTTTCTCCACTAGAGGGTGTCTTCTCCTGTCTGATAAGGAGCTAGTTGGCTTGTTATTTTATTAATGACCTAGTTTGGTAAAAAGAGCCTCAACTTTGTACATCCCAAATTCCATTGGTAGTTACAAACCAACTCACTTTGGCTTCCAAATCAAGCTTATGGTGGTTCTGATAGACATAGTGCTTTAAGGGACAATCAAGATTGAGCCACAAATCTTGCCAAGCATTAGTTGAATGGCCATTTTTAATCTTATTCCCCACCTCTCTTCGAAACTTTTCCCATATTGATGTGATTGCCTTCCATATCTCATATTGATTTCTCTTCCTTCTCACCTTTAACAATTTTCCTTCCAGGCATCCATATTTGTACAAGAGACACCTTACCCATAAATAATAGGGTTTGGTGATCAATCCCTAACAGAGCTTCATGATGAAAACTTCATTTTGGCGTTCCAAATCTTTTATCCCTAGCTCCCCCTTCTTTATATCTTGCTTGATTTGATCCCAAGAAATTAGGTGCATCTTCCTACCATCGAAGCCTTAGCTCCAACAAATTCTACTAATTTTCTTAAGGTTTTGGAGCACACATTTAGGAATCAGGATAGTTTGCACATGATGAAAGGAAATTTAGGAGATCGCAGATTTAACAAGCACCACTTTCCTTACCATACTAAGAAGCCTGCCTTTCCACTTTGTTAACTTTTTTATACTTTTGAAATCAGAGGAGCAAAAGTGGATTTTACTACTCTCTTGTAAACAAGGGGTACGTCCAAATATTTTCCAAGGTTCGGAGTAATGGCAATACCCAAAATTTGGCTATACTCATTGGCTCTAAGAAAGTGAACATTCTTTTATACAAATATCTTAGATTTTTGCAAATTGACTCTTTTCCCGGGGATGTGACAGAAAATCTTGCATTATGTTCGTCATCCTTGATATTTGATCCACTGAGGCTTCACAAAACAACATGAGAATATTTGTGAAGAATAGATGAGATAAGCATGGTCCTCTACTACCAAATTTCAGAGGCTTTCATCGGCCAGCCTCCACCTCATAGCTAATGGGTTGACGTAAACATTCTATACAAATCTAAAAAAGATAAGGGCTTAAAAGGTCTCATTGCCTAATCCCCCGGGATGGTGAGGACTCCTTCGTTGGAGAACTATTCTAGCAAACTCTCATAGAAACCAATGATATACACCTCATAATCAAATAAAGAAACTTTTCGCCAATGCCCAATCTTCTGAGATTAAACTAGACAAAGCCTCAGTCTAGTCTATCATATGCCTTCTCCATGTCAACCTTGACAGCTACATAACCTTTAGCTCCTATCTTTGATCTCATTGTATGAATAGCATCCTGAGCTAGAATAATGTTATCACTACTATGTTGTCGCGAAATGAAACTACACTGGGTCGGGTGAATCAACTAACCATTACTCTCTTCAGTCTATTGGCCGGTAGTTTGCTAAGTATCTTGAAGCTAACATTGCAAAGCAGGATAGGTTTGAAATCCTTTAGATTTGTAGGGTTGTCAACCTTGGGAATTAAGCAGATATTGGTCTAATTAGTGCTTTCAAGTTGAGCAGGGTCTCCCACCATTCTCCAAATCAAGTCACACACTTTTAGGCCTACAATCCTCCCATTGAGGTTGAAAAAAAGTGCGGTTGAAGACCATCCGGTCCTGGGGATTTGAAGGCTCCTATTTCAAAAGCCACATTTTTAATCTATATCATGGTGAAATCTCCTTATATGTAAGATATTTGAGAATCAGACAAACTTGGAAAGTTCACCAACCACTCTTGATCGCTTAAGACCTCCATGTCCTCCAAATGAAGTTGTCTGAAGTATACCCGGGCATATTTTTAATTTCTTCCTAATCATATACCCATTCCTTTTTATCAATTTACAAAGCTTTAATCTTACTTGTTTTCCTCTTTTTTAAAGCGATGAGTGGAATAATTTTGTGTTCTTGTTCCCATATTAGAGCCACTTGTACCTTGACTTCTGAAACCACATCACTTCTTCTTGGGAACTACCTTAATATACTCCTTCCAAAGCTTATTCTCCAGACACATCAGCCCTAAATGGCAATGAGATTGCATCGCTTTATCAATACCTTTCAATCTCCTCAGAATGTCTCTCTTCTTTCTAGCTACATTTCCTACCACTTGGTTGTTACAAATAGTGTCCAAGACAACAAAATTTTCCCTTCCACCTTCCCAAGAATTTTCAGTCCAAGCCGATTTCACTACCTCCTGAAAACTTCCTTCAAACACCAAATGTTTGGTACTTAAATTGAGGCTGAGAGTGATGCCTGTGTTTTTCAGGATCAATGTAGGCTATGATGACCCTGTGGTCTGATTTAAAGTACAATTAAAGCTTTGCAATCACTATGTGCCAACTCCCATTCCAAATTACAAAAGCCTTAATCCAGTCTTTCCTTCACATCATTTTTCCTAATGTAAATTTCTCACCCACTACTAGGATTTCTATTAATTCACATTCATTAATAGATTTGCCAAACTGATTCATTGATCAAGGGATTGGAGCAAAACCACCTGACTTATCATATGGAGATAGGTACGAGTTGAAGTCCCCCATAAGCAAATAGTAACCTGACAGGGATGCTTTTAATAATATAATCACCAACCACATCTCCAATCGATTGTTACTTTAAATTCCCCATAAACCAGAGGAAACAAAGTAATTTCCCTAGAGACTGTGTCAGTTAGGCATACATGTAAAAGTTGGGTATTTGAGTACACAAATTCTACTACTACCTCCCATTCATTCCACAAAAGCCAGATGCCCCCTGCAATGTCGTTGCCTCTAACCTCAACCAATTATTAAATCCTAATTCAAGCATCACCAAATCAGCCTTAGTACCGCTTACTCAGGTTTCAAGCAAACCTATTACATTTATGACATATCTCGATATCATATCTCTGAAGATACATGGGAATGATCTACCATCAGCCTCATGACAATTCAGAGATGCAATCATTATTAAATAAATTCTTATCAAGTGAAGGAGAACACTCACTAATTTGGAGGTTTTCCCTTAATTTCCTGCCGGATTCTCTGCTTGTTTCTAATTTGGGGTTTCATTTGACGACATCTTTGTCTCCCCCCAAAGGGCTCGATTCTTGAGCTATTATATTTTCTATTATTGCCAAAGCTCTAGGGATTAATCTTCTCATATAGCTCTCCATATCTAGTTGATTCTTTCTTGGTTCAACTTTTTTGCTACCCATTTACTTTTTGACTTGATTATGTAAAACAATCACTGCCTTCCTAGGTGTGGCCGTGGAAGTTTTAGGGGTTGGATTGGGTCTCTCATCTTGAATGATAATTTTTGGGGTTTAATTATAGACACTTCCACTGCCTACGTAGTATGCTCGTTAGATGAGGTTTTTTGGAGGACTTAACTAGTTGGGCCTTCTCATGGGTCTGAGGGGTGTTACTGGGCTCTAGGCTCTTAATCATTTGCATGTTATTTTCACCACTACTGGGCCTATTGTTTTCCTTACGTTTCACCACATATTTACCTTTTGAAATAGTTTGGGCATTTGGGCTAAGGTTCCCATGAGAGCCTTCTATTATGGTCTTCCCACTATTATTTGTTGTCCTTATAACCTCACACACCATAATTTTGCCTCATTTCAGGTTTGCATTTGTCTCTATCAAATCTCTGTGACCCGATTGGTTCTCTAACAAATCCCTTCCCTTATCCCATTTTACTAAGGCGGCAAATTGAGATGATTGTAGGCTTTTCACTGCTTTTTGGTCACTTCTAGTACTAAGATCCCCCCTTTCGTATTGCTTTTGCTGGTTTCTTGTCTTGATATTTGTGATTTTGTAGAACCTCTAACTAGCATCCATAGACCAAACTCCTTCCCTTCAGTTGGACACGAATTTTCCAGTGACATACTCGGAGCTTGGGACGTAGCTGGTTTTGCCGATGATTGATATGGAGGACTACCCTTGACTTCCATGGACATGCCTCGCGTTTATGACCTTAGTGCCTTGATTGTGCTTGATTATTACATATTTTTATCCACAAATTATGGGGAATTAGCACTTTATATAGGCCAATACATGATAGTTTAGACATCTGTGTACTTAGAGTCATAAGGCATTGTGTTAATTGCATTTTGATCTTAATTTGAGTATCTTAAGACTTAAACTCATGCATTTCTTAATATGGACTTTAGATATTACAACTGTGCTTGATTTTCATTGTAGGACAATTGGGAGAATTAAAGAAAGAGGTTGAAAATGTAAAAAATAAGCCGAAAAAGTGAATCTGTCAAATTTGGAGAAAATTACAAAAAATGCCAAAAATTTCAGAAAAAGTGCAAAAATGTCCTTCCTAGCCGTAACACCCCACGGTGAGGCCCCGATCCTGGACAATTATAGGAAACTTTCTATTTTGATTGATTGTGTAATTTTGAATGATTGGGTCCGGCCTAAACCTTTCGTAATTGATATTTTCGACCTTCCCAAGTAATCATAACCTAATTTGGATAGTTTTTAAGTTATCTAATGTGCCCATAAAAGAGGAATCTGAATTTCATCTTCCGCACACCACAATACCCCAATTCTCTCTTCCATTCCACAATTCTTCAACGGTTTTTCATGGAGCTCGAGTTGCAGATCTTCTTGGACATTTCCTCTTCCTCTGTGATGAAGTAAATTCGCTTGGATGCTCTCTTGGATGATGGAATGATGTGAAGCAAGCTATTCTTCCACTTTATGGGAGTTTTGTTAGTTCCAATTATGTAGTCATGAATTTCCATTTGTTTCCTTGAATATTTGATTTTCTTATGTTCGGACTTCATCTGTTTTAGAGATTCGAGAACATGTAATTGTTGAGTTCTATTTGCATGTATTAATTTGGTTTTGTTCTAGTTTCATTTATCTTCCCAAATTACCATGTTATGCTTAGTCTTTGTTGATTTTATTATCTAGCATGTTTGTTGGGTAATTTAGTCCATTGTGCTTCATATGATTGTGTTACGTGGGAATGATTTGTGGGTTTGAGTTTGTTGATGTCGAGTTTCCATAGCGCTAGATAATTCCATTAATCAAACTTGCCTAAAGGAACTAGATCATTAATCAAGTCTATGTGCATGAGTATGATTAGGTAGAGTTTTATAAGTTGGATGGCTTGGTTATAGTCTATCATTAATTGGTTGTTGGATCCGAAGGATATTAAGTTACTTGGACGGGACCCAACTTATTCTATCTATTGGAGCCTACTTATAGTTGATGTAGGATTATAGTTAACGCAATTGGTCTATTGAGGTTGAGTAGTGTCTTAATTGACCTATTCCTTCGACTAAGGCTAATTGTATCCATTTATATTGAAATTAGCTCGATTAGCTCCTCCTTAAGAGTGTGAGTCAGTAGTTTGTTACGTGTCATCCCTAGCCAAGAGAGCATCCCATCATTCCATTCCATCACCTATCCATATTTATCCTAAAAATACCAAAAACCAGTGTTTATATTTCTTTTATGAAAAAAATACCAAAAATACCTTATCTTAACCCCCGATTTTTATAGCTTTAATTGCATTTAGTTTTCATAGGTTAGTTCATTAGGCTCCTTGAGAAACGATCCGGGATCGCACCACTATAATGCAATCCTTAGTTAGAAATATTTTGTATTTGAACCCCAAGGCATATAGGAAATGCTCAAATCACACCTACACTCAAAGCAAATCTGGTCTAGCCCTTTATATTCCATATTAAAGATTGATGAGGCTATGTTAACTCTTGGAATCAGCTTCTTTTGTAGTTATATTTCAACACATATTGTTGCAAACTTCCCTCTTGCTACCTTTGTTCTACTGTTCTCTTCATTAGAAAGGGTATGAAGATCCACTTTTAAGATTTTCCCTATCAAATCCCTCACTTTAGAGATGTACTTTCTTGAGTACCACTAATGAGGGAAATTAGGAATTCTAACACACATAGTGATTATTTCGAGTTGGCTGTAAAAAAAAATTAAAATGAGGAGACTACCTTTGAACTAATATGCTATGGTGAGCTACCACCCATGAACCCTCGAACACTATTATCTTATAACGTATTCCTCAAGTTTCTCTTATAATTGACCCTTAATCCAAGATTAAACGCACTTATTTAAAGACGAGATTTCAAGTTTGAGTTCTATAGAAAGATATATTTTGATGAGCCACCTAAATTAGCCATAACAATGCTAAAATACACTTCAATCAAATATAAGTATTAAATAAATATAGTTAATTTGAGGGTGATAAGCAGAAGTGGGCCCGTGACTCAGTGATCACAAAGCACGTGGCTTTTAGGTTGGAAGTCCAAACAGGTTCATGAACAAGAAAGATCCAATAGAAGGGTGACACGCGGTGGGAATTGATTGGCTAGGATGTCAATGGATGCAACCCAAATCGGCCCAATTACAAGACTCCTTCGTCAGCCACATAACATGATTCCATAATCCATTCGCCACCCACACTCCTTCACTACAAATCCAATGCCAAGTCCCTGTTTGGGAATTAAAAACCTGTTTCTGTACTTTAAAAGACAAATCTCCTCACACACTTTTTGTATAGCACAAAATTACTCAAAATTAACTTAATTCAAACAGACACTAATACTTAGGACACCTCCCTAATCAATCTACATCAAATTTGATGTGGATGATCAAATAAGTAAAAAGCTACCCATGAAAGTTTTAAGGAGACAATAGTAATAGATCAAATTAAGAAATTTTGCTCTTTCTTTATGCTCTGAATGTAAAACATATTTATCAAATTTGCTTAAATTGAGGATGTCAGTAAGATTAGTTAAAATATTATTAATCAACCTTATCATTTTTCTGAACCCCTCCCTCTTTTTTAAATTATTGTTGAAGGAGCATAGTAAATTGGAAAATGATTGACAAAATTTATAAATAGTTTCTTCATTTAGGTCTAAAACCAACTCCACATTTAAGTCTTAGGTTAAGGATAAGGGGGAGTACTTAATTTTGTTAGAATTAAGCTCATACAATTATTATAAACAAGGTGTGGTAATTTCTATATCAATGATTTGCATGACAAGCATCTGCTACTAATTAATTTTCTTACTTGCATACATGGCTTACTATTTGTATTACTAGGGGGAAAATAGGATACTAAAATCATAGCTATTTTGATTATTTTCGGCATTATCAATAAGTATGACTCGGGTCTTTTCGTGTTCAAATAAAATGATTTTTGAGGGGGGAAAGGATAATTCCGGTGTCCTGATTTTTTCTTTTCTTTTCCTTTGAAGGAATATTAATTGATACTCCTTCCATCCCATAATATAATATAAGGTCTTTTTTTTTTAATGATTTTATCCCAAAATATAAGGTTCTATTTGACTTTATTTGAGTAATAAATACGTTTTTCTCTATTTTATCCATACATTAATTTATTCCACATATTCTCTTTCATCTTCTTTTTATAATTACCCTCTCCTAATCATTCATAAATAATGATAGTTTTTTTAAAAATATATATTTATTATTTTTTAACTGAATCTAACTAATTTTTTAGGAAATCACAATTCGGTTAAAATCACCTTACATTTTAGGACGTATGAAGTAGTTTGGTGCTGCGTGATTGCGGGATATAATTAACTATTGCTTGTTTTGAAATTCTTGCTGGGTCACATTTGAAAGTTATGAATTGGGATATATAAATAGGAGCCAGAAATTATTTTAGAGTGGAATGAAACGCCAATCAGAATTGACAGCCAGATTAAAAGTGTTGATAAATGATGGCAAAAAGGGGGGGGGGGAGAATGGTCATTTTTGGCTCGGAAGTTTAAGTTTATGAGCAATTTTAGTTCGGAAGTTTTTTTTTGACCAATTTTGACCTGAAAGTTTACAAAACGTAGCAATATAGACATTTTGAGGCCTCTTTATATTGTAAAATTGGCCTATTTTACTGCGTTATGTAAACTTTCAGGTCAAAATTGGTAAAAAAAAAACTTCCGGACTAAAATTGCTCTAAAACTAAAATTTCAGGACAAAAAATGACCATTTTCCAAAAAAAAAAAAATTGTTGATGGATAAAAATTAAAAAGAGTTATTTCTCGTCCATCAATATAATTGCAATTTGCAAAGAGAAAAAGAAAAGGAAAGTACTCTTCAAAAGTCTATAAGCTATACAGAATTTGTGAGTAGTTGGCTGTGATTTTCATTTTTTTCGCCCCTTTGCTTCTGCTTTCCATATACTTTGCTTAACAATCTCCTTTTCCCGTGAGCGCACCCAGATAAGTTATTTTAATTTGATATTACATCTTTTTTATTTCAATCAATATTTTAATTTAACACTGAACCGTTAAAAAGTCAATAGATGCTCAAAAATTAATTAACGTCTTAGAGATAAGTTTGCATATAAGAATATCTATGGTATAAAATACATCTACCTAGTTGATTACTTGATTTTGTTAGCTAACGTTGCTTTTCAAATGTTTATGCGATCACATGGCCACATAATAATAATAAAAAAAAAATGCTACTGTATAACATTTTTCAATTTTTAATTAAGCATATAAGTGATGTGAAAATAAGATACAATAACATCAATAGAAAATGACGATGAACAACGCCATGCTTTATCCATACTTACATTGAGTGAGAAATATTAAATTAAAAAATTACCCTAATCATGTTATCCTAATTAATACTGTCAGGTGTCAAACACCAAGTTAACATGTTACTTTTGTTGGGTAGCAAGAAATTGCTACTTTCATCGTTCGTCCTTCCTATATTATTATATCTTATTTATTTGTAGTGATTGTACTAGTGATAAATACATTTTAAGCATAAAATGTAAGAATATTAGTTGGGCAACATAGGTGGATTTGCACTCTATCATACAATAGATTAGGTCACTTCACCAAATTAAAAGAAAGGGTATTAGGTGTGGGTGAAGCTAGGAACTTGTAATGTGTATCCAATAAAATAAAGCCATTTTGATGTGTGAAAATAATATATGCTAATTGCAAAAGGACAAAATGCAATGTAACTACTCTTTTAAACTTAATGGAACTTTGATTTGGTCATAAACTCATAATGGAGAATAGCTTTTCCTAGCCAGAATTAATTCTATGTCAATACATGTTTGGGATTTTAATTACATGATTTAAAAATAATATTAATGAGGGATAATTTTAATTTTCCGATATATAATAATTTCACACCTCATTTGCATAATTATTAGTTTATTACCTTTTTCTGTGGGTTATAAAGTATGATATATAAATTTGTGGGAATTATATAAAGATGTGGGCGGGGATCCTAATTTGCAACTGATGAAAAGCATGTCCCTTAAAAATGGAGCCACAAGAATATAAGTTAGGACAAATATAACATAAACCTCCAATTTACAAGATCATGGAATATTCCAATCATGTCCTTTTTGAGTTTCTTTTGAACAAGAATAGGTAAACAAAAGGTCACCGAAAGTTATATTAACAAAAAATGAATGTTGCAACTTGTCTTTTTTTTTTTTTTAATTTATCGATCAGTATCAGGCGTTATTAGCAACCGACTAATCCTTTTCGCGAGAATGTAGGCCCACAATTTCATAATGGAGGAACTTCGCCATCTCCAAGTAATTATTGCGGCTACACACCTAATGGTTGAATTCGAGAACACTGATTAAGTTAGGATAACCCGCCGCCAGTTGATCAAACCATTTGGTAGTACAACTTGTCTTTTTCTCTATGTGTTTTCCATTTAATTTTATTAATTATCTATTTTGATTTCACCAATATTTAAGCTTGTGACTTGCTTGACATTTTTATGGTTGACCTTATTGACAAAAAGATGCTTTTTATGAGCGTGGGAAATAAAAGGGGTTAGAAAAAAAGAAGAAGGAAATATCTCAAGATGGACAGATCTAATAAGTGGTCTTTCATTTTAAATGAATTGGCAAATTATGAAAAGTCAAAAACCTAACCCTACGCCAAGGACTTTGGTGAAATTAGAGATAAGATACGTTCAAGATAAAGCAGAGGAATTCCAATCACAAAAATGACAGGAGATATTAAAGCTAAATTAACCCACTATGTGCTTTCTCTATCTCTCTAACTCTCTTCTTTTGATATTGGAGTAGGGATTTGAGACTTTTTAAGCTCCTTCTTTAGTTTCATATTCTATTAATGTCTCAAGATTAAACGGAGGGAAGAAAAGCCTTGTGGGGCATTACATTTAGGAGGCTAGGCCCATAACTTTCACCTAAAATACCACCTTTTTATTAGAGTCCATTATACCTGCTTGTTGGTCATGTATGTGAATCTCTAAAATTGGTAAGAAGTCCTTATTTAAAATTTCATTAAAAAAAAGAAAATTTCTATTGGTGAAAAAGAATTGAATTGGAGTATTTGTGTATGCAATATGAAAGTATTGGTACTTTCGGTGCACAAGAACATATGAAGTCATTTTGACCAGTAAAAATTTCTGAATAGGGATTTTCACCAATTTTTTCAGATAAATTAATAAGTGAGACTGTGTTACACAAGCAATTTATTCTTTTTTGAAAAAAATTCCAATAATTATGCGTAGAAGCGTTGACTTTCTTACAAACAAAAGCAAAGTATGACCATTGCTCTCAGTTGAAATAGAAAATTTGTTAATTACATTGAAGGTCAGCCAAGAAATATAACTACAGAGAGAGGATGCTAGCAAAAAATAAAAATGTCTCGTTCAACAAATTATGCAACTTTACAGAGTAGAGGGTAAGTTGTGCGGGCAAAGATCCCAACAGAATCAGTCTGCAGAAGGTTAAGATAAGGAAAGCTTCAAAAGCAAGCCAAGCAAAGTTCCAATGAGACCCACAAATACAGCAAATCTGAAGGAAAAACCCTGATTACTTCCACGAATTTTTCGCCTTTTCATCGCATCCTGTACGCACATCAACAAAAACGATGGATTAGTTAAATTTGCAACAGAAAATCATCCATTATATTTCTCCCTAAATGTCAGTACACTTCCATTCTGTCAGCATACAATAGACGAGGACATAACTTCTACCAAGAAAGATTAATAAACTCTCCACAATGGTCAAATGGGACCTGGGTCCTTCGGGCTGTTGTTATAACCACAGGTCCTCATTGCCCATATTTGATTTCAATGGTCCAAGTTTTCTAAGATCGAGTATAATGAAAGATTGGTGAAATATGAAATTAGGGAATATGAGGGAATTCCTTTTTACTCTATGAAGTCAGTATCTAACTTCATAAATCAACAAAGACAAGGGGAATCTCCAAGGGAAATTTCTAAATAATTCATAACATTTTACTTCATAATATTGCACTTACATGTGCTTCCACATCAACCAGAATAATCTGACACAAACTACTAACTGCCTTAGTATTTGACACCTGTTCTACAATGCATAAATGCTTGAGACTTGGATAATGCAGAAACAATTCCTTGACATCAAGACAGATCTCAACTATCTCAGTAAAGTTAAATAAATGTTGGAACTTGGAAGCATATTTCTAAATCTAAGCTAAAACAAAACCTTAACATAAAGGACTAATGTAAGATAACATGCTGCATAATTACCAATTCCTGTCGCAGTTGCATTGTTTGTCTATTAGCAGCATCTCTTTCTTCTTTTAGGCGCTGTAAAGCCTGACTCTTCATTCAAAGAAAATTGAATTGTAAGAAATAGTTGAAGAAATTAATTGGCTAACATAAAACAACAATGATAAGCCAGCCAATAACTTGGACAAAGGGTATTAAGTACCATAATGCAGGCAAGAGTTCATGATAATTCCCATTCTTTATGACAAGTGAGTACAAAACTTAAATTGCATAGTTCGCTAGATGATTCATAGCAAATAAAAACTAGGGAAAAAGATCAAGAGTGGAAAGAGATCAAGGAACCGTTGATAGCCTAATTCTAGTAATACTTCAATACCAGGAGAACTACAACAGAGGCAAATGTAGTTTTGCTACAAAAAATTTTACAGTGGGAAATTTCTCATATATTTTCCGCCCCAACCCTTTGGATTTTCGTATTCCTTCCAATTCAATAGTGTGTAGTCAAATCCTAAAATGCACCATCCACCATCTGCATAAATGGTCGATGCATGAATATGATGGAAAAGAAGTCACAAACCCCAAGAATTGAAGTGATTTGCAAACTGATTTAATTCTTTTCTGCTCTTTGGCCGTCAAGTCATCAATAGAAATCTACATATTCTCATTTCTCTGGGTTAAGTAAAGGGAAATTTGAGTTAACTTCTCTAAAGGGCGACAAGCCCCGGTGAAATCCAGTTTGAAATGTGAGACCAAGATGCAACATCTGGTTAAATGCATGGAATGACCAAATAAATGAAGCATGAAAAAGGAACGGCAAAGAAGGTTCCCAAAAGGAGTGAAGAAAAAAGATAAGACTCACAGAATTGGAATCAAGATCTTGTAAGGACCTCTTCAACGCTTCATCTTCTAAATTCCCTTGAGCTGAGTTAGGGTAGAGATATACAACTCTTAGTTTGCATTCCTCTATTGTTGACTTTCCACTAGCTTTATCAAACTGCACGTCAAACTAATGCGTTAATGACAGAGTTTCTTTAGAAAATTAACCTTTTGAGACAAAGACAGTGTTGACTTTCTTACAGTATCTGACGAAAGACCATCAACCTTAGCATTAGGATTCACTACCGTACTCTGTATGAGGAACTTGTCTTTCAGTTGTGCAGTAGGATATTCACGTTGGGCTTGAAGAGTGACTGTAAAATCCAAAAATAAAACAATAGACGCAAATACCACATCATGTTAAGAACTCAAAAGCAAATTGAATACATGAGATGTTTTAAGGCAAATTGAAACAAAAGAAACATTACAAGGGAAAAACGCCTAAGGCCAACTCAGAGGGGGGGAATATCAAAAGTTTGATCTTTGAAGCCCACAAGTATTTTATGTGGAAGATAAACATTCGCTTCCCATGTCTTATATGGAACAGTTTATGACTAAATGCATGGTACTAAATAACCAAACAGCACTTTGTACAGATGTATATCTGGATTCACCTCTGATGATACATGAGTCCTGCGGTTTTACAATTCCAGTGTTTGGTCGTACGAAGTACTTCTTAGGCGAAGTGGTTTTGACCTACAATGTGATCAGAATACACTGAGCATCAACATAAGAGAAGTGTATCAAGCAGGAAGAAGTTTGTTCACGCTTATTCCGTCAAAGAGCACCTTAAAAGCAATGTGGTGTCCTGTCTTGTTGGAAACTTTAATATCGCAAGATGCTTGCTTCTCCAACTCAACTGATTACAAGAATTTCATAGTAATAACTGAATCAGAACTCAATCATTTAAATTAAGAAGACAACAGAGGAAAAAGTATCAGACTTCAAGAGAACCCAATAACCAATCTATGCATTCCGACCATAATTCAAGATATCTTTATCAAATTAACATATTATGTTTTCCATAGCCTCAGTTCTTCGGACACAAATGAGAAAACCGACACGCAATCTTGAAAACAGAAATAGTAATGCGACCTTTTCCACTTGAATTTCCTAACCGATAACTGCTAATTAAAATCGTAATAATATATCCAACGGGTTTATAGTCCATTAATAATCGCAGGGGAAAGACAGATTTATAACCCCAGCAGGTCGTTCATTTGAAAACCATGCGCCCTTACTTCAATCACATCAAAGTCCTTGTTTTGGTTCACGAAAATCGAAGGAAATGAATCACATATAAAATTTATGACTGATTAAACAAGCCCCACAACAAAAAGTTCTTTCCTTTCACCCCAAAGGTTTCTTGTGCATGACGCTATAATTCAAGTTGAGATTTTGATTCGCGGGCACCGAATTTCTTATCATGATCCCCGTTACCCATGAAACGAACCTTAATGTCATCACGATCCATGAACAAAAAAAAGAAAAGAATGTGTGCAATTTGCCACAGGGAGAGATCTCCCCGGAAGAGGGAAACATGAAAGATGCAGAAAGCGATCGGTATAACATACGAAAATGGAAATGCTAAACATACCGTGGAATGTGAGTTCATCGGGAGTAACAGAAATGAGTGAATTTGAAGCAGCAACAGCAGTCATGACGAAGGATAAACACAAAATGGAAGAATTCAAAGTGGGAAAACTAAATTAAAGGAAGAATGAGAGGGGGGGACATAAAAATGGGAGAGAGTAAGAAGAGAGAAGAGAGAAATGACGGTTAGGAGAGAGAGATGGGGATGGAAGGAAGGACCGACCACCTGCGGCTCCAATTATGAGCGGTTTCTTCGGATTTGGCGGGTCACAACTCAGGAGGCGGCGCGTTTAATTTGTGTAAGGACACCCTCCGATGTGTCCGCTATAATTAACTGTCAACGATTTCATATCATGGGAGAGAAGGGCGTCCGGTTTAAATTACAAGAACTTGCATTAACCGTCCGAGACAGTTTTTAATCCATAATCTTCTATGTACATGGCAGCTTTATGTTCCAAGATTTATAAGTTTCTTGGTCAAATGTCTCTGTTTCTTCAACTACTCCCTCTAATCCAACTGACAACTTCCTTTCGCCCTCTATGCAAGGCACTTGGTTTCCAAATCCAAAAAACATTAAATATGTTTTGTATATATTTAAATAGGGTAGTGGAAGAGAGTAATAATTAATATAGCATTTGAATTTAATGTTAGCATGGATGATATTGAAAATCACTTTAATTTTAAGACAAATTTAATGTTTTGACCAATTTTTTTGGAATGTGAGATAGAGAAAAGTTAAGTCCATTTCCTTATAACTAATTCTCCCAATTCCCCAATTAAAAGATGATATCTGGATAAGTAAACACGTCAACATTAAAGTTTCCAATTCTCCGGTGTTATGATTTTCTTCCTCTGTTTCCATATAGTTAGTGCCTTATCATAAAGATCAGATGGAATATCCATCTGCCTCCTTTTAATTAATTTTTTTGGCCACCTCCTTCTATTCAATTGATCAATAATAAATTCATTTCATTCATTCGTATGCTAAGAGGATGTTCTAAATTACTCAATCCAGTTTATTAATTTGACAAGACTAGGTAAATAAATTATTTTAAAATATTTTTATTTATCAAACTAGTCCGTCTTACTTATAAATTCATATATGGTTTGTGATACATATAATTTTAGAAACATTATCTGCCATGTGATCTAATTAAGTAATTTGGGGGTGATAGCATTGTTTAGATTGGAAGCCATAAATGAAGCAAAGCTTGATACTCCTCCCGTTCTAAGTCCTAAATATAAAATTCATTGGAGAATTATAATTATAATTTAATTCTAAATTCAAATAACAATTTCTTTCTGTCCCTCATAAATAACTGATAATCTGTAATGGGATCAACGACGCACTTTCATCATCGCCTTTAAAATAACTGATCAGGTTCACTTATGTCATGATGGGGTTTGCGTGAATATGTGTATTAGAACTTAACAAAAGGGAACAAAATAATTACATCGTACCTCGTTTGAGCAGATTAACACATGGAATTTCATGAGGACTACACTTGCTATGATTACTCGGGACAATTACTTTTGGAGAAGAAACACGATCGAATTGTCCATTTAAAAACAAAAAAGAAGAATAAATATGATTGGATTTTTCTTACCAAAGAAAAAATTGCATAATTTACTTTACAGCAAATGGATGGAAGTAACCGAAATAAGGCCCCTGAAATACATACTTCTTCCAATTCAGCATACCATTTTGAAGAAGAAACAAGAGGGGAAGTGATCAGCCACACACGATCACTTGAAAGTGGACAGTCTGGGAAGCTTGTCTCTCAGATAGTACAACCTGGCCCTCCTGACCTTTCGGTGGCTTACAACTTTGATTTCTTTGATATTTGGTGAGTACCTGTGACAAGTAAGAAACATAAACAATGATATCAGACAGAATATCACAACAACAATCTGGAAAGAGCTCCAGAATAAATGCTAAGGAGATGACAAGTTACTTTAAACATGAGCTTCATATGACAACCTCAATGGGAACATTTGGCTATATTGCATGGATGAATTATTTAAGATTATAACGAGGGGACTTTTCACTAATCATATGAGGAGTGTTCTCTATATATAAGCCAAAAGAATATGTCCACGGCCAAAGCATACAAATAAAATAACTAATAGCATATCTTTTATCGATTAACAATAGACAAGAATCTAGCAGTTAATAGGCCAAATCTTCCTCCTTTGGATATAATGTTCAGCCATAAATATAAACACCTCATCTCCCAGCACTCTTCCTTGAGGGGAGAGATATCAGACTGTGTTTCCAGGAGGACGTCTACTGTAAGCAACATTTTGAAGAGAAATGCCAGCTATCGTGATTATGATTTTCTAGGTTTTGCGTGTGTAGTATGTATGAATCTATGTCGATAGAGAAAGAGAGAAAAGTCTAGAACTCTAGATAGATAGATAGATAGATATAAAAGCTGAGAAATAACATAGAATAAGAAGATGTGTTTGAAAGAGTTTACGACCTCTGATGCAATTAGTAAATCCAAATTGACATACAACAAGGTCAACTTCAGTTGGGCAAGTCAGTGTTTCTAAAACAATTTCCTAATATGCCCACATTTGGACAACTTACAAAATTACGAGCCAGTGTAGTAGACAGGTTTGATATGTATATCACATAGAAGTAATATACGTTCTGGAGTACACGTGGTTAAATCAGTTATTCCAATTAAACCAATCGTTTAATGCATTCAGAGGAATTTTCTCTTTCAGTGTGAAGAGTGTACATACTAATGAAAAGTTGAAAACAACAATTAATACAAGGAGTTCTGTCACAGTGAGGAAGATAACAGTCTATTAATGTAAGGCAAGGCACTTACACTGGGAAGACTATCTCAACCCCCACACCAGCAATAATTCTTCGGATTCGAATTGTTGTGTGAATACCAGCATTTTGTTTCGATATAACAATACCCTTATAAACAGACAGCCTACGCCTGTTTTCAGGGACTTCCTGAAATCAGGATACAAGAACACCACAATAAATTTCTTCTCAACTCAGAAATCTTAAGAAACAAAAGATAGAAATAAATTACCAATTTAATTTCCACAATATCACCAGTCCTTAGGTCCGGAGTCGGCCTCTCTTTATCGGATGATTCAATTGCTTTCTGATTCAATATCTGCAGGAACAAAAGCAACGAATCCCTCAACTTTGTTTTACAGTTAACAACATTCTCAGTTGTTCAAATCACACACACACAGAACCAAACGCAAAATGAACGATCATGGCATCCAAAAATTTAAAATTGAAAGTGTTAAAGCAAAGAATAAATTAGTGACATAAAGGGTACCCAAAGCAAACACACTCTTAAGCAAGTGACTACCACAGCAATGTTTTGCATTCATGGACAGCTGGCCATAGAAGATTATCCTGGAACATATTTATGTCACTA
Organism: Mimosa bimucronata; assembly: GCA_037074515.1. Classification (NCBI taxonomy): domain Eukaryota; kingdom Viridiplantae; phylum Streptophyta; class Magnoliopsida; order Fabales; family Fabaceae; genus Mimosa; species Mimosa bimucronata. The sequence continues at coordinate 31,897,983 of CM073447.1, read as the reverse complement.
ATTTATTCTTTTCTTTAACAGAAAGACATCTTATAAGAGGTTATACGTAAAATCTTTCATGATGCAAATAAATTGTATTATGCATTTCAACAGCAAAGCGAACAAAATTTTTGCATTGAAGGATTGTTTAAAAACACAGATATCTTTATCTCAAAGCTTTCTGCTGGGCTTTGAAATAATTCAGCAAAACAAGTGGGGGGAAATTCTAAATCAAGTTGCCCGTAGCAACTCGTTATCAAGGAAGAATTATTATACTAGTCAAGGTCCTCATCCATCAAGCCTGTAAAAGTTCAATGTTGGAGCGTGGCTCAAACACTACCTGTTCATTTTCACCAAAACTAAACAACCCTGTGTCTTTACAGATGGCTATGGACGCAACAGCCATAAATTACACTAAGATTTACACGATCTCCTTACCTATTTTCTCCAGTTTATGATCAGTAATGTACTCCTCTATAAACAAAACAAATAATGAAGATGAATAAAATTACAAAAGGGAATTGATTGATTACCCCCATAATATCTCCGAGCTTAACTCGCGGTTTACTGGGAGGCTTGGGCTCATCTAATATAGGATCAGATTCCGACACTTCATCCGCTTCAGCTTCCACATTTTCTACAACACTAGCCAATTCGGGCTCTTCAACATTATCACTAGCTTCACCTCCGCCTTCGGAATTCGACTCAGCTCTCACAACAAACGTAGACTTAACTGGTTGAGCAAATTGAGGACCACAAATCCATAAAATTGGGCTGGAAGTAACCTTAGAAAACGAAGGGAGAGTACGAGAAGATGCAAGCGGAGAGGGGGAGCATGAGACCACAGTAGAAAAACCCAACTTGTGGGGGAAACATTGATTAGGGTTTTGTGGGAGAGCAATTAGCGCCTGCAAATATCCAAATCATTAGCAAAATTCTGAAATGTTGGCATAATGGAAGCAAGAGGAAAACGAAAACGAAAAAAAAAAACCTGATTAAGAATTTGGGACGCCATGATGAGGAAGAAGAGTAGGGTTAAGCAGGAATGTAGAAAAAGGGTCAGTGAGGGAAGGGCATGAGAGCCCAATGTGTTGCCGGACTGAGAGGTGAGAACTGAGAAGAAAGGAAATGGAAGCCTTATCTAATTTTATCTCCCCACTCAATCTTCACGGGTAAACGTAATTTCTCTCCATTTCTAATTTCTTGATGGGAAATAAACTGGCAAGTTAATTACAATCCGGAAGAGACTTAAGTAACATAATGTCCCATCAAATTCTATAATTAAATTGAGTTTCTATAAAATCTCTTAATTAAATTGAGGTCTCTAATTTTGATCAGAAAATTGTCATCATCTGATTTAAAAGTTGTTATCATTATATCAAAAGTTGTAAGTGACAAAAAGGTTAAATTCTTGTTACTAACAACTTGTGAGCCGACGATAACAATTTTTTGGGCATTTATAACAATATTATGGACACCATCCACAATTGTTATAAATTATTGGTCTCTAATAACTTTTGACTAGATAATAACAACTCTTTGGGCTTTCGTAACAACATTATGAGCATTCATCACAGTTTTTTAAACTTTTGGACACTAAGACCTTTTGGTCAGACCATAACAACTTATGGCCAGACAATAACTTTCTTGTCAGAATTAGGGATATTAGTTTAAATTAGGTGATTTTGTGAAACATCGATTTAATTAAGTCTCTTCTAAGACCTGTAATTAATTTTTCCAAATAAATTAAATTTAAATAAACTAGGTGAAGTAAGTAAAAGCATCCTATGAAAATTATATGAATAGAATTATATTTTAGTTAAAATTAATTAGAGGTACTAAATGGGTACTTATAAATTTTTTTGAATGCACACTTATTTAATATTTATAGAGAATGTGAATGAGAGATAATGAGAATGACAAAAGAGAAATGTGTAATTAACTGAATTGGAAAAGAGCAAATTAACTTTTTTAACACAGATACAAAGTGTGACTTAATTTTTTTAAGACAGATACACCACTACAATGCATCGAACAGACTCAATGACTAAACATTATTATCTTTTGAGGTGTTGAAAGAGGCCCTAGCAACGCATACTAGAGATAAGATAGTGGAGCCAAATATATGTTAACAAGTTGATGAGATAAGTAGTCAATACTAATAATAAAAAATGGAGGGAGTAATAGGTCAATATCATTTCATCCAATCACTCTTCTTAAGTCAAACAAAAGCATATCTATCTATCTATTACAAACTAAATACTGTTCCTCCACGTCATGCAATACTCTTCCAAAGGGAGCCGGTATGAATGGTCAGCTTGTGACACAGATCACTGTTCACAAGCCGATCCCCACAGCATCGGGCTCCGTGTTAGCCACAGTGCCAACCGCTTGTCACTTTTCCTCCCGCCCAGTTTTGAATTTTGAATTCAACTCACTAATTCCCTCCCAAACGGTGTGGGTGTAGATAAATAGGTGGATAGAGAGAGTCAGAGATGCACTTTGGGCTCTGTTTGAATTTAAAAAGCTTCACTGGTTTCAAAATATTGTACTCGTTTCTCCACTTTTTCCTCCATAAACTTCTTCACACCATTGCCATGGAACATTTTGAAGATGCCTCCCTGTCCGAAATCCACCCAGCACTTCCCTCTTTCAAAGTTACCGTGAAGATAGATTGGTCATTCAACAGGGAAATCATCCACTTCATCGGACCTAACCACCATCCAATGAAAGAGGTAGTCTCTGTTGACATCATTGTCTATGACCAAGAGGTGATTTCTAACTCCTTTTTTGGTTTTTCTTTCCTCAACGTTATCTTGATATTTCCTCTGACTTCGTCTGCCTTGCTTACCGATTTCATAATTATGGATTTATGCAAACAGGGGATGAAGATGCTTGCCAAGCTGTAAACTGAGGAAGCCATGGATCGTTTCATGTGGATGATTCACCCAAACTATGTTTATGAGGTGTGTAATCCTATTGTTGAGGTAGGAGGTGACGGCATCCATGAAGATTATACCACCTCTGTTTCGGCTCACAAACTCTTTTAAGGGACTCTTCTGCTTCTTTCCCTCCATTTCCCTACAAGGTTGTGAACGCCTTTGAGCTCTATTCAGCAAAGAAAGTCGATCACGATTTCATTAGTAAGCTTTCTGATGAAAATGTTCATCCCTCCACGTTATCTATTGTCATCTCTCCCTCACAATGAACTAACTCATGTTGGGAAATGCATCAGACATCATTGGCTTTTTTCTCTATTGCTCACCTATTCTTAAAATGAAGTACAATCGTTTCTGGGAGTAGGAAATGCATTTACTAATATCCCTGTAGATATATTTACTAATAACAATGTAAAATATTTTCTATGTAGGTGTTTGAATAATTCGTTCATACAGTGATGCCACCACCTTGGATATTGATCCACCCATACCCCAAGTTCAGATGCTCAAACAGTTGGAAGTTGACATTTAAAGTGTTGTGGTCCACCCGTCTTGATTTTGGACAATTATGGAACTCTTTATCGTAGAGAAATATTTAGGACACTCAAACACACACCAAACAGATTTAATATTGATGAAGAAAGGTTATAGGGAATGGGAAAACAGAGAAAAATATGGAGGGAGAGAACAGAATTTAAGAGGGAGAGAGAGACAGCATAAGGGAAGGGAATGAGAGAACTAAATCATCATATTATTATTCATTTCAAGCGTACCAATACAATAGTAAAGGGTCCTATTTATAGACAAAGATGGAGGGAGAAGCTTGCCTCTTGTAAGATCAAGTTGCAAGGGACAACTTGCCAAAATAACATAATAAAATAGTTTTGCAAGAACACTTGCAAAAATACAACTAGTCAAAATAATATTAAATATTGCCACTTGCTAATCTACTAGCTAAAATTGAAGGACACATTAATTTCTCCTTTTGTATTTCTTTCCATATTTCTTATCAGATACAGCCGCTTATCCCCATATTTTTTATTTATATTGTTTAAGCTATTGAGATATAGTAGGATAGTTTAATACTGGAATGTACAATATTGTTTAAGCTGTTGAGATATAGTAGGATAGTTTAATAGTTTAATGTACAATTACGTTCCCATCCCAAGAAATAATATATCTGTTAACAGCTACAACTAATTTTAGAAAAGGTTATTACCTAGGCATACGGGCCAAATGTCTACTGCCAAACCGCTTCACAAGAAGAATGATACCTGTCAATTTGTTTAAAACCTTTGGCAGCATCATTGAATGCTTGCAGGGCATGTATTCTTATTGCTTGAATACGTGTTGTTCAGAGAGCAGGTATCAAATTGATATCTCTTCGGCTACCCTCTTACGCTGTTTGTGATAGGTATATACTATATTAGAGTTGTGACATGCCACACACCTGTCTTTATCCCATGAGTTATGAGTCAAATATGATGGAAGTCATATTACATAATTACCACTTAATTATCATTTAATGTGATAGAATTCGGAATTTGAAAGATGGTCATTGAGGCTAAGACATTAAATGGGTCAAGACCTAAAAGGTTTTCATATATAGAATGGACATGAATTCATCAGAGTTCAAATGGCCTTTCAGGATGCAATGGAGACAATTCCCAATCACTTTGTCTTTCACAATGACAATCAACAAGAGCCAGGGTTGGGTTGTATCTATCAAAGCCAGTTTTCACACACGGGCAACTATACGTGGCTCTTTCAAAAGTTAGGAGCATGGAAGGGTTGAAGATATTATTGAGCTCAGATCAGCAAGAGCAAATCAACAAGACAAAGAATGTTGTTTACTAAGAGGTTTTCATGAATGTCAGCATCAATTAGTTACCATGTAGTGTTGTCAATGCATCAATCAAGAACACTGAGATGTTTTGTATAAGTCCAACATTTCATAATTTGTGTGGCTGAAATCCGCTTTTGTGTTGAATGTTCAGACTTTATATCATGCAATCTTTTTTGGATATGATTAAGCACATTTGGTGCTTACATGTTTATGAAGGCTAATTCGTTTGCAAGTCCTTTAGACCCCAATCAACTGTCCAGCGCAAATTTTCCTAGAAGGACATTTTATCTCTACTACAAGAATGGTAAACATTACATCTCTGTTTAGACAATTTTTTTAAATGTATTATCAATGTAGTACCTCATGTAGAATCTCTTAAATGTCAGGTTGTTTCTAATTTAGTATTGTTATTGTAAAAACCATGTCTCTGTTAATGTGCATTTGATTTAGTTTTTTTACTATAATCTCCCGTATGACGCACGGGATGTTCAGCTCGTTCGTTCATTAGACAATTACTCTATTTAGGAACTTGATTACATATGTCATATGTGTGTGGATTAGACACATCTCACTTCTCCCTAAGATGTTATTTTTAGCTAATTCAGTGAGTGGACAGAATTAGTTTTGAAGAATGACGTCGGATCCTCAAGAAAAACGCCAAATGCCGCCGCCAGAAGACCGTGCAGGAGTAATCCGTCACGGACAGCCGACTTTGTCACTCACTGTATCTCCTCCCTTACACGCGTCGCCCACCTACGTCACCCGTCCGATTCAAAAGTTCACAGCTTTCGCCACGTACTCCCCTCATTCTCCCTTACCCATCAACCATCCTCCAATGCCTCAATCCTTTTCTCCTCATCCTTCCACCTTCTATTTCTCACTGTCTCATTCACCTCTGTTATTTGTTACTGATTATGATTTCTATCTTCATCTAAAGTTCTAATTTTGCGTGAGCATGTGTCAGCGTTCTGAAGCAGCCAGAAGAACCCCACCTGGGATTCTTCTCTTGAGAAGCATCAGAGGCAAGGATTGTAGCCTCAAAACCTACAGATATTTGGTTCTGCTCATCACATTCATAGCATATGCTTGTTACCATGCTTCCAGAAAGCCTCCTGGGATTGTTAAGAGCGTGTTGCATCCTCATCCAAATCCTAAGCTCACCCACGATACTAAGTTGATCGGCGGCGGGTGGGCCCCATTTGAAGGACATGATGGCACTTCTAAATTGGGGGAGATTGATGTTGCGTTTCTGGCTTGTTACTCCTTGGGAATGTATGTTGCTGGCCATTTGGGGGATACCCTTGACCTTAGATTGTTCTTAACTACGGGGATGATTGGGAGTGGGATTTTTGTTGGGGTTTTTGGGATGGGGTATTTCTGGAATGTTCACTCTTTTTGGTTCTATCTTGTAATGCAAATGATAGCAGGGTTGTTTCAGGCAACAGGTTGGCCTTGTGTTGTTGCTGTGGTAGGGAACTGGTTTGGGAAAAGGAAGAGAGGGTTGATAATGGGTGTTTGGAATGCTCATACTTCTGTTGGTAACATAAGTGGCTCACTTCTAGCTGCTAGTGTTTTGGAATTTGGGTGGGGTTGGTCTTTCATTCTTCCAGCTGCTTTGATGGTATTTGGAGGGTTGATTGTTTACTTGTTCTTGCCTGCTTATCCAGAGGATGTGTATTATGATGAAGAGGCTCAACGTCAGACTACCAAAGGTATTATTACATCAGAGGGGGAGGCTGATTTGGCTTCTGCGGAAGGCTCTGTGAGTAGAAGGAGTGTTGGGATTATTGAAGCATGTATGATACCTGGAGTAATTACCTTTGCACTCTGCCTTTTCTTCGCCAAACTTGTTGCCTATACGTTTCTGTACTGGTTGCCATATTACTTAAGTCGCACAGGTGAACATGAATCTGCTTTCCGTTTTTCAATTTGTTATTTTCTATCTGGATTAGGATGCTTGGTTGTTGATGGTTGGAGGACAGAAGAGCCTGTATTATTATTAGCAGTGGAGACACGTGGGCCCCTGAAGAAAATGTACTTGATGACATTTAGGAGACTTTTTCAATTCTTTTCTTAGGATTGCTTCTATACATGTTCACTGCTAGAAATCACAATTTCACTGTGATTTCAGTGTGTATTTAAAGTTGACCAAAATCTGCTGCTTACAATTTTCTTAGCCTAGCAAATCAATCAATTTTGGGATTTACTCCCCGATACTAGTTCCTAAATATAAGACATATTTATTTAATTTGTTTAAATTAAGGATGTTAGTTAAGTTAGTCAAAATCACATAATATTACTAAAATCACTTGTTAGTTATGTTATCTTCATTATCACCCTCCCTCTCTTGATTGTTTATTATTGAGGGTATTAATAGAGTTAATTTGAAAAAGTATTCTTAATAATTAGAAATATCTCTTACATTTAGGAATAAACCTACCTCCTCAAATAAGTGTGCGAGTAATAGGTAGTGCATTGTATTCCACTTGAAAGTGGTGTGCTCAATAGTTAGATTCCCCCCCCCCCCCCCCTTACTTTTATGTGTAGTCTGCTTAAAATTATAAACTGCATAGAATTTCTATCTGATGATGCAGCCAACTTTATGGATACTACACAATCAATATTCATCTGACAGTTCATAACTCCCTTGAAATTGGAGGTCCCTTGCAATTTTCTTGTCTGTTTCTTTCTTCTTCTTCGTAGGTAATACTGAAATCATCATCTACTGCCGCAATTAATCATCTAGTTCTTTTTGATGATGCTGCAGAAATTGGTGGGAAGTATGTCTCTGTAAAATCTGCTGGCAACCTTTCAGCTTTATTCGATGTAGGGGGGATTTTTGGTGGCATTCTTGCTGGTTACATATCAGATAGACTGCATGCCCGCGCTATAACAGCAGCTAGCTTTATGTATGCTGCGATTCTTTCCATGCTTTTGTACCGATCATATGGGAGTCTCTCTATGAATCTCAACATTGTACTTATGGTAGTGACTGGACTATTTGTGAATGGGCCCTATGCACTGATCACCACTGCAGTTTCTGCTGACTTGGGCACGCACAGTTCTCTTAGAGGTAATTCTCGTGCTCTAGCTACTGTGACTGCCATAATAGACGGCACTGGATCAGTTGGTGCGGCTCTCGGCCCTCTTCTTACCGGCTTCATTTCAAGAAAAGGATGGGATGGAGTGTTTATTATGCTCATGTTGGGTGCTTTTGTTGCTGGGCTTCTTTTATCACGTTTGGTCATTGCTGAAATTGCTGAGAAAACTGGCAAATCAATACCTTTCTCCAGTGCAAGGCACCACCCTGGAGGTAATATGTCCCCGACTTTAAATATTCTCATCTAATGGATTTGTGGTTAGGAGATATTTTAGTCACAGAGTCAGTTCTGATCACATGATGTGATAATGGTCCAGAAACATCTATTTAAGTGAATGTTGCCAAACTGAAAATGTAGTTTCGCAGAAATTGAGCAGTCATTGAACTGATTTCGTTGTTGTAACTGAAGGAAAATTTGTGAAGAAGTCGTGACACGAGTCCTGGTTCTAAAAATCTTCCATTGCATTTTTTAATACAGTACATCCAACTCTATCACATCGATTAATTAGTCAACTGACATGTACTTTGTTGAAATTCTAAAGAAATGAACCAAACTCTGTGCTTAGTTAGATGTTATCCTTCTCAAACAATTAACAAACAAAGACACAGCACCCTCACAATTTCTGACGGATTATACAATTGTAGCAGTATATGTGAAACTCACATGCTTGAATTTTTACCCATCTCTTTGATCATGGTTACAATGTTTCTGACTTGCTGGCGATGTTTTGCAGCCACTGCATCTCGGCCCCTCCTAAATGAGGAAAGCTGACTCACAGCTTTGAAGTCATGAACTTTCAAGATCTCAATCCTCGAGTTTAGTAAGTAAAATAAATTGCGAGGCTTGGTACAGTGGTTCGGGCAGTAGCTTATAATATGCCTCCTCACTTTTGTGATGTAATGTTATGATGTAGGAGTGATAGAAGCTCAGACATTAACAATGGTCTGTTCATGTGAGCAGTGAAGCACTACGTCTGGTCCCCTACTATGAGGCTCAAATGATTAATTTAGAAAGATTAAGGAAGCTAAATAAACTTATGTGTATAATTAGACTATATATTGGTTTATAAGGCCGAGAAATTAGTTTGAAAAAAATTGATGTGAGAGACAAAGTGAAAAAAATGGTTTCATATTTAAGATCAAAAGTCAATATGAACATTCTCTTTATATTTAGGATCGGAGGCAGTATATACTGAACTGATACAAATGGGAGGAGTTTTGGCGGTGTGATTATAAACAAAAGGGCCATCCCAAGATCCTGGGTATGGAGTGAAGACAAGAAGATACAACTAGATATGACTTGGCAAAGTAAGATAAAGAGAGTTATGGATTGGAGTGATACTCTTTTCGTTATTTACCTAAAGGGGAAGTGTAAGTCTTGGACTTGAAAGTAGGTGAAGCATGGCGTTTGGTTTGGGTAAATTGGCGTGGTAATGAAGCAATGCTGCTAATTCCTAAGTGGAATGATAATGTAGAGAATGTGGCGTTATGTGAGAAACTTCCAAAAGGACAAGGGGAAGGACCTAGTGAGTGTGTGAGTGTGACAGGCTGGTGATTTTTATGCTGACGTAGAATATGGGAAGACGTTGGAATACAAGGTTGTGCCAAAGACGCGGCTGTTTACTACTGTTAGTATTGTGAGAAACATGTGGGATGAACTTGTCCATTTGCCATTTGGAAAGCTCCATTTTATCAATGAACACTGCTTCAACTTCCTTCTTTGTTGGGTTAGATTGCAACTCGCAACTTCCATGAAGTTGCCATCATTAGACCACAACTTCTGCCATAATACCACTAATTTGAGGAGAATAAGTAAGCTAAATAAATTTAATTACAACTTATATGATTTTAATTTGTTCAAGTGAGTTTTATATTTAGAACCAAATCTAGTTTGTAATATCATAAATGTCTTCTCCTTAGTTTTTTCTTATTTAATTTGTTTACATATAAAATAACTTTAAATTGTGAAATGAGAATGTGGAAGAAGAATTTATTAATGCATGCGATGATAAAATAATATTTTTTAATTTTTTATTGGGCCATTGGGAAATAGAAAAAGATCAACGGTATTAGTTATTTTTTAAGGGACAATTGTACTTAGGTCCCAAGTAAGATTTAATATCAGACAGGTTCATTGACAACTTTTTTACTTGTTAACGAAAGCTATTTCAGTTGTCAATAGTTGTCATTGACAACTCTTTGGGACCTCTCTGAAATTAAATCTCTTACTTGGGACTTGAATGCAATTGTCTATTTGTTTCTCAACTTTCTGCTCAAATCTTTTGACCCCCAAAAGAAAAGAAGAAGGAACTTTCAATTTTGTTAGTGAAATTGGGTTTGGATGGTTGTTGCAGGGGGTTAGTTATGTCATTTCGGGCATGAGATTGGACGAAGCTGAGGAATTGACTTAGTTAACTGACTTGTTATCCCAAGAAACAAGCTATTTGACTATTGGTTGTGGTTGTGGTTGTGGTACATGCCGCGTCTAACAATCCATAAAAACAACATCAAACAATGACCATAACTGTAACGGAATTAGCACTTAATATGAAAAAAAAAAATAGTAAAAAGTTACGTAATTGTTACACATAGCAGAGTAGAAAACTAAAAACTAAACGTGAAGTAGAAAAAGAAATGCTAGTCTGTGACTTTAGCTTGAGCATTCTGTAAATGGCCTGTCTGGATTCCCGTTTTTATCTATCTGCTTCTCTCAAGTCAGGTCATGCCTAATCTTGACTGTCACATTATCTAATGAAATAAAGAAAAGAAAAGTAGGAGAGACATGAGAATGGGGAGAGATGGTTGGGTGATAAGATTTGTGAGCAGTGGGCTGCAATACTCTGTTTTTAATATGAATATTTGATTGATTGAATTAAATCCCAATATTATTGGATCTAATTCAGATAACTTTCTTAAAGACGTTTCCTCTTCCTATGAGCAGCACTGCTCCTTACTTAGCAGCGTTGTGATCACTTGTGGTGGCTTTACCACCTCCCACTCTCACTTTTTTATGTTCCTGTTGTTTTTTCCTTCAATCACATTCTGTTCTTTATTACACAATCTTGTTTTGATGTTGCAATAATACCACATATCCTTGTTTGGGGGCTGCTTCTTTTTGTCTATGGTCATTGGCTTTTGGCAAAGTGCCTTTCCCCCCCATTGCTTCCTGCTTTTTCTCTCTCTCTCTCTCTCTTTAGACACAAGTCACAACTCAGGAAATAAAACCCCTATATTTTTTTTGCTTCTTAATCTTATGTTCTCCACCTTCAGTTCTTTATTCATTTCCCTCACAAAAGCAGTCTGCTATTCTTCCACAAACTCTACTCATCATCACACGCCAATCCCCTTCAAACACCCTTCCTCACGAGTTTCCACTTTCCAGTGTACTGATTCCATAATCTACAAGATAATATTCTTGTTCAAACACAAGTAAACCAATCTCTTCAAGTTTTTATTTTTTTAAAATCAAATCAACATAAAAACTACCCATCAGAGCACTTCAGATTTAAACCACAAATTTATTAACTTGTTTTCCCCCGTTATGAGGATTGTAAAAAAGGTAATTCACCATGTTAGATTAATGTTGGACCACAGGTGGCCCCTCCTTATAGTCAAGTCCACCTCCTTCTTTACACGTGTCAACTTTCCATCATAGTAGCATGTAACATAGGTGCATCTTGGTGCGACACAAGTGGCGATCGATCTCTTGCTATATATCAACCTCAAAACCCCCATTACTCTGTTCTTCACACAAAACAAACCCACCTCCCTAACACCCTATATCTCTCTCTCTCTCTCTCTCTCTCTCTGTGTGGGCAGCTCCAAAGTTCTCTCCTTTTTCCCCATCCATGGCGCCCACACGTGCCATGCTCGTGATAGCCATATCCTTAGCTCTCATCTCATTGTCCATTGCCCAAGCTCCCTCCCCTTCACCCAAATCCTCTGCTAAACCACCTTCAACCTCTCCATCTCCTTCTCCTTCTCCTTCTCCGACCATGTCACCCCCCTCCGCCGCCCCATCACATTCCCCTGGCCCTCCACCAAGCTCACCACCTTCACCATCCTCTTCTCCGCCGTCTCCGCAGCCGTCACCGCCGCCGCCGACGTCGCCGCCGATGCCGCCGCCAACATCGCCGCCGTCATCTCCATCTCCGTCTGGTCCACCGTCTCCCCCTCCCCATTCACCTTCATCATCTCCGTCGACGCCGCCGTCCAGCGGTCAAGTGCCGCCGCCTTCACCGTCGAATCCTAACAGCACCGCCGTTGTTCATGGAAGCAGTTTGGTTTTGGCGGCTTTGTGTGGAGGAGCTGCTATGTTTCTTGCTTGAATTTCCTGAATTTACATGTAGATTTATATATGTCTCTGCCTTGTTTTTCTTTTTTTCCTTTTTTTCTTTTGCTCTTTTGTTTTGAGCTAGCCCCCCTCTCTGTTCTGTTGTGTTAGATTTCGTGGATGATTATTCTTGAGGTGTTTCTCTAGTGATTTGTTTTGGGAGGGTGAGATTATCTTATTTATATATGTAATATCATTTGTCACATTGTACCGTTTGGTAGCTGAAATAAGAGGGCTTTGCTGATTTCTTTTCTCGTGAAACAGAGCGCCTTCTTGCTTCACAATTTTATTGCGCAAAAACAAGCTCAATTGTGGGGTGTTATTTTGTAACTCCACTTTAAGCTCCAAGTTTTAACAAGAATTTGATGGGTTATTTTAAGCTATGCAAAAAATCAAATAAACACGCGCTGATTCTGAAAGCATCTTAGAGCTCTGTTAACAATGGAAGCACACGTCCCTGATTACATGATTCTGGACTTTTTTTGGAAATCAATGGACGCTGAGTTTAGAAGTTGGGTGAGAAAGAAAGTGGTGCTCAAACCTTTGGATATTCAGCATATGCTCAAGAACTTCAGATCTTCTCCCTGCTTTAGTATAGATGAGTACAGACTTTCTAATTTTATGAAGGATCATGATTAATGCTCCTTCTTTGCTTTTTACTTCAATTTAATATGTTTCATTTTAATGAATACTGTCCTTTGAAAAGAAAGAAAGAAAGTGGTGCTGAATGGGATGATGATCAACTACAGGTGGTGGTGTAAAGAGGAAAAAAGAAGAGTGGTGATTGGTTGAGAAAGGAGAAATGTTGAAGAAGGAGTCGCCACTTTTGGGATTTTGGTGGTGAAGAAGAAATGGAGAGAGTAAACAAAGACTGAGTCAACTATTGAGTCAACTTTCCAAGTAAGTATGATGGCAAAGAGAAAAGTAAATAGGAACAGCCAAAATGGTCACAATTAAGCAAAGTTAGCATCATGCAAAATTTAAGTTTGGGATGAAAAGAGGACAATATGTCCAACCTGCTCACTTATTATTATTAGGAATTCTTAGTGATTACTTTTGTTGCTCAAGAATTGAGTGATTCTCCTTACATAAGGTTCCAGGTCAGTGTATGTGTGGCTGTGGTTTTTTCGTTTATGAGATTGGAGTAGTAAGTGGGGAGAAGAGCCTAGAAAGATGGGGTGGCACTTGGAGATGCAATCACATGAACAGAGCATATAATCATGAACTAGCATTTTCCGAAATTCCCTGAACTTATTCTAACAGATATTGATTCATTTTGGGATTATAGACATATATAGAATTTACCAAGATTGTAAAGGGATTAGATTCCACCCGAAACGTTTTGTAACGTGAAACTTGTCATGCACTAGTTTTCAAGCCCCACATTCCTCGTCAGCCGTCAATCACTATGTGGTCCGTGACCAAAGCTATCACTAACCCATTAATCATAACTAACCTACTTCTTCCTCCCTTCCTAACCGGATGACTTTGTTTTCTGAGAAATAAATTAATGATGTTAAATGATCCACTTAATTATAATTTAGTCTGTGTATTATTAGATTATATATTAGTTATAAGTCAAATAAACAAATTTAGATAAAAAAATTCAGGCAAATCAATTTATAAATAACCTATTTAACTTTATTAATATTCTCCAAAAAAAGTCAACTAAGTCCTATAATTAGGAACATATGACTATAATATTAGAAAGTAAATCCCCATAATACCACAATAATCCTTTTCTCAATCACATCCACAGGTTGGATACAAACATGAGGACTAAATGATAAAATGGTTAAAATTCTAGGAATTTAATTACAATAAGTCAGAGTTAAGAAGATAAGTTAAAACTAAAACAAAACTATATAAACTATGTTCTACCGAGTTAAAGTATACATATTGAATTACATTGTTATAACCTAATTTTTCTAGGGAGGGTTTTCTCCATCCTTTCACTTTTTTATTTAATTTTTCTTGTCCCTATATTCTAGAAATTTGAAATCTCAATTTAAAAAATAATTATTGCATATAAAAATTGAAATTTTGAGAATAATTTTTTATCCCAAAGTAAACTATTTACATTAAATTTTATCTATTAATAAAAATATTTAAATTTGAAATGTTTAGATGCTCTATATGATCAATATTTCCTCTAGCAAACTAAACTTATCTTGTCAAATTATAATCCAACATTTCATTGATTGGCTTGTGGACGTTCAACAAAGAAAATTAACTTGAACTAATTAAGTATCCTATAATTTGAATCGAATAAACAATTAACAATTAATGATTATCATAAAACCCTAGCATGGGCTGTACCAAAAAAAAGGGGGGGGGGGGGGGGGGCAAACCCTTGCATGGGGATTAGGGAATACAAAAGTACACACCAAGGAAAAAAAAACAATGGAAGGCTATATCACCAGGAGTGGTTAGTAAGGTAAACACTTCATAATAAGGTCATTTATTTCTTCTGATATTAAGTAAACCTACTTTTTCCTTTGTTTTCTTCGGCACTCAATGCAATCAGTGCAGGGCAACTTATTTCTAACTGAAGAACTTGCATCAAGCTTGTTAGATGGTATTTTTAGGTCTTCAAGTAGTATCTGGCGAAGCTTCTCATTTTCCTCCACCAGTTCTTCAATAATTTTCTGGTGCTTCAGAACCTGAATCCCCCACCAACTTTCATAAATTCAATCTTTGAAAGTTAACAATAAAGCAAATATCAAAATTAGCATAGTAAGAATGAAAAAATTACCATCTTGAGTAAGTCATTCTCCGATTGTAATCTCTTAGCCTACAATATACCAATCAATCAGAACAACATATAATATCGGCCAACTAAGGGGAAAAGCTCAAAAGAAGGGGGCAGGAGGGAATAAAAAAGAGAAAATAACTTTCCAGCAGAAAAAATGCACATATCAAAGGGTAACTGACACCGACTTCGTCTGCTTCAGATAAGGATTTCAGACAAAAATACAAGACTCGCATGAGAACCACAATGAATCCACAAACTTATATTCAAACGCACAAATTTCAGAAACTCCACCTTATCCTCATTAGTTGGTCCAAAATTTTCTAGGCTGTCCTGTATTCATTTTAATATTAAGTATATTCTTGAAATGAGTCCAGTTTAGAAGAAAGAAAACCTTCTCAATTCGTCCACTCCTGAAGCATAAATAGCACGTTAAAATTCCAGTTTAGAAGAAACCGTAAAATGTTTTAGCCCCCCCCCCCCCCCCCCCCAAAAAAAAAAAAGGTCGATGGACTTTAATAGATGGAAGAAAAAGCATACATCTAGTTACAATATTCGGTGAATTATTCCTATAGTTTTCATTTGTCATGTCATCAAGAAATCTCGCAAACAAGTTATGATCAAGCATCAGTTGCATTGTGCATACCCCTTCATCATTTGCATCTCCCTCATCCTTCACTAATGGATTTTGTAGAAAGTCATTGAGAACCTTCTCAGTTCTACTGCTATAAGTAGAGTCAACTGCTTTGCCTTTGAATGGGACATTTTCAGAAACTGAACCAATTTGCATAGGTTGAGACCCTGTTGAACCTTGAGATGTCTGGTCTAGTGCTTTTGTTGCCAGATGCATGATGTTTCCCGTGGATGATTGATTTGAAACTGCATTGATCATGCCAATGCTACTTTGCAGGGATGATGGCAAGGCACCCTGACCAAAGGGCAGTTTGGGGCCAATTCCAAGCTTTATCATCATCTTTGCCATTGCTATCTGACAAATTGAATATTTAAATTTGTCATGCATAAAACTTACCAGATAATAAAAGGAGAACCTAAAGATGAGAGAAAATTTGACATACCATGAGATTGGCTTGAATTTTCTGCAACACCCCGGGTTTCACAGCAAGGCCTATCATAGAAGGGGGGAACTTGCTATTAATTGAAATTTTTTAATAAAATATAGAGTATCATCTTCAAGCAATGTAACCGGATGAATTTTTGCCAAGTCAAGGAACAAAGAGAAATAAGCCAGGAAAATATGATTTATTCCTTGGCAAGCATAAGGTTTCAGTTTAATAATTAATGTGCACTCTATATAAATCTGACCAAAAAGAGAATATATATGTGTATATATAAATAGTGGCAGTTCCTGCTAGTGTAATACATTTCCACATTTTTATACCTCAATGTACATCGTACACAGAAACACAAAGTTCAGAGTTTAGGTTCAAAATATCATTCATCTTCTACAATGACTGTGATAAATTAATGTTCACGGTCAACTAATAAATCTTTATTTATATGATAAAACGCAGTTATGTGAACATTAGAATACTTGAAAGCTGACTCCTAAGAGTGTTTTCAAGAATTATTCACGTCACACTGAAACTGAAATGCTTTTGTGAATACCAATTACCAAGCCTACAGCAATTATAGCATAAATAACATTGACTTAAGGGAGTAGTGTTATGAATATCCAGTTTAAAGGATCAACCCACATCATGCATTACAAGATCAACTAAAAAAGAATTATGCAGTTTCACTATTTCAATACAAAAAAATTTGTGTAAGAAACGCCAGCCTATTTTCCAAAGAATACAGAAACCAGAGACTCATCACAAGTACTGCATAAGAATCTTCACATAGATATTAGAAAGTGAATGATCCTGCCATACCAACTCCAAAGCCATGACCAAAACCAACTCCACATCCGATGCCCACTTCAACATTTTTAGCTCCAAACTTCTTCAACTGCATAAAACATGAGAAATCAAACAGAGATTAAAATCTGTAATTTATTTATCCAGAATTATAGAAGTAAAAAAGGAATTGAAGTGATGCTGCGCAGTAACAGAACTGCAACTTCAGATGTAAAGAAGACGAATTTTGACTTACAGAATTGTTTACATGTCTGCTAACACCAGAAAATGCATCAGTTGCTCCTCTGGTGGCACTCATTACTTGATTCAACATGGGTACGGCACCTATATGGATTTAATTTGCTCTATAGTTAGTTAAAAACTAAAACAAACAGAATATACAATGCCTAGAGACAAACATAAAAATACAAAAAATGCATGACAATCATCTAAAGCAATCCTCATTTGAGCAGCAGCTGATGCTTAAAAGTAATTCCCTCCCTTCGCTTTCCACATCAGCTCATTTGCTAGTATATAACAAATAAGGTTAAAATCCAAATTTCATAGGATTGGCATATGAAACAAGATAGATACATGGTTTGTTAGCAGAAGTTTGTGAACGATTGTCCCCATTTTTGGGTTTGAAAAAGCCACCCAAGTCCATATCTTCCCACACCAATTCCAAGAAACAAAGTGATTGAAAAATTATAAAAGGAGAAGAAAGTACCTAAATTTATAGGGCGGCCAACACCGATTCCTGCACCACATCCAATGCCAAAACCTGTAAATACTTGACCCACTTTGAAAGTAAATGGATTCTCCATCCGCATTGTCTGAAAAGACTTCCCCTCATTGCTATCTATGCTACTAATACCACTAACACTACTCCCACTCTCCATTTCCTCCACAAGCCTCCTTGCCTTTCTACACTACTCTATATTCCAACTGAAGTATGAAGAAGACTCTATCTCTTAATTACTGTGACGTCACCCTTCAAATTCCAAAAGCAAAAACCTTTCTTTCTTAATTTCAAAGTTTCCCGCATAACTGAAACATAGAATTACAAAGGCAATGAATCAGTTGAGCACCAGCGCGAAAGCAAAATGGGAAGGTGAAGCTTGGTTATTGACAAGTTAACACAGACATATGTTAAAGTTGCTTCTGTAGACATGGTTTTCGTGAAATTTCACCGGCGAGCCAAAAGAACGATGTTAAACTTCCGAATCCTTATATCTTCTATTCAAAGGAATGTCAAAATTGTGGCGCTAGCTACCGACCTCGTAGCTTTTTGAGTTGAGAAGTTGTACCTAAGTTCTGAATGATGATATCCGATCGTCAAACTTACAATGTTGCCGTACATCATTACCCAAGTTTGATATTAAGCCCGAAAAGAAGTAGTGATTGGGCTCTATAGTTAGGCCCATAAAGAGTATGGTCCACCAAACCCAAGTAATTGGTCCAGCTTCAGGAAAAAGGATCAATGGATTTGTGAAAAATACTTAGGTGAGCCTCATTTACCAAGTCATTTGTTACTAAGAAAAATTTATCAATGGGTTAACATGATGTGACATTTGTGTGATCGATCACATGACAACAAATGGTATTACAAATCATGTTCACCTTAGAATTTATCTAAATTACAGGTGGGTAAATTGTAAGCGGTCATTTTTTTTTTTTATCAGCCGATGTAAGCGGTCATTTACATACATGGTTTTTAAAATGACAAAATAAATTATATGTATCTCTTACAAAGATAAGATGATTATGTTGCAATTTTATTACATGACTTGATAACACAAAATTGCAAACACTTCAAGAAATGATTTATAATTTTAAAGTTTACATCATCAATTCAAACAACAGTCTTAAATATATGATAATGAGTATGAGAATGCTATCATCAAAATATAGTCTCAAACTTATATAATAATTATACTATGATATCGGGAGAATAATAATATTCGCTTAATTGAGTGAAAACGAGGCTTAATCTTTCTTAAATAAAATCAAGAGTGTCAAAAGAGTCATCCCAATTCAATCAAACAATACTTAAATTTAATGCAATAAAACTTTATGATTTGATGCCCAACAATGAGGCTGGTTAGTGATGATATGGGTAATTAATAACGGGCAGAAAATACCGAACAACAACTAGTTAGTTGGAATATAACTTCGCTGCATCTTCATATAGTAAAAAACTAGGGCAAACTGTTTTCTAATATGAAAACCACAGATTTATATCTTCTGATGATTTATTAGTATACTTCCCTTCCATTGAAAAAACTAGGACAAACAGATTTTACTAACCAAAAAGGAAATTGAACAGGCACAAATGTAACATACTGATACAAATACAAAGCAGTGCCTTAAAAGTTAAAAGCTGAACCAAATTAGTACAATTTAGCCCTGCTTCAGACAATCTGAGTGACATAAACAACACAAACTTGAAGCTTTATTGTACTGGTCTGCATTGCAAATTAGATTTTATATTAAGGAGCGGTAATATGAAAATGATTGCTATGGACCATGTATGAGAGACGTCCTATTTTCAGCAGCAAGTGTTATAACCAGAATCGCCACAGGGACACCATCTTTTGGGTTCGTGACTGCTAAAAAGTTCATATCAGAAGCCGATCCAATCCAACGAGACACACGCACTGGCATGTTCCCTTCCTCAAACTCTACATTGTAATCTCCAAACTCGTCCCATGTCGTACTTCTCATCTGATTCTTGAGACCCAAAACCTGTCCACTTTGTTCATTCTCTGAACAAGTCCCCACCATGATGATCTTACAGGATTCCTTCACAAACAAACAAAACTCAGAAGCAATTTTTCTGTGTAGCTTTTTCTCAGCATTGAGAACACAAAGCCGAGCTAACTCACTCTCTAACTCTGAATCTTCTTCAGCAGTTATCTTGAATAATAAGCTTTGTCCTCCATTCTTATACTGTGTACGAATAGTTATATCTGTGGGAGGAGAATCTGTAAGATTTTGCAGACGAGGATGGTAAAATATGGGTGTCTCTATTTCTCCACTACGAGGTAGTTGGTTCTTGTGTATGTCTGCCCATTTCTTCAGGAAATTATCAACCACCAGAAAATCTGCCACCAGCAAACTGCAGCTAATGCCGATCGAATACCCTCCACACTCAAAGCTGGTCACCTGAATAAAGACACATGTATAGAAGTTCAATTGTACATGAGTTAATATCTTTGTTGATCTTTACAATTTCATCGAATTTGAGTTCTAGTTCTTATAGTTTCAAATCTTAATTTTTAGTCTCTATAAGAACTTGAACCTATTCTGATTTTAACATCGTCCACTTTTGCAATGCAGGAAACAGAATCAAAACTTTAAAATTCCAATATTTACAAATCTTAATTTTTAGCCTCTATATTATTAACAAGACTTTATAATTTTTAGCCTCTACATGAGTTAATATTATTGTTGATCTTTATAATTTCATCGAATTTGAGTTCCAGTTCTTATAGTTTCAAATCTTAATTTTTAGTCTCTATAAGAACTTGAACTTCTCCTGATTTTAACATCATCCACTTTTGAAATGCAGGAAACAAAACCAAAACTTTAAAATTCCAATATTTACAAATCTTAATTTTTAGCCTCTATATTATTATAAGTAGTTGTGCTGATTTTAACATCGTTCACTTTTGAATATAGGAAGCAAAAACAAAACTTGTTAAAAATAATGGATTTTGTTCCCCATACTAATAACAATGTTTTGTTTTAGTTTTTATACTTTAAACAAGTTTTGATCTTTACAATTTTAACCAGTTTTCGTTTCTATCTCTAAACAACTTAAAGTTACACCAAATCTTTAAGATAACTATAAATACTTCATCCATATTAACCCAGCATATATGCAGCGTGACAAGTAAAATGTATTGATGATGAATATAATGGATGATTGTATCTTGCCTGAACATAAGACACAGGAGAAAACTCAGGATACTTCTCATCAATATCTCTCCAGAAGACAAGCTCATGCTCAAGATTACCCTTTTCACCACCTTCAAGTAAGTCAGAGAGAGAAATGGAGATTTTTGCTTCCACCATTCGAATGCCACTATCATTAGACACAATCTCCATTCCACCACCACCTTCCTCCTCCTTTCTCTGAAGCCGACCGGCGAGTAATGGATACTCCAACAGAGCTTCCGTCAGTGACTCCACACACCACCCTGCCATTACCCACACATAATCTCCAACATAATCCTCCTTCATGTTTTCATAATACATTACTACTTGGTAACACCCACGAAAACTTTCTGAGTCCATGGTTGCTTGACTCGCCATGACTCGGCGAACTTGCCGTGGCTCTGTTATTTTCGGTGGCCTCACGCTTGTCACGGCCACAAATTGCAATTCGGGCACACCCATTTTTTGCTTATGCGGGCTTTTTTTTTTTTTTTTTTTTTTTGGGAAGTGTATGGTTTGTGTTTCTCTGTTATGCGTGAAGGCGTGATGTGTTTATAAGGAGGAATTAATCACAGAGATGCTGCATGCTTCACATTTAATTATGGATTGGATTGATGCCTTAGAAGAAATTTGTTGTACTGTACGTTTTGGTGTCTGCTTAACTGCTTATTTGCTAAGCTGACAAGATAAGCTTGGCCCATGGGAACCGGTTTAGTAGAGGACGCTCATCTACTCTGGACCATTCAGATTTAAATCTTGACAGTCCAGATTTAATATTCTTAAGTGTGTGATTTTTAAATGAATAATATGTTTTTTGACAAAATGACAGTTAAGATATTATCTTCATTTTAGATTTTGTAACTATAAAAATAATTGATTTTTTAAAATTACAAATTTAAAAATATTAAATCTGAACCGTCCAAATCCAATCTAGACGGTCTAGAGTGGATGAGCGCCCTCTACCTATTTTTACGACGAGCACCAAAACCAAATCCTTGGCCCATGAGAGTAATTAAGAATTAATGCAGCTTTTTTGAAAATGGTCTTCAACTGATAATCAGGTCATTTAAGAAGCTGAAGTTATGTTTAGGGAAATTTTCTCTTGTGCTTTATTATTATAAGAGTTCAAAAATTTGAATTGCATTGTTCTTTTTTAATAAGAGCTCACTAAAGTTTTTTTGAACCATTAATGCATTTATACTGTTTCACTGAGTATATAATTATTTATCTGATATTACATTCAGTTTCATTCTTCCTCTTACTATTCCCTCCATCCATATATATAAAAACTCAAAATTTGTATGAGTTTGTCCCTTTTTATAAAAGCTTGCTTACATCGTCAAAAAATGTAATGAGTTTTTTTTTTCATTTTGACCAATGTTCAAAAAATCGGACCGGACATCGAATCGAACGAGGCACTGGTTCAATGGTCATTGGTCGGACCGGGTCAGACCGTTATATTAAAATAATAAAATTTTATTGATATTAGCATTAATAATCACTAATATATCAAAATATAAATGTAAATAAGTATGTATGATTCATCAAACATGAATATTTAATGTTTCTATAGAGAGAAAAATAGAAAATATTAGTTGATTACACATGAAAATAAATATTATTCTACAATCTACAAACTAAAATACAATTACTAAGAGCAACAACAGTTAAATATTAAACATATGCAAGTGTAAAATAGCATTTAAAATATTATAGTTTCCTGGTTTCTAAAATTGAGTGAAGTGAAAGTTGGTAATTAGGTGAATTGTAACAAAAAAAAAGCATTTTTTTTAAATCAAAACCGGTCCAACCACCCGGGTTGCACCGGTTCAACCGGGGGTTTGATCGGGTCAACTGCACCCCCCGTCTGAAGGCTGAATCGGACCGAATCAGTGGCTGGTTCACGGTTAGACCGGTTGGTCCGGTTTTTTTACCTTTATTTTGACCATCATTATTCTCTCTATTAATATTTTCTTTCATAATTATGATTTCTCTTTATTACACTCCCCATCATAAATAAGGATGGCCTTGGAAAATAAAAATTATGAAGACATATTTATTATATTTAACTACTTATCTTAATATATGTGAAAATGTTTTTGTGCTCTTATATATATGGATGAAGGGAGTATTACTGTATTACTCTTTCTCTCTCTTGCTTGCCCCTTATTATTTTCTGTGCTATCGTTCTTGCCCAAAATTAAAAAGGACGATATGATTGAAAAAGAGTTTATTTCTTACATATTTATTATTTTAAACTGATATTAATTGTTTTTCTTAGACCATGTAATAATTTAGTTATTGATTTGAGCTCTTATAATAATGAGTAGAACTAATATTTTAAGATCGGGAAATATAATTAATGAAATCTCAAAAATATAATTTGTGTACTTGAAATTAATATTTATGTGTATGCCTATCCATACTACCTCAAATCCTAAATATATAAGTTGATTTATGAGTATTTTTGGTACTTAATATCATATCTTTTTTCATATATCTTTTATATTTGTCACTTTTTTCAATTTGATTTGTTTGATTTTTAAACTGATATGTAATCTAATGATACATTTAAGTACATGACAGGGGAAACATAGTATACATTAAATCATTCGTATTTTGGAAGAAAGCATATATGAATTCAAAATATACTTATGATATTCAACAAAAATATATTTCTAATCACCTCGTCGATATGTAACAGTGGTGTAGTCAAATCTATGGTAAGTTTACGATGTTTAGGCATTTTTCTTTCTTTCTTTGTTGTTTTTTTTACATGGATGTTTAGGCATTTTTCAAACACTAAGGGCCCGTTTGCTTCACTGAATCTAAGCACCGGAAACAGAAAATAGGAGAAATTCTATCGCACATAGACGTTTGGTTTCAAGAATCTTCGTCAATTCCATTTCCCGCCTCAATCCATTTTCCTTTAAAGGCTGGAAAATGGCTTCCCACCAAAAATGGTGGAAACATGTTTTCCGGCCTCTGATGGAAGAAAAGAATGACACCACTACCCTCATCTATGCCTTTCGTTGTACAGCATATTCATCTCTCTCTCTCATCAAAATCTATCCATGGCATCTGGATTTGCTTCTTCGTCTTCATCTCTCTCTTTTGAAGAAGACGAAGAATGAAAAAATTTCCGCCACTGCAACTTCTGTCTCTCACCGACTCTCGTTGTGCGTGCTTGAAGAAGACAAATCATATAAGAGAGGAGTGGTCTTATATTTTGGGTAGTTTCTAGTGTTACATATTCTTGATGGGTTCACCGACTCTACACCTGAGAAGCATATATGAGAGGATTGAGTTCCACACATGGCTCTTCTATTTCTTCTCACTCTCTCTCATTGTGCTGATTTGAAACTGTATGGAGTTTCCAAATTTTTCTGTTATTTATTTCTTCCTTTCATCTCGTTGGATGCTCGAAATTTGGATTATGAATTGTGTTTATAATTTGGTAATGGATTATGATTGGAATTTGGGAGCTCATATTCGATTTTGGGAGCTCAAAATCGAATTTGGGGCAATCAAATTCGATTTTAGGAGCCCAAAATTGAATTTAGCTGTCTGAATATAAATATGACGTGAATATGATTTTTTTTCAAATTTTGTTTTATGTTAATATTTATATTTATTTATCGTAACTATCCAAAATTTATGAAAAGTATTTGAGATTTGAGATGTGAGTTTAAACATTTGAATGAGAGAGTATGCACACAAAAATGGAAGATAATTTTTTTTGTTTGAATTGAAGTCGTCGAAGCTTTAAGAGGATATGGGTGAGAAATTTTTGGGATACACCCAGTAATTGAAGCCACAAAATTCTCATCATCTAATTATATTTACTGTTTAATTTATTATTTTTTTTCATTTAATTATTAACTAATTTGTTAGATATGGTAGTAAGTATCTTCTATATCTAACTAGAGTTATTTTGGTGATATTTTTTAAATATAATGTAGTTATTTTTTAATCATATGATATCAATATTTTTTTTAAATTAAAATCCATAAGTGATTCTTATATTTACTAAAATATATTATTTCTCAAATTAATTTTTTTATTAAAATTGCATTCCACGGACCCGTTCTTTATACTCACTACTCATTAACGCCTCTCTTATAGTTTTATCAAGTGCTTTTTTAGTTGTTTTTAACATAGAAAATTAATTTACAGATTTTGTGGTTTACCTTAATTTTAAATCAAGCTCAATTCATGTAGTTTGAATTCTTTTTAATCAAATTCTTGCAGATTCAACTCGCTTTATTCCTTAATAAATAATACAATGTAATTTTTTGATAATGTGCCATCTATGTCATGTAGGTGAATTGTTAAGAATATACCTGGTTTGGTTTATATTATAACACGGATTTAGCTAATTCACACATAAAAGTAAAAAAGGGGAAAATTTTCAACACAATTCAAGTGATTTTTTTTTTTTAATAAAAACCTCTGGTTAAGATCCCACACGAGTATTCTTCTGTGATTAGTCAGTTTTCAATGAAAACACCCAATAAAGAGTACAAACTCATAAAAGAACAATATATCAAGAGCTTGTTGTTGGAGTTTTGAGAAATTTAATACCTATGAAGTCCCTATTTTAAGGAGACCCTCACAATGACATTCCTGGAGAAAGCTTTATATGCACTCGCTTCTTGTATTTTACTCCCTCTCCATTCAATGTATACGATCTAATTGACTTTTTTAAGAAACTATAATGTTGAATAAGTTATTTATAAATTGATTTGCATAAATTATTTCTCTAAATTAGTTTATTTAACTTATAAATCAACATATAATCAAATAACATAAAAAATACGTTACAATTTAGTGTCTTATTTCACTTCTTTAATCTATTAAAAATAAATTAAATAAGTCTTATATTTAGAAAATAATGAAGTAATTATATACTCTCTCCGGACCTAAATATAAGACCACTTTGACTTTTTTTATGGAAGTTAAGGAAGCAAATTAGACCACTAAATTATAACATATGTCACATGAAATTAGATTATATGTTAGTTTATAAGTATAATAAATTAATTTTGAGAAAAAAAGATTTTTTTTAATTGAAACTACTTTTTTTATTTAAAAAAAAAAAGTCAAAATTATCATTAATTAACCGTGGAATTCCTCTGTCGTGCCCCCATCGGATTATCGAATCACTTATCTTTCAAATTCACTGAAAAAGTGAGAATATATGAGTGAGGTGCGTCACAGATGAGATCATAACGAAACTGCCAACGCACCATCACTATGCCACCAATAATTCTCATCCAATGTCTTAATATTAAATATTAATGAAAAGAACTTGTATTAATCCTGGACCTGTTTATTATCGTAATCACCATAGTTCACTTAATTAATCGTGCCGGTGTTTAACACTATACTCCTCTGATCCTGTTTATAAGGCACTTCCAGTACATTTCACACAGACTAAGGAAAGCCTTAAAACTCATTAACTTTCCACTAAAATCTAACAAATTTACAACTTTACCCATATTTAATATCCACTGTACCACGTTAAAATAAAGTCAACACATCATAAATGAAGGGTAAACTTGTACATACACACTAAATATTTAATGAAGTGACTTATATATAGGATCAAATAAAACCTTCTCTCTCTACCCTATAACTATAAATAGGACCAGATGAGTATATGAATTGTCCTTTCAGAACCAGAATTTTCTTCGGATAAGCGTGGAGTATACTGATTTAGATTCAAAATTACACCTTCCATCTTCTGTAACTCAACGAAGAAAGTAGCAGCAGGAGCTATAACCCTTAGACTTCCATTTTTTCATCAAGATGTTATACATATTCTTGACTCTAAAATTTATGTTTCACAGTCCCTTCCTCCCCCCCCCCCCCCCCCCCCCTCTCTCTGTGTTTTTTTTTTTTTTGTTTGAACAATTCAATCTTAATCTCTAATAACTGTACACGTCCACCCCAACAGAAATGTATGAGGAATATATTGGGTATTAGCCCAAAAAGAAACGCAGATAGTTGGCCTACAACAGAGTACAGAGTTCAAGTCCAGCCCACCCCAAATAGGCCACAGCCCTAATGAATATACTCCCTCCGTCCCAATACATAAGGTCCATTTAACCAAATTATGATTTCCTAAAAATTTAGTTAAAGTTAGTTAAAAGCAATAAATGTGTAGAAAATATACTATTTCTTCCAAAAAAAAATACCCTTATTTATGAATAAATAAGAGAGAGGGTAATTATGAAAAGAAGGTAAAAGAGAATGTGTCGGAAAAATTAATACATTAGTAAAATGAAAAAAAACGCATTTATTACTCAATTAGGATCATATATTTTGGGACAAAGTCATTTAAAAAAAACCTTATATTATGGGAGTGGAGAGAGTACTAAACTACTCCCTCCATTCTAAAATATAAGTTTTACTTTGGTGAAAGTGTGTGTCCTAAAATAGAACCTTCATTTTAAGTTTGTCTAAGTATCAATTACTTTTTTTTCCCAATTTTACCCATTGTTTATCTTTTCCCCATGTATTCTCTTTCATCTTTTATTATAATATCTTATTTGTCACATTCTCTCTCATTTTTTCTTTCCAATGCATTCTCTTTCATATTTATTGAGAAGAGTTTAATTAAAAAATAAATCATATTTCTGACATAATTATTACTTTTAACCAATTTTAACAGTTTTCTTGGTAACGTAAAACTTTTATTTTGATGCAATGGAGTATTTACTAAACTGTTGGGTATCAAATAAGATGTTGGTTACGTTGCAATGCATCACCTCATAAAAAAGGACCGCTACAGTACTGATTTCGGGGAAAGCGCTTGTTAAAAGAGAACAAACACCCTTTACTTTACATTTTAAGCTCTTAGAAGGGGTAACCCTTGGCAAACAAAAAATTCTATTGAATAGAATTGAAAACAAACTGACCTTTGGTAGATGATCAGGTCCTTTAAACATAAACATACTGTCATGGGTTTGAATAAGTTTTATAATTCGGTGTGCTCATTTGTTGGCCCAGGAAGGACATAATGGTTCAACTGCGATTACCCTGCTACATATGATTCCTCCAGATTGCGTGGAAGTGGTTGAGAATGACATGCAATCCGTTTTGCTGAACACCCACATCTAAGGGTACTTTTGTAATATTCAAGCTTAGCTTGCCTTTGTATACAAAAAAAAAAAAGGTTTTGTTGGGAGAGACAAAACCCACTTTAATAATCTCCCCATGAGAATTAGTCTATACTCTATACATTTCTGTTGGAGATACCGTCTGGATTTCATCAAAAAGAAAACAAAGGCAAACCAAGTTTCCAAAAATTTTCGTTGGATAATATGCTAAGATTTGGTATACAGTAGTGCCTCGAACTGCAAATAAGAGAATATATGTGCCAAAAAATTATCCAATGTTGTGCAATATGTATTTATATAAATATACAACTCATATAAAATACTAAGGAAAAATAAAATTTATATTTTTACGTGGCAGTGGCTCTACTTGTTCTAAACCTATTTGACAGTAAAGAAGATGGGTTGGAATTAGATGCTGTATTTTTTTCTTCTTTAAATTGGGATACAGTTGAAGCCTAAACCCACAAGAAAAAAAATAATTAGGGGGAATGATTGGATGCAGCTATAGCGTGGCTATAATAAATATTTGCACCTGTAAACTTTGTTTCTTTAATTGATTGTTGCTTTGAGGTGGTGAGGGCCAACTTTTAATTGCTACTACCATATAAGGGCAGTACTGCAATTGGACCATTCGATAAGGATTTACAAACTTCACGTAATTTCTGTTGACTAAGTCCTCTATAAATTAAATCTTTTGTTTCCTGGCTTAGACTTGCATGACTTAGAATAAAAAATAAATAAATAGAGAAACCATTCTCTTGAAAAAAAATGGAAGCAGATCTGTAGAAATAGGAAACACTGAATTGATTAAAATCGGTGGGTTGGCGGAGGCCAACATCTTTGGCACGTAATTACTGAAAGAGCACTACGTAATTACTTTACCCAAAAAGAAGAAAAAACAAACGTAACATTGTAAAAATGTTGGTAAATAGTTTCTTGTACGCATCATCACTACATTAACATCAATCTTTTTCACCTAATCTCACTCACTCACTCATATTTATGGGCCACGTCACAGCTAAGCACTACATATGTGTGTGTATTTATACAGGCACTCAACGCTACGCACAGATTCTTTCATTGATTACTAATTTAAAACTAACAGTATCTAATAATCATTTTTAGCCTTAAAGTTAATTTTCAGGCTTTTTCACACAAATGCTATAAACAGTAAAAGTAATTACCAAAGACACCATAAACTATTTCCCCACATACTACACTACACTTGAAAGCATGCTTTAGGTGAACGACTTTAAAATAATAAATTGAAATCATTCACGTGAAGAACGATTTTAAAAGTCGTTCTTCGCATGAACGACTTCCATTTCTTGGTCGTCATATGCTTATTTTCCTCCTAATTGAATGCCCAAATTCCTCCAAAATATAAGACTAACTACTAAATGTAATTTAATTAAATTAAGAAAATAAATTAACTAATACGAGAGAGATTTTTTTTAAACCACCCCAGTCATCTTCCTTAATTTCCTCCATTTTTGTTATTTGATTGTTGTTAAAAGAGTACAATGGAAGCAACTTGGGTAAACATTAAGAAAAATTAATGTCATATAATTTTAAGATCAAGATTAATCTTGTAAATATCATTTACATCCACAATAAAAAATAAGTAAAATAATCTAGCCTCCCTTATATAATGCCTTAATTACACAAACATCCAATTTATTTGAAAAAAATATACTCTAATATAAACTACTCTCCTCTTATGAAGATTTCAAACAATATTTTTTAAATTATCAAAAGAGATTTTTTATTGTATTTTTAATTCTTTTCTAATATATACCTTTTGTATTATTATCATAATGGCACCTTTTTTTAATAAATTATTTGATATATATTTAAAAACTTGAATAGATTAAGTTATATGACATTAATTTTTTCCAATGTTTACTCAAGGTGCTTTCATTGTACTCCTTTAACAATAATCAAGTAACAAAAATGGAGGAAATTAAGGAAGATAATTGGGATGGTTTAAAAGAAATTCTATCTCATACTCCCTCTGGTCCCTATTATAAGAGGTAATCAACTTTTTTACACATACCAATAAAAACATGTTGGAATCATTTATTATGGGTAAATTTAATAAAGTTTTTTATTTTTAACCTCGTTCATGTATTATACACAACTTCTCTCCCTTCTTTTCATCATTTAATATACAAGGGTATAAATGGAAAATAAGCATTTATTACTATGACTTTTGCATATTACCTCTTATATTTTGGACAAAAAAATTTGTCATGTTAACTCTTATATTTTGGACCAGAGTATTAGTTAATTTATCTTCTTAATTTTATTAAATTATTTGTAGTAGAAAGTCTTATATTTTGAAGGAATTAGGCGTTCAATTAGGAAGAAGTATGTGCATGACAACCAAGAAATGGAAGTTGTTCACGCGAAGAATGAATTCTTTGTTATTCTGAAGTCGTTCACATCTGAACGACTCAGGTATAGCATGTGGGAAAGTAGTTTGTGAGGTGTGGTACTATTCTAATTCTATTTATAAGGCACTTCCAGCATATTTTACACAAACTAAGGAAAACTTTAAACATCATTAATTATACCATAGAATTTGACAATTTGCAACTTTTCCCATATTTAATATCCACTACACTACATGAAAACAAAGTCAACACTTAATAAATGAAGGATAAAATTGTATATTCACATGGAAAATTTAATGAGATGCCTTATAAATAGGATTGAATAAAATATTTTCTATACCCTATAAATAGGACCATAGGAGTATATGGGTAATTACTTTTATTGTTTATAGTATTTGTGTAAAAAAGCCTGATTTTCATGCTCCCCTCTCACGATTCGAAAAATAGGTTGCTCATTATTGTAGTAACAAGTTGCAATTTTGTGAAGATAGGTGTTAAATTTCAGGAGCTTACAAATAATGATAATCA
The DNA here is from genome assembly GCA_037074515.1 of Mimosa bimucronata. Classification (NCBI taxonomy): domain Eukaryota; kingdom Viridiplantae; phylum Streptophyta; class Magnoliopsida; order Fabales; family Fabaceae; genus Mimosa; species Mimosa bimucronata. The sequence goes on along the minus strand of CM073447.1, from coordinate 31,867,191 downwards.
ATACTATTGAGGTTAGGGATGGAAATAAGTTAGGCTTATGTAGGCTTTAACTAAATAGGTCTGAAGCTGATTAAAAATTTAAAACTTAAACCTGGGCTTGGGCCTAGGCCTGAGCCTGTATGTAAGCTTTTTGTTAGGCCTGACAATGTCTGAAAGTCTATTTAAAAGCCTACTTAAAATGTAAACTCTCAAATGGGTTTAAAAGTCTATACTTCTAATTATATATATTACTCTTTAAACCTATTAAAATGCATATGTATATTTCAAAGATTTAATGGCTATAAAACTAGATTTTTTTCTGTTACTTTTATCCTAGAAAGGATGATAAATTATTCTTTTTGAAACTATAATATTTCATATGGACACAATTAGAATAAATTTGCTAGTTTCAAAGATTATTCTGCTTGAAAAAATTATACAAATTAGAAACAATGACTTAGCAATGCATCTTAAGTATTTGAAAGTGATCAAAAAGAGGCGAACAACTTATGAAAGATAGGGTTGAACTTTTTGTGTATGAATGATGAAAACTAACGATAAATTGATAATGTTATAATTAATTTATTTTATATTATACATCATAATAGAAATTTTAAAAACAATTAAATAGGTCAGGTCTGTAGGCTTACAGGCTAAGTCTTACAAAAAAAATCCTGACCTATTTACCTAAATAGGCCTAACAATATGCTTAAATAAAAGCCTAACCTTTTTAATTAAATAAGGTAGTTTTAACTTAGGGCCTGTTTGTTTTCTTAAGGAAACCTAGGTTTTGTTACCAAACCTAGGTTTGAAATGGTAGCCAAACACTTTTTTCTGATAACCTAGGTTTGGACTCAAAACTTAGGTTTTAAAACCTAGGTTTAGACTCAAAACCTAGGTTTTAAAAAAGGTAACCCAAACACTTGAAAAAATATGAAAAGCTATTTTGGATTGGAAACCTAGGTTTTGGTTGCCAAAACCTAGGTTTTGAATAAGCTACAATTTTCTCCTTCTGCACAAAGTACAAGGTAAAAGAAAAGCCATCATTACACATGTCATATTGAAATACCTAAAATGCCCTTATTCTCTCTCTTTCCCAACACATTAAACTTATGTCCTTTTTAGTAATTTACACAGAAAAAGCTATTCTCACAACAACAATCCAAACACTCTCATTTTTACAAAAGCTACTTTTTCTAAACATCAGCTTTTTTCCCAGAAGTTATTCTCTAAAAGCTAATCCAAACAGGCAACTACTTTTTTCAGCTTTTACGCGAATTACGAGACAGAAAACACCATCATTACACATGTCATATTGAAATACCTAAAATGCCCTTATTCTCTCTCTTTCCCAACACATTAAACTTATATCCTTTTTAGTAATTTACACATAAAAAAAGCTATTCTCACAACAACCATCCAAACACTCTCATTCATCAAAATCTATTTTTTCAGCTTTTTTTCAGCTTTTTCAAAATCAGCTTTTTTTTCAGAAGCTATTCTCCAGAACCTAGGTTTTGGTTACCCAAACAGGCCATTATTATAGGTTAGGCTGTAGAACTCTAAGGCATGACCGATTCCCATGCCTAATTGAGGTGTACAATTTTGGTCTCAAAACTTGTTAAATTTTTATTTGGTCATTGTCAATGTCCAAAACAAAAAGGACAATCCACGTGGCCGGACCATATGATGTCGCATCATCTTTAAATTAAAAACTCAGACGAACACGTTTTTAAATAGTTCGCTAATACGACAATATGTACTGTTCATACCCATCTCACCTCTCGCAATAAATTCATTTCCTCGCCCAATTTCAGCACCCAAATATTCCACCAATTCCATTAGCATCAACAGATACTTTAAATTGCGCATGGATAACACAATAACTGAACCTCTTTAAGTTTTAAGTGAAGTAAATTTTCTACAAATCACATTTTGACTATTGAAATACAGTAAGTTTACAAGACGCCAACAAATGAAATCCATTTTGAGCAGCAACTTCGGTTCACACAGGTAAATGTTACATATATGCTTATTAATTCAGAGTTACTAATATCACAGCAGAGACATCGTCCTTTGGACATTTGACTGCAAAGACATTTCCTTCAGAAGCCGATCCAATCCAACGAGAAACACGCACAGGCTTCTTCTCTTCATGAAACGATATGTCGTACACTCCAAACTCATCCCATGTCGTACTCTTCACTCCATTCTTCACTCTTATCCCATGTCCCTTCCTACTATATTCACATCTCTCCATCTTCACAATCTCAGATGCTTCTTTCACAATCAAACAAAACTCGGACCCCATTTTTCTTTCAAGCTTTTTCTCTGCCTCCTGAACAAAAAACAGAGCTGATTCTCTCTCAAACTCAGAGTCGTCTTCTTCAGAAGTGATCTTGAACAATAAGGTTTGACCATTGTTTTTGTATGGGGTACGATGAATTATGTTAGCAGGAGGAGCATCTGGATTTTTCAGACGAGGATGGTAAAATAAAGGTGTTCCTGTCTCTCCATTACTTGGTACTTTCCTCTTGTGTATGTCTGCCCATTTCTTCAGAAAATCATCAACCACCACAAAATCTGCCAGCAGAAGACTGCAACTAATTCCAATCGTATACCCCCCACAATTGAAGTTGGTCACCTGATAATTAACAAGTCATCATATTAAGCGTTTGAACAAAAACACGAGGAGAATTACAACTAGATACTATAGAAGGTAATTAATCACAATCAAGTCTCAAAAAGTCATTAAATTACACTAAAACTACTGGGATCTAGGTGATATTAAATAGAATGAGTCTGAAAATTATCAATAACAACTAGTTTTTTAAAGTGTATCTATAATAATTTATTGAGCTATATATTACAATTTAATATCACCCAGCTCTTAGAGATTTTATCGTGATTTAATGAATTTTTGGGACCTTCTTGTGATTCATTATCTTTCTTGGACTTGGACCTGGTTGTAATTCTCCCAAAAATACATTCAACCTTGAAAATGTACAATTTTATCTTACCTGAACATAAAACAGAGGTGAAAACTCAGGACTCTGTTCATCAATGTCCTTCCAGAACACAAGTTCGTGCTCAAGATTATCTCTTTCATCTGATTCAAGAAAGTCTGTTAGCGAAATGGAGATTCTAGCCTCTGCCATTCGAATCCCACAATCATTTGAAATGATTTCCATTTCTCTGTCACCATTGGCCTCTGTTTCCGGCTTCTTCTGAAGTCGGCCCGCGATAAGTGGGTTTTCCGACAGAACTATGCCCAGAGATTCAACGATCCAGCCGGCGAGAATCCACCCGAAACCTTCTTGATTGACATTTTCGTAGTACATAACAACATTGTAACACCCACGAAAATTTTCAGGTGAGTCGTTGTTGGAATCGGTCACTGGGACTCGGCGAACTCGGCGAGGGACTGTTATGTTCAGTGGAGGAACGGTGATGACGGCTTCGTATTGGACTTTGGGAACTTCCATTTTTTAATTCTCTCTAACTAGCTTGGTCTGTGGAGGTTTGTGTTGTCCTTGTTTCTGAAGGTGGAGATTGCATTTATAAGAAGAATGATTTACTCGGTCAAACCAGAAGTAAGTGAATTACCAATACACCCCTGGTTAATCCCACTGATTTAATACTCCTTTTGGTCCTATTTAGTACCGCTCTCTTCCTTATCATAAATCTACCCTAACTACTCGTCACATATTAAAAAGTAGAAGTTATAGTACTCATCTGGTCCTATTTATAGGGCAGAGAGAAAAGGTTTTATTTGGTCCTATATATAAGTCACATCATTAAATATTTAGTGTAAATGTACAAATTTACCCTTCATTTATTATGTGTTGACTTTATTTTCATGTGATATAGTAAATATTAAATATGGATAGAGTTGTAAATTTGTTGGATTTTAGTGGAAAGTTAATGAGTTTTAAGGCTTTCCTTGGTCTGTGTGAAATATGCTGGAAGTGACTTATAAATAGGATCAAAGGAGTATTAAATATGCCATATTTTAAAAGAAATTTTCAACTTTTCCGTTGTTTAAGAATACTCCTCTGGTCCTATTCATAGGGTAGAGAGATAATGTTTAATTTGGTCATATTTATAAGTTACATCATTAAATTTTTCATGTGAATGTACAATTTTATCCTTCATTTATTATATGTTGACTTTGTTTTTATATGGTATAGTGGATATTAAATGGGGGTTAAATTGAAAAATTATTAGAGTTAATGAGTTTTAAGGTTTTCCTTGGTCTGTGTGAAACATGTTGGAAATGCCTTATAAATAAGTACAAAAGAGTAGATGTTAAAATAATATTTTACTCCATCCGTCCCTTATTATAAGAGCTAAATAGGTAAAATCACACAGATTAAGGAAGTAGTTGAGAGATATAAATATATCTGAAATAATTTTGTTTTCTCAAGTTTACCCTTGTTTATGTAAGAGAGAGAAATGTGATAATAGTGTTATAAATGGTTATGAAAGAGAATGTGAATAGAAGGGATAATGATGGATAAATGGGAAAAAGATCATTAAATGCTTTAACAAATTATGACAGGCTCTTATAAAAAGGGATAAAACCATTCAAATTTTTTGCTCTTATCTATAGGGACGGAGGGAGTATGCATTACAAACATTCTCTCTCATCTTCCCTATTTTCAATGTATGGATAAAATAGTCACAGTAATATTAATTGATCCTAAACTAAACTAGACTTATATTTAGAAAAAAAATTGTGAATGTTGGACTTATAATAAGGAATATAGTGGTATATCACAAAGAAAGAATGATATATTTAGTTCTATTTATAACCCACCTTATTAATTTTTTCATGTGAATATCAATTTTATCCTTGATTTATTATTTGTTGAATTTGTTCTCATGAAATATATATTTAATATAAGTGTTAAAATTGTTAAATTTAAGGTATAATTAATAAAATTTAAGATTTTATTCACTTCATGTGAAATATATATTGAGAGTGATTTATAAATAGTAGGATTTTAGGAGCATTTAACCGTAGATCATGCCATTTGAGAAGCACTGGTTATGAGAAGCAACCCATTTACTCTATGAAGACACGGGGACCAGTCTAATTTATATATGATTTAGGTTTCTTTTATAAAACTTGATAACTTTTTTTTTTCCAGACTATTTTAACTTATACTTCCTCTTGGGAGTATATTATAGAATGTCTTCTAAAAGGATAATTTGGTAAATAATACAAAAGGTTGACAATAATTAATGTTTATTTTCAACTTTTACACTTCGTTGTAAGAGAGATTTTTAAATGAGGGGGAGATGATAATGTATAATAAATGAAGTAACAGTAAGCTAAAATAAATTGTAACAATTTTACATACAATGATTTAACTATTTATTTTTTTGGAAAAATTACAATTAGGTCCAAAATAAGGGAATTAATCACTATGAGGTCCCAAAAATAATCAAATTACATTGAAGTCATTAAGGATTTGGGTGATATTAAATGGTTTCTTATTAACAACTTAATAAATTGTCAATTATAATTAAAGAATTGTCAATTGCAGCTCAATATTGACAACTCAATGAGGTACATTAATAAAAAGTAATTTAATATCATCCAAGTTCCTAGGGACTTCAATGTAATTTGATTTTTTAGACCTGATTGTGATTAATTCTTTTTTTGGGACCTAGTTGAAATTATCCCTTTTTTATACAAGATTTAACTATTTATTTTTGTCTCATGTGAATTGGTTATACTCCCTCCCGTCCTTATAAAGTATAATATTTCCTCCATCCTAATATATAAAGTTATTTTAACTGTGATTTCCTAAAAAATTAGTTAAAGTTAATTAAAAATAATAAATGTGTGGAAAACATACTATTTTTTTTAAAAGTACCATTATTTATGAATGAGTAAAAGAGAAGGTAATTATGAAAAAAAGATGAAAGAGAATGTATGGGAGAAATTAATGCATAGGTAAAAGGGGGGAAAACACATTTATTACTCAAATAAAGTCAAATAGGACCTTATATTTTAGGACAAGGTCATTCAAAAAAATGGACCTTATATTATGGGATGAAGGGAGTAAGAGGTAACATAGCAAATTTTTTTGTTTATAATATAAGAGGTAACATGAAAAAGATAAAATAATAAATGCATGTTTTTCATCTCCGCCCTTGTATATTAGTAAATGCAAGGAGGAAAAAGAAAGTATGTATAATAAATGAGTAAGGGTTAAAATGAAAAACTTTATTAACCTACCTATAATAAATGATTCGAACATGTTTTATTGGTATGTGTAAAAATGTTAAATACTCCATCCGTCCCAATATATAAGGTCTTTTTAACCAAATTGCGCATTCCTAAAAAATTAGTTAAAGTTAGTAAAAAACAAAAAATGTATAGGAAATATACCATTTTTTTTTTAAATTAACCTTATTTATGAATAAGTAAGAGAGAGTGTAATTATGAAAAGAAGATGAAAGAGGATGTGTGGGGAAATTAATGTACGGATAAAATGGGAAAAATACATTTATTATTCAAATAAAGTCAAATAGGACCTTATATTTTAGGATAAGATCATTCAAAAAATTAGACCTTATATCATATGACAGAGGAAGTATATTGTAAGAACCGGCGTAAATCTTTTAAACATTGTACTGGAATGAGGTGATTAAAATAGGAAAATTTAATTTTATCAATTTTACAAGGCACAGATTTTTCTTTTATAATATTCACCCGAGGCTTTAGTTCTCGAGATTCGGCAGTTGATTTATGGAAATGAATGTTGGTAGCTGCTAATTCATTAATTTTGTGAATCGTTCAAAGCTAGCCTGTTGCTTTCTTGGTTAATGCTTGGTATAGTATTCAATGTCTCCCAACGCATACCCACCACATCCTAAATGCAAGATCTCACACATCTCACACATCTTGGTTAATGCTTGGTATAGTATTCAAGAGTACTTTTTTACTTTTTTTTGCCTGTTTCACACTTTTGTCCTCCATACCGTATTAAGCTACTTCCTCCGTCCCACTATATAAGATTTTTTTAACCGAATTGCGGATTCCTAAAAAATTAGTTAAAATTAGTTATAAACAATAAATGTGTAGAAACTATACCATTTTTTTCAAATGTGCCCTTATTTATGAATGAGTAAGAGAGAAGGTAATTATGATAAGAAGATGAAAGAAAATATGTGGGAAAATTAATGTATGGGTAAAATGGGAAAAAACGCATTTATTACTCAAACAAAGTCAAATAGGACCTTATTTTATGGGACAAGGTCATTCAAAAAAATGGACCTTATATTATGGGACGGAGGGAGTATATTGTTTTAACAAAATTCAATGAAATTACTCCCTCCAGTTTTATAGGGCATATTTAGGAAGGTGAGTTTGGTACTAAATATAAGTCTTTCTAATTTTTCTCATCTTTCCCCCAAAGTATCCCTATTATAACTGCTCATTAATAAACAAACAAAAAAGGGGAGGGTGGGAATAATTGTAGCTAGTTAAGGTGTTATGGTAATATCATATGATTTTAATTAACTTAACTAACAACCTTAATCAAATCAAATTAGGTAATTAGTTCTTATATTTAGGACCGAAGGGAGTAACAGATAGGCTATAACTAAAGTTTATAGATGGATATGTCACATATATCAGTTCAAAGTTTCCAACCACTACCCGCAGCCACCATTATGGCATAATCTCATAAGGCTACCGTTATTTGAAACTTATAATAGAGGATGGAGTGAGTATTAATTAGCAGTAGAGAGCACCACTTTGTTCTCACCTAAATTCTTTTCCCTTCAATTCAACCCCACATACAAACAATTCCACAAGATATAAGTGGTTTCTCTCCTTCATAGAAATAAATACTACGGCGTTATCCCCCAGCCAATCAGAACCCAGATATATACTCCCTCCGTCTATAATATAATATTCATTTTTTTAATGATCTTGTCCTAAAATATAAAGTCTTATTTGACTTTGTTTGAATAATAAATGTGTTTTTCCTCATTTTACTCATGCATTAATTTCTCCCACACATTCTTTTTCATATTCTTTTCATAATTACCCTCTCTCTTATTCATTCATAAATAAGGGCACTTTTAGAATAAATGATATATTTTCTACACATTTATTGTTTTTTAATAACTTTAACTAAATTTTTAGGAAACCATAATTCGGTTAAAAAGATTTTATACTCCTACCTAATTAATGTTGCATTTTAATGAGGGCACTTTTAGAATATATGGTATATTACATTTAATGTTGTATATTGTGCTTATTTCTCTCAAATTCCAAAAGTAGTTATGCAAATGTATGCATAATTGCATACGTACTCATCTGCTGATCTGAGATCTGAATAATATAAATAAATGTTTAAGCCAGATCAAATACACTTGCATGACCGAGACATTAGGGACAACTTTCTCATCGGTACTTGTCCCATTGCATTTCAACACCACACAGACACAAGTTTTAATAAAATTGATTGGTAATGAAATTTATGGATTCAGAATCATTCCTTAGGCATTGATATTACTACATCCGCTGCCATTTACAATTCCTGTTTTGGTGGACTAATGGAATTACTCTACGTATAATTTTCATAACTAAATAAAGTTGACTTTGGGCCAGTTTAAATTTGAAAAACACATTTATGTAAGTCATGGTAAAACTTCTCTCATATACTCACTTTTTTTATATATAGAAGGCTCTACAACATATTGAAAGAAATTGAACTAAAATGCGCTATGCCTACTTAAAAAGCTAAAAGTAACTGATAAAACACATTGCTAAATTGAATTGGAAACTAAGGTTCAACAGTGAAACGGAATAGTTTTTAAAAATTGGACGACCTAAATAACTCACCTAGAAAATGCGGAAAGAACACGTATTATCTTCCCATAAAAAACCAACTCTTGTTCATAAACACCCCTTAATCCCTAAATGTGTTGATTAAATCACGTTCTTTAATGATTTCAATGTTATAACTTGGTATATGAGAAAAAAGTTACATTAAAGCTCTTAAATATGTTTGTTTTTAAGTTTTCTTGAACTTTCATATTTATTTCATATTGTTATACTACTTACATATACGGAACCAATTTCGGTGTTCGTCGGAAAGACGAGTAGAGGGCGCTCCTCTACTTTGGATCGTTCAGATTTGAATCTCAAAGGTCCAGATTTAATAATTTTAAATTTGTTATTTTAAAATGAATAATATGTTTGTTTGACAAAATGATAGATAAGAGATTATCTTCATTTTAGATTTTGTAACCATAAAAATAATTATTTTATTAAAATCACAAACTTAAAAAAATTAAATCTGGACTATCTAGATTGGAACAGTCCAGATGTAATAATTTTAAATTTGTTATTTTTAAATAAATAATATGTTTTTTTGACAAAATGATAGTTAAAAGATTTCATTTTAGATTTTGTAACCATAAAAATAATTGTTTTATTAAAATCACAAACTTAAAAAAATTAAATCTAGACTATCTGGATTGGAACGGTCCAGATTTAATAATTTTAAATTTGTTATTTTTAAATGAAAAATATGTTTTTTTTTTTGACAAAATGATAATTAAGATATTATCTTCATTTTAGATTTTGTAACCATAAAAATAATTGTTTTATTAAAATCACAAACTTAAAAAAATTTGATCTGGACTATCTACATTGGATCTGGACGGTCCATAATGGAGGAGCGTCCTCTACTCATCTTTCCGACGAGCACCGAAACTGATTCCTTACGTATACATATAATAATATTATTAATTAATTATTACGTCATCGGTTAAACCATCGATCTGACCGGCCCAACCGTGCGAATGATGACCCACTAACCTTCTCAGCTCACCTTCCAGTCCTCTTTTACAACATTGATGCCACTATAATTCCCATTAAAAGTCACTTATAATTAGTAAAGACGGTTTCTCGGTGCAAATTTGAAAATTGCCATCAATTTAAAATATATGTAATAATTTAATTGTCAATCACTAGCATGTGAGAAGTATTGTTGCATATAAAATACTCCCCCAATAATTTGTACTTGTTTTTGCCAAGCCCCCAATGATTTAGACAAGCAAATCAGTCCAACACAGTACAGACACACCCACTGACGCACATACAAGGGTAATACTCCCCCAATTAATAAACGCAATGCGGTTTCATATTGTTCTTCATTCATACAATCTTGAGAAATATTGAAGTGTTAATCGAAACAGGATGGTCAGCAACAAAAATAAGCAATGGGAGCAGGTAGAATCGCTGAATCAATTGGGACCACTTGAACTTCATTCACTTCGACTGCCCGACCAATAAATGATCTCAGATCTCAATTGAATATCCACTCCAGCTATATATGTACAGATACGTATTCCAACCCCCAAAAAATATTAAAAATCCATGAAATCATTTGTCTCACAGAGCATCAATAATTTGTAGGTGGGATGAGACCATGAAATTGTGAACAGTTTCCCCATATTTTTAAGCCCTGTGAAAAATCATTTCTCATAAAAGCCACATTGTTTTTAGATTTAGCCTTGTGAATCTTACCACTCTAGCACTCCTACCTAATTCTACAATTACACCAACATCATCTTTGACGGCATCAACCGTATTAAAACAGTACTAGCACAGTGCTCAACTGCTGCACACAATCACACATACACACACAAGAACATATATGACAAGGGGAACCAAAAGTTCAGCAATGAAAAGTTATCTTTACACACACCATACGACTAATTTTGAGCTATGAACAGCTCTTTCTGATTGCAGAAACGCCCCTTCTGCTAGCAATATAGATCTGCAATGATTTGGATTAACACCATCAAAATGTAAAAGCATTGTTGCACATTCCAAAAAGCCTGATAGGAGTTCTACTGGATTTTCATTCCAGCGTAATCATAATAACTACATCATTTTCCCCTGTGCCTCATGGACACACGGTTCAATATATATGATGGCTATCATCATCAGATACAATTAATATTGAAACACCAGTCGTCAGACGAAATGGATATTCAATTTAATGAACATCCTGATATACTATACTCAGTATTCCAGTACTAAAGCAGGGTATATTTCATGAGATGGTTACCCAGGGCTGCAATTAACCGTCAGTCAAATTCTTTCATCTGTCAAATAAAGAGTGGATTAATTTCAGGAATTTAAGCAGAAACAGAAAATAAGCAAAATCGAATGGAGTAAGAGAGTGAGTAAAAAGTAATAGATATGAGATTAGGGTTAGAAAAGGAGAGAGACCTGAGGAGGAGAAAAACCAAAGGATGAGAGCGGAGAGAAGGAGAAGAAAGGGGATGAAGTGGATGGCATTCTGGGCAGATCTGAGACGAGCGAGTTTCTTCTGAGCAAATTGGGAGCGAGGATCGTATGTGGGAAGGTCTTCGTCGGAGTCCTCAACGGTGGCTCTGAAGTTTGAATACGCCGATGATGATGATGATGATGATGACGGCGACGAGACTCTGCCGCCGCGCCCAAATCTGTTCATCATTTTCAGCGACGGCGATCCTAATTCCCAGCTATGCCTGGATTCTCAATATTCAATGCTTCTCCCTTCCAGTCCAACTTCGTTTTTTGTTTTTTGTTTTTTTTTTTAAAATAAGATAACTTCAACTTAGTTGGCTCCCCTCTCTATGTTTTTTTTTTATCTGTATCCGGAGCTCCTAACAATCGACTAATGTGATTTGTGGGAATGTAGGCTCATAATGGTAGAAATACTTACATACTTTACTTTTAGAGTACCATGTCATTTGTACTCCACCTAATAAAAACGTGACACTTAATCTAATCTTAGTACCAACTGTTATTGTAACACCTTAATTTTACTACTATCTATAGCATTTTAATTGAATTATAACCACTTTTCAGTGTCAGAAGCCCAAAAATACGAAAAATTTAAAAAGTTTTCTTTCTGGATATCATCAATCCACTTCATTTCTATTGGAATGAGCTTTTCTGATAAATTGAAATAATTTAAAACTTTTTCTAAAACACAGGGGTTCATAAAACAATTAAAAGTATAATAATCCTCTTAAGGTGTCTATCTCCTATTTATAGTGTTTGGGAAGTTTAAATTTCTTTATACATATATACATTTCCATTTTCTATACTTTCCACTAATAATTTAATGATTTAATGTCATATCATAAACGAATAACAATACTAAAACATTCAACTACCATAGCGCAACAGATGCTCATGCTTTTCACAATATTATCTTATTTCTTCTGTCTAATCTTCTTCCAACACTCCTATTTTAACTCAACCATCTTACTATCTCCCAACTTCTCTGAAACAGCAATTTAACGCAGTTTATGTTATTCACTGTAAATTTCATGTATGCATTGTCGTGTATACATTTTATAAACTTTTACAAATAATGATAGCATTTATCCTACTAATCTGTGTGCTATCTGCACCTACCAAACACTGATAACGATATCTTCGTTAACTAGTGGGGACTTTACCTACAGGATTTCTCGTTATAACATTTAAAGTCATAACGTAACTAGTATGGCAAAGGGGGAGCGACCCACTTAAGCCCTGGAGTAATCCAAACATGAAAGGAATAAAAGACATACCATTTAAGTGCAACAGGTATTACAAAATTACACATGCAATTTAGTGTAATGAGATAAACTGCTACCAGACTTTTTTAGACCTTAGTCCTATACCAGCTCCTTTTCCTTATGTTATTTCGATGAACTCCAATCACTATTCAGAACCTATATACATATATAAGCTTATTAAAATCCCATTTAAAAATTATTCTTCGCATCCCTCTCGAAGCCTAACTTACTTAACACTACCCAAAACTTGTCTTCTAGGCAAATTATGTTTTGCCCATATTTATTTAGAATTATAACCATCCAAAATACCTTAATAATTTACTTATATTAAACCTTCTTATTCTCAATGTTTGACCAATAGTTTTTATACAACTTTTCTGTAAAGACCCCAGTCATTCACACATTGGTGCGAACCCACTAGGGTTAGACCCCAAGAACCCACAACCAATCTGAGATACACTCACCCCAAGAAAGCTAAACAAAGGACTGGACTGATCCACTTGAATCCTTGAACACGGAAGGACAAGGACCCGAAGTGTTGGAAGACGCCACAAGGTTAATCAAGCCTTAATAAGTCTGTTAGTTCAATGAAGAACCCTAGAGAGAATCCACTCTCAAGATACAAAGTGCATAGAATCAACTTTTCATTTCACCAAATTCAAGTCTTGCCTCAAAATGAGACTTACAATGTATTTAAAGACTAAATTCAGAAATTTGACCTAATTTGCATTGAATGCATCCTAGGAAATTCAAAACATCAAATGTTAACCATGAAAATAGATAACTAAAAACCTAATTAAATAAACTAGGGAACTTAAAAGCCACATCTGCCACCTAACTATTAATTTTCGCACTAATACATTTTACTAAAAGTAATCAGAATTTAAAGCCCCAAATGTGATCAGTAGCCCCAATTTCAGCCCAAATTAAATTGATGACGAACTCAAAATATTTGTTCAGATTTGTTGCTCCAATTTCCATTTGAAGAGATAGCTTATGTTTTTTTGGATCGCATCACACATCTATATATATTTATTTTCTATTTATTACAAAATCTCAAGAATAAATCAATCAACAATGTAAATCAAGTCCAAGCAATTCAATTTATTAAAGAACATTACAAATCATCAATCATAATTTCTGACTTTCATTTAAAAATAACTCAAGAGGTCTAGTACTATTTACCATGAATCTTACTACTAAATTAGAGCCTCTAATTATCTTTCACACAATTATGACCACTTTTCCAATTCATATCATCTAACATAATAATAATCCAAAAGGTTAAAGAATCCTCAACTACAGTACACCGATATACTCTTCTCATATCCTAAAGACTATTGAGATCATCTACCATGAATCGTATCACCATAAATCATTAACCTTACATCATCTCTAATCTTACACTTAGATTCAAGGTAAATACATAATTCATCTCCTTATTGTTTATAAGAAACCTTTAAACCATATAAAGATAGCCTAACATGTAACCCATCTCATTCCTATCACTCCTTAGCCCATTCAAAATCTCAATTAAGAAAACTTAACTTCCCCTTTTCCAATATTAAATCCAAGAGTTTCCAAACTCAACTATTTCTTATTATTCCTTTTCAACAAACATCCTCTTAATAACCTTACTTAACTTACAAACTATATTCCTAATAAGCCATAGCTTATTGTTACACCAAGATCAACCTCATTATATAAAACAAAATGTCCACTTCAATCCATTTAAGAACTTCACAGCCACATATATACACATTAACATCTATGCTTTATATCCTATTATTTACTTAAAATCTTTAACATTATTACTAAACCTAAACACGAACCCTTCAACTCTAACAAAATCACCATAATCTAATCTTTATTTCAATCTCCTAATGCCTTAATCATCATATCTCAAACTAGACTCAAACATCAACACTTCCAATCCATTTCATTTCATCTTTTTAAGCAAATCATAGCACCAATAAAAACTTGGAAATTTAGTCTATATGCCATCACTGTATTATATTCAAAATAAATCCTAATAAAACATACTTCCAAAATAACCGGTGCTTTTCAACTTCTCATTGAACAACAATAATCCATCAGAACAAACGACAATCACATCAATCATCTTCTTCTTTGCTCTTCAAGAAATCTTAACCATCAAAAATATCCATCCAATCTTTAGAAACATAAACCAGTAAGGTACAAAATTAGGTCCAACTTCAAACTCAAACCTCCATTAACCAATTCTTACCTATTAAACAAACTTGGGGTGTGCATGCCTAATTTACACTTTCCCAGATAATTCAATACATCAACCATCTAAGTGGAAACCAACATTAATCCTATATGAATCACAATTCAAATACCAATGAAACAAGACATAACCCACAACTTCCCATACCAATTTAATAAGCCAGAATCAATTCAATCACCTAAAAATATTCTCTTTAATCTGTCTAAAATTTCTCTGCAACAACCGCCTATACATATACACCACAATCATTTCTTTTAGCATCAATTACCAAAATAGGATCTTAAATCAATTCAACTTCACAACACTTCCATCACCACAAAACATAAATGAACAAAATTCAAACCATACCCTTAATTATTTAACTATAATGATCAATAAAGGTTCTTAACAATTACCATAAGTTAAATCATGCTGTATAAGTTAACTTCCTTCCCTTGTTTCTAAAATCAATATCTTACAAATCTAATCCTCAAGCCATCTACACCCAATAATCCACCCCTAACCTTGATATTAACCTTTATATTTCATCTCTAGTACATATGATCTATCTCAACATCTTTCAAGCTTAAATCCTCATAACATGGACCATAAACAGAGCATAGATTTTCAAACTATAAGCCTCAAACAATTGGTAAGAATTAGATTTCTAAACTTTATAAATTTGATTTCTAACAACTGAAATTTGATTAATCCAAACCCAATTAAAGCCTAAAGCTATAAAGTAAACCTCAAACAGTTACTATATGCTTGGAGTTAAAATAACAAACTCAAGTCAAACAATAATTGTTTTTACAACACCCCAACATATTTCAGCTTTCCTTAATCAGATTTAAACCTCCATTTATACAATTCCTAGCTAAACTTCCTTTTAATTCATTTACAGCATTTACCTAGAAGAGTCAAACTGAACAGCAACAAAGAAAACAGAACAATTCATAGGATTAATTTTGAAATCCCAATTGCAAAGCCAAAACAAATCACTCAATGACCAAAATAGATCCTACTACATTCCCAATCAATACTTATACCTCCTCTTGATCCTGTACAGCCACAGATTGAAGGTTCAAGAACCATGAACATTTAAATAAACTCAAAAATTTGTGCTAAACATCAATCAACCATAAATCATCAAACATCAACTTAATTCTTCCTTCCCCTATTATTAAAGTTGTTTGCCAGAACAACAACAACAAAGAAAGATTGAACATTTAACAACAAAATCACAAGAACCCATTCCTTAATGAATCAGAAATCAGCGGCACAGAGGGTAGCGAAATTCGAATAATCAAGCAAAAAGAACAAGAACTCGACAGAACAAGGCAGAGGCAGAGGAAAATTATTCAAAAATTCCCTCCTAATATCCAACATACAAGATGTTATATGTGCCTAAATTTACTCCTAAGGAAAACTAATTAAGCATTCAAACTATGGTTGCCCAGAAATCATCAGAAATTCCGTCGGTGAACAATGAAGAGATTTGGGAATTTTTGAGCAACTCGACCAAACTTGAATCCTCTCTCAATATCAATACTTAAATCGTCAAGAATAAAGCCTAAGCATCATTTTCAGAAATTCATAAGCTTAAAAATCCCTTAGAAATTCGAATCATCCTCCCCCAAAACTCGCTCATAATCGGACCAAAGAGGAAAGGAAAACGAAGAAGAAAGGCTTACCCAAGGCTGACCCACACTTCACGTGCGTTTCCACCCCTTCATGCCACCGTTCGCCGTCGATTTTGGCTGGAGCCACCGCTGGAATGACGAAGAAACAGAGGACGAGAGGTAGAGGAACAGAGGGAGGTCGGGACAGAGAGAGAAGAGTGATAGTGAATAGGAACACGTGGGAGTATATATGAAGGGAGGAACGAAAGAAATTTTAAATAGGTATTTTACCATTTTGCCATTCCTTTTACAACTGAAGATATTTTAAACTAGGGACAGATATTGTCATTCTCAGTTTTCTTTTGCCATATTACCCTTCTTTAAAATTTTTATTTATCATTTCCCTTTCAATTTAATTTGAATTTACTCCAAAATAATTTCTCTAGATATGCTTGAATTTCCAAATTTATTTATAAGGCTTTTTAAATATCAAATAATACCCTAAGATTCCAAATATTTCCTTATTTTCTCTTTTCTAAAATTTGGGGTGTTACAATCATCCTTTATTTTTGCTAGAAAAAAAGATGCTAAAATAAAGGATGACAGTTAGTATTAAAATTAGATTAGGTGTCACATTTTTACTAGTTGGAGTACAAATAACGTGATACTTTAAGAGTATGTAAGTATTTCTCCACAATGGGGGAACCTCACTACCTCTAAGTAATTATCATGACTGCATACCTAGGGTTAGAATTCAAGACCACTGGTTAAGTTGAAACGACCCGGTGGTTAGTTAGGTGTGTTAGGCTTTAGCTAAGTAGGTCTGATCCAGTAAAAAATGTAAACTTGAACCTGAGTTTGAGCCATCATGAAAGCTTTTTTTAGGCCTGAATCTAAACATTCAAAAGGTTTGAAGCCTTTTTAAAAACATATTTATGAGGTATGCCTCTTAGTAGGCTTTAAAGTCTATGACTTTAATTTCATGTATGTCTCAAGAAGTTTTACGGCTAACTATATTTTTTTCCTTCTTTTTTACACACCATGATAAACAATTCATATTGAGATTATAATATTTCACTTAGGAACAACAAAAAATAAACTTGTAAGTTGTAACAATTATTTTGCTTCTGCAAATCATAAAAAATAGAGCGAAATAAGTAAGGAAGCAATTAAATGATTGAAGGAAAGAGATAAAGAGATAGAGAGGAGGAGAATAACTAATGAATGAAATGGTAAAACTTTTAGGTTAAAGGGTATTTTTGCCTCAGAAATTTTCTCAAAGGAGCTATAGATTTTTGGAAGTCTTCAAAGGGGGCAATGTTTGCCTCAGAAGTTTAAGAAACGGGGCAATATTATCCCTCCATTAACATACCTAATGGGTCAACAATTTGTTGACCAAGCTGAGGTAGCGCTTCTATAGGGCATCCACTTCATCCTATTTGGGTTAAAGTGAAAATTTGCCTTGAAATTTTTTTCTTAGAAACCATTTTGCCCTGAAAGTTTTTTGGGTTCAATATTGCCCCGGAAGTTTCAAAACATAGCAATTTTTCCCTTTAGACGGTCAACGCAGTTGTAGTGCACCGTTTGCCGCAACATAATCAAACTCATATCATATATAAGTTGCAGATCTGAAAGATGAGTGAGGAAACCTAAGAGACATCATGATGAGCACCTTTTGCATTAAGGAAAGAGCATAAATAAGTTGCAAATCGAAGTCATCGTCCTTCACAATGGTGACGAAACTTGAACCGAAGCAGTCCTCCATGGTGGTGATGGATCGAAGTACAGCTTCGAGTCCTTTTTGGTGTTGGAGGTTCAAAGCTGAGGGCTGATAGAGGTCCCCATTTTAACATACCAAATATTTTCACTACTACAGAAATATTCTATAGCAGCGCTTTTTTTGACCCTATAGCAGCGCTTTTAAGCGCTGCTATAGCCAGTGCCGCAATAGGTCATATGACCTATTGCAGCGCTTATTTTGTGTTATAAGCGCCGCTATAGGTAACCTATAGCGGCGCTTATAATCTCAAAAGCGCAGCTTTAGGTCATACTTAAATGAATTATTTTTTTTTAAAAAATAAAAAATAATGCCTATAGCAGCACTCATTACGTAATAAGCGCTGCTATAGGTACCCTCTATAGCAGCGCTTGTTACGTAATGAGCGCTGCTATAGGCATTATTTTTTTAAAAAAATTATTCATTTATTTTTGTTTTACACCCTCCTGTATCAGTGCAAAATTCCTAATGAATACTTCATAAATTCAAACCTCGGAAAACATCAACCAATGCATATTAACAATCAATATGATGGAATAAGAAGAATCAGACAATGATACATTCATATCAATATGATGGAATGAACATAAACTAAGAAGAGCAACAACCAAAATATCTCTTCTAATTAAACTATTAACTTGCCATATCCAGAAACTAAAGAGCAAGAAAGCATCAGAATTGTAACCATAGCTACCAAAAATAACGAGCTTCAAATAAAATAATAATTAACACATGAATAAGAAGCAAAGTCAAGAGTAGTGAAGAAGAAGAAAAAACAGAGCACAAAATCTTATCCGTGACTAAAGATAAAAAAAATTTCGAAGGGGAAGAAGAAAAGATAAAAAGGTAATATGAGAGAGGACCCTTACCCTTAAGAAACCACCATCAGCATGTAGATCTGGACTTGATCCATACAGATCTGAGA
Organism: Mimosa bimucronata; assembly: GCA_037074515.1. Classification (NCBI taxonomy): domain Eukaryota; kingdom Viridiplantae; phylum Streptophyta; class Magnoliopsida; order Fabales; family Fabaceae; genus Mimosa; species Mimosa bimucronata. The sequence continues at coordinate 31,848,061 of CM073447.1, read as the reverse complement.
GACCTCGATGATGATGATCGGAGAGAAGGAAGAGATGAAGAAGTAAGGAGGAGATGAAGAAGTAAGGAAGAGATGAATAAGCAAGGAGGTGATGAATAAGAGTGATTAATTAAATGGGTGGTGATGTAGAAGAGTAAAAGTACGGTGCTGGGTATAGGGAAATATGGGGAAATGAGAGGGAAAAGGAAAATTTTAGATTTTTGGAGGGAAATTTCCCGCGCACCTATCCCAGCGCTTTTTAAGTAAAAAGCGCTGGGATAGGGTCATAAAAATTAAAAAAGAAGGAATTTATAAAAAATTAAATAAAAAAGATAAGGTTAAATATTCAGATAATTAATTAAATATAAAGCTAATCACCTATCCCAGCGCTTTTTACCTATAAAGCGCTGGGATAGGCCATGAAAAATAAAAAAAATAAAAAAACATATTCTAAAATAATCTGATAAGTAAAAAGAGAACAAATAAAAATTTAAATTAAAAAATTGTTTAATGAGGCCTATCCCAGCGCTTTATACGTAAAAAGCGCTGGGATAGGGCTTGAAAAATTAAAAAAAATATTCTAAAAAAATCTGATAAGTAAAAAGAGAACAAATAAAAATTTAAATTAAATTTTTTTTTAATGAGGCCTATCCCAACGCTTTATATGTAAAAAGCGTTGGGATAGGCCATGAAAAATAAAAAAAAATGAAAAACATATTCTTAAATAATCTTATAAGTAAAAAGAGAACAAATAAAAATTAAAATTAAATTTTTTTTAATGAGGCCTAAATTGCTGGGATAGGCCATGAAAAATAAAAAAAATTGAAAAACATATTTTAAAATAATCTGATATGTAAAAAGAGAATAAATAAAAATTTAAATAAAAAAATTGTTTAATGAGGCCTATCCCAGCGCTTTATACGTAAAAAGCGCTGGGATAGGCCATGAAAAATTTAAAAAAATTGAAAAACATATTCTAAAATAATTTGATATGTAAAAAGAGAACAAATAAAAATTAAAATTAAAAAATTGTTTAATGAGGCCTATCCCAGCGCTTTTTACATAAAAAGCGCTGGTATAGGTCATTAAAAATTAAAAAAAAACTGGGGGAATTTTATTAATTATTAAATAAAATATATAAGTTTACATATTCAGGAAATAAAATATAAATCATAAATGACCTATCCCAGCGCTTTTTACGTAAAAAGAGCTGGTATAGGTCATTAAAAATTAAAAAAAAACTGGGGGAATTTTATTAATTATTAAATAATAAAGACACGTATAATATATTCTGGGGGTTAAATATGGTTCAGATAAGGTTCAGAAAATTAAGTTCAAAGGAAATCACCTGTATAAAGACAAACCTAGGAGGTTATTTAGAAATTATTAAATAAAAGACATTATTTTAAATTAATATTCAGGGAATTAGCTATAATTCACAATGACCTATCACAGCGCTTATAAATATTTATAAAGCGCTGGGATAGGTCTTATATACTTATCCCAGCGCTTACTTTTATTGTGCGCTGCTATTGGTGTGCTGCAATAGGGCATTTCTGTAGTAGTGTTTACTAAGGTTTAGTGATAATTTAAGAGTTAATTTTGTGATTAAATTAGGAGTTAGAAAGTCTTATTAATAAAATTATGGAAAATGGAAGTATTTTTGAGATTTTTAATAGCCTAGTTTCTCCCTTAATTTGGAAAATTTAGATTTAGAGAAATTATTTCTGGACTCAAAAGAGATCCAAGTGGGAGAAAAATATTAATGGATATTTAAAATAAATTTTTGAAATTGAAAAGGGGATTTTATATTAAAAAAAATATCTTATTTTAGATATAAGGGCCTATTAGTAATTTCCCTCTCTTATTTATTTTATTTTATTTATTCCTTTCATTTCTCTATTTTCCTCCCATTTTTCTTTCTTTCTTCTCTCTCATCCCGAGCGCAGTCATCACCATCACTCCTTTCTTCCTCATTTAGCGGCCAGCGAGAGAGGGAGAGAGAGAGGAACGGTGGGAGACCGCTATTGCTGTCCCCGGCGAGGACAGCCACCGTCGACCACCTTTCTTCCTACTTGGCCTCTCGTTGAGGCTGATCACACAGAGAGAGAGAGAGAGAGATCGAAGGGATTTGGGGCTGTTTGGGGGTGATGATTTTGACGAGATTTTCGGCATTAGCTCCAGCGGTCTTAAGGGCATAGGAGAGCTATTTGTTTTTAGGTAATTTCCCTTCATTCCTTTCCCTCTTTGCATTTGATTTTGTAAAGTGTTCTTGTTTATAATTTGGGGCTTTTTGTGTAATCTAAATCCCATGCCTCTAGTGTTGAAATTTGTTGTTTTAAAACCATTTTGGGATGATTTTAAACTAGTCTATGGGTTAGGAATGCTTGATTTTGGGTTAGAATGAAGTTTGGACAAATTAGAGCGTTGATAAATTAAGGTTTGATAGTAATTTCGAAAATACAACAACATTTTTAGGAATGGATGGTGCTAACTTGTTTATTTAAGTTATATGATGACGTTATTTTGTTTAAATTGGTTGGATGTAATCCTAAGTGAGATTTTGCTTGCTTAAAGTGGGATTAAGATAGGTTTCAATCAAGGAATCTTTTGAATTCGGGCTTTTGAGCTTGAATTATGATTTTTAGAGGGTTATTGGAGTTCAAAGATAATGTTGGTTGGGTTTGTTGAGTTTGATTTAGAGTTTGGTTGAGAATTGGGATGTTTGGGTGTTTTAGAGAAGTAGAATGTTGCAATTGGGAATATTGAACATGAAATATGATTTAGATGAATTAAATGAGGATATTGGGCTATGTTTGAGTAGGGTTGTTGAAGAATTTTGTTGAGGACGATTATGGAAGAACTCGATTAATTATAGGAAGTTGTAAGGCAAGAAAGAAAAGGAATTCGTGCTTCTTGAGTGGATTTTTGATTCAGCTTAGTATTTCTCTTACTTTCTAAGTATTTTGGCTTGGTTACTTTCTCATTCTATTTTTCCCAATAATTTTTAGCTAGCAAATCATTCCACATTTTTCTTCTTTAATTGATTGGTGAAGTCTTGTGTAATGACGCTGCACTAATTGCTTTCAATTTTATGGTCATTATTCATTAATGCGTACTGTTGGTGTGAGGGTTGGATTTGCTGCTTTGTAAAATGAAATTCCATATTTTTGTAGATATTGTTTTGTTTTGAAATTTTGTCCTGTGTTGACTGAATATGATGGCCAAAATGGAAGTTTGAATTGGGTCATTTGTATGTTGTTAGTGGAGGGCAATAATATGGAAAAAAGGGCAAGGTTCAAATGGTTAGTGGTTTTATATGGGGAATTATAGTGATTTTCAATTATGTTAATGCTATGGGAGTTACCATGAAATCTGTGCCTTAACATGGTTTATCAGAGTTGATTCTCTGAGGAGGGGTGAATAACATTTGATGTTATCTATATATATATCTATGGCATGCTAAAAGTCTGATTTTTAGGCAGTAATGAGATTATCTGTTCTTGATTGATTGAGGTTACAATTTTAATTTGAGAGCATGCTTGACTGGGAGTACGAGCTGAAATTTAATATGAATAAGACTCTGAGGCATTAAAAGATTTTTTTGGTTACACTTGTTAGGCTTGAACATGTTGAGGATTAGTGGATTAAGAATGAGCTTATCATTGGAAGATTAGCATTAGTCTATTTGTTTAAGGAAGTGAGGCTAAATATTTAAATGATGAATGTATTATGAGCCTTGGATTATGACTATCCTGTGGTAATTGTTTTTGGGTTAAATTGAAAATGCAAAGAAAAATCGAAAAGTGTCATCATTACATAAAGAGTAAATATAGTGAATTTGGAGTTTAAGATATGGGTTAAATTAACTTAATCTAGTCTTATAATTATAATTTATTGCCTAGAGCACCATTCGTGGCCCTGAAGGGGTTAAGTCTCTTAATTGTGAAACTTGACACTTGATTGGTTACTAATCATGTGTAGGTGTGATATTATTATATGTGGATACTGGTGCGTCGAGCGGAGCTCGAGGGCTACAAATCTGGTATATTCTTTTGTGTTTGGCGATTCCAGGTAACCACTTTCACCTTACTACCTGGTTGTGTGTGATATTAGATTGTTAGTTGGGGATTTTCCAAATCCCTTCTATATATGTATATATGCTTATCATGAAAAAAATAGATTTCAAATGTTACTTTCATATTAAAACAATCTATGGGGTACTTTTGATATCACAGCTATTTTAGTATAATGATATCAAAGAGATTTGTTATAATGTATGTATTATTCTGGTTGGCTATGTTGGCGAACTTAAAATATAGATATATCTGTGTTTTGCATCACAAATTTGAAAATGGTATACATATAATTTTGAAAATCCTTTTGCATGAGTTTTAGAAAAATTGGAATGGTCATGTGCCTAATTTTGGTGAAATTGATACTGTTACTTATGATGCATATGTATGTGATTGTGAAGTTAACATCGATGTCTTGGATACTCTTGCCATCACTTGATAAGGTATCCTGTTGGCCCACATGGACTAATCATATTATCGGTGTACAGGGTATGGGTAGCCCCCATTGAGTACTACCTTTTGGTGTGCTGGGTATGGGTAGCCCATCGAGCATCACCCCTGTTGTGGTGCTGGGTAGGGGTTGAAATCCTCACTGAGTTCTACTTCTCCATGGTTCTGGGTATGGGGTTAAGATCTCATCGAGTTCTACTCTGGTCCACCTAGTAGTAGGGGACAACCTAACGATTCGCAGGGTGAATGTTAGTGATGTTGTGAATAATGTGTTTTTGAACTATTTAGTGAAAACTGTGATACGTGAAATGTTGAACTAATTTTCTTGGCACCCTTTTAGACACTTTGCTAACCCACTCTTCTCATGTATTGAGTTGAGTTATGGTTACTGAGACATGTTTGTCTCACCCCGTGGTTATTTATGTTTTTGCAGGTGATCATGCACAGACGATAATGCAAAGGAAGGGGTCGACTGGTTCATCTGGAGCTGTGAGTCGGATGGGTTTATTTTGGATGTGTATATTGCCACAATTGTTCTAGGCTGCATCTCGTTTCCGCACTTCTAAATTTTAAATCATTATGAATTTGAATAATTGTATTGACATATATGTGTCGCTTTAAATGCTTGCTGTATTCCTATTGAGTGTTTGTTATCTATGACTTTTAGCTTTCAATGGTTGTCTGATAGATTATCAAGTGATTTGCATGCATGTGAATGATGAAGGAAGTTGAATTATGTTTAGTTGATATGATATGTTGTGGTATGGGCTATGATTGTCATTCCGGGATTTTAGACCCGAGGCCCGATTGGTATTAATTACTGATTGAACAGGTTTCATTAAATAACCATGTTATACCAATTCTTTCTAACATGATTATGTGGTATGTATTGGTTAATAAAATGCTTACAGGTATGTGTGTAGCTTTTAAAAACCATGTTAGGTTATTCTTATCTAACATGGTTATCTGTTTGTAAATCAGGTGCATTTTTAGTAACCATGTTAGGGAAATCTTTTTCTAACATGGTTAGGCATTTTATTATCCATGATAGTGAATAAATTGTTTAAGGTTTATTCCTCCTATCATAGATAACACCTTGAATGATTAGGTAAATATTTTTCTAACTATGATAGGGTTTTCTTGAATTATATGCCAAATCATTTTCCTATCATAGTTAGTATTGCTAATTGTGATCGAAGTTGATAAATAGGGGATTATTTAGTTATTAATAAGTAGGATTTTACACCCATCTTCCATGGTGGCGATCTGAATCTTCTATTATTGTGATGAAGGTTGATGGTTGAGGCTGAGGGAAGAGGCTAGATGGTGGAGAAGTTTGAGAAAGAGGAAGGAATGTTAGGGAGAGGTGGGTGAAAGGAGAGTTTTCTTTTCTTTTTTAATTTTTAAGGGTTAAGGTGCAAATTTGCCCTAGAGGCTTGACATTGACAGTTAATATTGTAACGGAAAAGGGCAAAATTGTTAATTTTAAAAATTTTGGGACAATTGTGAACCCCAAAAAACTTACAGGATAAATTAGCTCATGAACGAAAACTTCCATGACGAATTTGCACCTTAACCCAAGAAGGATGAGGCGGATGCCATATAGGTGCGTCACCTTGGCATAGTTTGACCAATAAAACGTAAACAGTTAGGCAGGTTAACAAAGGGGTAACATTGCCCGTTTTTTAAACTTCCATAATAACACTACTCTTATGAAGACTTCTAAATATCCATAGCTTTTCTGAGAAAACCTTCGAAGCAAAAATACAATTTAACCCTAAACTTTATGCATAAATGATGAGACATGAAATTTAGAATTAAAATTAAGTTGGTAATGCAATAAATAATATATATAGCTTACTTATTATATATTTTATATAATACTATAAATTAAAAAATAAATAAATAGGTCAAACGTGTAAATCGATAAGGCAGGGAAAAAAAAGCCCTAATCTTGCCTAATTGAATGTGCCGTGGCTGTGATGAAAGGTGAAGCCACCTTTTCTGATTATTGACCATCCAAGAGGGTCTGCCACCGCGTATGGATTACGATGCTCCACGATGTTAGTGCTTTTTTTCTTCTTCCAACCTACCTGGTTTTCTTATACACCATGTTTTAATTATAAAATTAAGTTGATTTTTTTTAAAAAAATTAATGATTTAAAATGAATCACTATAATAATTTTTCGTCATCTTTATAATCTAATTACATCTAACCTATATTACAATATAGGGGTCTAATTTACTTCTCTAATCTTTAAAAAAAAGTTAACTTGATCTTATAATTAATATTGGAGAGAGTATGTCATTATTACGATGAATACCTAAATTCTATAAATAAATATATACTCCTCCGAGTACTATTTATCACTAAAAAGATAATAGCATGGTTGTTGATAATAGATTTACTTAAATAATGCGCACAGATTAATTAACAAAATTAATTAATTAATTATATTGTACTAAAATTTAAATTTAATTTCTTAAATAGCTTTTAGATTAGGAATTGAAGGAGTATAAATTATGTTATTTTCCGTTATAGAAAAATAAATTATGTTATTTTGATATAAATCTAAATAACTAAGTTGTTAATAATGATGTTATACCGTTATTCACAATGCTTCGGTGCTGTCCATTAGTGGAAGCAGCCTGGAAAAACAGATGCTCTTATTTTTATCCCCCGGAATTGCAATGAGGCTTAACGCCTAAGTAAGTGATTCTGATCCCACTGTTGTCTCAAACTGGAACTGCTTCTCTCCACTGTCAGGTCCAGTCCGCTGCCGTCCTGTGCTCAATCTGGATCATTGGATTTTGATCCAATGGTCCAGATTTAATATTTTATAAAAATAATGTATTTTTAAAAATAATTTTAAATCTCATAAATAAATTAAATCTGTCATTATTTGGTCTCAACAGTTCACAAATGTGATAAAAATGAAAAATAAAAATCTAAATTTATAATAATATCCCACAGTTCTTTAATGTTCAGAACAAATTTTGACAGATTAAATTTATTATGTGACTTTAAATTATTTTTATAATTATATTATTTTTTAATCTGTCATTATTTGGTCTCAACAGTTCACAACTGTGATAAAAAATAAAAAATAAAAATCTAAATTTATAATAATGGCCCACAGTTCTTTATTGTTTAGAACAAATTTTGACATATTAAATTTATTATGTGACTTTAAATTATTTTTATAAATATATTATTTTTTATAAAATATTAAATTTGGACCATTGGATCAAAATCCAATGATCTAGATTGGGCAGCGGATGGCAGTAGCCGGCATCTGACAGTGGAGAGAAGCCAGGTCCTCTCAAGCTCTACACCTTTAATTTGAAAAAAAAAATATATATATATATATATATATATATGCAATGACCTTGCTTTTGAATTTGACTTTTCCATGTGTACATGTGTCGTGTGTGAGAGAGACTTAGTCCCCCACCTCATCCTCCAACTTTGAATGAAATCACGATAAATAGTTTGGTTTTGTTTGTGTTAATAAATATTGGTAATATAATCATTATCGTCAGTATAATCTTTACAAGCTAATTAGTATATTAGGAGTATAATTATGGTATAAGTAGTTTATAATTCATTTTTCAATATGATCACAAAACAATGGGTTGAACCTAATCCACAACATAACGAACTAAGCTTCAAATTCTGGTTGAAAGAAAGCCCACATTTAGCACTGGTTATTTACCAATATTCAAATACGATTGCTTCCAACTAGAGAATACATGTATTTAGGAAAAATAAATATCCACTGTAAATCTGTTTTTAACAACTACAATGATTAAATCATATGCATTAAGTCCTAACGGATGTATATACATTTGTAATTAAAATTAACGGAAGTATACACATTTGTCGACAAAACATCACAGATCAGTGGCATTATGTATGACTCAAGCCTTCATAATTTTGGTCGGTTTTAATCCGTCTTTTCCTTTTGCCCCCTGCCAGACTTGCTCCACCTGGTTTATCTTATAAAATTAAACTTCAAATTCTATTTATAGATTAGGTTCATGCTATTACCAACTTAATTAATTTTGCTGTCTCCTATTTTCTTTCCTGGCCTTTAACGACAGAAGAGTTTTCATCGGTAAATATCGTGTTATTGTTTTTACCTTTTAAAGAGTTCTGGGCTTAAACTAATACATACAGTTAAACACACATCACAATTAAGTTTGGTGGACGAAGATGGCGACTTAAAAAAGAGTGATTATTATGCATTTTTATATGCGTTAATAACTAAATTGTAGTGGGAAATGCATCAGAGTGCAAATCGAGCAACTAAATAAAATAATAACGATGGCAAAAAAAAAAAAAAAAACTAGATAATAATAATGACCAATTCGAAAGTCTTTTTTGTTGTTGTTGAGAAAATGACAATTATCATTAATTATATTAGAAAAGTACAATATAAAATGAAATTACAATAAATAATAATCATCAGAAGACAATTGCATAGGAGGGTTGTAGCGTAGACGATCCTTCGAGGCTTGATTCAGGTGACCTAGGTAAAAGGTCTGAAAGTGCAATAACAACCTATGAATGTCCTGAACATATTGTGTGCCTGCAGTATTCTTCAGGAAAGCCATGTGTGTGGCTGATAATAAGGAGAGCATATGATTATCGTCATGCAAATCACTAGAAATAATCCAAGTTAGAGTGGCTCTCAAGCATTTTGCTAAGAAAAAGGTGGATGTATTATCTTTCTTCTTCCATTTGAAGCATTGGACTTCCTGTTTTCTAGAAATATGTGAACTTCACAGAAAAAACCCACAGTTATTTTCCTCCTTTTGATCGTTACTATCTAGTGATCATGTAAAAGTACATTGGTGGCTGTATCTGTCATAGCAGAAAGCTGTGTGGAAGAGGATAAGGAATGATCACAACTGGTCCAACAATCAAAAGCAGCATGCATTAAATGCTATGTTGTGTAGAGGTGGGAATTCGGGCGGGCCGGCTTAAACGGGTCAAGCCCGTTTAAGCCCGCGAACAAAAAAACCCCCTATTTGTGAAACCCGGCCCTTGAGTCGTCGGGCCTCGGGCCGGCCCGCGGGTTTCATCTTTTTTAAATATTTTTTTTTTCTTAATTTTGAATATGTATTGCTAACGAAAATAATGGACCTATAATAAAAAATATAAATATATATGATCCAAATTATATTTAAATACAAACTTATCAAGCATTAGTGCATTGCTATATACCAACTCAACAACTCATAAATTATGTACTAAGTCTAGATCTATAAGTCACACTACAATTACATAGAATATTCTTAGTAATAAGGAATTAAAGTATAAAAGTGGGACATACGGGACTTGAATCTAACATAATAAGTATTTAAATTATTATCGTCTATTTGCATATATACAAAAATAGCATACCCATTTAACTTTTTGAACAAATAAAAAAAAATGTTTAAAAAAAGGGAGGGGGAATAAACGGGCTTAAACGGGCCGGCCCGTTTAAGCCCGGTCCCCTTTTTTTGGTCTAAAATCAAAGCCCGGCCCTCCTCGGGCTAGGGCCTAAACGGGCCGGCCCGACGGGCTTGGCCCGAATTCCCGGCTCTAATGTTGTGCAACTAGCCGATTAGCAACGGTAGAGTGGTGGCGCAAAGGAGAACGCGAGAAAGAAATCGAAAGCGTGAGGGTAGAAAAAAACCTGTAGGAGCTATCTCTCTTACTAGCAGATTGAATTGATCGAAAGTCGAATGAGAGCGCTAGAAATTTTTAATTGAATCCAATTCGACTGGAATTTGTGTTCTTACTAATTACAGACAAGTATCATATGTGTAATGTACAAATTTTTAATTTGATTGGATACACTAAAAAAAGCAGCTCGCAGATAACAATATTATTTTTATTGATTCATCGGCATCTGACGTTACTATTAACCAATTGATTAATCCGATTCATGGGAATGCAGACCAACAACAGGGGAACGTCGTTATTTCCAAGTTATTATCGCGGCTTCATACCAAGGGTTCGAACTCGATACCACCAGTTAAACTGTAACTATTAAAAAAATCCATAGATAACATAAGATTGAAATATTTTTTATCTTGCTAGCTATTTTTTTTTTTTACTATCAGTTAGATTAAAATTTGCACGTGAGAATTAAGGTAACTGTTTATTGTTAGTTGATTAGATAAAAAATGACTTGACCATCAAGAATTAGGGTGGACACGTGGCAAGCAGGCGGTCCTATTGACACGTCATCGCACACCTCCCGTTGATTCGTTGAGCTCCGACTTGTAAGGCTCATATTTAAATGGCAGGCAGCGTTCTCACGCGTTTCCTCGATTTCTTCTTCCATCGTCCCTTGATTTTGTTTCTTCTTCTCCGGCGACGATCTCTCATTCCCTCCTTTTTTTTCCCGCCGGCCGACGCTTCAATCTCCCTATTCCTTCCGTACTATCCTCCTTCCTTTCCTTCAACACCTCTCCACCATGAATCCTGAGTAGTATGTTCAATTTCCCTTACTTTTCCCCTTTCTGTTTATTTTGTGCACCGTGATTATGTGAATTACATCCAGCCTTTGTTTTTTTTTTTTCCTTCAATTTTTTTATTTTATTTGCCTCTTTTAGATCTATAATCATGTCATAGGAAGGGAATTGGAAAGTTTGTATGTCTATGAATTGGTTGTTTGGTTTATTTATTTATTTATTTTGCCTCAATCTTTTTCTGTAAGTTAAAGACGCGGATAATCAATTATGTTATGGACTTTTTGGCGGATCCTGTTCTGAAATTTCCTTTCTGTTTTAGATCTGTTTGTTTGCATGATAGATCCTCTACATGCTCTATTATTTTTGGGCTTCTCTGGAAATTTTTGGTTTCTTCTGATCTGATTGATGTGTAAATTGTACAATCATATAGATTGTCTGAGGTTATCGCGTCGCAGAAGGGTTGCTTGTCTTTCAAGATAGACCAAATGTTGAAATGGGCTACATCTATTTAGAAAAAAGAAGTGAATTTTTCCTATCAGCAAAACATGAAAGTTCTAACATCTTAATTATGATTGTAAATTTCAAAAAGCCATTATTGCCAGACGTCAAGAATGCTATCATAAATAGATATGTTGGAAAAACTTAATGCAGGGCTACCCGGACATTTTCCTTTTGATTCCTTGGCAAGGACTGATAATATCCTATTGTAATTAAAAACTATAGCAGGGTCATCCATCTGAACTGCCTTCGGATCTACACTCATGTTTTTCCTACTTTGCTCCAACATGCTTCTGGCCGACAGCAATGAAACTAATTTTAGTTAGTTTTCATAAGACAATTTTGGATTGATTTTATGTTTTATAATATAAGATGTTTTAGAGAAAACAATTACTCATTAATGACCTTGTTCTAAACATACCCTTCATTAGTTAAGTGTGACTTATTTAGGAGGTAATGTTAAATGAAGGGCATTTTTGAAGGTTTATATTTTTTTTTTTTAAAAATTTAAGATTTCTAAATATACTTAATGTGGTTTGTTTGTCTTCACAATTTCCACCAAAAATGTCTTGTAAATTGAAATGGACGAATTTTCTCTTTTGATTGATGCGCTGTATGGTTAGCAGCCTATGTGCTACCTGTAATTGGCTATGTCCTGTTACACACGTTCCAGCGTTGAGTTGATGTTTTACTACACATATAATTAGCACAGGAATTGGTTGGTTGATAAGATCCCATTCCCTATTGCCACCATAAGTCATATAAGAAGACATAAAAGAGTGGCAAAAGGGCAGAAAAGGTGAAACTACTGGTTTAGAAGGAAATACAAGGGTTAAGAACCAGACGAGACAGAAAGGTAGGACAGTAAATATAGTTAGTCATGATGAACAAGGTAAGGGAAGCAGTCAGAAAGTTGGGAGTGGGTGTACAAAGAGAGGACTTTGGAGGGGGGTACTTTAAGCCAGGCTAAGGCGTTGGAGTGGATAGATCCAATCCTCTTGAATGATTGGCAAACCTGTTTATGTTCTATGTTCTAAAGTTTTTGTTCTGTTGAGATAAGTGTCATTATGTGTGGTTTGTGTATTTACTTTTTGTTTTCCTTTGTGTTAGAATCTGAAAGTGTAATCTTTTTCCTTCCTTTACGGTGTCGTTTGTGATTGTAGCATAGTGGGTTTTGTGTAATGGACTTTGTAGCATTGTAGCGTATTTCATCTAAAGTAATGTATTTTAGCTTAAATTTGCATCGCTGTCTGTTCTTTATATAGCCGAAGATGATCTGATATGGAGGTATTTGTTGAGGAACCTATCAGTGGTCTATTCTTATTCTTATATCCTTAACTGGAGGCATACTTTATTTTTTATGCAGCGATTACTTGTTTAAGCTTTTGCTTATTGGAGATTCTGGTGTCGGCAAATCATGTCTCCTTTTGAGGTTTGCTGTAAGTTCTGAGCTTCTATCTCTTCTTTCTCTTTGTGATGTGCTACATGTTAAGCATTCTCTGTTTGAAGTTTTAGTGTGTTTGGGACAGCAGCATTTGCACCTAATTAAACAGGGTTTAGGGTGTGGATGTGCCAAATTAAACACGCTTTTAGTCTTCCAAAGGCCTGAACTCTGAAAACAGCATGAGTGACAAACATGGTTATTTTAAGCCCAACTGTTGTATTATTATGGGTATTGAAATCTGTTGCAGGTCATTTATAATGGTGGTTTGTGCCGTGTGTAACAATATTCTTTCTGTTCTGTACTTTTAATTGAAAATCAAATGAAGCCTGCTGATTTTTTTCTTTCATTGTAAACCAGGATGATTCATACCTGGACAGCTATATCAGTACAATTGGAGTTGACTTTGTAAGAATATATATTTCCTGTTTAAGGTCAAGTTCCAGTTATTGAAATACAGCTATGTGACTAATTATTTGCTATGCTCTCTTCTGCAGAAAATTCGAACGGTGGAACAAGATGGGAAGACTATCAAACTTCAAATAGTAAGTCTATGATAACTTATAAGTTAATTAGATGCTAAAATTTGCTTTGGTGGAAACTTTTTTTTTTTAGCATCAATCATTTTGCTGTCTTGGAATTGTCTGAATTTTATTTATAAAATTTAGTTTCAACCAAAACTTAATGTTTGAAAACTAGGCAATCAACCTCCAGTGGTGTTTCTCGTTTATTCAGTGCTCGTTCATTGCTACAAACTTACAAAAACTAGGATTAGTAGATCATGGTTTTTAATCATGTATACATGGCCATGCTGACAACGCCCATTTCTTTGGATATACAGTGGGACACTGCTGGTCAAGAACGCTTCCGCACCATCACTAGCAGCTACTATCGTGGTGCTCATGGCATTATCGTGAGTATTAAACTGGTTGTTCAACTGCAATTTTCTTACTGGATTGTGAGACTTTGGTCTGATCTTGTTGCTCTTTTTTTCCGCAGGTTGTTTATGATGTCACTGACCAAGAGAGCTTTAACAATGTCAAGCAGTGGTTGAATGAGATTGACCGTTATGCTAGTGAAAATGTTAACAAGCTTCTAGTCGGTAATAAGAGTGATCTTACAGCAAATAAAGTTGTATCGTACGAGACAGCAAAGGTAAATTGTACATTGATGGGTTTACATCATACAATGTCATAGCAACATCTGTTCTATCCTTCTTTAGTCTAAAGTTATAGCTTTATTTTTTTTCAGGCATTTGCAGATGAAATTGGGATCCCCTTCATGGAAACCAGTGCTAAAAATGCCAGCAATGTGGAGCAGGCTTTCATGGCCATGGCCGCAGAAATTAAGAACAGGTACTTTAATATCATAATGTAATGCCATTTAGTTTGTAAGGAGACTATTACCAACTTGTTAACTTGTTTCTTGTTTTGGTTAACGAGACAAAAAAAAAAAAAACTCATTTTTCTTTTAATTTTTTAATCGGTGGCTTTTGAGGTCATTTTTTTAGTAGCTACTGATGAATTGATCTTCTTTAATGTTGACCTTTTAAACCGTCCTTGTTTCTTTTCTACAGAATGGCTAGCCAACCAATGAACAATGCCAGGCCTCCAACAGTTCAGATTAGAGGACAACCAGTGAACCAGAAATCTGGTTGCTGCTCAACCTAGAGTACAAGTATTTGTGGTTTGGACGTTCATATGTGTCTACCTGGCATGTAAAACTAGTTTTTTGTTTCTTCACATAATGCTTAAGATTGTTAATCTTGATTTGCTTCTTGTCGTTACCATATTGTTGAAACCTCATTCTTTTCAATGTATTTCATTTCAAAGGAAAAACATTTGTACAAAATTAGGAATATTGGTGAATAGCAGTATTTGCCTCGCTCTTAGTCGCATTTACATTGGCCAATATAAACGGTACCCGCCATTACATGTGTACGCACACAATGTCTTGTCTCAATTCCATAGGCCGGGCAACGGCATGTTAAATTATGTGCTCACAAAAAAGAGATGTGCAGACTAGGCAATGTATACATTGTTTTCTGTTATCGGTTGGTCAATTGGGACTGACTCAGAGAATATGGATGGGTAAATTATGAAAAGATTGACAAATATATGAAATAAAAGTAAGGTTTATATGAAGGATTAACATCGACTCTCTAATTAGTTCATACGTCAAGAACTAGTACTAGAGGAGCATGTCTCTTTGGTCTAGTGCCTGCGGTATTGATGAAAATGGAAGTTATAGCTTATATTACCGCCAAGTGTTGTCTTTGAAATTTGAATGGACAAACGCGCCGTTTGGTTACATAAATCCTCATAAAAAAACTTGAACCATGAAGGATTCCATAATGGTTGTAAGTAAACATTCATCGATAGAACCTCATTATCATTTTTTTGGGAGTAGCCTGAGGAATGAGCATTCCTAAGTTTTCTTCTCAAATGTTGGTTCTTCCCAAAAGTTGGTACTCCCTCCTGTCCTAAATATAGGACCTATTTGGGGAAGTGGGCTTGGTCCTAAATATAAGATTTATTTCTAATATTTCTCAGCTTTTTCTCAAATTATCCCTATTGGTACTCTTTAATAATAAACAATCAAAAGAAGGGGGTGAAATAAGGGTATATAGTTATGATGTTTTGGTAATCTTATATGATTTTAACTATCTTAATTAACATCCTTAATATAATTAAATTAAATAAATAGGTCTTATATTTAACACCGGAGGAGAGTACTTAGTACTCACCTCTCCTCCTCCAGCTCCTCTTTAGACCAACGACAATGTTGCAGGATTTTATTTCAGTCCTGTATAATTAATCTCCTACCTTCTTGCTTCAACTTTAGATTGTCCCCATCTCTAATAAGGTGAACGTCTGCGTCGTAGGCGGAGCAGAGGTCAGCATCGTCGTCTTTAATTCCACGGTTTGTTGTTTCTTCGCCGTTTGCCTTTGCCCATTTACTTTTTTTTTTTTTGGTTAAAAAAAAAAAGATTTGGTGTTTGCTGCTGAGGGGAAGGGAGAAGATAAAGTTAATAATGAATATTGATGAGAAAATTTATTTAAGCTGATTTGAATATATACAAAGAAAGTTGTAGGAAAATGAGAAAAGGAGATCATTAGAAATTGAAATTTCCTGAAAAATAAATAATAGAAGACTTAATATGATACTTAATGAAGTTATTGAATGAAACATGTTAATTAATAGAAGACAATGACACCAAGCAGGACAAAACTTGTTGTAGAGGAGAGGGGTTGAGGTCGGATGAAGAAGTAGAAGGAGAAAGGATTGAAAAAAGGGAGGGGTTAGGGAAAAAATTACTTCCACCATTTTTAAATATAATATCCATTTGACTTTTTTTTTTAGAAATTAACGAAACTAAATAAGCCACTTAATCATAACGTATTTTATATATTATTAGATTATATGTTAGTTGAATTAAATAACCTAATTCAGAGAAAAAATTTAGACAAATTCAGAGAAAAAATTCAGACAAATCAATTTATAGGTAATTTATTTAACTTTTTCAGGATTATCCAAAAAATTTAACTAGATCCTATATTTTGAATCGGATGGAATATCCTATGCAAACTTCTTAGTATAATAACCAAAATCTGCCTTTCCTCTCCCTTACATTTCTAATTTTTTTTCGTTTCTTTCCATTGACTTTTCCTTTCTAACATCCAAATAGACCAAAAGTGTGGCCCATATTGAAGTAAGTGTCCCATTAAAACAAGGGACTTTAAGTGGGCTCAAATTAAATGAGAACTGGCAGAAGTAAGCAGCCATAAGTATGCAGATTTTATGACATTTGAGGCTCGTGAAGGTTACTCTGTGTAAGATTAGTCAAATATTTTATGCTTTCTAATTTTTTTCCTTTGCCATTGTAGGATTGGATGCTATATATAGAAATAGAATACAAAAGCTAAAGTGGGGGGTAGGGTAACAATGAGTTTATCTTGACAAAGAATTTAAGCCAAGGGCTTGCTTAATGTTTTGAAAGAATTCATGTTGTAAAGTTTTTAATGGAGAGAATTTCAAAGAAAGGGACATTATGTTTTTATCCACACAAGCAGCTAGCTAGTGAAGAAGTTAGCCTTGAGGGTAGAAGACGTGTTGGTAAAAAATCAGGTTGATGATAATGTGAGATATTGGAGAAAACCAGAGATTATATAGATATTTGAGAAGACTAAAATCTCAGATGAGATCAAGGTTTTAATAATATGAGGGACTTTTCTGATTTCATGAGAGCATTTGTAAAGATAAAATAGTAAAATACACACACAGCCTTTGGTGTGACAGAAGATATTGAAAGAGGGCTTAGGCGAGAGATTAGAAAATTTATTATATAAACATGACTTTAGAATACTTAATTATCATATTTGCCTTTAGAATGAATGAAGTGTCAAGATGCTTATGCCTGTCTATTATGTGAGATGTCAGGGCAAGTTGGAGTTTAAAAACTGAATCGCTCTCCCAGTGGTTTCCTTCCATATTATTTTAATTTCAATTACTATCTGCTTTAATAGTTCTGATCTACTTTAACATTAATTATTGCTCTTGCCGCGGAAGAATATAACTTTGAATATAAAATTTGAATGCCCTCCACACTACAAAAATGCAATAAGGTCCCATTTGTACTGATCTGGACAGCCAATACAGTAGTAGACAATCCATAACCAGAAGGTATGTTAATTGTGCATCACTCGATCTGGTAGAAATCTTACTTAATTAGGCCCAAGCTTTAATGAATACTGTTTGTATTGATTAATGATAACTCAATATGCATGTTTATTATCAATAGTACGTACACATGATGGGTACGTATAGCAGCATGATTTAATTAAGCTTAATTTAGGCACCAAATTAAGAGTGCGTCCTTTTTTATTAAGAGCACGTCAGCTACGAAAGTTGCAATAGTTAATTGATGGAATTCCCATCATGTAGCTCAGTTCTATTTTGATTATAAGGATGTTTTGATGACTTTGAATTCAGTTAAAAATAAGTTAAAGCTTCTGAAATTTTAAAACTATCCTCAATGAATCTCGTTGATTAGATGAGGTTGTATACAACAAAGCCAAAAGGATATTCAGCGGAGGAAAGAATTAATGTTTTCCATATATGTTATGTTAGAGGCTTATGGGGAAAGGTGCAAATGAAATAATGTACGGAACCAGTTTAGGTGCTCGTCAGAAAGATGAGTAGGGGGTGCTCCTCCATTTTGACAAATACTCGTAAGAGATAATGGGAGAGTGTGACAAATAAAAAATAATATAGATGAAAAAGGATGTATAGGGAAAACGATAAACAAATGGTAAAATTGGAAAAAATGCAATAAATGTCCCGACAAATTCAAAATGAAGTTTATATTTTGGGACAAACACATTCAGAAATTTAAAGTTTTTAATAAAAGACAGAGGGAGTATTAACTAGAAAGTTTTAATAACAAGTGAGCAATATGAACTTAATGTCATAATTTTATGTGCTAAACTTTATCATTGCATGTTGCTCACTTGTTATTAGACTTTTAGTGATTAATATTTCTTCATTAATAGAATCTCAAAGTGATTTTCCCTTGAACTAACTTGGCACTTGCGTAAAGAAATTACCTATACCTCTGACGATGACATATGAGAATGTTATGAAACTATTGGTATATATGTCTCGTGTGACAATTATGACTTATAAGAGCTGGAGTAGTGTACATAGGAGAAGGAGGGAGGGAGGGAAATAGGGTTACAAAGAAGGACGTGCAGGGTACAAGAATTGAATGGCACCAGCATAAAGACCTAGTCATTAGTCGGTACTTTAATTTATTCCATATTCAACAGAATGGCTCCTTTAATTTCAGGGTTTTACACTTGAAAAGTTCTAGCTACCTGGTTGAAATCAACCTTAGTTTCTGGGTGGCAGCTTCTCCTCCACTCAATGTCAATAAATCCTAACCTACCTTATCCATCTTATTTGACTGTTAAGTGTGAACCATATGCTGTTTGTTATAGTCTCTCCATTAAATTATACTCCCTCTTCTCCTTATTATACTCAAATATAAGGCACCAACCGCCGTATTAATTGTTTTTTCCTACTTTACCCTTGTCATTAATGAATGTTCAAAATTGAAGATGTGAAGTCATATCATTTAATGAAGGGTGAAGTTGGAAAAAGTGGCGTATTTAATCTAAATTTGATAACCCAACTACCATTCCTTAATTTGTGAGATTTGATAGATGGTACTTTATAATAAGGATAAGAGGGAGTATATATTTGTCATTGAGTTTATAACAACAACTCCCCTTAATAACTCCAACAATATTGTACGTATATCTACCTACACATAACTCTTGTCATCCGTAAGATCTGAACACTATCTAGGTTCGTTTGAATTTGTTGTATAATTATATTGTTGGAATCCATATACAATTAATGGAGAAGTACAGTGTTCATGTTTTGCACCAACAAAATCTTAATTAAAATATGAGAGACAAGGATGAGAGACCAAGGTTTGTGTATATATTATGTGCAGAAGTTTTCTGTTTGTTGGAATGAATGGATATTCACATTTAAGAAGGACTAGGACAACAAGTAGACATAGAGAAAGATGTCTGCCTCTCAATACTCACACTCATGGCTTTTGCCTTTTTAGTATACAACTGTTTTATATTGGACCCCTGATCCTTCAACAACCTCACCAGACTCCTCTTCGCATTACTCCTAAACGGACTATTCGACGCCATAAACCCATCCACCAAATGCAAATACGCCTCCAGATCATGACAACAAGCCATGTCAGCATCTGGTTTCAAATACGCGACATCTTTGTATCCACACGTAGCTCAGCCCCAACGTGTGTATATCCCAACGGCACATTCTTCTCCAACATGTCAAATACCCCTCCTACGTTTGAACTCCTAAGCTTCTCTTCCACCTCTTCACTCACAAACATCCCAGGAACTCTAGTGATCACGTCCTGTGAGTTCACTATCCTCAACACTTTCACGTTCTTCTCTGTTATTCTATCCCCAAACTTTTTGTTCCCCACCCTGGGCCCGCCGAAAGAGAACACGGCAACCGGTGCCACGTCACCGGCTATACTGCTGACGTCATCCGCCACCAGCAACGCCAGCGCGGCACCCAAACTATGCCCCGTCACCGTTATGCTAATCTCCTCACCTTTATACATTTCCATGAGCCTCTTTACTTCCTCCCTCACCGACTCCGCCAGGCTGGCCACGTGGGCCCCACCCGTCCTGTACAGGCTCTGAAAACCACACTCCACCTGGGCCTCCCCCTCATCCATGTCGGTTAAGTGGGCCCTCATGTTCTCGGCCCATTCCAGACACGTGGCGGTTCCCCTCAGGGATATCACGATGTCTCTCCTCCCCATCCTCGCGATCTCCCTCCGGTCGTCGCAGACCGCCACGAACCCGACCCAGCTGGACCGCTGGGTCATCCACCCGAGATCCGGCGCCACGTCATCGACCCAGCCCGGCAGGCCGACCGATGACGTGGCGTACAAACTCTTCGTCACGCGATACGACCGGTCCGGGAGGGCCACGTGGCGGTGCGGCGGTGGGTCATCCGGTGACGTGGCGGGATTTGAGTGGAAGGCGTGGTAGGCGGCCTGGACGAACTCGCCGTACCTAACAACTTCTCGCCGGAGATTCTCGTCGAGAGGATCTAACATCCCCTTCCAGTCGTCGCAACCGTGATATTGCCTCCACTTTCTGCCTAGAATGTTCCTGGGAGAACGTTCTTGAGTCATGGAGAGCAGCCTCTGTAATCGATTTAGGTGTCGCGGTGACATTTCCTCGGTGGCTTTCATTTCCGGCCACACTCTTGCTAAACTAAGTCCTTCGAGTATGGTTTTGGATTTCTTTTCGTTGTTTGATTTTGTCTTGATCTCATCACTAGGTGGTGTTGATGTTGCTGTTTGTGGTTGATTAATTTGGAGGAGCTTGTCGAGATTGGCGATGTGGTGACGAGTTGACTCAGTGGATGTTACCAGTTTCAGAGATTCGGCGCCGGCGGTGGATGTTGCGGTGGCCATGACGGCGGGGTTGAGGGGAGAGGAGTGCAATTTCTTGAAGCTGGTGGTTCTTGTTGCCTGAAACATTCGAAGGCCCTGCGATTGTACGGTCGAGCTCATCTGCATCGTCATCATCATGGTGGTGGTGGTAGTTATGATTCGATTTAATTTGCAGGTGGAGATTACTAAGAGCTGAATCAAATGCTGTGAGCAAGGCCAAGCCAAGGCCGCTTCTCTGATCTGAGTTCTACTTCTAACCGAATCACGAGGATGATGCCAAGACGCTATTTATATAGGCAGCACAGGACTCACACATATCACACCTCCTCGACCCTTCTCTCTGTTTGAATTTACCCATATGCCCCCGCACGATGCATATTTAATATTCTACTAATTAGAAATTACGAGTCATGACGCGGACTGTGTCCCTCATCAGTAAAACTAACAAGAGGACGACAAAAGATCACTCGGTTTTTGGAAGCTCAATTGACTGGATTACCCTTCAATGGTCAACATCTTTAATTTATTTTATATTATACTACTATTTGGAATTATGCGATTTGACTCCTATATGTGAAGGCGAGAAGCGTTTGTTTCATTTGCTTGTTTGCTCCCCATCTTAATAACTTTTTAGTACTTTTGTCAACCTATATTGTTGTGTTGTTATTTTCGGATTTGATTACTTATTTTTGGTTTCCCATTTTTTTTTAATGTTGCTGTTAATCACAAGGCAGTTTGTTCGTGTTTTTATATCGAGGAGAGAGATTGTTACCCTGGAAACATGGTGCTTATAATAATGTATATGTTGTTGGGGATATGTTTGGATAAATTATATGTGTACACACAGACTTGTGCGTATGGACAAATTAAAATTTCCAAAATCGCTTTCCAAGTCAGACAATGTTGCTGCTGCTTTCCAAACTACTTGGGATCAAAACACAACTGCTAAAGTTGTTGATCCCTTATTTTACTCACCATAGATTTAGATTTCGACGACGTTGAAAATTACAATAGGATCGGCCTCTCTTCTCTTGCACCATATATTGGATCGATTCATAACATATATGTTTAGTTATGAAAAGTCCGAATTTTTGGCTTAAGAACTTTGAACATTGAATTATGAATAACGTTGGAGCGGTTCAAGTCAAATTCCTTGAGCCTCAGGCTTATACCGTCATAACTCTCAACGATTTACACTTCAAAAGGTTACTTTGGTCATCCGCTGAGCTCAGGCATTACAATTACGCGAACTCATCATATTATTGCATGATCTTACGTATATATATTTACTTAAACTACAAGTTGTAATCCACTATTAAAATTGAAAATGTTCCTTTCATAAAGAACTCGAAAAAGTCGACGTCTTTGGCACACAAACAATCAAGCCTAGTCATATTCTGCTTGCAAAAGCGGCAATATGTATTGCCTATTTTATGGCAATTTATCATACATGATCGCGCAGCTTTAGTTCTCTCCCTTGAATTATATATACGTGCATGATTTTTTTTGGGAACTTAATATATATCAAGATTTTTCACATGACAAGTAGATTCGATGAGGATTCACACACGCAATTAATGAGTGTAAACATATATAAACGGGTTTATGTGTTGAGTGCGCGTACTGTATATTGTATAATAGGGGGCACGCCTAAGCCAAGAATATAATATTATTGCAGTGATGATTAGCACCATTTCTTTATTACTCATTCTTCTTCTGTTCCTAAATATAAGATATATTTAGGAAAGTGAGTTTGTTTCTAAATATAAAACTTATTTATATTTTTACTCAACTTTTTCTTAAATCATCCCTAATGATGCTTCTCAATAATTAACAAACGAGAGGGGGAGATGAAAATAGAGAGGTGGTTAGGATGTTTTACTAATATCGTGATTTTAATTAAGTTAACTAACAAGTAACAACCTTATTCTAATCAAATTAGGTTAATAAATCTTATATTTAAGGACGGAATGAATAATTAGTATTATCTTAAAAGGGGTATGTGTATATATGAATGAGTGGAGCGAAAAATGAAAAAACAAGTATTTGAATTTTGAGTGAACAAAAGGTAAGGAGATGAGAGCGTGAGGTGATTGGAGACAAAGGACATTGGGTGGGGCATGAAGAGCAATATGAACAAAAAAAAAAAAAATAAAGAACACTAAATAAATAAAGGAAGAACACGATCAAGTTAACAGTTTTGAGACTCAAGCGAGTGATTAATTCAGACGCATGTGAGTGAAATGAAACTTTAGTCTTTAGTGAATAAAAAAAGTTGGGAAAAAAAGTTCGAGCAATACGTGTTGATCCACAAAAGAAGAAGCATGTGATGGATTTGGAATCTCTCTTACGTCTAAATCCTACCAAAAAAAAAGGAAATATAATGGAATTGGTAGGGCTCTCCAATTATTTTATTGTTCCTACACACACTCTGCTCTGTTTTCTACCCCTTAGGCCTTTACAAGTCAGTTTCATTTTGCCATGTTCCCTTCGCAGTAACTCTCTATAGTTGTGAGAAATATAAGTTCAATAATTCTGTTTAGTATATACTTTTTCTGGTCCTAAATATATGATCTAGTTATTTTTTAAAAAAACCCTAATAAAACTAAATAAGTCATTTATAAATTGATCTATTTAATTTTTTTTCTTTAAAACTAGTTTGTTTGATTTATAAACTAATATATAATCCAATGAAATATCGCATATGTTATAATTAACTAACTTATTTTACTTTTTTAATATCTATAAAAAGGTTAAATAGGTCTCCTTATTAAGGACATGAGAAGTAATTAGATATATGCTGCATTGTACATGTTAAAAATATGTTGTTGCTTTTAACTATTTTGTGCCTACTTTCTATCACTTTGTTATCGGCCCTATAGTGCCGAAGGAGATTTTATCCATTTATGATAATTAGGTGGTTTGTGGATTTTTATTGCTCTGCACAGTACTTTTGGATTGGTTTCATGTTTCATCAATTTGAGCTTGCTCAAAAATCCAATCTCCCAACAAGGAGAGAGAAAATAAAAAAAAGGAGGTCGCCACCAAAATTTTTAGAATCAAAATAATTTTAAAAAACCTTTTAATTTTATTTATACACGTGGTCTTCGAAAAAGGTTCTCAAATCCCAACAAAAAAGGGTAGTAATATATAATGGAATTGGTGGGGCTCCCAAATTATTTTATTATCCTGCACACACTCTGCTCTGTTTTATGACTTTATCCACTTTAAGCCTTTATAAGTCCGTTTCATTTTGCCATGTTCCATTCGTAACTCTGTTTACTTCAAGACGCTAGTTGTTGAAGCCTTTTTTAATGTATTGTTTTATTTAATTATTAATAAATTGTTTTATAAAAATGATAAATAAATAACTTTTGAATCCATTTCAAAATCTCAAATAGAAAATTTTTACTAGTTGCGTGATGATATTCACTAATTAAGTAACAATATTAACAACTATAAATCACCTATCTAAAGTTTTAAAATTCAAAAGGTATTTATTAATCTTTTTCCAATTGTCTTTTATAAAAAAGTTGAAATAATATATGTTCAATTATTTTGTTTTGTGTATAATTAAATAAATGCTGCATGCATATGCAAAAAGTTTTGCAAGTTAAAAATAGGTTCTTTTTTAACTATTTTTGCCTATTTTCTACCACTCTATTATTGGCCTTATTTACCTTTTCAAGGTACACTGTTTGAAAAATTAATTTGGCAGAAATTAGAAAACCAACAGTATAGCTCGCTTTTTTCCTTTTAATTAAAACTGCATTTCATTACTCAAAACATGGTTTACATCGTATGAATTGATTTTAAATTATAAAATTGTGGTCCACGTGCTTTCAAAATCCTTCGTGCTTGAGAATTGAGATCTTCATCACGCCTCTGGATATTATAATAATTAATAATTCTTCATGCCAAAAGCGTGGCCGTGTTGTAGCCCAAAAACATAGAAAAATTATCCCCCAAAATTACTCCATGAAATGCATCACGCACTTATTAATTATACTAAATTAATAATATTGCAGCAACTAAATTCAAAATAATAATTCTTTTTTTATGAAATTAAAATAGTGATTCTAATCACTGCTGCAATATTTAACGCTAAGAGAAGTGATGAAGTGCCAAAAGCTAGCTAGCAGTCATTTACCAAATTCATAAAGGATTAAAAAAGGTTAAATCAATTATCTTTAACTAATGTGTAAAAAATTGTGAAGCCTTTTTTAAAATACCTTTATTGTTTAATTAAATTAATGACTTCCAATAATTTAAATATGGTCATTACAGAACTAATTTAACAGAATAGATAAAAATGGGATAGGCATAGGCTTCACATCAACGATCAAACTAGAGTACTCCTCGAAAGGTTTGATTATAAATATATAAGATGCAACATTTGAAGTTAGAAAGGAGTGAAAATTACATCGAGTAACGTCTATCCCCATCAAAGGCTTAAAGTTGACAAATAAATATTTATCAAAATATTGTTCCCAGTTTGATGAAAAATGTTATACAAATAGAAATGACGTTTTGAGAGAATGATCTAATTTTGGGTTTGTTACTCTCCACTAAGACCACCATTGTTAGTTCAACATGGATCACTATCCTCCTCTGTGGTCAACCATTATCCTCTGTGGTTGACTGACCACCACGTCTTTCTCCATTGTTGGCGATTAATCTCTATTACCGACCACCGTCCTCCTTTGCCACCGACCATGGTTACGTCGTCCACCACCATTAGCCACCATCACACGCGTTTGGTCAGCATCATTTGCGACATCCATTTAGTCCTCACTCTCTTTTACCAGAAGTTACCATCAATATGGGTCGTTCATCAGGTCCGTTTCAACATTCTTAATATTATTTTTAATTGATTTAGGAAAAAAGTTGTTTTTTTACATGGTATGCTCACTAAACTAAATTAAATAACAGTTAATATCCTCACACCGCATCGCCCTTTTTACATCATTTTCGTCACAGGTAATAAAAAAGGGGCCCTTGTTTATTAGATATTTGTCAAGTCAAATCATGTTGATTATTTATTTTCCAACTGTTATTAGATGGCATAACCTTGATCTATTAAGACTGATAATATATCCACGGGATGAGTGCTAATTGGTCAAGAGTTTCCACCAGCATTTACAGAGGGTTTGGGCATCTTAATTAGATAGTATGCACAGGAATTGGCATATAATTATTTATCATAGAGATATAGAGGAGGGCCGTCCTTATGCTAACCATCTTGCTAATACTCCATTCGTTCCTAAATATAGGATTTAATTTTATTTTAAAAATCCAAAGAAAGTTAAATAAGTTACTTATAAATTGATTTATCTGAATTTTTTCTTTAAACTAGTTTATTTGCCTTATAAACTACCATATAATATAATAACACACAAAATACGTTATGATTAAGTGGTTTATTTAGCTTCCTTGATCTCTCCAAAAAAGTCAACTAGGTCTTTATATTCTCTCTGTTTCTAAATATAAGACCTAGTTGACTTTTTTTAATAAATCTTAAAAAAACTAAATAAGTTACTTATAAATTGATTTGCCTTAATTTTTCTTCAAACTAGTTTATTTGGCTTATACAAACCAACATATAATCTAATAATACACAAAATATGATATGATTAAATATCTTGTTTTGCTTACTTAATCTCTTCAAAAAAGTCAACTAAAAACTTATATTTAGGACTAAAGAGAGTATTTAAGAAGGAGGAAGTATTTATGATTCAGAATTTTCGTATCATAGAACTACTTCCACCTCTTAGTAAGTAAACTGGTTTTGGGAGGGGTAAAGGTGTCTAGGTGTCTCTTGATCTTGTAACCGCTGGCTCTGAAGTGTATTCAGTATTTATCAAAGAAATGAAAATATTGTTGGATGTATTGAGCATAAACAATATAAAGGGAAGAAGATGTGAGTGTCAGCAATACAGTAACTAATAGATTTTTGAGAAGCTTCTGAGAAAAAAAATCTGCCAATGAGATAAGTTCACACTTGGAGAATAACCATCCAATGGAAAACATCACAGAAAACACCTTTTGTGTGTGCTATTGTGGGGTCCCATACACGCAAAGCAAGCAAGAAACCGGGAGGACAGATGCGTGGACCCCTCACAAAACAAAACTCGAATGGAAAACCACAACACCATAGAATTAGTTTTAATAGAAAAACCATAATGGAATTAATGCAATGAATATTCAGATGAAACGCACATTGTTCCATTCCATTTATTATGATTGCGATGTTTCTCCAATTTCAGAACGGTTAGTATCACTTTGTTCCTTGAAATTTCATTCACTTTTGGTTTTAAACTCTTAATTTTAAAATCGGTGGTTTTAATCCTTGAACTTTCACTCAATTTTAATTTTGGTCCCTGACCTTTGTGTCATTTATACAATTAGTTCCTAATTTTCCAAATTTTTCTTAATTTTCAGGTAATAATAGTTATAAAAGACACAACATTAAAGAACCAAAACCATTGATGATTTAATGGATATAAACCAAAATTGAGTGAAAGTTCAATAATTAAAATTACTATTAACCCTTACAAAAATTTGATTGCACACTCAAATCACTCATCATTCTTCTCATCCATGCTTCCATCCCTCATGAATTTCACCGAGACATAAGTAGCACTCTATTTGTTTTGAGAATATGCTCCATTTTGTAGTTATTATAAGATGACAACTAACAAATTTTAATTTGTATACTAATAAAATGGTTAAAAGCATTATATTGAATTTAGCTTAAAATTCAAGTAATTTCCAATATCACCTGTACTAACTTAACTTAGATACCATATTAATTATTACTCCCACCACCCTTATTAAATATGGGTATAGATAAAAAACATTTAATTCTTCTTGAAAAATAATAAGTGTATATAAAAAAACCAAGAAAATTTGTGAGTGTCTCATAATAAAATAAAGACAAAAGGAGAATGACCTAATACATCTATGATACTCGGATAAACAAATTCAGCATTTCACTTTAAAAGCAAATAATAAAAGATTCTAGAAATAAAAAGACCTAATTTCACAATTTCAATACAAATTAATTTCCTTAAAACCCTAAGCAGACTGCCGGTGATTTTATTTCCGGGTATGAGCAGGATTGTTGGGAATGTTCCCTAGTATGAAATCGAGATAAATCCAATAAAACAAAATTAACCAAAAACTTTTTACTACAGAATTTTCTCTAGTTTTACCCGGACCAAGGGGCTGTGTTAGCACCTTACTGGCTCTTACTCAGGACCAGGACCTAAACTACCTTAGAAAAAGTTGTAACCGAAGTAGACCAAGAAGGGAGTGGAATGATGATGACCGGGCACTCTCTTTGATTTCATGGTTTGGAGCAAGCGGAATCATGGTTTGGAGCAAGCGGAGCTTTCCTTTCTGTGCCCAGGTATAACTTTAAATTCTTGTATTGGTTCATCTGCTACACATTTGGCCCTTATCACGTGAAGGCCTCGTGCTTTCACCCACACACCACCTTCACTTAACGTTTAAATTCTTGTATTGGTTCATCTGCTACACATTTGGCCCTTATCACGTGAAGGCCTCGTGCTTTCACCCACACACCACCTTCACTTAACGTCCTTTTTACTAATTTAAACTCCACACAATCCACATGCACTTAATTGACTCCCACCAAATTAAAACATCTCATACTTTCCGTAATTCACCCACACAGAAAGGCCTCTTTTTATTTTTCACTCTCGCAAAAAGTAACTTTTACGCCTGATATAATTATGAGCGGCGATATGATTTAATAATTTTCTATATCTTTTTGTAAAAGGACGAAAAAGGTTAGCCTTTTAAAGAAAAAAAATTGAACCCCGAAAAAGAGTTTTTTTTTTTTTTTTAAAAAAAAGAATGTTTCGATTAAAAACAAATTCCCTGGAAAACGGCTGATGAGTTGACTAATTTTAATTTTTTTCAACATTTATTGTCTGCGTCGCAGCAATTCTGGTTGAGGTTTCACAATGACGAACTCCAATCCCAGCCTAAAATAAAACCGAGTGGCACCAGCAAGAGAGACATGCATTATTATATATTATATGTCATTGACACGTCATACATGAACACGTAATTAGTTTTAAATTACTCAAGCACATTATATATCTCGAGACTTGGAAATACAATTTCTAAAATACTACCAGTAGCTAGTAATTAACAATTTATGTAAATTAGTGAATGTGAGGTGCTATATATTATGATATTATTTTGGGCGCAAAAATGAGGTGGAATTTTTGTTTCAGACGCTTTGCATGATAAGGACAATAAAACAGCTATGTCAAAAAAAAAAAAAAAAGGACAATAAAACAGTATAAGTCCTTTGAAGGTTGAATTTGTAGAGGAAGTAATTATATTTAATTTGGGAGTGACAAAAGGAGACCACCGACCTTACGTATGGTCGTGGAAAAAGCAAAGGTGAGAGCGCAGACACGCGGGGGCCATTTTCCAGCTTAGACTGCTGTTTCATTCATTCATTTTTATAATAATCTACTCATTACACATACGCACACTAGTTTCATGGCCCAATAATGGTGACTATAAAGTGGTATTTATCTCCATTAAGTGGGGAGAAAAATGGGGGAGTGAATACTGAATACATTGAATGAGATTTTATAAAAATGGTACAAAAATAATTTCTCCCTTCAGTTCTTTTTCCCCCCTCTATATTACCCTTCAGTTTTAAATATAAAGCATATTTATCTAATTTAATTAGATTAATTAAATTGGAGAGAAAAATGGGGGAGTGAATACTGAATACATTGAATGAGATTTTATAAAAATGGTACAAAAATAATTTCTCCCTTCAGTTCTTTCCCCCCCCCCCTCTATATTACCCTTCAGTTTTAAATATAAAGCATATTTATCTAATTTAATTAGATTAATTAAGGGTGTTAGCTAAATTAGTTAATACTCCTTTCTTTCCTAAATATAAGACATATTTACCTAATTTAATTGGATTAAGGATGTTAGTTAACTTGGTTAAAATCATACGATATTACCAAAATACCCTAACCTTCTACCTTAGCTTTATTCCCAACTTCTCTCTCTTGTTCATTTGTTATTGAATAATGTCAATAGGTATATAATTTAGGGAAGGTTTGTGAAAAAAAATAGAAAAATGTTTTATATTTACAAACAAACACCCATCCTCAAATAGGTCCTATATTTAGGAACAAAGGGAGTATAACATAATTTTTTAAAACACTCTAACCATCTTCCTTAATCACCTGTTCACTTTTTTATTTGATTATAATTGAGGGATAATCAATAGGGGTAATTTTAAAAAATATTGACAAAATTTAGAATATGTCTTCTATTTAGGATTAAATTCAACTTCTCAAATATATGTGCTCTATATTATGGATCGTACCGAGTATTGGTTTTGAGAATTTTGCCTCTTAATATTCTTTTATCCCTAATTTTCTTCCCATCCAAAATAGGAAAAATGTTTATTACATGTTTAATACAATATTTGGTTTATCAAGTTTAATTTTCTCTCATCAGTTCTAGACATTTAATTAAGGTTTAAACAAGAGAGATTTGTTATGAGTAAAATGATACAAACTTTTATTTACAGAGGCAGTGTTTCAAATGAAATGAACTTTGGAGAATCAAAACCTTTTGTATTAACCTTGAGGTTCCTATGTTCTTAAATATAATATATATTTGACTTTTTTAAGATATTAATAAAGTGAAATGAGCCACTTAAACATAGTGTATTTTTTGTGTATTTTTAGATTATATGTTAGTTTATAAATCAAATAAACTAATCTATAGAAAAATTCAGGGAAATCAATTTATAAATTATATAACTATTAAGCTTTCTTATAATTTTTAAAAAAGTCAACTAGATTGACGAGTGACTATATATTAACCCATGTTATAATACAAACACGCGCATATATGTATGTCAGCACGCATGACCTTTTTCACAAGTGAGGAAAAAAAAAAAAAAAGAGCGTTGAATAAAACATGGATCACATTATCAGAGGGAATCAGGAGTGGAAAGTTTGGTGGGAGAGGAGAAACGGACCCGCCATCATAAAGCTGAGTATGAAACATACCACATACCGACCATTGTAATCTAAATCGTTGGATTTGATTTCAGTGTGTGTGATGAAAGATTTTGCTCTGAAAATATATAACTGGTGTAACTTTCTCTTCTCTGTCTTCTATCTTTTCACAGTATGATTGTTAATTACGGTCGTTGAGATCCAACCACTCTGTATTTGCTTTCTTAGTCTGTGTTCTAACAACTTCACATCATCACAGTGTAATTTCAAGCTCCCGCATAATAAGTATATACAAGTAGTTATTTAAATTAAGCTAATGTATCCAATTCGATCCCTTACTTTTATGCTGTGGTCTTTAATCTCCCAAGTGTACTATTGATCATGAAAAATATATGAATATATATTCAAGGCGAGTAAGAATGTGCGTGGGTTGTGTATATAGACAATTATTAATTCCCATCACTTTCCATGAAAACAAAATAGAAACTTCTCATAGTGTCGTTTTTCTTGAATTTCATGCTTGTAATAAGTGTTTCAAACGGGATGGGTGCCATGTGTTGTCTAGAAACGGGGGTAAAAGAACGGATGAAATATTAAACGAACCGTGCCAAGAAATATATGGAGCACTATTAGCTAATCCCAAAACTTGAGGATGAAATACATAAATGAGCAAAAGCAGCTATATAAATCTATATCTTAACTCAAAATCTTAGATTTATATATCCTTTTGCCGTATTACATACTTTCTTCTTTTCAGTTTTAAATACAACACTTAGTTAGGAGGTGAATTCAGACCCTAGCTAAATTTATAACACATCATTTTTTTTATTTATTATACTTATCATCACTTGTCTCCTAATCAATTTGTCTTACTTATAAATTGATATATCTATTTAAATGTTATATATAAATGTTTAAGAGAAATTATGTCACATATGCCATAATTTATTTACCTTTCTTGACCTCCCCAAATTAAATCAATATATATGTTGTCTAATGGTATTGTTTATCATGTCGGTCAAATTATATCCTATCTGATACACGTGCCACTTCAACTTAAATTTACTTATATATTATGCTTAAATATCTTGACATTTGTTTGAATCGATCAAGTGCCATCGAATTTGCTCCAATTTAGGCAATTTGATCAATTTTTCCAACCCATGTATGAATTTGAGTAAAAATATTTAAATTTAATATTTAAAGGGGGGAAATGATATTTTTATGGTCACACACACAAGTATATACCTGCATATAGATTTCTATTTAATTAAAAAGTTCAGCCTAATATTTATCCAATTAACTTTGTGTATGAGAGAGAGAGATAGAGTTAAAATTTCCTATTAAATTATTGTTTACTTCTGGCGATATCTCAGGAGATTTTTTTGGGGACATGTGTTTTGGGTAAGAAGTGGTGATAATGGAAATCGGGAAGAAAGCAAGAAAATGCACTACTACAAATAATGGCTTTCATGTCATAAATTTACATCCGTTATATGTAAGTCAGACGTTAAAAAAAGGAGGTGTCATTTTTGTATATAAGTGGACATACGGTGGGAGAAACAAAGTATGTTCATTACCAAACAGATGTTGTATCAGAAATCAACCAGATTTGACGTCTCTTGTCCATAATAACAGACATAGTTTCTGGTAGTGAACACGTCTCTTTAATTTCCAGAAGAGAAACAATGTCCGTTATTAGGAACAAGAGACGCCATATCTGGGTGACTTCTGATACAACTTCCATTATTAAATGATAACAAACGTTGCTTCTCTTTTAATCTGACAAAAAGCTTCAGTTTCACCCTCATTTTCGCGAAAATATATAATGTTTCCCTTCAGCTTTTGTTGGGTCCAGCATTGGCAGCTACTGGCCCACCATGTTGGGCACCCCAGGGATCCAATCTCTCTTCACCCCGGTATTGGCAAGCCTAACTCAGGTATTGTAGCTCGGTTGGGGGCCGCTCTCGCAGACCCGATCCAATGCTGCAGCATTTGTGGGAGGAGGCCGTGTCATTGGCGCACTCACGGGTTCGATCTCCCAACCAAGCACTTTATAGGCATTCTAGATGCCTCGCTTATCACCAATGCTGCAGCATTGGGTCGGCCTCCTCCCACAAATGCTGCAGCATTGGGTCGGGTCTGCGAGAGCGGCCCCCAACCGAGCTACAATACTTGAGTTGGGCTTGCCAATACCGGAGTGAAGAGAGATTGGATCCCTGGGGTGCCCAACATGGTGGGCCAGTAGCTGCCAATGCTGGACCCAACAGCTTCCTCTCTTCCTTTCGTCGCCTTCGTACCTATTGGAGGCTATTTAATCTTTGTTGGAGTCCGAAGAAGGTTATTTATTGAAACAAGTTTGCAACATTGCATTTTGTCTTCGTGTCATCATCTCCAATCAAAGAACACCAAACTCCATCGTG
This sequence comes from Mimosa bimucronata, assembly GCA_037074515.1. Classification (NCBI taxonomy): domain Eukaryota; kingdom Viridiplantae; phylum Streptophyta; class Magnoliopsida; order Fabales; family Fabaceae; genus Mimosa; species Mimosa bimucronata. The sequence continues at coordinate 31,814,663 of CM073447.1, read as the reverse complement.
TCGTCGAAATCCTATGGTATTGCTCTATTTGTTTTTGCTTTCCTTCGCTGTGTTAGTGGAGGGTAAGAAGAAATTTTCTGCCTTCAAGAAGAAAAACCCCAAACCGAAATCACTAAGATAAGCCTCCTCAATCTTTCTTGTGTTCATTTTTTAATGATTTGGGTTGTTTTGGTATAAGGTTGTTTTGGCCGATTTGGGTTGTTCATTTTCCTGTGAAGCAAAGTTTAATTTTTGTTAGCCATTGAATATTTCATATCAATTTAATTTCATATTTATATGGTTATGTTAGATTCCCCATGTTTACAAAGGAAACTATGCCAACATTGTTTTAAATTGTGTATATGCATGATTGTAGTAGAGATAAAGTTTAAGAGATATAGTCTTGATTATATTCAATGAACAGAACTAAATTAGATTGTATTTGTGCTTTTTGGATGTCATATTTATAAGGGGAAACTCTATAAAAAAATTTTAATAAAATGGGTACATCATTGAAGTAGTAATTAAGTATTTTATAAAGTAGTCTTGAATTGTTAAAGTTAGGCAGTTTTGTTTGCACGAAGTAAACTTAAGTATTGCATGCCCATTTCTTCCACAAGTTAGTGAGCTAAACTTGTCTAATTTATTGGAAATGGCATAGGTTTGAATAGAATGGATCGTAGTTAGATGCATATATTGAGAACTAGTAAAGAGTATAGGACTGAGGTGGAAGAGTTTATTGAGTTTGCCAAAAGTAACGCGCAATGGAATGTTTTTTTGCCCTTGTGTCGAAGCTAAGTATATAAATGCGAGTGAGTATTGATGATATAAGGGATCGCTTTCTTTGTGATGCGATTGATCTTTGTTATAAGAAATGGCTTTGGCATGAGGAATTGGAAAGTACTGTACATGGGTGCACATGCAAATGTGAGTATTGTTACTTTGGTATAGAATATGTATTGTGAGATCTATTCATTAGATGGAAATCAGAATAAATAATTGAAATGGAAAAAAATGTGCAACTTTCAACATCTATTATTAACGTATAACGGACTTTGAAAGTTCCTCACAGGGAATGATGTCCGCTATTAACTAATAACGAAGGTCATCTCCTCCGAATCAACATCTAGTACATTTAATGACAGACGTTTAAGGTCTCACATGTGTAAAATCTAAGTCCATCATTGTATAATAACAGAAGTAGAAAGTCCCCATGCAATGTCTGTTACAATTAATGACAGACGTTAAGAGGGGCCTTTTGAGGACTTCTGACGTCCGTTATTATATATAAAAACGGATGTTGAAAAGTGGCATTTAACGGACGTTAAAAGGCCCTTTTTTTCTACTTCAATAGCTTTGACGTCCCCTTCAAAACGAACATTAAAAACCTAAAATATATAACAGACGTTAAGAAGGCTTTCTACAGTAGTGATGGCATGTAATTAAGGTGGAGGGTAGGAGTACCACGTGAATTTTTTGCCTCTAGTATAATTAATTTGGGTCCTCGTCTTGTTAATTGTATTTGGATGCACATCCCCACCACCACACACAACACACACATCACTACCTTATGCATTGTGATTTTCGTTTCTCTTGACTTTTACTTTTCTCTCCCCTTAATTCCTTTGATCCTTTCTCCTCCAAGTAAACTACCATATATCCATTGATGGCAAAAAAAACTACCATATATCCACACCATATATATCTATAATGTTGGGGCACGAAATTAGTAGTAGTTTTGTCCATTATTACCAACTCGTCTGGGGGAGGCAAGTATTAATACGTATTGAGCTAGACTTTCTTTGTACGGGAAAGAAATCAACGAAACAAGATAATGCCATCTTGGCGTACCGTAATTAATGTTGAGAGCTTCTCCCTAATTCCTACAATAATGTCCACATGTTATGCTCGCTCCATGTGGTTTATAATACATGATCCTGTTGTTTTTTAGATTAAGAAGCCAAACAAACCATTTAATTATGACATAAAATCATTAGATTATATATCAGTTTATGATATGTATAAATTATTTAAGAGAAAAGTGATATATGCATATTTATTTTAAAATTGATTTATGTAGTTCTCTTAATTAAACAAATCAATTATATGTTTTAAAATAAGGATAGAAAAGAATATGCTAATTTGATTGGGAATGCCTTGAGTCTCAAGCATTGATCTTGTCCTTTAATGGTGATTTGCCGGTGTTACCCATGTTGACCAACTCAACTCCACATAAGTCAAACCCCACAAGTATTCATTTTCTTTCACACATTCCACTCCGGTTCTAACTTTCTCCATGCTCAGACCAAACAACCAAAAAAAGGATGGGAAAAAAAGAGAACAATTGTTTTAGTGAGTTCCACCTAATATGTGAGCCCTGCCAGATCCCTATCTTTTTCTCATTTTACCTGTACTTTTAGGTGACATACATATATTTATGTTGAACATAAACCAAGTCCTTCGTATGAGTGCCTTACCGCTGTGTAAAAACCTTGTTTGTGGTTATTTTCTTTGTGAACGACAATAGTTTCCATTGACTTTTTTTAAATAGGTCTTGGTCACCGTCGTTTTAAATTTCAATGTCAAATTTCTTGTCACAATGTATAACTTACCTTGCACTTCTTAACTTACAGATGCTTTTTACGAACCCCGCCGCGATATTATATTAGGCAAGGTAACTAAACTTGTTTGGCATAATCCCAAATCAATTACATGTGTTCTTCGCCCAACGAGCACTTTAATTACCATCATTTACATGGAATCAATTTTTTTTGCTCATAAAAAAGATGAGTAAGTATAATTAAGCTTATCTAAACTGTCTAGATCACATATAGATCATATAAATTTGATTTTAGATTGTGTATAAATTAAAATATTTTTAATAGAATCAAATCTATATCGTCATGTGATCTAGATATATGGTCTAAATACACCTAGCTTTCTCGACTCATCAAAAAGATGAGTAGAGAAATTAGTTCCCATTTACACTCATATGTAGCCGTATTAATTACCTATTGAGGGATGTGAGGCTATCTTTAGACTTAGGAAAAAATGACAGGAAAATAGGAGGGCCGGGAATGCTATAAAAAAAATTCAAAAAAAAGTTAAAAAATTACATTATTTTTTGATAGTTATCTCTTCCAATATTAGTTTCTCCATAATTTTCTTACCATGTAATGGTTGGTTTATATAAATATATATATATATATATCAACTGGCAATCAGCACCTTTTTTAGATCATATTACTAGGTATCCGAGCAACTGACTACTCAAGTTTAAGGATTTTTGGCTTCCCCTCCTAATTAAGTGTTTCATCTAGGATTCGAATTTGAGACCTCAAAGGGATCTAGTGGAGCCTTACACCGTGAGACCAACTATGTCTTGGTAGGGTTGGTTTTGTACTAGAGGTATTTATTGTAATTTCATTTCTTATGGACCATGTTTTCTTCCTCATTAATTGTACAGAGTTTTGTGCAACAGATAGCCAGATATTAATAGGTAGCCATATTTGTGACTTTCCCTGGTCCAGGAAACCGAGTGAAGTAGATGAGATTATTGATTACCTGTTTATTGTTCGTAGCAATTATAGTACTAGTATTGTTTTCATACTATATGAACTGTGGTAATTCCAAAGGCGAGTTTCTGACCATACAACAACTTTAATTTTTCAAATGGGAATTAGACTGAAAAAAAGCTGAAAAAGTACTTTTAGATTATGGATAATAGTTTCTGAAATTGTAGAAAAAAAATAGCTTGTGACAAAACCTAGGTTTTCTGTCATAAACTTAGGTTTTCAGGCTAAAAAATTATTTTGAAAAAGCTGTGAATGTTTGTCTGACTTAACTGAAGCCTAGGTTTTGACAATCAAAAACTAGGAAGCTGAGGATATTTGTCTGCATGATTTTGAAACCTATATTTTGGCACAAACCTAGGTTTCAAAAGCTCTATCCAAACGGGAACTGATCTTATCAGACGCGACCGTATAACTTAAAACTAGAGTGATCTTGGTCACCGTCGTTGTTTTAAATTTCAATGTCAAAACATAGATAACGTGTCGGTCCATTGGTTTCTTGTTACAATGTACAACTTAATGTTCCTAATTCTCAACTTAATTAGAGTTGTAAGGGTTCGTTATGTACTAGAGGTGTTTATTGTAAATTCATTTCTTATCGACCATGTTTTCTTCCTCTCATTAATTATACAGAGGTTTGTGCTACACATAGCCAGATATTAATATGTAGCCACATTTGTCACTTTCCCTGGTCCAGGAAACCGAGTGAAGTAGATGAGATTATTGATTACCTTTTTATTGTTCGTAGCAAGTTTAGTACTGTGCAAGTATTTTTTTTTATGCTATATGAACTGTGGTAATTCTATTGGCGAGTTTCTGACCATACAACAACTTTTTTAAATGGGGAACTAGACTGATCTTATCAACGCGACCACAAAACTTAATTAATATTCGTTTATTTCTGTCGGAGTATTAGTTGAATGCACGATTTTCATTTTAAAACAATCACATTTTTTAGTTTATTGCTAAACAAATTACCAGCGGTGATTATTTCCTTTTTTAAACACATCGCGTTCGATATTTAAAATTTAGTTTGACAATTGAAGCTGGCGTGATGCGTTCTATTTTAATTTATGCATGACTCGGGTAAAGATATACGAGTAGAATATATTTCTAAATAAAACATTGTATAAATTTGTCAACCCTCTGTTTCAAACTTCCCTCACAGACTGCTACCTGAATTTCAAACCATTAACTGGTTTAGCTTGGCATGCATTGTGGTCCATCGGTATATTTTCCAGATTTGAATTTTTTTAAAAAGAAAATAAGTAGCAAAATTCATATAATTTTCTCCACTACTCAGCTCCATCAAAAGGCTTAGAAATAGTTAGAATTGACTGAGAATGGTCTGTTCTGATTATTCGTTTATATGCCAGCGTCAATGATCTTTCACATGAATTGGGTTTAAACTTATTAGTCCATCCATTGAAGTGGTCTTTAGATTGAACTTGTTCTGAAATTGATAAAATTTAATATACTTAAGAGGGGGGAAACATTGTTATTGATTAAACAATATATGAAATTATCCTTTATTAGAGACAAAGACCATGAACTCCCGGAAATTGATAAATTCAAATAATCCTTCTCCCGATTAAGTGTATGAATGCTGTCATCCATTTAATTAAAAAAAATGAATTTAGTAGAATTGACCAATTGTTTTCCTTGAAAACATGAGACCTTTATTCTGAGTTTTCGTTTTTAAAAAATTTAATCTTCATGTCATCAATACTCACCAGTTCAACATACTGAATAGTGAATACACATTATTCTCCTTCTTTTTACCAGCCCAACTCACGTCGTTTTTTAGACTGCATGGATGAGTTGATTTTATCTTTTATTTATCCCTACACGCACAACTTGTTTTCAAATTAAAATATGAAATACATTAAATAAATTTAGTACGGAAAATACAATAAAAGAACAAAACTAAAAAATTTCGGAAGTTATAAAATTTGATTCGCAAACCTTTAGCTAATATAAATTTGGGGAAAAAATTGGGCCAAATACAAGCTTAACCTAAATTATTTTTCAAAAACATGGCTCTCTCAATTCTCTCATACACACATTTCGTTTGAACTACTCATTCCCTTCCTAAATATAAGATATATTTACCTACTTTGATTAAATTAAGGATATTCGTTAAGTTAGTTATAATCACATGATAATATTAAAACACCCTAATTATCCATCTACATTTCCCACAGTTCTTCTCTCATTTGTTTATTATTGAGGAGTATCAATGGAGATAATTTGACGAAAAATAATTCTGAAAAATTAGAAAGAAATATTATATTTAAGGCATACCCACTTCCTCAAATAGATCGTATAAATAATGGAGGGAGTAAAATAAAGTATGTAAAAGAAAAAAGACTGTTGCAAATTTAAATTACAGGGCAATCTATCCATTATAATGAATGGAGGGAGCTAGATTATGGAAAATTTGAGCTTGAAGAAGAGAAAGGCCCATTGTGAGGTGCTTCATCGGCTAATCTGGTTCTTGATCTTGTGATGTGAGCCTGTAAACATGGCATTGGATCTCTAGCATAACTATTGGGACCGATTCGGTTTTATCTTCCGAAAAATAAATGTAAAATATATACAAAAAATATGTCTTTTTTAAAAGGTTAATACAACTTTTAGTCCTTGAACTTTTACTCAATTTTGATTTTAATCTCTGGACTTAAAAAAAATTTGAAAAATCAGGGTTCAATTTCAGAGAATGTTGTCGACTTTGTTCTCATGTAGTTAAATGGATATTGTATATGGGTAAAATTGGAAAGTTGTTAAATTTCAAGATAGAATTAATTAATTTTAAGGTTTATTCGGTCTGTGTGAAATATGTTAAAAATGCTTTATAAATAAGACAAGAAGAGTACAATTTCAACAAAAACACTACCAGTAGTAATGAATAATTTGTGTAAATCAGTGAATGTGAGGTACTATATATATGATTTTATAAATCTCATGAGATGAATGGAATGGGAAAAAAGTTTTTTGGGCAAAAATGAGGTGGAATATTTGTTTCAGATGCTTTGGATAATAAGGACAATAAATTAAAACAGTACAAGTCCTTTGAAAGCTGGATTTGTAGAGGAAGTGTTTTTATTTAATTTGGGAGCGACAAAAGGAGACCACCGACCTCACTTATGGTCGTGGAAAACGCAAAGGCGAGAGCGCTGACACGCTGGAGCCATTTTCCAGCTTAGACTGCTATTTCATGCATTTATTTTTTATAATACACTCACACACATTACACATATACTCACTAATTTCATGGCCTAATAACGGTGACTATAATGTCTTGTTATTATCTCCATTAAGTGGAGAGAAAAATAGGGGGGGGGGGTGAGTATTGAATACTATGAATGAGTTCTGTTAAAAATGGTGCAAAAATAAGCACTCCTTCCAATCCTAAATACAAACATCATATTTATCTAGTTTAATTAAATTAAAGGTTTTAGTTTAATTAGTTAATATAATATGATTTTTTAAAATAGTCTAACCATATTTCTTAAGACCCTTTCTCACTCTTTTTATTTGGTTATTGTTGAGAAATCATCATTAGAGGTAATTTTGAAAAATACTGACAAAAATTAGAAACATGTCTTCTCTTTATGATCAAATTAAATTCAAGTTCCCAAATATGTTACATATTATGGATGAATGGAGTTTTAGTTTTGAGAATTTTGCCTCTTACTATTCTTTTATGCATGCCTAATTTCTTCCCATCCAAAATAGGAAAAACATTTACAACGATTAATATAATATTTGGTTTATCAAAATTTCTCTCTCATTTTAGTTTTATACCTTTGAGGTTTAAACAAGAGGTTGGGTTATTCTCGGAGTAAAATGGTACAGTCTTTTATTAAATTATAGAGGCAATGCTTTAAATGAAATGAACTTTGAAAAATCAAAACCTCTTGTATCAACCTTGATGAGCTAAATATTGTATATATTAACCCATCTTATAATACAAACACGAGCATATATGTGTCAGTATGACTGTATGATACCTTTTTCCCATGACAAGTGAGAAAAAAGAAGGGAAAATTATAACTAGGTCCAAAATAAGGGAATTTATCACACAATTAGGTCCCAAAAAATAATCAGATTACATTGATATCCCTAGGCACCTTGATGATATTAAATGGTTTGCTAATGATAAGTCAATGAGTTGTCAATGCAGCTCATTGAATTGTCAATGACAGCTCTTTAAGTTATCAATATTGAGTTGAAATTGACAATTCTTTAGTTGTCATTGACAACTCATTGAGCTACATTGACAACTCATTGATTTGTTAATAATAATCCATTTAATATCACTTAGGTCTCTAGAGACTTCAATTTAATTTGATGACTTTTTGGGACCTGATCGTAATTAATTCCCCTATTTAGAAACTAGGTATACGAAGAGCGTTGCATAAAACATGGATCATTATCTGAGGGAGTCAGGAGTGGAAAGTTAGGTGGGACTTGGGAGAGAGGAAACGGACCCGCCATCATGAAGCGAGTATGCAACATACCACAAATCGACCATAGTAATCTAAGTAGTCGGATTTGGTTTGAGTGTGTGTGATGAAAGCTTTTGCTATGAAAAATATATAATTGGTGTAACCTTCTCTTCTCTGGCTTCTACCTTTGATTCCTTTCACAGTTTGATTGTTTCGGTCGTTGAGATCCAACCCTCTATATTTGCCTTCTTATTATGTGTTCTAATAACTTCACAATATTAAAGTGTAATTTCAAGCTCCCGAATAATAAGTATAAACAAGTAGCCATTTAAAGTACGTAACATTCAATTCGATCCCTTACCCTTGTGTTGTGGTCTCTAATCTCCTAAGTATATTGATCATGAAAAACATATGAACATATATTAAAGATAGGCGAGTCTATTCTAAATAAAGTGAGTAGGTTATATAGACAATTTTACCATCACATTATAGAAAAAACAGTAGTTTAGCCACGGAATTCCTTAGCTAAAAGAGGAATATATATTTTTTTGACGGATTCCGTGGCTAATTTCATGACTAATTCACCCTTTTTTTAGTTCACATGAAAACAAAATAAGACACACTACTATGAAAAAACCTTTTAATGTCGCATTTTTAATATCCATTAATTACAAAGCTGACATTAAAAAAATGGCGGCGGTAATTTCGTAATTAATTGCCAAGTAAAGGAAGAAACGGCGTCCTTAATTATAATTATTAGACAACGTTGAAAGTAACGACGTCTTTCAATAAAATGGAGAGACGTCGTGTCTCCATTTTAATTAGGGACGTCCCTAATTATAATAATTAGGAAATGTCGAAAGTAACGACGTCCCTCAATAAACCCCAATTATTGTAATTAGGGATGTCGCTTATCTTTTTACACTTCTTTATATTTATCCTGCATTTGAACGTTTAAACACCTTCATTCAGAGAGTACTTCTCAAAGATTTTCTTCACCATCACCTCCTCTCTTCTCCACCGTCATCGCCGTCACGCTCTCCCTCTGTCGTCATTTCCTATTTCCAAACCTCCTTGCCATTTTTCCCATGAACATTCTCTCTCTTCCATTCGTTATTGCTCTGCCATTTCTGGTGTACTGTTCTTTTTCCCTCTTCTATTCATTTTTTCTGCATTTGGTCTAACGCTAGGGACCAGATCCAAAGTTATCCATGGTTCCAGGCTCTAGATCTAAGAGCACAACCCGTTGTACTACACCTTCACTCGCTCCCATTGAATCAATCCCATGCTCTGCGCAAATGAATTCCCAAAACTTGGCTTTGTAACATCCTGACATTTAATTAAGGATTAGTGGTAAATTAAGATTTGATTTTGGGGATTTATTATGGAATTTTCAGAGCTTTATAAATAAATTCATAAAAATAGAAGTATCTTGGGGACTTTTAAGGGCCTAATTTCTCCCTTAATTTGAGAAAATTAGAATTAAAGAAATTATTTTTAGACCTAAAAGAGATCCTAGTGGAAGAAAATATTAGTGGGAATTTAAAGTAAAATTTGGGAAGTAAAATGAGGATCTTATCTAGGTTAAATATATGTTATTTAAGGATTTAAGGGCCTAATAGTAATTTCTTTCCCTTATTTGTTTGATTTTATTATTAAATTCCCTCTTATTTCCCCTTTTCCCTTCCCTCTCCTGTGTTCCTTCTTCACTTCCCCCATCCCCGTGTCGAGAGAGGGGGGGGAGTGAGGGTGAGCGGTTGAGGTCAACCACCGGCGAGGGCTTATGGCCCATTCCTTTTCTTTCTTTCCTTATTTTTCTCCCTCCTGTGTTTCTCTTTCCATTATCACCACCATTACTCCTTTCCTCTTCTACTTGGCGGCGTCGAACGAGAGGGGGAAGCGACGGTGGAGCTCACTAAAGATGGCGCCGATGGGGCATCATCCTTTCCCCTTTCCTCCCTTCCTTGTTTTGCCTCCAGCTCCTTGGTAGTCAGTGTGTATGTGCGATGCGGTAGGATAAAATGAAGAGATTAGGGGGTGATTTTTGGCTGGCATTTTCGGGTGGGCCCAGGGCTTTTTTGGCGAGGTTCAGGTGACTTTGGAGAGCTTGTTGAGTTGAGTAATTTTCTTTTCATTCCTTTCCTCTTTGTGCTTGATTTTCAAAGAGAAATTGCTTAGGGTTTGTGTGATTTCAGAAATTTAGAGTTGTTTGGTGGTTTTGTTAATTTCTTATACTTCCTTTGAGCTTTATGGAAGGTATGAATGGTTTGATTTTATGAAATTTGGCCACATAAGCCTTAGGGAGTAGAAGAAGTTTGAATAAGCTTGATTTTAAATAAGCAATGCTTTGATTTTGAGGCTTGAGCTTGTTTTATGATTTTTTGGAATTATTGGAATCCAAACAATGATGTTAGTTGGGCTTATTTGGTTAAACTTGGATGTGGGTGAAAATTTAGAAGTGTTGGGTGTTCATGTTAAAGCTAGAATGTTAAAATTTGAACATTAAATATGGGTAGTGATTTAAATGAGTAAGGGGAGGATATTGGGTTATGTTTGAGTGGGTTAATGGTGAACTTTGATTTAGAAAAATTTTGGAAGCAACTGGATAGTTATAGAGAGTGGTAAGGCAAGAGAAGAAGGGGTTTGCGTTTCTTTGGGGCTTACATTAACTAAAACTTAATTTAGTGGTTCTAATATGATAATTGAGGCTAATAAATAATCGTAGAATGATAGAATGGGAAAGGACTAGAGTAGAGATGGATTTGGGTGGTTTAGGATAATATACGATCTAATCATGATAAATCTTGGTGGTTTGAATGTCTTCACTATGTTATTGATGCTTGGCGATGTTTAATTAGGATGTTGAATGATTAGGTTTGTGGGGAGACGTCTTAGATTGGATTTGGATGTTTAAATTTTAGGGAGGTTTGAGATGTTTGGGGAGATTGAGTAATGAGGATTGGGATGAGGTAAGGATTTTCTTGAGATTTACTGAGGTTGTTAATTGAATTCTAAGGCGTGTTAGATTGTTGAGAATTTGATAATTGTAATGAGAACTGGCTTAGGGGTATTTTGAGATTTTAGATGTGGAACAGTGAATGAGCGGTGGTTGAAGAAGTCTAATAGAGTATTATAGATTCGAAGAATTGTGGTTAATGATTGAGGTATTTCAAATTGTGATTGTGAGTTGAGGTTTAATGGGGCATCAATGGCAATATTAGCATTTCTGGGGAATTTTGGTGCAATAAAAATAACTGAGATTGTATAGTATCTTAGGCTTGATAAGAGTTTAATTTAACTTAATTTAGCCAAATAGACGTGAATTTTATATTAACTTTATATTATTGTCACTACAAAAAAAGCGGGTTTTACTAGCGATTAATTTAGTAGGGTAAAAAATAAACCGCAACTACATGAACATTAGTAGTGGTTAACAAGAATAACCGCGACTAAAATGGTCAGTTTGACCAAAATTAATATACTGGCGTATATTAGTAGCGGTTACATTCAAAATAACCGCTACAAAGGTCGCGCCCTTTGGCGGGAACATTAGTGGCGCTAATTTAGTAGCGGTTTATAGACATAAACCGCGGGTAAATAGGGGGTCACGAATTAGTAGCGGTTATTTTTGCATTAGTTGCGGTTATTTGAAAACCGCCACTAACTGAAAAGACGCATTAATTGAAGTGGGATATTAGCGGCGGTTTTGGTATTTTAGTAGCGGTTATAACCGCCACTAACGCAACAGTCGCATTTATTGCTGGTGCGTATTAGTGGCGGTTTTTGTTGATAACCGCTACTGATAGTAGCGGTTATTATGAACCGCTACTAAATTTGAGTACTATTTAACTCCCTCGTTTCCATTCGTAAATGTACGAGGAATCTGGTGAAAAAGACTTACGCACGTATATTATTCGGCTTTTTCGAATATTAGAAGGACATACAGATTTTTAGACACCAGTTTAGGCACCAAATATGGTAGAGAAGAACAACCGCGGTAAAGGAAAGGCCCATATGACTGCTGAGGAGGAGGAGCAAGAGCGACAACACCAAAACCAACTGAGAGAGGAGGGGCGTATACAAGCGGAGCGGGAACGTATACAACGAGAGGCAATTCCCGAGGATATCATGAACGAGTTCTACAATGAGAACTCTCCTCATATTCCCGATTTGGACGCCTTCGAACAATGGTTGAATAGTGAGGACACTGAGGAAACCAGCGGGGGTGCTAGCAGACAGTCCAGTCGAAAGACGGATTCAATGTACAAGTGCAGGGTAAGGGAATAAAATTTTTTGTCGTTTTTATGAGATAATTTAAATTTTTACTTGGGTTTAACGGTATTTTTAAATTGTGCAGACCTTTCTGGTAGTAGCACGAGGAGGACGCTGAGTGTGCAAGATGCGCACAACCTCCCGACCGGCCACAGGGTGAAGGTTGACTGGAACCTGTTAACCCTTCAACCTAAAGGGAAGGGGGGTCAACTGTTTGGCAGGTTCTGCGGGAATGTTGGCCAGAATTACCAGCGCTTCCCGATTGACGCTTTAGACTGGAGGAAGGTTAATAAAGAGACGAAGGATTTTGCCTGGAGGGAGATCGTGAACGTCAATTTAATTGAGTTATAGTTTATCTATTATTTATTATTTTAGGAAAATGATTTTCTTATAATGATATGAATTCTATTTATTATTTATTATTATTGAAATATTATTGTAATTGTAAGTACATTATTTGTTCAATGATCTTTTTCATATTTTGCAGAAGAAGTTTGATGTGCGAGATATGTTCAAACGTTGGGCAGTAGGGAAGATGGGTGACGGTTGGAAGAACAAGAGGTTGGATTTGTTCAACCAAAGGGATGCCGGTGGGAGCAGGCCGATTCAGGAGTTGATAGAAAATGTCCCTGGTGGAGTACCTCCGGATGCCTGGGAGAGATATGTCCGTTGGAGGAGGGGAGACTTAGGAAAGGTATATTTAATAATTTAATTATTAAGGTATTCATCATTATTAAGAAATATTTTTTATTTATAATTATGATTATATTTTATTTTATTTTAACAGAAGAGATCGCAGCAAGGCGTTTACAGCCGAAGGCAGCAGAAGGTTCATCATACGGCTGGCATGAAGCCATTTTCGGTCGGCTACGGAGAGATGGTATGAAAAATAAACCTTTCTTGTTTAATTGATATTTATTTTTAATTTATATTTATTTAACTTTATATAATAATAAATTATTCAATAATTTCAGGAGGACGAAGCTTTGCAGCAAGGGAAGAAGGCTACGTACGGCCTTTTCTACCGTCAGAAACACAGGCACCATGACGGGAGTGCAACATCCAAAGAGGCTGAGGAGCATATTGTAAGAATTCTATTACTTTTATTTGGATTTATCATGTTTTTTTAACAATTACATTTGTAGAAAAGTCTAATATATGTTCTGTGTTCAGGCTACAATTGAAGAAGTAGAGAGAGAGCTTCAGGAGTCGCAGGGGGATAATATAGACCCCACTGCCTCACTCAGGGCCGCCCTTGGGACCCGTGAACACCCTGGCCGTGTGCGCGGGATGGGTTACGGAGCCCTACCGTCAGTGGTGTATGGCCGGGCTGGGTCGTCAAGCACTGCCCAGTCTGCAGGAGCCGGCCAAGCGTCTTCCAGCGGCTCTATGATGCACGATCCGGAGTATGAGGCTCGGATGAGGGAACGATTGACTCAGGAGATTACAGATCAGGTGTACGATCGATTGGAGTCCTGGGTCGAAAGTACCAACAATGCACTCGACCGGATCATTCAGAGGGTGGACCCAGGCGGACCTCCTATACGTGTACCAGGACTACCACCACGTCCACCGAGACAAACGCGCAACCGTTCTTCAGGATCCCAGCCAGAGGTCAATCAGCCAGAAGGTGGTCAGCCGGATACCAATCAACCAGATGCGTAGTTATAGGGTTTTTTTATTAGTTGAAAGTTTGTAATTTCAGGACTGTTACATCTTTTTTTTTAGTTGTGAAACTTGTGTTTTATCTTAGCTACGATTGCAGAAATTTCTAAATTTTTTGTTGTTATATCATTTATTTATATTTGAAGTTATTTTATATGGAAATGCGATTTTTATAAAAAAAAATATAAATGCGGTATTTATTTAACTAATAAAAAAATGAGGTATATTTTATAAATGCGGTATTTATTTTAAAAAAAGAATATACTTAGTTAGTAGCGGTTTAGGACCGCTACAAATCTTTATTGGTTTTAGTAGCGGTTTATATCCGCCACTAATTTCCATTACTTTTAGTAGCGGTTCCTAACCGCTACTAAAAGTAATGGAAATTAGTGGCGGATATAAACCGCTACTAAAACCAATAAATGCTTTTAGTAGCGGTTATGAACTGCTATTAACTTCAGTCGCGTTAATTAGCAGCGGTTCTGATCCGCTACTAAAAGCACTGCACTCAATAAGCTTATAAAAACTCCAGCTTATTCATTTCATTTCATATTTCCATCAAACTTCAATCCTTCCAATCTTTGATATCTTCTCTCATATAATGGATAAATCTTGGATCAATTTGCCCCGTACGTCCTCCCGCTATTTGGTCGGTTTGAACCATTTCTTAGATTTTGCTTTCGACCGCTCAAGTGTCAGCAATAATATTCTTTGTCCCTGTCCGAAATGTAAATTCAAGAAGTGGCATCCAAGAGATGTTGTGTCTGAGCATCTTATAGTGAAACAATTCCCATCTAAATACACTTTCTGGGGGATTCATGGGGAGAACGACGACGACGACGACGACGGTGAACGAGCTGCTGCAACTTCTCAGGTTGGACTAATGCAGATCGATGATCACGAAGATCATGTAGATCCAATCGACGATGTCGTGCGTGATGCTTTCGGTGCGCAACGTGACAACATCGTTACTGAAGAAGGCGTTGATGGACCACTGCCAGATTTTTTCCGAAACGATGCCGCTAGGAATTTTTTCGACCTTATGACGGAAGCTGATAAGCCATTGTTTCCAGGTTCTACTAAAAATTTTGAACTTTCATTTATAGTTAGTTAAATCATCTTTTTAACACTAAATTATTGTTTATAGAGGGTGCAATAAATACTCTAAGCTTTCATTTCTAGTCAAACAGTATCACATCAAGTGCTTGTGTGGCTTTAGTGATAAGGGAATGTCAATGGTGTTAGAATTATTGGGAGATGCATTTTCTCAGGCAGAAATCCCATCTTCATTCTACGAAGCGAAGAAGACAATCAATAAGTTAGGATTGAACTACACCAAAATTCATGCATGCCCGAATGATTGTATGTTGTATTGGGGAGACGACGCTGAGTTAGACAGATGTAAGCGGTGTAACGCGTCTCGGTATAAACAAGCAAAGAGGGGTCGATGGGCAACCAAGAAGCCTGCGAAGATTCTTAGATATTTTCCATTGACTCCAAGACTTCAGAGGTTGTATACTTCATCTAAAATGGCTGAGCACATGCAGTGGCATTCATCAGAAGCCAACGTGGATGGGAAGTTGAGACATCCTAGGGATGCCGAGGCTTGGAAAGCATTTGATGCTGAATTTTCGGAATTTTCTGCGGACCCAAGAAATGTCCGCCTAGCTCTCGCATCAGATGGTTTCAATCCGTTCGGGAATCTTAGCACTACGTACAGTATATGGCCTGTTGTGTTGATACCGTACAACTTGCCCCCTTGGATGTGTATGAAACAAAGCTCATTCATTCTTTCGATGATTATTCCGGGGAAGAGAGCTCTTGGAAATGATATAGATGTCTACCTTCAACCGTTGATACAAGAGTTGAAGGAACTGTGGAGCAACGGAGTTGAGACGTTTGACGCTTACAGTAAGACGCTATTCACACTCTGTGCGTCTTTGATGTGGACAGTTAGCGATTTCCCTGAACTTGGCACATTGTCTGGTTGGAACGTGCATACGGGGTTAGCTTGTCCTAACTGTAGCTTTGATCAAGACTCTGTTCGCCTGCCCCACAGTCGCAAGTGGTGCTTTATGGGTCACCAACGGTTCCTTCCTCGAGGTCACAGATTTAGATTGCAGAAAATTAGATTCAACGGATCACAGGAAATGAGAGATCCACCTATGTTGTTGTCTGGCCTAGATGTTCTTCAACAGCTCGAAGATGTCGACGTACAATTCGGGAAGCAAGTTGACGTTCAGCCCGGTGGTAGAAGGCCTTGCGGCCAGGGATAACGTGCAACAGTGGAGAAAGAGGAGCATTTTCTTTCAGCTCCCTTATTGGAAATCTAATAAGCTTCGTCATTGTCTGGATGTCATGCACATCGAGAAAAAAGTGTGTGACAATGTTTTGTACACGTTGCTGAACGAGTCCGGAAAGTCCAAGGACCATCTGCAAGCAAGGAAAGATCTCATGGCTATGGGAATACGTCATGACGCCTACCCAGATGAGAATGATAAGTTTGCCCCAGCCTCATTCACACTCACAAGAGGCAACAAAGAAGTCTTCCTCTCCACACTTAAGGACATTAAGGTTCCTGATGGTTATTCAAGCAACATCTCAAGATGTGTCGATATGCATGCCAAGAAGATTGCCGGGTTGAAAAGTCATGACTGCCACGTTTTGCTCCAGCAATTCCTACCTCTGGCAATTAAAAGCACACTGCCCCCGGAGGTGTCAAATGTTTTGGTTCAACTCAGTTCTTTCTACCGACGATTGTGTGCAAAGGTTTTGGACGCAACAGAGTTAGATCAATTGCAAGAGAAAATAATTCTAACGCTCTGTCATATGGAGATGATATTTCCTCCGTCTTTTTTCACTGTGATGATCCATCTCACTGTCCACCTCGTTCAAGACGCAAAGATGGGTGACCCTGTTCAATACCGTTGGATGTATCCCATAGAGAGGTAATTTGATTAATTACTCCGTACAGTAATTTCATGATTTTTGTTTCAGTAATATGATTGTAAATGCAATTGCAGATACCTAGGGAAATTGAAGTCGTACGTCAGGAATAAAGCATCTCCAGAGGGTTCAATAGCAGAGGGTTATATTGGTGAAGAGGTGTTAACATATTGTTCGCGGTATTTTGATGACATGGAGACCTCGTTCAACCGCCCTCCTCACGTCGATGACAGCCCCACGAATGTTCAATCACCTTCTAACACATTATTCCCACCCGTCGGAAAGCCAATTGGAGGAAGTCAGTATTACAAGCTCACTCCTACTGAGAGGTTGCAATCACACAGACATGTCTTGACAAATTGCCCTCAAGTAGAGACCTACATTCAGTAAGAATCATAACACTATGCACACGAATCGTATTATTTTATATACAAACCACGAAATCTTCTGATTTGTTGTTTTGAATTTAAGGGATTTCCGGCGTTATGTTAAACGCCAGCTTCGTAGCCGCACAAGGTCGTCTGCTGAAGTGGATAAAAAGGTCCATTGTGAGTTTCCAGATTAGTTTGCACGCAGAATACTCAACGACGACAATCCCCATCCGCCTGATATGATAAATCTAGCAACTGGTCCGCTCGACCATGTCAGGAGATATACGGCATACAACGTCAACGGTTTTAAGTTCTGCACCGTTGCACGGGATGAAGGTTCCCTCACCCAAAATTCCGGAGTGTTCGGCACATTTGGTACAAGGAGTTATGCCAGCTCACGTGATACTGACATGCAATTTGGAGGCGTATCATATTATGGGAAGCTCGTTGATATCATCGAGCTAAACTATCAAGGCCATTTCACCGTGCCTCTCTTCAACTGCATGTGGGCGGACACCAGAACTTCTCGAGGCATTACAGTAGATAGCTTGGGCATCACATCTGTCAATTTCTCAAGACTCATTCACACAGGGGAAGTACCAGATGACGAGCCGTATATTCTTGCCTCACAAGCGCAGCAAGTTTACTATGTCCAAGATCAGAAACACAAAGATTGGCGCATGGTGATTCATATGAAGCCCCGAGACCTCTACGAAATGGGTGAGGAAGATGATGTGGAACTAGACAGCCAGCATTTTGAACCTGAAAACTTCGATAGCCTCATTCCGGAAGAAGACGGGCATTTACCAGTAGTTAGGTGAGTTTGCTCAATACAAAGTTATTACACAATTTTTCACATATTTTACTATTAGAAATTGATATGGGTGTTTATTATTTTCTTCTTCGGCGGGAGCAAGAAGATGATTGAAGGGACAATTTTTTTTAAATTTGTAAAATTTTACATAACGGTATGTATCAAACATTAATATATGTTTTTTCTAAAGAATATCCTAACATTTCTTCTATCAATTTTTTTTTTCAATTTTGAAAATTTAGTAGCGGTTACAATAATCGCTACTAAATATACGCTACATTTTGTAGCAAATAAAACCGCCACTAAAGTACGCTACTTTTAGTAGCGGTTTTATAACCGCTACTAATACACATAAACCGCTACTAATTAGAGCCTCCAGCACCTATAAATACCCACCACTCACCCATCATTTTTCTACCCTTTCTCTATCTTCTGCTCATTTCCTTTCTCTGCTCTTTGGTTTCTTTCTATCTTATCATGTATTCGTTCATCTCTTCAACATAATAACAATGTGTTATAATAACAATGTTGTGTTAATTTTTTAAATAGGTATAATTATGTTATGTAATATTTACTTGTTCTGATGTAGGTATGTTTTTTAATTTTTCGTTCAGATTTGAAAAGTTCAAGAACTGAAACTTTCTTAATTATAAATTTAAAACTGTTGTATAAAAACAATGTAGTTGATAAAATAAGTTGCCAATTTTAATTTGACGAATATTTTTTTTTTAATTTTTTGCCACTTAGTAGCGGTTATGAAACCGCTACAAATAATTGATGTCTTTAGTAGCGGTTCTCAACCGCTACTAAACTTATGTCACATTAGTAGCGGTTCCAAACCGCCGCTAAATATACGTGTAATTAGTTGCGGTTATGAACCGCCGCTAATATATAAAATTACGTTTTTTCAGATTCTTGACATTAGTAGCGGTTATAATAACCGCCGCTAATTAAATATAGAAAAACGAAATTTTCATTTGTTGTTCTGTAGCGGTTTTATTAACCGCTACTGAATTAGTAGCGTAGTTGACCTAATTAGCAGCGGTTATTTATAACCGCTACTAAATGTTTGTCACGGCATATTTAGTAGCGTAAATGTAAACCGCTAGTAAAGTGTTAGTTGCGGTTAAAACCGCTACTAATCAACCTAAATAACCGCTACTAATACACGCTTTTTTTGTAGTGTGTATTCTCTAGTGATTGTAGACATCGCTGTGTTGAGCTGAACTCAAGGACTGCATTGATCTGGTATTTTTATTATATTGGCAAGCTCAGGTAACCACTCTCACCTCACTACCTGATTGTGTGTGATGTTAGTTGGGATTTTCCTCAAATCCCTTTTTATTTATGTATATAATCAATAGCATGCAAGTTGAATTCCAAACGCTATGTTTGTATTAAAGAGCCTATCGAGTACCTTTAAAACCCTCTTATTTTCATATGAAATATCAAGAGTTCTTTTTTTATACTATACGTAGTATCCTGGTTGGCCGTTTTATGGCGATGGTTCTATTGATATAGTGATAGTTTTTGTGAGAAATAGTGTAACTGCTTTTGCTTGGGTATGTGTGCTGTCAATTAGTAAGCGGTTTGTAAACTGTACAATTTTGTAGCTACATGAGGCATGTAAAATAACTGTTGAAACTCTTACTTTTAATGACCTGTGGAATTATATTTTCAAACTGGCATGAGTTGTGAATTGACATATTTAGAACTGGAGATGATGCATTGAGTTTGAAATCATTGACATACTCTGGAAATATTGGATAGGCAAAGTGCCTTATTGTTGGGGTTTGCATACCAATTTTTGTGGAGTATCTATTACCATTGCGCGATGAGGTACCGCGTTGGCTCACAGGGACTTATTTGATATGAGAGGGAGAACACCCTTTGAAGGGAGAACGCCCCTCACGGTCTCAGGAAGGGTAGAGAGTTCCTTCTGCTCTGTATCATGGTTCATGGAGGGTAGAGAGTCCTTCATGATCCGTACCATGGTTCCGAGTGCGGGTATAGAATCCCGAAGGATTCCACCATGGTTCTAGGATGGGTAGAGAGTCCCGTCTGGTTCCACTTGTTTTTGGTGATTCATACGACGATTGCTAGGGTGCTTGTGAATATTCTCGAATATGATTTTGGAATACATTATACTGAATGTCAAATAATCTTAAAAAGGAAGTCTAAACTTGATATGTGTATTTATTTGATTACCTTTTCATGGTTTAGAAGTATAATTATATATTCAAAGATATATAAATATTTATGAAATGTGATATCCCTTTAGGCACTCTGTTAACCCATTTATACTCTTGTATTGAGTTGAGTTGTGGTTACTGAGACAACTTTATCTCATCCCACGGTTTATCTATGTTTTTGCAGGTGATCATGCACAAGCGTGGGAGCCGAGGAAGGGAAGGGGCTGTCCGGTTCGTACCGAACCAATGAGTCATCCTATAATGGTAATAGGTGATGTATATTTCAAAATGATCTAGGCTTGCATTTGCTTCCACATCTTTGTGTTTTGATTGATATTGGATTCGAGATGATAATAATGATATTGCTAGAATTGACTGTTTGATAGTTGTAAGATATCTATGCCATTGCCGATGATTTCCGGCTTTTGTTTGTAGCTTGATTGACGATGTGGTTTATGTATATCATCCCGGGTTTTGTAAAGTGTTGGGGCACGAAATTAGTAGTTGCTTTGTCCACTATTACCAACTTGTCTGGGGGAGGCAAGTATATATGAATACGTATTGAGTTGGACTTTTTCTTGTTGGGGAAAGAAATTAATGGAACAAGATAATGTCATCTTGGCGTACCGCAATTAATTTTGAGAGCTTCTGGCTAATTCCTATTTCCTACAATAATGTCCTCATGTTATACTCACTACATGTGGTTCACCAATACAAGATCCCGTTGTTTTTTTTAGATTACAAAGCCAAACAAACCATTAATTATGACATATAAAATCATCACATCATATATAAGTTTATGATGCGTGTAAATTAGTTAGGAGAAATGTGATCTATGCATTTTTTTTTTAAATTGATTTATCTAGCACTCTTAATTGAACAAATCAAATATGTTTTACAATAAGGATGGGAGGGTATATGCTAATTTGATTGGGAATGCCTTGAGTCTCAACTCTCAAGCATTGATCTTGACCTTTAATGGTCATTTGCCGGTGTTGCTGTTGCCCATGCCTACCAACTCACCTCTACACATAAGTCAAACCCCACAAATATTCATCTTCCTTCACATTCCATTCTGGTTTCAGCTTTCTCCATGCTCAGACCAAACAACCAAAAAAAAAAAAGAGAGAGAGATCCTCTGTTTTAGTGAGTTCCACCTAACATGTGAGCCCGGCCAGATTCCTATCTTTTCTTCACTTTACCTGTACTTTAAGGTAACATACATATATTTATATTGAACATAAACCAAGTCCTTCGTATGAGTGCCTTACCGCTGTGTACAACCCTCATGTGGTTAGTTGGTTTGTGAACAACAATAGCTTCCATTGACTTTTTTATAGGTCTTGGTCACCGTCGTTTTAAATTTCAATGTCAAATTAAATTAAAACTAGATAATGTGTCGGTCATTCGATTTCTTGTCACAATGTATAACCTACTGTTCCCACTTCTCAACTTACAGATGCTTTTTACGAAACCTTCTCAACATGAAGCCATATATTTGTCACTTTCCCTGGTCCAGGAAACCGAGTGAAGTAGATGAGATTATTGATTACCTTTTAATTGTTCGTAGCAATTATAGTACTAGTATTATTGGCCAAAAAAAAAAAATTATAGTACTAGTATTGTTTTCATACTATATGAACTGTGGTAATTCTATAGGCGAGTTTCTGACCATACAAAAACCTATTTAAATGGGAACTAGACTGATCTTATCAGACGCGGCAACAAAAAACGACCAGCAGTGATTATTTCTTGTTTTTTTTACATTGCGTTCGATATTTAAGAATTAAGTTTGACAATTTTTTTTTTTTTTGCCAAGAATTAAGTTTGACAATTGAGGGTGGCGTGATGCGTTCTATTTTATGAATGAATCGGGTAAAGATATAGAATATATTCCTAAATAAAAAATTATATAAATCTGTCAACTCTCTGTTTCAAACTTTTCTCACATTTCCATGTGTAATTCTAACAAGTTAACAATTTGACAAGACTGCTACCTTAATTTCAAACCATTAACTGGCTTAGCTTGGCATGCATTGTGGTCGGTATATTTTCCAAGTTTTAAATTTCTTTTTTAAAGAAAATAAGTGGAAAAATTCATATAATTTTCTCCACTACTCGGCTCCATCAAACGGCTTTTAGTATTGAGTTAGAATTGAATGGAAATGGTCTGTTCTGGTTTTTCGTTTATAAGCTAGCTAGCGTCAATTCTTCTTTCACATTAATTGGGTTAAATTTAATAGTCCAGCCATTGAAGTGGTCTTCGATTGAACTTGTTCTGAAATTGACGAATTTGTATACACTTTAGGTGGTAAATAAAGAATGTTTTTGTTGATTAAAAAAAATATGAAGTTATCCTATATCAGAGAGAAAAACCATCAACTCCCGGCATTGATAAATTCAAAATAATCCTTCTCCCGAAGTGTATGAAATTGAATCCTGTTATCCATTTACATGACTTCAAATTAATCAAATAATGAAATTCGTTGAATTGACTAATTTTTCCCCTTGAAAATACAAGACCTTTATTCTGAGTCTCTATTTTTAAAGATGTTATCTTCATGTCATCAATGCGAAGTTCCGAACCAGTTCAACATATATACTTAGGTCATTTTTTAAACTGCACCGGATGAGTTGATTTTATCTTTTATTCATCCGTACACGTACTACTTGTTTTTTCGAAAATTAAAATATGAAATATATTAATTAAATTTAAAAAACAGTTTCCAAATTATCTGATATTCACAAACGTTTAGCTGATAGAAAATTGGAAAAAATTGGGCCTAAAACCAGCTTAACCTAATTTTTTTTTTGAAAGCTCATTGGTCATCCCTCCCTCACTCTCTCTCACACACACATTTCGTTTTTTAATCACTATTTTAGGCAACAATTAAAACATATATGTGTGTATATATATATGATTTAAAATTAACACTATTAATTTTTCTTATGAAATTTACAAAATAATTAGTGTGTTTAAATATGTCAGTAAATTAGACAACAAGGTATTAATTATTTTTCTATTTGAAAAGTTTTTCTTTTGAATTTTCATTTCCATTGTTAAAAATAAATTGGTTGCTAAAAAGCTACACCGATGAAAATAAGTTCTTATGTACATGTATCTTAATTTACTATTTTTTTTAAAAAAAAATACACCATATAAATTTTGTTTTTTAATCTACAATATTTGGCTTTTAAAATTTACGAATTGATAACTATGTTCAAATAAGTCATTAGTTTATGCAACAATCGAAACATATATATTTCAAGCTGAGTTCAATCAAATGAACCATAAAGAGTGAAGGAAAGATCAATATGTTCATTTTGGTAACTCACAAATCTAAAAACATGCATTTTAAAAATAATTTATAGTTTCTTATTTAACCAAATTTATAAAGTTCAAATCATGTAAACATACACACACACACGAGTGATACGACCACACACACACACACACATATATAACATTTACATCATAGGTGCAATTTATTAGGGGACTTTTGTAAATTAGATTTTTTATTAAAAAAATAATCGTAAAATAAAACTCTAAAATGTGAAAATTTATAACATATATGTCAACTATCACTTTTTCTTTTTTCAAGAAAAAAAAATTACTTTTTTTTTCCTTTTACAATGTAATTCATGCTCGATCAGTTGTTGAATCATATTTATTTTTAATTTAAATCATTATTACACTGTCAATATTATTTATATCCATATATAATCAACTTTTATTGTTTTCAAGTAACATTTTTAATTATAAAATAGTTACTCAAAAAAATCATGTTCTTTAATTTATTTCATTTTCATTTTTAACTTTCGTGCACCTACACACACAGTGAGAGTGTTAGGCTTGTATAACAGAAAGGCCCATTGTGAGGCGCTTCATCATCATGTGATCTTTCTTGCTCTTGTGATGAGCCATGGCATTGTATCTCTGTCATAACTATTGGGCCTCATTCGGTTTTATATTCCAATAAATAAATAATAATTAATAAATATAAAAGAAATAAAAAAGATTTCTTCTTTTATAGTGCATGACATAACAAAATAAAACAAGAATATATATTTGAAATTTCCTGCGCATTACATTGTATTTTGATTTATTTTACATGAATACATTCATGTATTATGCATTTCTTCATTATTTTATTGAAATTTTGCACTCTTCATTTTTGGAAGGAAAATGGAAAAGGCTAATAAATAAAGACTTGTATATTATTGAAAAGTCTTCTTTTATAGTGCATGACATAACAAAATAAAACAAGAATATATATTTGAAATTTCCTGCGCATTACATTGTATTTTGATTTAGTTTACATGAATACATTCATGTATTATGCATTCCTTCATTATTTTATTGAAATTTTGCACTCTTCATTTTTGGAAGGAAAATGGAAAAGGCTAATAAATAAAGACTCGTTCGGTCGTTCCAGTAGACAAAGGCCCATCAAGATAAATGGCGCCAATATTTGTCCGCGAAGTTCAAAAAAATTTGACAAATAGTGTCACTCATTCATTATACGTTTCAAGACAATGACAAACATTTTACGCTGCATCTTTCTCCAGAGCTGAAGTAATTTGATGGATTCATTCCCATGTTTTTCACATCGCACTTCCCAGGTAACTACTTTCCCCATTCTTTCTTTCTTCACCTTTTTTCTTACTCATGAAGCTGATTCTCGCTTTCTGTATTTTATCTTCATTGTTCTAGGATCCCACTGTATCGTTCTCGATTTCGCTCCCTTCTGGTTTGTATCGACTTCTCCAATTTAAATTCACCCAATACTGTTTACTTAATCGCTTCGTGGTTGCTAGAGAGCATATTTACTTGGGATTTAAATGAGGATGAGAATTTGGGATTCTTTAACCTTCTGGATTCAATTTCATTCAGCACCCTACGATATCAAGATGAATTTCATTTGCGTATTGTATTTTAACTCTAATTGTTCCTTTTTTTTTTTCTGTTTTGGGGTGCCTCAGAGCCTCCTGACGTTGGGAATTGGTTCTCAAGCTACGAGTATGAATCTCCCGATCCGGATTCAAATGTTGATTTTGAAGACTCTGGTTTCAAGGGATACGAATCCGAAGAGGATGAAGAGATAGAGAAACAAGAAGGAAATTGCCCAAAAACAAGGTCACGAGATGAGGTGGTTGCTGGAGAGAAGCTATTACGAACAAATACTTATTTTGAAAATGGTAAGCATAACGAAGATCAGTCTTTGGCCAAGGTAGGGTTTCTTCTTCCTTTTCTGAATTTGAAGGAATAAATATCTTTCTGTGCTACAATTAATCTAAAACAATGGAGTTTTCATTTTCCCCCTTTTTAGCCAAAGGATCTGGATACTTTCAGCCCTCACTCAGCTATCCTTTCAGGTTTGTAGTTTTGCATTACCTTGTCCTTATAGATAAGCACAGGATGCGAAGTAACCCAATTCCAATTGTTTACTTTTTTTTTTTTTTTTGTTGGGAGTTATTTAGAGCCTCCTGATATCAGAAACTGGTTCTCGAGCTATGTTTACGAGTCTCCTATCTCTGGTACCAGCGACCATTTTGAGGATTCTGTACCATCAAAAGAGAATGGATGTGAGGAAATGAATCTTATTATTGGAGAAAAATATGAGCATAAACTCAGCCGTGACAATGTTGACAAAGGAGAATCTTTAACACATAATAGCTTCTCTGATCCAAGCACGAGGGCAAATCAGCTGTCAAGCAGGGTACCTACTCTAAATCTCTTAAAAATATGTCTACATTTACTTGGGCAATAATAATACATATTCCCTCAGGAACGTCCATGTTGTTATGGTTTAAGTGCCAACAACTAGGAATTCCTTTTGAAAACAATGACTTTGACCATGATTGGCACATAATCTTCATGTGCCATCTGTGCTGTTTAATTATCTTCTTTGAGGATTTAGGAAGTTGATAGGGTCTCTGATAAACAATGCATTTAGTCACAGTGCTTGGTTAACTGTTTTCTTTCTCATTTTTGAGTTTTCCATAACCTTTCATTGAAAAAGAAGTATCACCAATCACTCATACCCTATCAGATTCACAAGTCATGTAAAACTTTACTCTTTCTGGCCCAAAACAAATATCCATTTTACTGAATCAAAGAGATTGAAAGAAAAGAAAGAGTATAGTACTCATTTTCTTCTCCATTGTAACAATTAACAAGTAGGGCATAACCCTTTTGCTCCCTCTTCCATAATGTCTATCAGTTTATACGCGCGTTGTTTGTAAAGCAAAAGGTTTATTTAGCATACGAATTCAAGCCAGCCATATTTATAAAGTAATTTTCTTGTTTTGATGTACAGGATGATGGCAGTGTTGAAGTGAAGGAACATGTATCTTTTGCCAGCACTTTCCATCTTGAAAAGGTCTTGCAGCCATGTCAGCAGCAAGATAGACCGTCTCAACACAATGTTAATCTAACCAACTGTGAGGAGTCCAAAAGGTGTAAAAGAGAACACACTCTAACGATGAACCTGGACAAAAATCGTACGAGGCTTCCAGATTTGGTGGTACACAAGACTGATATGAAAGAAACTACGTCAAGAGAAATGATCCAACATGAAAATTGTGGCTCGAGTGCAACAACTCCAGCAAAAGTATTCTCAGAATGGAAGTCAACCCGCTTAAGTGAGAAAGAGAATGTAGATATGAGGTCAATGGGTGGTTTTATGACAAGGAAGAAGAGGGACGGTGGAACAAAAGACGAAAATTGTGGTAAGAGAACAACACAAGAGAAGTCATCACTGGGTTTAACAAACGGGAGAAGAGATTCTACGGCGCGCAAGAAGGAAGGGGAAGTGAAGAGAAAGGCATTAGTAGAAGTGACAAATGTTGAAGTATGTAGTGAGATGGAGATTACAGGGAAATGGAAGTGCCCTCGGAAAGATAAACCATACGTTGGGCCTGCTCTGAAGCAACTTCGGCTTGAGCAATGGGTTCATAGAAATTAAAACGTTTTTATACTTTGTCTGGAAATGTTCTGATCCAGTATTTTCTTTTAGGGAAAAAAAAATCATAATTAGGAACACCTGTCCATTTTCACGCAGTTGAATGAACTGTTAAATCTTCATGTCCCTGCCGCATCTATCATGTAGTTTACAAGCAACAGAGAAATGCTCAAAGTTTATGCCAGATGAGTTGCACTGCACTGCTGAGACTTGAGAGAAACAACAATCCTTTTAATTATGTTACTAACATTCTTTTTTTAATATGAACTGGATAACATTACTAAAAAGAGTCTACAATCAAAACAACCAAACTAAAGAAAAACAAAGAAAATCAACAACAAAAAGTACTAGAGTACTAACGTGGTTCAAACACAGTATCCTCCACTTGGGGGTTGGGGGACCCTCAAAGTAACGAAAATTCTCTGTGAGGTCAGGCGCCATTTTCGTCATCCTATCTTAAATTTATTTTGATTCTAAATATAAATAGTTCAGTGTTACCAACATTCTAATCATAGTTGAGTGTTTACTGTTTATTTTGATTCTAAATATAGGGACAATTGCATATAAGTCCCAAGCAAGAGAATTAATTTCAGAGAGGTCTCAAGGAGTTGTTAATGATAGCTATTAACAATTGCAATAGCCTTGGTTAACAAGTGAAGGAGTTGTTAATGGACTTGTCTGAAATTAATTCTCTTGCTTGGGACCTATTTGCAATTCTCCCTTCTAAATAACATTTTCGTTTACTTGATCTCTTAAATTTATAATTTTTTTTCAAATATATATATTAAATGCATACAGTAGATTGGTCAAAAAAAAAAATGCATACAGTAGGATTTTATTAATAGATAGCTCTAAAGTAAACGATAATTTTTTAATCTGTATAAATTAGTTATATAATAACTCATAAGTGGAAGAGTAAAATTATATTTAACTTGTTCTAATTTCTAAATATATGATCTTTTTCTATGTTTCTTACATTTTCCCCAAATTATTCTATTAATATTCCTTAATAATAAATAAGAGATGGATGATAAGAATAAAGAAATATCGTTAGAGTGTTTTGGAAATATCATGTGATTTTAACTAATGTAACTAGTATTTTTAATCTAATCAAATTAGATAAATAAATGTTATATTTAATAGTATTGGGAGGAAGTACTATTTGAGTACCAGTAGTATTTTGACTATTTTCTACTTCGGTGTCATTGTGACCTTACCCTCAATTCTTTCCCAAAAAACTCCAACCCCAAAAGATGTATACTTTCAGGGCATTGAGCAGATATGTTGGTCGAGAATACTCCAAAATTTCCGTTCCCATTCACCATCTTTCAAGGGCGAATTTCGTAGCGGAATTTCAGCAAACTGGTGCCTTCACTCCCAATCAATACGAGAGTCGAAGGACTCTCATTTTGGAGCCTTTGGGTTTTGAATATGTCAAGTAGGGGTGTTCACTTTGGTCGCGTTCCCACGTATCGTTCCGATCCTGGTCATTTTGGGACGGGATATTCCCTTGCCAAAAATATATGGGACGGGACAAAAACAGGATGGAACAAAATTATTAACGGAACGAGACAGGGCGAGACACGAGACGAGCACTGTTTCGCACCGTCTTTTTTCCCGTCCCGAATATTTATTTTTAAAAGATATAATTATTGTAACATTCACTTAATAAAATCATTTTATTAACTATAAAACCGAATTCAATACATTTTATTACCCATAAAACCGAATGTAGCAAGATTTTATCAATACTATATTAGGAAAAAGGGTTTACAAAATAAAATACTAACATAGCTAGAAAAGAGTTCAAGGTATCAATATTTTTTTTAAATAAAGTTAAATGTTTAACTATGATAAAAAAGAATATTACTAAAACTACCAAAAAGGACTATGTTAGATAAGAATTTATCTTATTCCATTAAGAAGAAATCTTTGATAGGGCAAAAGTAGAAAACAAATTTTTTTTTTTTGCCAACGCAACTAACATGGATATTTTAATATTCAACCGTTCCATATACCAATTCATGTTAGAAAAGGAACATTCCACCTTTTCAAATCAGTTTATTCATGTCAGAAAGAATTGACCTAACATGGATATAAAATGAATGAACCATGTATTTAAATACCTTTGTAAGTCTTTCTTGAAAAATATAATTAATCACCCGAATAAATCATTAAATATAACATCAAACTTTTTGATCAATTACTTAACATACTCCTACCTTTTTCAACTATAATAAAATATCCGATGAAATCCCAAACAATCATGGCATGGCAGGTAGGAAGAAGTTTCCGATCAACAGTTCATAACCAAAACTCAGATAGAAAAGCAGTATCAGTAGGTCTCAGGCTATATGCCAGAAATGGGCCGATCATAACTAAAAGAATAATACATACAATTATCCAAATATAAGAATGCGGAAGCGAAATATGAAAGCCTAAAGAAGTATGGCAATATACAACACTTCTCGCATAAAACCCACAATAAAAGCTCACTATATTTCAGTGTGAAGATGAGGGCTCATTTTCCCTAGTACCCGTCTATTATGCTCCTAAGACCTGCAAAAAGTGAGATAAACGGGGGTAGCCCCAAAACGTAACCACTAACCACTTCTCTACGTGCGGTGTGTTCTAGCAATGTGTCAATGTGGGAAACTAAATAATATATATTCAATTTGAAATATGAGCATATATCAGATAGTCATGTATTCATCAACATCCGAAAACATTTTCGCAGCATGTATATCGTCATTTACCAAAATGGTTTCCAAATACATTTTTCACAATCATCCGTAACGTTCGTCCTGCGAAGCGTTAGGTTGTCCCCTACCACTAGGTGGACTAAAGTGGAACTCGACGGGGATCTCAACTCGTACCCAGAACCACGGAGAAATGGAACTCGATGGGGATTTCAACCCATACCCAGAACCATAACGGGGTAATGCTCGATGGGGGCTACCCATACCTAGCACATCGAACGGTAATACTCGATGGGAGCTACCCATACCCAGTACACCGATAATGTAATTAGTCCCTGTGGGCCAACATGGTACCTCATCACATGATGACAAAAGTATCTGAGGCATCGATGCTAACTACCACAACAATATATGCATCATAAGTCACCATTACAATCTAATCAAAACTAGGCACTTGGCCTTTACAGTGGTTCAAAAACTCATGCAATACAATTTTCAAAACAGTATATATTCATTTTCCAAATCATGATGCAATGCACAGATTTATGCAAAGTTCACCATAAGAATCCCATTTAACATTTTAATATTAAAATAATCAGTAAAAATCACACTATACATTTACCACATCATCCTAGAATTTCGCAGTTGGAAGAGAATTTGAAATCCCTTACTAACAACACATGCACACGTAGACAAGTAGAAGCGGTACCCTGATAGCTGGCACCAATATCACAATAATGCAGCTTCCCCGTACTGACTCTAGACAAGAAACTGTGTACATAATAGCCATATAAAAATTAACACTTAAATTAAGTGTTCAAATGCGAAGTTAGGGAATTTAATTCCGTAACAAAAAGAAAAGCATTCATCCTCAAGAAATTTATTTCAAATTCCTCATTAATTCTCTCTCAACTAAACCATTAAAATCCTCCATCTATATCCATCCTAAGATCCCAAATTCCAATCCTCACATACCCCAGTAAATCTTTTCAACTCCCATAACATCTCAATTCAATCCTATTTATTCAACCAACAGACTTAGTTTAATATCCATAAATTTACTAAAATCACCAATCAACCTCAAATGTCCATCTTTCAAAAATTCCTCCTTAATCATTAGCCTACTTCAAACTACTTCAAACTTTATCAGTCTAAAAATTTCATCAAAACAGCGAGATTAATATCATAATATAATTTTAAATAAACTCCTAAAAATCATCAATATAATCTCAAACAAGTCAGACCTCAATATCCCCAAATTCTCCCTAATATTAGAAATTCCAAAAATTCCAAATAAATTTTAAGACCCCAAATAAATTATAAGCCCCTTAAGTAAAATCCTAACTCATATATTAGACCTCAATATAATAGATTTAATAGATATCCTAAAAATGCCAACTCAGACAAGTTCTATTTTTGAAATATGACATATTAGAAAACTAATGGAGTGTTATAAATATATGAATGTGGATGTTCATGATCCATAATCACTTTGGATTCAATCTCTTGGTTCATGCCATTATGCCATATAACTCTCACATTGAAGGGTATTTAGTACATATTTCATATAACCTCCAATTATACCATAATGTTGCTTAATTTCTATATTTATTTTATTGTAACTCTTGCTTAGGTTAGAGGCCTATAAATAGAGGCCAAGTATAAGGCATTTTGACTAAGAATTATAAGTGAATGAGAAATGCTCATTTCCTCCCTATTCTAATATCTTTATCTTATTATCTCGTTTCTCTACATCTTTCTTCTTTCCTCTTATTTTTATTTTTTCATATAGAATACTTACGGGAGTCCAAATATGGTCTTAGTTTGCCGGAAAAGCCATCGGTCCGACATCGGCGGGCTCCGAAAGGATATACTAGTTTAAAGGAAATACTAGTTCAATCTCCTTTTCTAAGCACCAATCGAACTAAAAATGAGCGGAGGAAGGAAATACTAGTTTAAAGGAGGTGAATGGAGGTGAGAGGTGGCGGTTTTCCGGTGAAAATCGCTGGAAAACTCTCACCCCAAAAATCCAATATACGTCGAGATAAGAGGGAGGAGGGAGAGAGAAAAGAAAGAGAAAATGAGAGGGAGAAGGGAGGAGGAGGAAGAGAAAAGAAAGTTGGCTGGTGGTGGTGGCGCAAGGCGGAGGAAGAATCGAGAGAGAGACGGTGGTGGTTGTGGTGTAAGAGAAAAGGAAAGAAGGAAAGAAAGACAGAAAAGAGAATGAGAGAAGGGAAGTCACGGTTGGGGGCTGTGCATAAGGAAAAAAAAGAGTGGGGAAGGAGAGAGGGATAAATTATAATAATAATAATATTATTATTATTATAATATTATTATTATTATTAAAAAAATGCTAATGATGTTTGAGTGTGAGAGAAGGAAAGAGAAAATATATATGATAGTGATGGTTGAGTGTGAGAGGAGAAAAAGAAAGAGAGAGCATGTGGGAAACATGCAAGAGGGAAGATAGGTATGGGGAGAGAGAAAGAAAAAGAAAGAGGGTAAGAAAAACACACTACTAGGCCTTAAAATCCTTAAATAAGATATTTCTTTTGAACCAAAAATTTTCTGTTCACTCTCAAAATTTTCCTATAATATCCTTTACTTATTTTCTTCCATAATAACCTCTTTTGAGTCTAAAAATAATTTCCCCAAAATTATTATCCTTAAAATATGGGATAAACTTGGCTTTTAAAATCCTCAAAAATACCTCAAAATTCTTCAAATATCTTCATAATCCATCATTTTTATTAATTTATTCCTAATTATTCCCTCTAATCCTTAATTAATTTCTAGGATTTTACAATTATTATATTCTATGTATAGATTTCTCTCACCCACCGATAAAAAATATTAATTATTTTCTAATTAACATTTATTTAATAAATCCAAACTCATATGTAATTTAATACTTAACCAATAAAACAGGTTAAATGGTTGAGATACATAAAATTTATAATACATTTAGTAAACAATAATTATTCAATGTTCGTAATTGAAATATAATCTTATTTAAATCCATATTTGAACTATTAGTTTTTTATCATCTTATTTTAGTATAATTTGTTATTATGAGATATTATTAGTTCAATTATTAATAAGTCAACAAATAATATTTTAAATTTTCAAAATACAATCAATCATTATAAACTGTTATTAATTAGAATATTAATATATTTCTTATGCATCACCGCATTGCAAATGGGGAGAAAATTAAAGTTATTTGTATAATAAAACATTCTCATATTAAATTTAGTTTTATCTTTAATACAAAATAACAGAAATATTTAAGATCCTAAAATATCTTATATATCTTAACAAAATTTTATCAAAATATTTAACTTTTTTATTAATGATACAACTAATTTATTTTAATATAGATGTTATTTTTATGAAAAGATATTATATCTTAAATACAAGATACAAAATAAATATCTAAATAACACATTAAACAAATTAATATTCATTTATAAAAAAATTAATATTTTTTTTAAAAATAAGCTGGACATTCCGATCCCATTCTAATGGGATGGAATAAGACGGGTAATGGGATATGACATAGGACACAGATTAGACACGTTCCATGAACACTGCTAATGTCACGCTTCAAAAACTTGACGGCTCCGATTCTGGTATCCTTGTCTACCAAACATTTTTGTAACTTGTTACAGCTTTTGTGCTGATGGAGTCAACTTCTAAGACTCTGTTCTCTTTTTTCCTTTCATGCCCGTCTATTTCAGCTTGTGGGTTGACTTTTTGTTTACAGGGATTCAAACGACAAGCCTTATGCTCCGAACGATTTCGTGAAGCATTGTTTCTGAACAAAACGGCCATCCACCTAACGTGAATCAACTCCTCTGTCTTGTGCTCCGAACGATTTCATGAAGCGCCACCTCATTTTCTCTTTTTGATTTTGTTCAAAAGCAATGCCATGTCCGGCGAGGAATCCACAGTCGATGGACTCTCTTTGACGCATCCTTTATACCTTCACCCGTCAGACACGCAAGGCGCCACCATAATCCCTCAGGTCTTGACAGGCTGCGAAAATTACACTATCTGGAGCCGTGCGATGACGATCGCCTTGCGTGGAAAACATAAGCTTGGTTTTATTGATGGCACCTGTACAAAAAGTGCTCAAGAAGAAAGGCTTCACGACCCATGGGAACGTTGTAACGCTGTAGTCCTCTCTTGGTTGCTTAATTCACTCTCTAAAGATATAGCAAATAGTGTTATATTCTTTCAAGATGCGAGTCTGATGTGGAATGACCTTCAAGAACGTTTTGACAAGGTCACTGCCTCGCGTATTTTCTCTCTCCATTGTGAGATAAGCTCCCTTCATCAAGGTTCGTTGTCAGTCTCCTCTTACTATACAAAAATGAATGAGTTATGGCAAGAACAATCTGCTTTACTCCCTCTTCCTTCTTGCAAATGTCCTACGTCAAAGGTCTATGCTGAACGTACCCAACAACAGAATCTTTTACAGTTTCTTATGGGTTTAAACGATGACTTTCATGTTGCAAGAAGTCAAATATTATTAATGACCCCTTTGCCCTCTCTCAATCAAGCTTTTGTCATCATTTCCGAGGATGAAGCTCAAAAGAATCTGAGTCATTCGACCAAGAATGATCCGACCGAGGGTGTTGCCAAAGGTCGTGGCCGTAGAAGAGGAAACGTAAATCCCCCAGAATGTTCACACTGCAAACGAAGGGGGCATACCAGAGAAACTTGCTAGCATATTGTTGGATTCCCCGCTGATTTTAAAGGGAATCGAAATAAATCAAATCAAGAAGTAAATCTAAGTCAATAACCTGAAGGAACATCACACACTGCAAATACTGTCACCCCCACACTCACACCAGATGAATATGCGCGCCTGATTGCTTTTTTACAAAGGGACACAGAGGACCACACTACTGGACATGCACTTACTGGTACAGGTTTCACAAAATCTCCTAATTTATCTAACACAAGCGTTAATTGGGTAGTAGACTCTGGAGCCACGACACATTTAGTAGGATATCTATCACTGTTAGATACTTACACACCCTATAAAGGGCCCATTGAAGACATTAAAATTCCCAATGGAGATCGTGTTCCAGTAACTTATATAGGGAGTGTGAAATTTTCCAATAACTTTCAGCTAGACAATGTTTTATATGCCCCCCAGTTGAAATTTAACCTCATATCAGTATCACGACTGACTAGGGAACAACATTGCATGGTAGTTTTCTTTCCTAACTATTGCATTGTGCAGGGCCTTCAGGGTGGCAAGATGAAGCCGGCTGGTAGCTTAGTTGAGGGATTGTACATTTTGCAATCCGATGTGCATCACCATGTTAATTCTACTGCTGTTTTACATCCTACTAAATGCACTGTTTTGAATAATAGTCACTCTGATCATTCTTCACATGATGTATGGCTAATGCACAATAGATTAGGGCATGCACTGTTCGTGGTCCTTAAGCACATGAATATTGTATTAGACAAAGGCTTTCCAATTAATGAGAAATGTGACATTTGTGCTCAATCAAAGCAGACTCCCCTTCCCTTCACTCCTAGTAGTATTAAATCTGTTAAATCTTTCGAATTGTTGCATATGGATGTATGGGGTCCCTATAGGATACCCACACACCAAGGGTATAGTTCTTTTCTTACCATTGTTGATGATTTTTTAGAGCAACCTGGATTTTTTTTATGCGACATAAATCTGAAACGATAGGTCATATTAAATATTTTATTAGTTACATTATGACTTAATTTTCTGTTGCTGTTCAAAAGGGACATACTGAAAATGGAACTGAATTTTTAAATAATGAATTGAAAGACTTCTTTTTTACCAAGGGGATGGTACATGAAACTACTTGCTCTTATACACTAGAACAAAACGGGGTTGTTGAGTGTAAACATAGAACTCTTCTCCAAATTTCTCGCAGTTTATTGCTCCGGTCTCGGGTCCCCATTAAATATTGGGGAGAATGCCTTAAGATGGCCACCTTTATTGCCAATAGAGTCCCTTCTAGAGTCCTAGGATACCAAACACCTTTTGAACGTGTTTATAGACATGCTGCTGACCTTAGTGATCTTAAAACCTTTGGTTCCTTATGTTTTGCCACTGACTTAAAAGTTTCTGAATAAATTCCAAGCTAGATCCAGCCTTTGTGTATTTTTAGGATATCCGTCACACCAAAAGGGACTTGTGTTCTTCAATTACATACTATGGAAATTTTGGTCAGTAAGCATGTTACTTTTCAAGAAGATAAATTTCCCTTTAGAAATAGCATACCTACTGACCAAGGTGGAGCGCTATCCTCTTCCAATCCATTTTTTGATCTTGATACATTTACTGACCATGAGCAGGTCACTTATCCCAACACAAATACTCTTTCAAATATAGAATGCAATAAACCTGAAAATTGTAGATGTCCCAGATGAAAATCATGTAAGGGATGAACCTCCATTAACTCAGTCAAGAACCATACATACAATGGCCACTTAGACCTGTTTATATAATGCCACATATGGGGCTTTGCTAACACTAACGGACCTGAGGCCCACAAATACATTTAGCCCCAAACTTCAGGGGAGTGTAGGAATTAGGATAAATGTGTTTGTGGGCCTCAGGTCCGTTAGTGTTAGCAAAGCCCCATATGTGGCATTATATAAACAGGTCTAAGTGGCCATTGTACGTATGGTTCTTGACTTTTCCACTCGTTGAATAATATTCAGTCAGAGTTGGTCAGCTAACACTCCCATTCACCATCTTTCATGGGCGAATTTCGTAGCCGAATCTTAGAAAACTGGTGCCTGCACTCCCAATCAATACCAGAGTTGAAGGACTCTCATTTTGGAGCCTTTGGGTTCTGAATATGTCAGGCTTCAAAAACTTGACGGCTCCGATTCTGGTATCATTTTCTATCCAACATTCTTTTAACTTGTTACTTCTGTTTATGAAGGCTTTGTGCTGGTGGAGTCAACCTCTAAGACTCTGTCTTTTTTTTTCCCCTTTCATACTCATCTATTTCAGCTTGTGGGTTAACTTTTTGTTTACAGGGATTGTTGAGGTTACCTTGGACAGGCCTGCAAATAAGAATGCCATAGACACTAAATTGATGAGAGGCTTAAAGCATGTATTAGAATTGATTCATCATGACTCATCCGCTAATGTTGCTATGTTTACTAGTTCGGTTCCAGGGGTTTACTGTGCTGGGGCTGATCTTAAGGTAACTAGTCAACTTTTCTTGTTCATCCCAACAAGATAAATAGACGGTGTTTTAAACTGTTTTGTGATTTAACTTTTCTTCACTACACTCGCAGAATTATCACTTTGAAAGATACCTCAAATATTTCATTTCTTTCCTATATATAAATGGCAGAATCGTGTGCTTGTCTTATAATTGTATGCCCATGGATTTCCAGGAACGCAAGACCTTTAGTGCCTTTGAGGTTCGGGAATATTCGAAAGCTCTTCGTGCCACATTCGCATATCTAGAGGTTTGTCTGCCTATATGAATTGGTTTTATTAATTCTAATGATCAGTTTTACGCATGAATATAAATGGGAGATGTAGCATCCCCTTCACTTCTATTTATATAAGTGAATTCTATCATGGCGTTTCTCAGGTATAACTATATTTCTATCTTTGCTTCTTAGTCAACTAGCAGAAATCGCATAAAAGTTTCAATTCTTTGTACAGTCGCTTCCTATAACAACTATTGCTGTAGTTGAAGGTGCAGCATTGGGTGGTGGACTTGAACTTGCCCTTGCATGTGATTTTCGTATCTGTGGTACTCTAATTTTTTAAGGATAATTTCTTTCACATTAATTTGTTGTTGATTGGTTGGTATGCTTGGAACGAAATGCATATAATTGGCAATCAATAGTTTCCGTCCTTTCATGACCCAGGTGAAGATGCTCTCTTGGCTTTGCCAGAAACTGGACACGCTATAATCCCTGGGTATGCTATCTCTATATCTCTATAAATGTCATTGGCCTATTGTGACATTTTGTCTGATCAGATATGCTCACTATTGATAATGGTTTTATGACAGAACTGTAAGATGTTTAGCAGGAACTGGATAATATAGTGTTATTAGGCTGAGAAATGAACAACCGTGTAGAGAATTCGAGTCACTTGTAAATTTTGGTTGGAAGGTTAATTGGTCTGTTTACCTCAATTATAGCCTCTTGTTATACTAACTGCTGGAGCCTACTTGAAGTTAATCTACTGATAGCCCGCTTATAAGCAAATTTTATGAGTCTTAGCATTGAACTGAAGCATTCGGTTTCTTGGTCACCTTTGAGTCTCAATATTCAAGCCGTGGAATGATTTAGAAACCTCCAAAGGCCACTAGTATAGTAGGTAAAGCCTGGTTGATCATAATTGTTTGTTTGTTTAGGAAATGATTAAGAAAAGGGGCAGGTGATATTGAAGAGAAAGTGGGTTAGACCGATTGGGACAGAAATTCACAATGGAATTGTGGGGTTAATGACAGGGCAGGGGCCATAAGAAGATTACCCAGGTTGATTAATAAGGCAATAGCAAAGGATCTGGTGTTGACTGGAAGAAGGGTTGGAGGCAGAGAAGCAGAATATCTGGGTAAGCTCATTCCTAGAACCTAAATCCACATTTTTTTGCTAGGATAAGATTTTAACAAA
Source organism: Mimosa bimucronata (assembly GCA_037074515.1). Lineage (NCBI taxonomy): Eukaryota > Viridiplantae > Streptophyta > Magnoliopsida > Fabales > Fabaceae > Mimosa > Mimosa bimucronata. The sequence goes on along the minus strand of CM073447.1, from coordinate 31,776,082 downwards.
TGCACCATATTATGACTGTGTAGGTCTAGCGAATTACTGTGTTCCTGCAGGGGAAGCTTATTCAAAATCACTGGAGGTTGCTCGGGTTATCAATGGCAAGGTATAAGGATAAGAATGAGAGAGTGGAATGAAATTAGTGGAAGAGGGAATAGTGATAGTGACTGTGATTGTGGTGTTGGTGGTGCAGGGTCCAATAGCTATAAAAGCTGGAAAAAGGGCAATAGATGAGGGACTGCTGGTGAGTGATCCAGTAGAAGCAGCAAATTTGGAAGAAAAATGCTACGAGATGACATTGAAAACCAAAGATAGGCTCGAAGGCTTGGCTGCTTTTGTTGAGAAGCGCAAGCCTATCTACAAAGGCCAATGAACACAATGAATTAATGATCCATAAAATTGCTCCAATTTGCAAATCATGTACTTTCATAAAGGGGACACTGTAAACTGCAAAATTAACCGTTTGAGATTATAAATTTAGTTTTTTCTTTCTCTGTTTTCCCCCTTTTCAAATGTTGGATCTTACAAAGCATAAGTTACACGTGCATTAGTGTAGCATAAAATTTTCACTAGACTTCATTATTTGGATACTCTAATACACACAAACTAAGTGCCTGTTTCAAGTCCTCTACATTTTCAAAGGCTAGTTATTTCTTTTTTTTTATACACAAATTTTAGGAAAGGGGTTTGGCTCACCCACGATCGAAGGGCAGGGCCCCTAACTCATGGGGCCTGTCCCTGTGGGCTCCTGGTTGGCAAGCCGCCCAATCCACACAGGTAGGTTACGCCCAGCTTCACTAAGCTGTGGAGATGCCTCCCCAAGCGCCGCGATTGGAGCCACAACAAAGTGGCCTTTCCCAAGGATTGAACTCTCGCCTAGATGGTCGAAGTCCAACCCCCTTCGTCAGCTGAACCAACGGACGATGGGTCAAAGGCTAGTTATTTCTTTTGGTAACAAAGTAGTATTATATTTGTTACGCACAGGAATGCTCATCGGTAAATACTAATGAGAGAAGCGGTCATGACTTATTGGGTCCATTAAAATCAATACTTACTGCTAAAACTACACACTTCCATCTTTATTATAAGAGTTATTTCTACTTTTTTTTAATTGTCCTAAATGTTCTATTGTACTCTCTCAACAATAAGTAAGTACTATAAAATATGGGGGAAATTAAAGAAAATGATTATGGTGTATTAAAAAAATATCTATTAATTAACTTACCTATCATCTCTAATATAATCAAATTAGGTTAATAAGTTCTATATTTAGGGCTGGAATGAGTGTTTATCTGTGAATTATATATAATTCTCTTGCACAATAAGCCAGTATTGTTTCAAAAACAAAAGGTAAAAGTGTACTTTTTGATCCTTTATGTTTGCATCAGGTTGAGTTTTGGTCCCTTAAATTTGAAAAGTGTACTTGTAGTCCTTTATCAATAACAGCGTCGGTTTTAGTTAATGGAATATTTGACTCAATAAATCTAAATGATGATTATACAATTAAATGTTGTTAAAATATGGATTACTTTTATTAAAATATAAAATGATTATACAAAAGAATTAATTTAAGTGTATTTTTAAGCATTTAACTAGTGGGTTGCTATTTAAATTTGTTGGGTTAGAATATTCCGTTAAATAAACTGACGGAGTTAATTAAATAGGACTAAAAATGTATTTTTCAAACTTAAGGAATTAAAATTCAATCTGATGTAAACATAAATGACCAAAATTATATTTTAATATAAACAAAGATTCAAAACGTCGTTACATGGGCCGAGTATAACAGCACGCCACTAGTAAAAACATGGGGAAGCCCAATGGAGCTTTGTCGATGTCATTTTTGGGCCCAATTTTTGAAGGTCCACGTGTCACAATAGACAATGGCCTATAAATAGCAGAGGAAACGTTGAGACGACGAAACGAAGTTCCAATCTGCCTCTAAAATTCGCAGAAGAAAGAGCACTTGAAAATGGCTACAATGGATGAAAGCGCCTCTGCTAAAAGATGGCTTTCTCTCGAAGCTAACCCTGATGTTATGAACCAGGTACTCCTATCTTTCTAAATCAGCTGTCAAGCAGGGTACCTACTCTAAATCTCTCTTAAAAAATACTATGTCATTCATTTACTTGGGCAATAATACAAACGAGAGGGGGGTCTCGGCTATGTTGTTATGATTTTTAAGTGCCAACAACAAGTTCCTTATGAAAACAATGACCGTGATTGGCGCATTATCTGCAGGTGCAATTTGTGCTGTTTACTTATCTTCTTTGAGGATTTAAGAAGTTGATGGGGTCTCTGATAAACAAATTAAAGCACTTAGTCACAGTTCTTCGTTAACTGTTTTTTTTTCTAATTTTGTGAGTTTTCCATAACCTTTCATTAAAAAAGAAGTGTCACCGATCACTCATATCTTATCAGATTCACAAGTTATGTAAAACTTTAGGCAAGCTCTTTCTGGCCCAAAACAAATATCCATTCCACTGAATCAAAAGAGATTGATAGAAAAGAAAGAGTACAGCACCCATTTTCTTCTCCATTGTAACAATTAACTAGTAGGGCATGAACCTTCCGCTCCCTCCTCCATAATGTCTTTCTGTTTATATGTAGGTTGTTTGTAAAGAAAAAGGTTTATTTAGCATACGAATTTAAGTCAGTTATATTTACGTAGTAATTTTCTTGTTTTGATGTACAGGATGATGGCAGTATTGAAGTGAAGGAACATGTATCTTTTGCCAGCAATTCCCATCTGGAAAAGGTCTTGCAGCCATGTCAGCAGCAAGATAGACCGTCTCAACACAATGTTAATCCAACCAATTGTGAGGAGTAGTCCAGAAGGTATAAAAGAGAACACACTCTAACGTTGAACCTGGACAAAAATTGTACGAGGCTTCCAAATTTGATGGTACACAAGTTTGATTTGAAAGAAGCTACGTCAAGAGATCTATCCAACATGAAAATCGTGGCTCGAGTGCAACAACTCCAGCAAAAGTATTCTCAGAATGGAAGTCAACCTGCTTAAGTGAGAAAGAGAATGTAGATCATATGTGGCCAATGAGTGGTTTTGTGACAACAAGGAAGAAGAGGGACGATGGAACAAAAGACGAAAATTGTGGTAAGAGAACAACACAAGAGAAGTCATCACTGGGTTTAACAAACGGGAGAAGAGATTCTACGGCGCGCAAGAAGGAAAGGGAAGTGAAGAGAAAGGCATTAGCAGAAGTAACAAATGTTGAAATATGTAGTAAGAAATATATACTATACAAACCAACATCAGTGCACTTATGGGCCTAATATGCGGGCTCTCAATAAAGACACTAGTAAAGGTTATATTAGCTACATTCTTCATAACATGCGAAGAACGCTGCAATCATGAAGCTCCAACATGAAGAGTAATGAAAGGCACACCGTAAGAAAGCTTCAAACAAATTTGAAGCCTGATGACGTCTACACCTACACACCTGTGGTGTTTGAAAGAATAAATGCTCCTATCCACATGTATAAGATAAAGTCCAAGGAGAACCAAAATAAAGGGAAGCCCACAATACCTGCAAAAAAAACATGAAAAACTAACAGCAAAAACAACATATATATTAAGGGAATTGAGAACCAAAAAATCATCACAGCATTCCCGTAACTGACAATAAAGTTAAAAGAAAAAGAGACACAAGAGATAGAGAGGAAGGAAGGAAGAGATAGAAACAGGAGGACAAGATGGAAGTGCTATGATTAAAGAGAGAAAGGTAGATGAGGAAGGGATAAAAAGTGAACAAAAGGACAAGAATGAATATATGGAAGGAAGGAGAGTAGGAGGCGGTGAAAGATAAAGGGAAGAACAAGAAGGAAGGCGGTGGGTGGGTTATTTTTTTTTATTATTATTTTTTTTTGAAAAGAAAATGAAGCAGATTCACTTTCGAGAAAAAAGGAAGAAAAAGAAGGAAGGTTTTAGGTGGTGATGGAGAAGAAAAGGCGGTGGGACAGGCCAGGTCTAAATGAAGAAGATGATAAGAGGAAAAGAGGAAGAAGTAGATGATGAAGAAGATCTAGATGCAGCAGAGGAAGCAACAAATAAAGCAAATAAATGACAGTAGATCTTGATGAAAACAAAAATCAACATTGCCAAAAAAGCGTCAAGGAACCAACGCCTGAAAGCACCACACAGATGCCGGAAAAGAGCTAAGATGCACCCTCTGTTTCACAACAGAGCACGTCGCCTCCAAGTCGGCGGCAACAAGGAGATCAATTTTTGCCGTCACCGACCTCCCTCTCTCTTGCCCTCTAAGTCGCCCCCTTATTCATTCAAATATACTCGTCCATTTTCACACTGTTGAATGAACTGTTAAATCTTTATGTCGCTGCTGTATCTATCATGTAGTTTACAAACAACAAAGAAATAAAGTTCAAAGTTTATGCTAGATTAGTTGCATTGCACTGCTGAAACATGAGAGAAACAACAATCCTCGTAATTATGTTACTAACATACTCCTATTAAACACTTTGATCTATATATATAAAAGTGTTTGCTTTGATTCTAAATAGAACATCTTCGTTTACTTTATCTCTTAAATTTATAATTTTTTTTTTCAAATAATTCCTATTAAACACATATAGTAAGACTTAATTAAAAGATGGTTGTAAAGTAAATGATTCTTCTATAATTTAGATAAATTAGTTATAAAGAGTAGCTCATAAATGGTCAAATGGAAGAGTATAAAATTATATTTTTAAGTAAAAAAGAAAATAAAGAGATGTTATTGTTTTCAGGTTTTTATTTGCCATCCATCTCTAAATAAAGACTTATTTGGGGATGAGAGATTGTTTTCAAACGTAAGACCTATTTATATTTTTTTCTTAAATTACCTCAAATGATACACCCCAATAATAAATAAACAAGAGAGTATATAAGAATAAATATGGGTGTTTATGGTGTTTTGGTAATATCATGTAATTTTATTTGACTTAATTAACAATTATAATATAATTAAATTAGGTAAATATGTCTTATACTCCCTCCAATCGTAATTATAAGAGCCATATGAAATTTATAGAAAAATTAAGGATGCAAAATAGACCACTTTTAATTGTTTATATTTGACTTTTTTCCTCAAAACTATTTTATTTTACTTATAAATAAACATATAATCTAATTATATAGAGTATAACATATACTAAAATTTAGTGGTTTATTTTATTTCTTTGGTACTCCCTCCGGTCTTATTATAAGACGTAGTCAACCTTTTTATATATACCAATAAAACATGTTGGAAGTATTTATTATGGGTAGATTTAATAAAGTTTTCTATTTTTGACCTTACTCGTTTATTATACAAACTTTTTCTCCCCTCTTTCATTATTTAATATACAAAGGCATAAATAAAAAACATGTACTACCTCGGGTCCCTATTACAAGAGGTAGTCAACTTTTTTACACATACCAATAAAACATATTGAAATCATTTATTATGGGTAGATTTAATAAAGTTTTCTATTTTTATCTTTACTCATTTATTATGCACACTTTCTCTCTCCTCATTACATTTATTAGTAACATACAAAGATAAAAATAGACAACGTACATTTATTACTTTAACTTTGTGTTTGGACCGACTTATGAAAAAGTGACGTATATATAAGTCAGATTGAAAATAAGTCAGATTGTGTAATGATTTTTATATTTGGATGAGCTGTGTAAAAAGTGACTTATAAGTCAATTGAACTTTTAATGCATGTTTGGATTGATTTCTTGAAAAGTAAGGTTAAGATGAAAATGACAAAAAAGAACATGAGCTTTAGATAATAATATAACTAAATTAAAATTATCCATTAAAACTTTAAATTATGATGATTTTGAGTTAAAAATTAAAATTATCTGCAAAAAAAAATGGAAATTTAATTAAAATTATTTGCAAACAAAATAAAAATGGAAATTTAATCAAAATGAAAAACACACCTTACCATTTTCTACCAGGTTTCCTTATGTGCACTGAAAAAACACACATTTCCATTAAATAACCAAAATTATTTAGGGTGTGTTTGGATCGACTTATAGAAAAGTGACTTATATATAAGTCAGATTGTGTAATGACTTTTATGTTTGGATGAGTTGTGTGAAAAGTGACTTATAAGTAACTTATTTTCCATAAGTCAGATTGTGTATGTTTGGATAAGTTGTGATTAGATGTGAAAAATAAGTCAGAATTTGTGGGCCCCACCTTATAAGTGATTTATAAGTTAGAAATAAACTGTTTTAAAAAGCTTAAACTTATTTTGACTTATAAACTATAAATTACTTATAAGTCAAATTAACAATAAACTGAAATAAACATACAAGATAAGCTACCAACAATAAACAATTATTTTTTGTTTATAAGCGGAGGCAAATGTGACCTTACCCTCAGTTCTCCCCAAAAACTCCGATCACAAAAGATGTACACTTTCAGGGCATTGAGCAGATATGTTGGTCGAGAATACTCCAAAATTTCCTCTCCCATTCGCAAGATTTCGTGGGCGAATTTCGTAGCCGAATCTCAGCAAAGTGGTACCTGCACTCCCAATCAATACCAGAGTCGAAAGACTCTCATTTTGGAGCCTCTTGGTTCTGAATATGTCAACCTTCAAAAACTTGATGGCTCTGATTCTGGTATCCTTTTCTATCTAACATTGTTTTAACTTGTTACTTCTTTTTTGAAGCTTTTTTGCTGGTGGAGTCAACTTCTCCAAGTCTTTCCTTTTTTTCCCCCCTACTCATCTATTTCAGCTTGTGGGTTAACTTTTTGTTTACAGGGATTGTTGAGGTTACCTTGGACAGGCCTGCAAATAAGAATGCCATAGACACTAAATTGATGAGAGGCTTAAAGCATGTATTAGAATTGATTCATCATGACTCATCTGCTAATGTTGCTATGTTCACTAGTTCGGTTCCAGGGGTTTACTGTGCTGGGGCTGATCTTAAGGTAACTAGTCAACTTTTCTTGTTCATCCCAATAAGATAAGATAGACGGTATCTTAAACTGTTTTGTGATTTATCTTTTCTTCACTACACTCGCGGAATTATCACATTGAAAGATAACTCAAATATTTCATTTCTTTCCTATATGTAAACATCTGAATCGTGTGCTTGTCTTGTAATTGTTTGTCCTTGGATTTCCAGGAACGCAAGACCTTTAGTGCCTCTGAGGTTCGGGAATATTCGAAAGCTCTTCGTGCCACATTCTCATATCTAGAGGTTTGTCTGCCTATATGAATTGGTTTTATTAATTCTAATGATCAGTTTTACGCATGAATATAAATGGAAGATCTTCACTTCTATTTATATAAGTGAATTCTGTCATTGCGTTTCTCTGGTATAACTATATTTCTGTCTTTGCTTCCAAGTAAACTAGCAGAAATCGCATAAAAGTTTCAATTCTTTATACAGTCCCTTCCTATACCAACTATTGCTGTAGTTGAAGGTGCAGCATTGGGTGGTGGACTTGAACTTGCCCTTGCATGTGATTTTCGTATCTGTGGTACTCTAATTTTTTAAGGATAATTTCTTTCACAGTAATTTGTTGTTGATTGGTTTGGATGCTTAGAACGAAATGCATATAATTTGCACTCAATAGTTTCCTTCCTTTCATGACCCAGGTGAAGATGCTCTCTTGGCTTTGCCAGAAACTGGACACGCTATAATCCCTGGGTATGCTATCTCTATATCTCTATAAATGTCATTGGCCTATTGTGACATTTTGTCTGATCAGATATGCTCACTATTGATAATGGTTTTAAGACAGAACTGTAAGATGTTTAGTGGGAATTGGATTACATAGTGTTACTAGGCTGAGAAATGAACAACCGTATAGAGAATTTGAGTCACTTGTAAATTTTGGTTGGAAGGTTAATTGGTCTGTTTACCTCAATTATAGCCTCTTCTTATACTCACTGCTGGAGCCTAGTTGAAGTTAATCTACTGATAGCCTGCTTATAAGCAAATTTTATAAGTCTTAGCATTGAACTGAAGCATTCGGTTTCTTGGTCACCTTTGAGACCCAATATTCAAGCCGTGGAATGATTTAGAAACCTCAAAAAGCCACCAGTATAGTAGGTAAAGCCTGGTTGATCATAAATCATAATTGTTTATTTGTTTGTTTAGGAAATGATTAAGAAAAGGGGCAGGTGATATTGAAGAGAAAGTGAGTTAGAGCGATTGGGACAGATAAATTCACAATGGAATTGTGGGGTTAATGACAGGGCTGGTGCCACAAGAAGATTACCCAGGTTGATTAATAAGGCAATAGCAAAGGATCTGGTGTTGACTGGAAGAAGGGTTGGAGGCAGAGAAGCAGAATCTCTGGGTAAGCTCATTCCTAGAAACTAACTCCGCATTTTTTGCTAGGATAAGATTTTAACAAATGCACCATATTATGACTGTGTAGGTCTAGCGAATTACTGTGTTCCTGCAGGGGAAGCTTATTCAAAATCACTGGAGGTTGCTCGGGTTATCAATGACAAGGTATAAGGATGAGAATGAGAGAGTGGAATGAAATTAGTGGAAGAGGGAATAGTGATAGTGATTGTGATTGTGGTGTTGGTGGTGCAGGGTCCAATAGCTATAAAAGCTGGAAAAAGGGCAATAGATGAGGGACTGTTGGTGAGTGATCCAGAAGAAGCAGCAGATTTGGAAGAAGAATGCTACGAGATGACATTGAATACCAAAGATAGGCTCGAAGGCTTGGCTGCTTTTGTTGAGAAGCGCAAGCCTATCTACAAAGGCCAATGAACACAATGAATTAATGATCCATAAAACTGCTCCAATTTGCAAATCAAGTACTTTCATAAAGGGGACACTTTAAACTGCAAAATTAACCGTTTGAGATTATAAATGAAGTTTCTTCTTTATCTGTTTTTTCCCCTTTTCAAATGTTGGATCTTACAAAGCATTAGTTTTTTTTTTCAACGATCTTACAAAGCATTAGTGCACGTGCATTGGTGTAGCATAAAATTTTCACTACATTTATTTTGATACTCTAATATACACAAACTAAGTGCTTGTTTCAAGTCGTCTACATTTTCAAAGGCTAGTTATTTCTTTTGGTACAAAGTAGTATTATATTTGTTAGAGAAATGCTCGTCGGTAAATAATAATGCAAGAAGCGATCATAACTTATTGGGTCATTAAAGTCAATACTTACTGCTAAAACTACACCCTTCAATCTTTATTATAAGAGTTAGTTCTACTTTTTTTTTAATTTTTCAATAAATATTCTAATGATACTCTCTCAACAATAATTAAGGAGTATAAAATGTGGAGGAAATTGAAGAAAATGATTATGGTGTATTAAAAAAATACCTATTATTTAACTTAACTATGATCTCCAATCTAATCTAAGTTCTATATTTAGGGCTGGAATGAGTGTTTATCTGTGAATTATATATAGTTTCTCTTGCACAATAAGCCAGTATTGTTTCAAAAGTAAAAGGTAAAAGTATATTTTTGATCTTTTATGTTTGCATCAGGTTGAGTTTTAGCCCCTTAAATTTGAAAAGTGTACCTTTAATCCTTTATTAATAATAGCGGCAGTTTTAGATAACGGAATAGACTCAACAAATATAAATGATGATTATACAATTAAATGTTGATAAAATATGGATTAATTTTATTAAAATATAAAATGATTATAAGAAAGAATTAATTTAAGTGTATTTTTAAGCTTTTAACTACAGAAACGCTGTTTAAACTTGTTGGGTCAGAATATTCCGTTAAATAAAACCGGTGGTGTTAATTAGATAGGACTAATAGTGTATTTTTCAAACTTAAAGACCAAAATTCAATCAAATTCAAATATAAATGAACAAAATTATAGTTAAAAGGTAAACAAAGATTTAGAAAATTGTTACATGGGTCGAGTATATCAGCCCACCACTGGTTAAAACACCGGGAAGCCTAATGGGGTTTGGTCGGTGTCGATTTTTGGGCCCAATTTCGTAAGACCCACGTGTCACAACAGGCAATGGCCTATAAATTGAAGACGAAACGTTGAGACGACGAAACGAAGTGAAGTTGCAATCTGCCTCTGAATTTCGCAGAAGAAAGAGCACTTGAAAATGGCTGCAATGGACGAAAGCGCCTCTGCTAAAAGATGGCTTCCTCTCGAAGCTAACCCTGATGTCCTGAACCAGGTGCTCCTATCTTTTTATTCTATCCATTTCAACGTTTCAATCAAAATTCCTTTTTGTTTTTTTCTTTCAAAATTATCTTGTTCGAGTGCAGTTTTAGTTCAGTTCTAGCTTGTTTCTTGTTATTGCGACATTTGATATGTGTGTTATGCTTTTCATTCGTTGTGAGGTTTCTTTGATCGCAAATAAATTCTGAGATTGATTTTCTAGAATTTTTTGCGGAAGATTGGGCGTCTTTCTTGTTTTGAGTTTCGACTTGGATGGCCGTCTTATAGCTTATAGGCCACTGGAAGAATCAATGGCTGTTTGGACTAGAAAGCATGATGTAAGCTTAAAAAAACAAAATATATGTGTATATCTTGATGCTAAAATTTGGTAAAGCAATAAAAAGATAGGGATTTTATTGATAGTGTGAAAGTGGGTCTCCAACAACCGTGGTGTGGATTACAAAGACCAATAGATGGTGCATATGGTAATGAAGATTACATGGAATTCAATAGAAATACAAAGAAAAATGTACAGCAGAGAGGGAGAAGTAGGGAGAATTGTATGACAAGGGCAAATGATGGTGTAACAGGTACCCCGTCATGTGGTAGCAAGTACCCCGACCGGGGCTCTTGAGAGCATTGAGCCCGACCAGGACTCTTGAGAGCATTGAGCATTAAGTCTCTGCTGGAGTAATCTCCCCCTCCTCTTTGTCTTGGCCTTTCCCCTTTTATAGGCTGATAGGGTGGCTTGGAAGGTGGTTCCACATTCATAGGGAGAGGAGGAAGTGGTTCCTATTATTGTGGATCATGGGATTTGATTGATCTGATAGGTAACTGATTGGAGTAATGGGGGGATGGACTGTTAGACTGAGTCAGCCTTGATGGGTCGCCCATGAGTGAACTTGGTCGCCCCCGAAAATATAGGCGACAATCGTGGGATTTGTGGACGTTGAGGGCGACAATCCGGGTCAGCTAGCAACTGTCACCGCATTGAGTGGGTCGTTGAGTCTTGCTGAGTCCATCAGTTTGAATTTGAACTTTCGTGGCTGACGTGGCAAAATTGAAAGTGACATGCCATGGGCCTACTGGGCTTGGACTCATCTGTGCAGGCCCAAAGTTGAAAATAGGGTCCAACAGTATATATATATATTTTTATCAATTTTGAAGTTACAAAGTTTAGCTTCATCATTATTCGTCATGGATGTTATATAGCAACTTAATGACATACTCAGATAAGAAGTTAAGAGAATTATTTGCTTTGTATCTGTGACCTTATTACATTTTCTATGATATTACGAAAGTATAATTTCTCGCATTACATTATCTTGATATAAAAAATATTATGATAAAAGAGGGTTTAAGGTAGTTTGCTATAGATCTTAGACTCACTCATCGTACCTTTCTGTTTTACCTAAAAATCGATAGTTAATTATGTATTTAATTTTAATGATTTGCAGTTCCTTTCGGGTTTGGGCCTTCCAGAAAACGAGGCAGAGTGCTATGATGTGTATGGTCTTGATGAAGAACTCCTGGAAATGGTTCCCAAGCCTGTACTAGCTGTGCTATTTCTTTATCCCTTAACCTCAAAGGTTATTCTCAAATAGTTTTAGTTAACGTTAATCATTTCGGTACTGCATGTTACTTGTTTTAATGAATTGCTGTGCCTGCTGATTTGAGGTTAATTTTATATCTTATCAGACAGAGGAAGAGAGGCTGCAACAGGAAAATGAAAGAAAGGTGAGTAAATAAGAGTAGGTATATGCTTCCTCTAAAAACTTACGCGCTGTGACATTTGACCTGTCGTTTCATCTAATTTGGAGTGTTACTTGGAAGACACACATATATTGTTCCCCTGCGATGCATGTACACCAGTTTACATGCTCCATTACCTATTAAAGTAGAGCTCAAAAAACTGAACTTTTGGGTGGCTTTGATTTCATATGAAGTATATGCCATAACTATAACTTTTTTATTTAATTCGGTAGGAACAAAGTACTAGAGTATATTTTATGAAGCAAACTGTGGGAAATGCTTGTGGTACTATAGGACTTCTTCATGCTCTTGGGAACATAACATCTGAGATCAAACTTAGTAAGTTTGCAATTACTTGTCTACCTCTGTTTAAGTAGCTAGTACACCAATTGTTGCTTCTCACCAACTGTTATTTCTTATTGGTGGTGCTTATTTCAGCTGAGGGATCATTCTTTGATAGGTTCTTTAAAACTACTGCAAATATGAACCCATTACAGGTTAGACATCCCTTCTACCCCTACTTTATTTTCCCCTCACACCGCCAGTTATGTAGGCACAGATAGTTGATAAGGTAATTTTATGATCACTTAACATTCTATTACTTTATGTTATGTAGCGTGCAGCATTTCTTGAGAATGACAGAGAAATGGAAGATGCTCATTCAGTAGCTGCCACTGCTGGTGATACAGAGGTAATTTATTGATGAAGCTTAATTGGGGAATGATGTGACATCTGACGATGCTTTGTGGCTTAAGATTAATATTAATGTCTTCAGAGGATAATTTATTTTATTTCTCCAGTATTGTTGTAACTTGTTTGCTACTCTGGTTGTATTAATTTTCAGATGTGATAAGGCAGTTATTTATATTTGAAAACTATGCGAGTTGCCTTGAGTTTTCTTCTGTGATGAGAGGGATTTTGGAAGTTTGGGTATGGTAATTTGGGGCAGAATATTCTTAGTCTTTGTATGGCAGACTACTAATGGAGTAATGGATCTTGAAACAAGTTGAAATAGTCTAGACAATATTAAATGGTTCACTGTGGGAAAGTTTATATATGCTTTTAGTTTTCATCATGCTAAGGAAGGAAGACTTTAAATTAATTTTGAACAAATAGCAGTTAGTCAAGGTGTGGCAACATGGTTTTGATTTGAAGCGCATATTCCCAATATAAGTAGATTGTGTTGAAGGAAGTGAGTAGCAAAATCTGTGCAAATTAATTAAATCATTTATTATTTTTTTTTCACTATGGCACTGTGTAACGGTTTGATTTATGAATAGAATGGGAGGATCCTGTGTGTGGAAACAATTTATGTGCTTGTTTCAAACTTATCGGAGTTGAGAAAACTTTCTTACGCAAATAATTATGTTCCTGTCATGAATAAAATGAATACAAGTTGGAGGAAGACACTGATCATTTGTTATACTCCTATGGTTGTCTCTACCTGAAAACACACTTTGTTCTTCTCAAGCAAGACATTATACTCTTTGTCATTCCACCAAAGAGTATGGATAACCAGGGGAGGTGAAATGTTAGTTGACTATATTGATGCTAGGCGCTTGAGTGAATTTTTTCTTATCTTACCTTTTTGTTTCTAATTTTTTTATGCAGGCATCAGTTAATGTGGATACTCATTTCATCTGCTTTGCTTGTGTTGATGGTACTTTCTTTATATAGTTGAATTTATTTTATCACTAAGAAGTGAAACGGTTTGCAATTCCTGCCTTATTTGTGTCATATGCAGGCGAACTTTATGAGCTTGATGGAAGAAAGTCAGGACCTATATCCCATGGTCAATCCTCACCAAATACTCTACTGAGGGTAAATATCATTGCATCTAAAAACTAATCTATCTTTATTGTCTTCCTTTTTTCTTTATGATGTATTGTTATTCTTTTCTCCCCCCCCCCCCCCCCCCCTCAGAAAGTTTTGTTTTTGGGAATGGATGTAGTTTGTTTCCCAAATATTTTTTAAACTAAATCATATTTTATAAACAAAATCTTGTGGGAAAAGAAATTCTGCTACTTTAAATTGGTATCCGGAGACTCTCTTCCTTTACCTTTTTACAGGCATTGGTTCATTGCTTCCCAATGTGTCTCTGCATAATTGGTTAGTGCCCATGCTACATAAGTGCATATGTCATATGCCTTGCATAGGCCACTCCAGTGCAATGTTGATAAAAATTTGCTGAATCTTCAGCCCATTTCATTAATCTTGTTCTGAATATTTTCAGCCTGTCTATTATGTCTCATTTGTGATCCCTATCATGTAACAGCTTGCTGGGTTTTCTGCATTTAATCTTGCCTATTAGTCTTCATTACTTGCAGACCATGCTGTCATGTGGGAAATATTCAGTTTTCATATTTGGTTGAAAATGACTCTGATTGAATGACTAATTTGTCTCCTGTTCCACAACAGGATGCAGCTAAGGTCATAAAGGGAATGATCCAGAAAAATCCAGACTCTCTTAACTTCAATGTTATGGCCATTTCAAAGAAATCTGGAGATGGAAAATAAGGATGTCGGTTCAGGGGATCCTGTGTCTTGGTTGAATCCGCTTATAAGTAGTCTTTGATGTTATCCTCGGCATTCAAGGAACTCTTTACTACTCACTCCGGTTGTGCATGTACTGAGATTGTGGTTTTTTTTTTTTTTTAAATGATGATCTAGCGTGATCACTAACCCCCTTTAGATTATTGATGTGCCTTCTGATTTGGCAACATGAACCTACTTATTGGCTCTACAGCGTAATGCATGCTAAATGCTAACGATTCCAAGAAAAACTGCAAAGAGCACCAAAAAAGGGCCCACAATGACAACTGTTATGAGCATTTGAATAAAATCCCAGTGAAGTGACAGACAAACGGCCATGGGACTTCTGTTCCCTCTATGGCCACCCTCAGATCTATTCTATGGCATTTTTACCAGACACAAACATTCTCCAGTAAATGAAAAACCTTTCGATACAGCTAAAGTCGTGAGGCCGTGGGTGCTTAAACGCATAGGTTCAGAAACAAATACATAATTACACATAGTGTGTGCGTGTGTGCGTTTGTGTTACAGAAACAGGTTAAACTGCGCACTGACAGCAAACCATGCTCGTGAATAATAGCAGACAATCACTATGATGACAATCATTATGAAAAACATACACAAAACCTATGATTACTGTTTGTAGACAGCGAGAAGCAATGCCTTTACCGTGATAGTAATATCTGCCAAACGAGAAGCAATGCCTTTACCGTGATAATAATATCTGCCTTGTATAGAATTCTTATTTCCAGATCTGCGACCCTCAAACTGTTTAGATGAAGGACGAAGGTGTTGGAGGAATTGGAACTTCAACGACGCCTTCCAACATTTGCATCACAGTCTTCATGTTTGGCCTTTTTTCTGGATTCTCTTGAATGCACCATATTGCTATCATCACCCACTTCTTCAATCTCTTTATGTCAGCAATGGCCTCCGTATCATTCTCTACCAGAATATCTATTCTTCCCTGCATATAGCAATCATAAGCCCAATCTATTAGTATTGCCTTGCCTTCCTCCTCCTCATCCAGATCCTTCTCCACGCTTCTTCTGCAGCAAATTATCTCTAGCAGCATCACGCCATAGCTATAAACATCCACCTTAGCTGTCACTGGAATATTCTTGAACCATTCTGGTGCGACATATCCTCTCGTTCCTCTTACCATTGTATGTGTTCTGCTCTCATTAGAATGCAACAGCTTGGCCAACCCGAAATCTGAGATTTTTGGCATGAAGTGCTCATCTATCAGAATATTTTGTGGTTTTATGTCACAGTGAATGATATGAGACTCGCATTCTTTGTGTAAGTAAAGCAGCCCACTTGCAATTCCTAAAGCAAGGCTGACCCTTGAGTTCCATATAGGTTTGGGTTGATTGAAAAGGATGTCAGCAAGTGTACCATTGCTCATGAACTCGTATACCAAAAGTCTATGAATTTCCTCATCACAGAACCCAATCAACCTAACCAAATTTCTGTGGCATGTTCTTCCAATAGCACTCAACTCATTCCTAAATTCCGTCTCACGTTCTCGAGCTATTCTATCCAATCTCTTCACCGCAATATCAGTATTATTGGTTGCTGATCTGAGGGTGCCTTTGTACACAATTCCAAAAGAACCTCTTCCTACTTCCTCACTGAACCCATGTGTTGCCTCCTTCAGTGCTGCATATGTGAAAGAGTGCACATTTGTTTCAACGAAACTTGAAACTTGAACAACCTTTTTGGACTTCAACATAATAATTGATATAACTGTGACTACCAGTAGAGCAATAATAACAAGGGAGCTGATTAGAGACCCTAATAGGGCAAGTTTGATCTGGTCTCCCTTACTTTCCAGAACAGGATTAAGATTACCCTCTGGTTTTATTCTTCTTATTTTGAAGATTGCTGTTGTAAAACCCTGCATATCATCACCCAATCTTCCGTTAGAGAGGGGAAATCTTTTCTTCCAACATTGCCCTAGTGAGTTAGAGACAAATGCTGCACAATTACAATCATGCAAGCAAGAACGTTTACATTCTTCCTCTGTATAACCGATCAACTTTTCATAATCTCCAGAAGGCCAATTCACATTTGGCAAAGACACCGCATCATATACCCCTTCTGGATCATCAACTTCACAACCAACGGGTAAATTAGGTTTGCATCCTCCAAATTCATTGTTTGGATCCACCAAAGAATACTCTTCTGGACACTTACATGATGGACTCTTGTTGTAGTCATCCCAGGTGCAGTAGCTATTGTAGCCACAAGCACCACTACCCAAACTGCTAGGTGTTGCTTGGCAAACGTCTTGAGGGACATTGGTCATGACTGACCAATTTTGGTTGGAATAATAGGATTCTCTTGGATGGTAGTATAACTTAAAAACCCCGTAGTAATCAAGTGTAGCCCTGTAGTAAAATTTGTTAACATCAATATTTGGGGCGGACCATCCAGACTCGAGGGGTTTATGATCTCCACCCCTTGTCTCTACATAAATATCTGATGTATTAAAGACTAGCTGTAAAGCAGAGTCATTAGCATTGGTTGGTGAACTCGTGTTGACATTAAAGTAATTAGTGTAACGAGATTGAGTCGGCCATCCTATCTGACTTAACAAGAGATTGGTGCTATCATCAAAATAAAGCTCAAACCTTCCCTTTGTGTAATTGGTTTGTGTCAAGTGAGACGACAACTTGCCTTTGAGAGGCAGAGTCTGGTTTGGCAACAGTGTATCAGTGGGATTGTCAAAACTTTGCCACAAATAGGAAGAATTTGAGGATACCATAACAAAATTTCCATGATCACGCATTTCTGCATGGGACACAACTCCTTGTAGTTCACCATTTAGCAACATAGGTTGGCCTTGGGGGTAAGTTGTGAGTGAGAGACCCTTAGATGTGAGCTGAACCGTGGATCCTTGTGGTATTGGAGGTTGGATGTCTGCATTCCAGACAATGGTTTGTTCTGGTATTTTGGCAAACCAGATGGCAAGCATAAAGATACTTGTGTTTTCTATTTGGCGGAATCCGAAAGCAAAATCTTCAGAAGCAGAGAGCCATGAAGCATTTTTATCATTGGTGGAGAGTGTTTGGTTCAAAGAAACGATTCCAAAAGCCAAGTGAAGTGGTTGAAGCAAGAAAAGGGCGAAGAAGAAGAAGAAGAAGATATTGGGAATGGCCATGATGATGAAAGCGAGGGAGCTGTAGAATGAGATAGTGAGAAAACAGAGGAAGGAAGAGTGGCTTTATTATTGGAGGGAAGCGTGAGAGAGGAGGGATTGATGAAGAGTAAGATACAAGGAATATGAGCATGTCCAAGACCACAATAGGATTTGGTTTACATGGTCTTCGTCCTCTTTTCAACATTGAAAAATCATCATCACTATTCACTAGAATAGATCTCTACGATCAGGTGAGAAATCAAAAAATCGTGTGTGTAGTCATACATACTGCACAGTGAACATTGATCTCAGTTGATGTGTACTATAATAGCTAGGTGTGTAAGATGACCATATAATTATAGAAACAGTTTCCTACGAAGCACAGGGTTTTACTTAACAGGGAAAGTTAATCAAATCTCTGAAACTTCAAATTTTATTTGTAGGGTTAAGATTTGATTTTTTTTAAATGTATATATTTTTTAAAAAAGATTATTTTAATGGATATAGAATATAAAATAAAAATAATCTTTTAACTATCACTTTTTTAAAAGCCATTAATTTTTTACTCAAGGAACATCCTTTTTAAAATAATCAAGTATATCTTCACCGTCCATAAATCAACGCAGGACTCTATCAAATAGGGGGTAAGTAGGCAGTCAAGTCATTATATCATACACATCCTTTTTTATAAGTAACAACCACTTAAATTACACAAAACAAACTATTATTTAAAAGTAATAAATGCATAAGAGATCTAAACATTTTTCCCAGAATATATACCCTTAATTTGGAAAAGTATGAGTAGAGTAGATATAAGAAATGAATATACCACACCTAAAGTATAGTAGTAAATCATAATTATAAAAATCAAATCTTGACATACAAATCAAATCTGAAGGTTAATATTTGGTTAACTCTCCATACTAAATTTTGTGCTTAGTAGGGAACTTGGTTCAGCTACCCATGTGGACCATAAAAATAGCGGTTCACAAGAAAAAACCCTATTTGATTGTTAAGTCTATTCTCTGTATCCATTCATTGCATGTGGACCATTATATTGATTTTTTTTTAATCTCCTTTTATATATATGCCAAACAAAATAGATCAATTTCACTATCCAGTATCACTTGAGCTAATATGTGTGGAATGTTTAGAATACTAGGTGTTAGATATTGGATGCTAGTTTAAATATATTTTAGATTCTTTAGTGCACTAAAAATTAATTTAAAATACTGAGTAATAGTTAAACACACACACACACACATGGTAGGATGCGGCCATGACGGTACTGTTTGAGAGAAAAGTATCCAACTTCCATATTTTAGGCCGAAAGGGGGAACCGGCAATTTTCTAGAATCCATGTTCTTATTCGTTTTACGAAGTCTTGTGTTCATGGAGTTGGGAGCAGCATCGATCACAAATGAAACTTCCCGCTGTCTGTTTGATCAAGTCTTGTATTGTACCACTTCTTCTCATATAATGATGTCTCTCCACCTCCATGAATGAATCTCTGGAATTAAATTAGCTAGTTTTTTTCCCAGACATTAATTTTTGTATGACTTTTATCGCTTGCTTTGCCTAAAATTTTCAAACGATGGCTATTGTTGCAGGACGTTCTTTAGTTGAGGAATTCATTAAGTTAAATATATTATTCCATTTATAACAAAGTCCACGAATATGTACAAGTACAGAGAAACAAAACAAACCCAAAATCAATCTACACTAAACTAAAGCTTACCACCCAAACGAAGACCAACTAATAAATATGTATACAACCTTAATAGGACTTGAGCAAGCTGCCCACAAACCGTTGAGCCCACCTTGGCTAGTGGAAAATTGCCCATTTTGGCACATGAAAGGCGGGATTAAATGAGTGGGCTTGTATAATATAATATATATTTAAGTATAAATAATATTACGGTCTTAATTATAAGATCGCTGTGACTTTTTTGACTTTTTTTTTCAGCAAAAAAAAAATCTTTTTTCTTCAAACTAACTTATTGTACTTATAAACTAATCTATAATCTAATTTCATATGACATATGTTATAATTTAGTGGTCTAATTTACTTCCTTAACTTCTTCAAAAAAAAGTCAAAGTGATCTTATATTTAGGACCGGAGGTATATATATCATGAATCAAAAATTATATTTTTCATATTATAGATTATAGATAGCTTACATCGCTTATATGATCAAATCAATATGCAGGTAGCTTCATTCCTTGTAATGAAGCACCTGGATCTCAGTCTAAATCAACAGTAAAGCAAGTAAATGACAGTGCTTGTAATGGGAATGTTTTAGTTAAAAAAGTCGAGATTGAAATATTTGTTTGTGATTGAAATATTTGTTTTAGTTACGTTCCAAAAGATCTTAGCCAATGAAAATATTATGATTAAGAGGGTTGATCACTTTAATGTGTGTGGTTGCAACGAGGAATATGATAGATTATGATACTTTATTTTTTGTATTGTTTGTAGTTTATATTGAGAAATAAGTATTAACAATATAATATAGCATAAGAGTAACTGAATATTAAGTTTATTTTAAAAAAAATATGTATCAGTGGGTTGCCCATAGCCGATCAAGCCTTCATGATTTAAACCAGTCAATTTGTCACACGCTTTTGACGGGCATGTATTAGGCTACGTTTGGTTCAACTGATGGGAGGGTAGGGGAGGTTCATTAAAGTTAGGGGAGGGTAGGGGAGGGTAGGTTATGAGCTTTATTTGGTTGGAAGGGAGGGGAGTAGAAGGGACATTTCTTGTTTGGTTCAGAAGGAGAGGTGAGGGGAGTTAATTATAAGTTGACAAATATACCCTTATTATTTTGTTTATATTTCTTTTTCTTATCTTATAATATTTATATTAAAATTATTATTTTCTAATTTTTACATCTAAAACACTTATTATGTTACTGGTATGTGTAAAAATATTTTTATAGAATGATTTTATTATTTCAACATATTAGCTCATATATTAATATGTTTTTAAAATCTTTTTTTAAGATTAAATATGATTTTGAAAACGCACTTTCATCGGAAAAAGAAAGAAAGCAAATCTGCAAATCTGCACACAACATACAGTTACAGTAGCACGAATAATCATAAATCCTTTCACACTTTGCAAGCATATAGCCAATAATCAAATAAATTTTTTCATGGAATATAAAAGAAAATCCCAGCACAAAGATACAGAAATTCAAAAAGGTCTTTAAAATCTTCATCATTAGCTCACTCTACAGTCAGGACAGATAGGAATAACAAGGAGGAGGATGAAATCGAACTACAAGAGAGAGGAAGGCAACTATCGACCACTATGGAGTAGGCGTTGGCGGAGAAGGTGCCGGTGGTAGGAGCCTCAGCGCCCGATGCACCAGCAGCCAGAGAACCAAGGGGCCACGACGACGACAGGAGAAGGAGACCTAAGCTATGAAGGAGACGGAGAACTGGAAAGTGTGTGAGTATAATGAAAATGGAAAAAGGGGGTTTTAATGAGGAGGGTAGGACGGGAATATTTGAAGAATGACAAGGATAATTTTGACAAGATTTGAGCAAAAATTTCTCTCCCCTCCAAAAAAACCCCAATTTGGAGGGGGAGCAAAAGGAAGGGAGGGGAGCACAAACAGACAAAAATTTGCCCCTCCCCTCCCCTTCATTTTTTGAACCAAACAGAGGCACTCTTCTCTCATCCCTCCCCTTCCCTCACCTTCTCTCAAAAAAACCCCAACCAAACACACCCTTAATTTCTCCCTGTTAAAAAATAAATGGATAAGTTGCCGGTTGACCAAGAGCATCTAGCTCGACACAATCCTACAACTTAGTATCTTCATTTTTATATTTACCATTATTACTACCACTCTCCCCGTTTCAAGTATAATACGATTTTAATAACTAAAACACACAAATGAGAAAATATTAGATTAGTCAACATTTCAATTTTTTTCTCTCAATATATATTATTTGACAGAAAGGAAATGAGTAAATTTTAGATGCTCCTTAGGTTTTATTGGTAAAAAGTGATTAATTATTATTCTTAAAATTCCATAAAATTATGCTAAACATAGGATTCTTAAATACCTAGATAATCAAAGCTGGACTGACCTGGCCATGGAACCAGTTCGAGCAGAAGTAACCCTGAGTGACTAGGAGGGACCTGGTGCAACCCGGCGAGTTGGTGAGTCGACTTGGTTCCCTTTATAGAACAATTTTTATTTTTATTTCATGGACATGAATTGTATAAAGCAATATTAGTTAAAGTTAGTAATTATTAGTTTTTGTGATTAAATGATAATATGTATGAATATTTGTTATAATTATCAATTTTGATATTTTATTATGAGGAATACTTACTTATTAATAATTTTTGTGTTATTGGATGGTGGATTGATACTATAATATAACATCAGTATGTCAAAGAATTTGTAAAGAATGTTGGATAAATATATGATTATTTTGTTAGTGATTCAAGATATTGAATTAATATTTAAGATATCAATTATTTTTTAATTTTTTTAATCCCTTTTGGTTTGGCCACTTCTAACTGACTTACTAACAATGTAAAAAAAACCGGACCGGACCGGCCGGTTCAACCGGGAACCGGCCATGGATCCGGTCCGGGTGACACAAAAAAGCGGTAGGCCCTTTGACCCGGCCGAGACCCGGGTTGACCCGGGAAAAACCGGTCAACCCGGGGTTGAACCGGGTCACCCTTTTTTTTAAAAAAAAAAATTTTAAACACTTTTATTTTATTATAATTCACCTAATTACTAACTTTCACTCCACTCAATTTTAGAAATTAGGAAACTATAATACTTTAAATGCTATTTTACTTGCATATACTTAATATTTAATTATTGTTACTCTTAATATTTATATTTTAGTCTGTGGATTGTAGAATAATATTTATTTTCACGTGTAATCAACTAATATTTTCTTTTTTCCCTATATAGGAACATTAAAATATTTATAGTTGATGAATTATGCATACCTATCTACATTTACATTTTGATATTAGTGATTATTAATGTTAATATTAATAAAATTTTATTATTTTAATATAACCGGTTTGACCCGATCCGACCCCCGGTTGGACCTTTAACCCTTGAACCAGTGCCTCATCCGGTTTGATACCCGGTCCGGTTTTTTGAACCTTGCTTACTAACCCTTACCAAATGCTTTGACCGATTTAGAGGCATTGGGTTTGATTACCTTGAAAAAAAACATGTCTAGCTAGTTCACATCTTGTATTTTATTCATGGAGGTGAATGCAATAGCTTTGTGTTTGATCAAGTCGCGGACTGCTTTTTCTCAAATGGTGACTTCTTGTGAAGCACCCACCTATGAATGTTAAAAATTTCTCGAATCAGGTTTTTTCCAAAAAAATTTCAGCTGACTTTTTTCTCTTGCTTCGGGAAAAAATTGCATATTTTGGCTGTCTGCGTGTTAATATCACATAAAAAAGTAATGTTATATTAACATAAACTCATCACAAATCAGAGAAGTTTATATTTCAGCAGACTTTGCTGAACAACGAAAAGTAAAACTCTATACATACCGACAACAAACCATGCACGTGAGACTGCAATGACAACCATTATGAACAACATGAAAAGAAAAAACCTATGATGAGTTAATGACCAGTACTGTTTGTTGTGAACAAGAAGCAATATCCTGTACCACAATAATAATGTGTGCCATATGTAACTTCTATTTCCAGAGCTGCCACCCTCAAGCTATTGAGATGAAGGACGAAGAAGGTGATGATGGAGGACTTGGCACTTCCACAAGGTCTTCCAACATTTGCATAACAGTCTTCATAGTTGGCCTTATTTCTGGATTCTCTTGAATACACCAGATTGCTATCTTCACCCACTTCTTCACCCTCTCTATGTCAGAAATGGCCTCCTTATCATTCTCTACCAGAATCTCTATTCTTCTCTCCATATAGCAATCATAAGCCCAATCTATTAGTATTGCATCTTCTTCCTTCACTTCATCCAGATCCATCTCCAAGCTTTTTCTGCAACATATTGTCTCCAGCAGCATCACCCCATAGCTATACACATCCACCTTAGCCGTCACCGGGATACTCTTGAACCATTCTGGTGCCACATATCCTCTGGTTCCTCTTATCATTGTGTGTGTTCTGCTCTTGTTGGAATACAACAACTTGGCCAACCCAAAATCCGATATTTTTGGCATGAAGTTCTCATCTATGAGAATATTTTGGGGTTTTATATCACAGTGAATGATGGGAGTCTCACACTCTTCGTGTAAGTAAAGAATCCCCCTTGCAATTCCTAGAGCAAGGTTGATCCTCAAGTTCCATGAAGGTTTGGGTTGCTTGAAAATGATGTCTGCAAGTGTACCATTGCTCATGAACTCGTACACCAAAATCCTATGAATTTCCTCATCACAGAACCCAATAAGCCTTACCAAATTTCTGTGGCATGTTCTTCCAATAGCACCCAACTCATTCCTAAATTCCGTCTCACGTTCTCGAGCTATTCTATCCAATCTCTTCACCGCAATATCGGTATTATTGGTTGCTGATCTGAGGGTGCCTTTGTACACAATGCCAAATGAACCCCTTCCTACTTCGTCACCGAACCCATTTGTTGCTTCCTTAAGTGCTTTATATGTGAAAGAGCGCACATTTGTTTCAACAAAGCTTGAAACTTGATGAACAACCTTTTTGGGCTTCAACAGAATAATTGATGCAACTGTGGCTACCAATAGAATAATGATAACAAGGGAGCCAATTAGAGACCCTAAGAGGGCAAGTTTGATCTGGTCTTCCTTAATTTCCGCAGCAGGATTAATATTACACTCTGATTGAATTCTTCTTACTTTGAAGATTGCTGTTGTAAAACCTTGCGTACTATCACCCAATCTTCCGTTAGAAAGGGGAAATCTTTTCTTCCAACACTGCCCTGCTAAGTTAGAGACAAATGCTGCACAATTACAATCATGCAAGCAAGAACGTTTACATTCTTCCTCTGTATAACCGATCAACTTTTCATAATCTCCAGAAGGCCAATTCACATTTGGCAAAGGCACCGCATCATATACCCCTTCTGGATCATCAACTTCACAACCAAGGGGTAAATCAGGTTTGCATCCCCCAAATTCATCGTTTGGATCCACCAAAGAATATCCTCCTGGACACTTACATGATGGCCTCTTGTTGTAGTCATCCCAGGTGCAGTAACTATTGTAGCCACAAGAACCACTTCCCATACTAATAGGTGTTGCTCGGCAAATGTCTTGAGGGACATTGGTCACGACTGACCAATTTTGGTTGGAATAATAGGATTCTCTTGGACGGGAATATAACGTGAAAACCCCATAATAATCAAGTGTCGCCCTGTAATAAGATTTGTTAACATCAATACCTGAGGCGAACCATCCAGACCCAATGTCTTTACGACCTCCAGCCTTTGTCTCTACATAAACATTTGATGCATCAAAGACTAGCTGTGACGCAGAGTCATTATTATTTGTTGCTGAGCTCATGTCGACGCCAAAGTAGGAATCGTAACGAGAGTCAGTAGGCCATCCTATCTGACTTAACAAGAGATTGGTACTATCATCGAAATAAAGCTCAAACCTTCCCTTTGTGTAATTGGTTTGTGTCAAGCGAGAAGACAACTTCCCTTTGAGAGGCAGAGTTTGGTTTGGCAACAGGGTATCAGTGGGATTGTCGAAACTTTGCTACAGATAGGAAGAATTTGAGGATGCCATAACAAAATTTCCATCATCACGCATTTCTGCATATGACACATTTCCTTGTAGTTCATCATTTAGCAACATGTATTGACCATAGGGGCTAGTAGTGAGTGAGAAACCCTTTGGCGTGAGCTGAACTATGGATCCTTGTGGTATTGGAGGTTGGATGTCTGCATTCCAGACAATGGTTCGTTCTGGTATTTTGGCAAACCAGATGGCAAGCATATAGAGACTTGTGTTTTCTATTTGGCGGAATCCGAAAGCAAAATCTTCAGAAGCAGAGAGCCATGAAGCATTCTTATCATTGGTGGAGAGTGTTTGGTTCAAAGAAACGATTCCAAAAGCCAGGTGAAATGGTTGAAGCAAGAGAAGGGCGAGGAAGAAGATATTGGGAATGGTCATGATGATGAAAGCGAGTGGGCTTTAGAATGAGATAGCGAGAGGAAGGAAGTGGTTTTATCATGGGGGAGGGAAACGTGAGAGACAAGGCCACAATATTAATAGAATTTGGTTTACATGGTCTTCGTCCTCTTTTCAACATTGAAAATTCAGCATCACTATTTACTGGAATAGATCTCTACGATCAGGAGAGAAATCAAATACACACTAGTGTGTGTATCCATAAGTGGGTTTGGCTTCTCTCCACTGAGCGATTTCATCCTCTGCCATACGCTGCCACGGACAACACCGTTTTAGCGTGGGGGAGGGAAAAGTGAAGTGTTGAATGTTCAGACAAATAAAAAAAAAAAAAAAGCGTTAGATTGGAAATATGGAATAAGAGCATTTACTTCCCCGTGCAGTCAAAGCTACTGGGCAAAGGAATAATGCATTTTTCTCCAAACTCACAATTCCATGTTTACATTTCAATACATGCCTTCGTTATTTTTTGCTTTGGTCATTAAATTAAATTTAAAATAGAATAAATAATCAAATTTGCATTCAAAGCTTGACCACAGGTCCGCAGCCATAGAGTTTTATAGGTAGCAGTCGCAGATAAAGAAGGAAGACCAAATGGGCAGTACTGATATAATATTTATCATAGTAATTAAACCCGGCCGGCCCGGACCGGAACCCGCCCACCCGGGCGTCAGACCGGGCCGGGTTGGTTATTAACCCGGGGGCAGAACGACCCGGGAATAACCTGGGAAAACTCGTTCTGACCTGGGCAAAACCCGGGCGACCCGGTGGTCTAGTGGGTCAACCCAGTCCTCTTTTTTTTTTTTTTTTAAATTAATGATATTTTTTGTGTTTAGTATTATTATAGTGATGATAGGGTTGGATGTGAAAATATTTTGTTATCATATATCTATTTTGATTTGATATGATAAATAGTTAGTACTAGGTACTAATTGGTTGCTAACCATTTTGTGTCATTGGATAGTAGTATGATATGATATGATGATGTCATTTTGTCAAAGAATTTTGTAAACAATGTTGATAATTGGATTATTTTTTGGTTAATGACTCAAAATGGTAAGTGAAGTTATTGTTTGGATTTTTGGAAGTTATTGTTAGTTGGATAATTTTTTGGTTAATTTTTTATTCTTCATCGGGCTGACTCACGGGTTAGTTATGTACTGACACTCTGACCCTTTGACCCTCTGCCTCGACCGGGCTAGTTGCCGGTCCGGGTTTAATTACCATGATATTTATACAACAGAACCAATCAGCAACCAAAATGAATATATATTGATGATTGATCTAGGAACTTCCTATTCCAATAGATTTTAAATTTACGTTTTAATTTACAATTTAATAAAATTCTTAAATAAAATGCAAAATCATTTCATGATTGTGCTTCCTTTCCTTTTATGCAAATTCTTAAATGTAAATATAAAACTATTTGAGAGGGTGGACTTATTCCTAAACATAAGATATCTTTATATTTTTCTCATATTTTGCCTAAATTATCTTTATTAATGCTCTTTAATAATAAACAAGTAAGAAAAGGAGGCTATGAATAAAAGAATTCGTTTAGGATGTTTTTGAAATATCATGCGATTTTAACTAACATAACCAACATCCTAAATCTAATCAAATTAAATAAATATGTTTTATATTTATGAACAAAAAGATTATGTTTTGTTTTTTGCCAAGAGGTTTTAGATTTATGTTTTAATTTAGAAGTCACTTTTATAAAATTATTAAAAATAAGTATTGTATAGTTTTCGGGACAAAAAAACTATACAATGATTAATTATCAATCATCATCAATATCAATATCATCATCAATATAAAATATAAATCTAATCTACCATTCTCCTCCCTACTTTTTGCTTTGAAGACACATTTCACTATTCATAATCTCCTTGTGAATAGTGGCTTCCTTATATTTAAGACAAAAAACAATATTCATAAGGAATTAACGGCCTAGATGATTAATTCTATTCATATCAATGGCTAAGAAATTAGGTGATTTTGTCTTTTTCAGTCCGCACTACTCTTGTCCGCTAAAGCCGCAAGTGTACGGGTCACGTCAAGTAATAAAATGATGAGTAAAGTATCGTTCCCAAGAGGATTTGGTCCAAAACCCGGTCAATAGTTGATTGTCACACTCTCGCCGAAGGTGAGTAATACAAATATTGAGATTGAAAATTAAGTAAGAAAATAGACATAAGCTTAATGAAAACAAAATTATAAACAAGGGATTCTTCAACTTCAATGACAAATCGGGTCCTAAGATTGTCTATCCCCCTTGTACTTCCTAAAACTCAATTAACCTCATCTCAATGAAACCATGTGCTAATCTAGAATTCATAGAGTACTTGTAAAAGCGCTCTCGCGTCAAGAACAAGTGTTTGATCTTGTTAATTACACAATCTCTTGTTATAATTAATAAAATCCAATTTTCAAGCTCCAATCCTAATGTGATTATGCAAGGTTAGTAAGTATATATCTACCTTACCAACTAAACCATCCATTCATCAAGCAAACTTCAAGTCCTTACACTATTTTACCCAAGTTCTACACTCAATATAGCCTTCTCAAGCATCAATCAAGTGAACCCAACATCTAAATGGTGATCAAGCACTTAGAAGCATTAGGAGAAGAGTAAAATAAACACATACATCTCATTAATCACAACATAAGAGGAGGAATCAAGAATCAATACATACAAGGGTTCAAAATAATCTTAGAATCAAAGTATTTTAGCTACTCATGTTCAACAACTCCATAGGAGCATATATACATACATACAAAAACAGAGGATAAGAGAAGAGAATGAAGATGGAGAAGATAAACCAAGAGAGAAGCCCAAATCTCTTCGAAGCTCCAAGCCCAAGCTCAATTCCCACCAAGCTCCAAGCCCTAGCAGAGCAAAACACTCCCAAAAAGCCCCAAAAGTCGAAGAATGAAGAGTGAGATCGAAACCCTTCCTTTTATTTAAGTTCAGCCCGTCAAAACGCGCAGCTGACACGAAGTTCGTCGTGGAGTTGGTCGCGGCAAACTCACGGCGAGCTTCCAAAAATTCCAGAAATATGTTGTGCTCACCGCGGCTCCGCCGCGGTGAGATCACGGCGAACTCATCCAAAAAGAGGCAGAGGCAAATGTACTTCGCCGTGGGCTCGAAGTCCCCTTTATTCTGTTTTCTTGCCTTTTTCTTTATTCCTTGGGCTGCTCTGACTTCTTCTTATTTTTGTTCAATTGGGAGCTTAGTGGATGGCTAAAATCTCTTATTTATTGCGTCAAGTTATTCCTACAAAAATTACATAAAACAAAATAAGAAACTAACTATAAAAACAATCAAAATCTACATAAATATACAATAATATGCGACCGAAAATCAAATGAACATTTCCTATCTTGAGTATCCAAAATTTATCAATGATTTAATAAAACTCAAGGAAAATATGCTCAAATGACATGAATTTCTAGGAGTTATCACACTACACTCCTCTCTCACGGGCCCACACTACTTTTTCTCTGCACACTCAGCTCTTCCATCAAGGCTCAAGCTGTTTGGGAGTCGTGCAACAATTTTCCCTCCTAAAATATCTACAATATCAATTCAAATTCAAAATTTCGTACACACTTCCCTCCCAAATGTGCTCAATATAAATGGACCTCATTTCATTGCTTTTCAACACCGCACCTGGGTATTCTTCTGACCTACATTGAGGAGAGCTGTGAGTATTTCTTCACCTCCATGTTTTTGTTGTGTGTTCATTTAGCATGAAACCCGTATTTCTTCATCTCCATGTTTTTGTTGTGTCTTCATTTAGCATGAAACCTGTTAATTTTTCCGCCCAACGTTCTGACAATAATCGGATTTGCAAGTATATGGTGCATATGGAATTAGACAACGTTGTGGTGCTTTCGTAGCTTACACGAATGCCATTGGTTGTCAATGAAGACATACTGCTGACCTGGTTTGCTACCATGTTTGAGTAAGATAGGTTCTTAATGATTTCTGCTTTCATGGTCTGTTATTTTGAAGTTTGCAGAATGTTGTTTCGTGCCTCATGTTTTCCTTTTTCATGTTTGTACCCAACACACATGCTCATGGTGTTGGATGAAGACGCACTTTTCACTCAATTTGCTCCATTGGCTGGGGAAGAGAGGTCCTTTAAGATTTCGAATTTCATTGTGTGCTGGAATGATAACAGAACTCCTCAGTTTAAAAAGAAACATGGCAATATGAAAGAGAAGAGAGCAAAAGGTTTTTATTCTTGCATTTTCATGACACCTTAAATGCTAACTGACGAAGAAATTTTTAGCTTTCAACAAAACAAAAGGCAATATTAGAATAACAGAAGAAACGAGATCTGTAGCCTAACATAATTCTTTAGAAGTAACACACCTCCATTTGAGGGTATAGTATCGCAAGTCACAAAATAGATCATGGAAATTAGACTGAGAAACAACAATGAAATGCATAACTTCATCTTCTCCGAAAGCCTTAGGCATTGCTTCAATAACTTCTTTAAGCAGAAATGCCAACAAAAAAGTTCTGGAATTTGACTCTTCTCAAGAAGAGTAGAACCCAAGTAGGTGAAATTTATGAAAGAAATTGAGGCACACGAAGAAGAGGTGTTGTAGTACTGGAAAGATGGGATTCGGTGATACACAAAAAGAGAAAGAAAGTGTGAGAGGCAAAAAATGAAAAGAAAGAAATAGTGAATTTTGAGAGGCAAACTAAGTGAGAGTGAGCGAGACTGAGAGGCCAAGAAAGATAAAATTTGTAGGGTGACTGACAGTAGACTGGTGAGTGAAAATAACACAGAAGCAGAAGATTTAACTTGGATTGAAAGAGAGATTGCTACTTTCTGGATTAAAGTGCCAAAAAAATAAAATGGGATTTTCATGAAGGAACTGTGATAACGAAACTTCAACATTTGAAGCTGCAAGGTAAGAGCTTTTCTTTTGATTGGTGATGGAGAACAACAACTTACTGAGGGAGAATCGGAGAAGTGTTCTTAAAAGATTCATGGACGAGTCTTCTTCCTTCAACAAGTTGAAGAAAACGCTAGAGATGTGAGTTAACAAAAATAAGAGGAAGCCATTGACATACTCCCATCAAAGAGAAAGTGGCGATTTGACATGATGAAAAAAGAAGGAAAAATGATGGGATTAGGAGCCTCTGACTGACATTGAGTGTGTCCAGTTATAACTGCCATACTTATATTTTTTAATTAAAAATGCTGTTTATTATTTATTTATTTCTCCATGCCGTTGAAATAGGAAGCATCGAGCTTTAGATAACTGGGTGTGTTTGGATTGACTTCTGGAAAAGTGACTTGTATAGTACATGTTTGGGATAGCTTTTCTGGGCCCAGAAGCTCGGTGAAAACGGAGAAGCAGATGGGGAAAAAACATGTTTGGCATCTTTTAGTTTGAGAAGTCCTTATGACCCAAAATGACTTCTACATGGGGAAAACCTAGAAACCAGATGGAGGAGCTTTTAGCTTATGAAAAAAAACTTCTTTGAGAGAGAAAGAGGAAGAATGATGGGTCTCACGCCTTTTATTGTGTGTTAGTATTTAATAAAGTGGGTAGGAAAATTAGACTATTAGACTCCTAAAATTCTCAAATAAGATATTTTTTTTAATATAAAATTTCCTTTTTATCTTCAAAAATTTAGCATAATAATCTCTAACTATTGTCTCCAACAATATCCTCCTTTGAGCTAAAAATATAATTTTTAAAAATTATTTTCCTTAAAATAAGGGAGAAACTAAGCATTTAAAATCCTTAAAAAGTCCTAAATTTCACTTTTTCTTTCTAAACTATAAGAATATATGCATATTATATATGTATTATTTAATAACAATAATGTCCTTTTTAGTAATTTTTCATCTAAACTTACTTTTCAAAATAATCATCCAAACATGTTTTAAAAGTCAGATTGAAAAAAAGTCACTTCTATCATCACAAATCCAAACATAAATCACTTCTTACAATCTGACTTTTTTCCAATTTTACTTCTGAAAAAGTCCTTCTGAAAAGAAGCCAATCCAAACACACCCATATAAGTCAGATTGTGTAATGACTTTTATGTTTGGATTAACTGTGAAAAAAATGACTTATAAATCGATTGAACTTTGAAACTTGTTTGGATGGATTATCTTGAAAAATAAGTTTAAGATGAAAATGATCAAAAAGGACATGAACTTTAGAGAACAATAGAACTAAATTAAGATTATTCATTAAATCTTTGAATTATGATGATTTTGAGTGAAAAATTAAAATTATCTGCAAAAAAAATTAAAATGAAAATTTAATTACAATTATCTGCAAATAAAATAAAATGAAAATTTAATCAAAATTATTTGCAAACATAATAAAATGGAAACTTAAATAAATATATTTAAGAACAATAAGCTCTTATTTCAACAGCAATAGACTACCATTCTTTTCCATTTCCACCAGACAAATGAAGATAAAGCATAAATAAAATACTTAGAAGAAATATACTTCATATTTAAAAGATAGAAATGTTCATAAAAAATGCTGGAAAAGTGACGCTCCAAATGAGAAAAAAAGTTTATGGACCCAAAAGTCGAAGCATAGAGTAAAATGAACAAACAAATGACCTTCTGCGCATGTTTCTTATGGGTCCCACTTATTGCAACAATAATAAGCTCTTATTTCTTTCCTATAAGTCACATAAATCAACTTGTGCTTATTTTTAACTTATAAAATATAAGTTAAATTTACTTTAAGTCAAACTAAATAAACAAAAATTCCTACCCACAATTTTAAGTTATTTTGTTCCAAAATAAGGATTTATTCTTTGGATATAAGTCTAACCAAACACACACAATGGTTATGATGGAGTCTAGAACATCAAATGTTTGGTAGAGTAAATTATGTAATTCTCTTTGAGTTTTGAGTTTTAATGGAATGTAGTTTTTTTCCGGGTAAAAAAATGTAATGTAGTTTTTCTGTCAAAAAAAAAAAAAAATTAATGGCTACTGAGGCCAAATAAGTATTGATGATTGATAATTTTTTTGTCTGCTAAAAATTGATAAATAGTACATCCTCTCCTTATTATGAAAACTCTAACCAAATTATGCGTTAAAAAAATTTAAAATTAGTCAAAAGTAATAAGTATTTGAGAAATAATTTTTTTCCACCTATGACCAATAAGGGGGTAAGTAAGAGGGAGAAATATATGGTGATATGAACATAGAATATAATTAATTATTGGAAAAAATGTATAAAAAAACCATTAAATGCTTAGAAAACTCTTTGTAAGCTATTATAAAAAGGACTAAGGCAATATAATTTTTAGGCTTTTATGATTAGGACTGAGGAAGTAGTGCAATATATATTCTGTTTTTGGTTCAAACGTAATATTTGTTTCAAATGCTTCACAAGATCAAAGCTTTCCCAACCATGGTTACTGAATTTGAGAAGAAAATGACAAAATCCAAGCCAACAGCCAACCACATAAATTCAAGCTTGATTTCTTTGAGAAAAGTCCTACTTGAAGCTTAATTTTTGTTTTAATCAGAGACGAAGAAGATGAAGAATGATGAAATAGACTCACTTGAGCTGGAGTTCATACTAGCATAAACGATCAGCCTCTTTCTCTAGCGTCACGCAAACTTCCGGTTACTTCTCTCTTCTCCATATCAATCGGTGTTTACAGGTTCAGCCATGAACAGTTTCCGTCCTATCAAATAAGAAGAAGAAAGTAAAGGGGAAGCTGGGAAGGAGAGGGAAGAGTATAACAGAAGAAAAAAATAAGGGTAGCCATGACCAAATGATTGTACTTTTCATCTTTTAATTTATTCTAATTATTTTATTATGTAGTTAATACTCCTATATTTTACAGAATATATCTTGGAGCATAAGAAAAAGCATTGAGAGTAAAGTTGTTGAAGACAAGTGAGACATAATAATAATCTAAAATTTAGTGATTTTTATTGAATTTATATTTGCTTTATTTGTCTGTGTTTAAGTAATTTTAGATCTCAAATTCACGAAAATTTCTATTATTTGCATCTTTAGTATAATAAATTTTGAATTTTAATATTTCTAATTTCAATTATTTAGAGTTGAACTATATTTGAGGTAAATTAGTGTCATTTTCGTACTTTTATTATTTAATTATAAATATAAATTTTTAAGACATATTTATGAATGGAGGTAAATTAATACAATTTTACGATCTAAATTTATTATATGAGTTTACTTCGTTATCACAAGTTTGATTGACTCTCGAGACACTCTTAGTTTAGATTTGTTATTTCAAAGTGGAACAATTTTTATATTATTTAAATGGATACAAAATCTAAAATAAAGATAATTTCTTTAGTATCACTGTTTCAAAAGAATATTTTTAAAGGGGGACTGATTTTTTAACTCAAAAAAGAAGAGTCAAAATAGCTAAGGTAATATAGTTTATATAGATTTTATTTAGGTGATTCAGATTTGTTTATTTTCAACAAATTATTTTGATGGATACACAATTTAAAACAAACAATACTTCTTGCCTATCATTATTTTTTAAAAGAAGATGGAAGAGGCAGAAGCATGGAATAAAAGAATATTTTGGAGAAATAAGATGAAAGAATGAAGATAAATAAAAGCTAAAATCCAAAACCTATGAAGAGGCCCAAACTATTGTATTTTGTGGAGAGAAAGAATGATTAAAGTTAAAATCCAAAAATATAGTCCATATTTGCTCAGCCCTCTAAATTTGTAATTTTCAATTTGTCAACATCTCGCACACTTACCGGTTACCAATATGCAAGGATGAAAGTGTCGTTTAGAGTGCTTCACACAAGCCTTTTTTTTTCATGACTTCACCAAGTTTTTCACTTTATAAAAAGGGCATTAAATGTATTGTGTTTGCTTATAAAAATATTATTTGAGAGAATTAATAAGTTACTCTAACATGTTTTAAATATAAGATTACGTTAATTTTTTTTTTCAACATTTAAGAAGTCAAATAAACCACTTAATTTCAATATATGTTACATTTAATTATATCATACAGTAGTTTATACGTAAAGAAAATAAGTTTTAAGAAAATTTTTAAAGTACAACTATTTTAAAGTGCTTTATTTTGCAATCATAATCTTTTAAAGATTTAATTTAGTCTTATATTGTGGAATATAACATTAAAAGAGCTGATTCACATTACTTAAACCTTTGCTGAATTTTTATATATCATAAAACAATTAATATAAATAAGAAAATCGGTTGGCAGCACCTTTACTACAATTTCCTTCTCTTTTTTTAGCATCCTTGTCATTTAAATATTATTATCTTTTTCCATTAATATTTATATGCTCTTTATTATTTTAGTCACTAACCCAGATCGGATTATAAAGAAAGAGCATGTGATTGCATAGAGAGAGAAAGAGAGAGTTGTGTGATTTTTGTGGGTCGGAAACGCCTCCTTTTTTT
This sequence comes from Mimosa bimucronata, assembly GCA_037074515.1. Lineage (NCBI taxonomy): Eukaryota > Viridiplantae > Streptophyta > Magnoliopsida > Fabales > Fabaceae > Mimosa > Mimosa bimucronata. The sequence goes on along the minus strand of CM073447.1, from coordinate 31,740,928 downwards.
ATTATGATGAAACTGATTATTATGATGCCATTTCAATTGGTATTGGAGCTGACAAATAATTCTCAGTACCATTGCCATACTCATCAATGATGAATACTGTTTTTTAAATGATACTGCCATATGTCTTACATTTGCCCCCAGATAATTTGTAGTCCAGGTCAACCTTGTGCACTGCTCCGTGTTGTGTATGTTCCCATCAATGTCATTATCTAGCCGTAACATGAGTTTATTTTTCATGGTTTATGTGATCTTCATGTTAGAGAAAGCGCGGGATCATAATGCTAGTTTTCTTAGTATCAATATGTGCTACACTTACACGTTTTTCTTTCTCTCCTTTATTATTTTTTCTATTTTCTGAAAAATGACGACCTGAAACAAGAACAAAACAACAAAAGTATTGTGATGGATAAAAGGAAAGGAAACAGAATCATGGAATGATTTTGCATTTTAATTGGTTAAGGATGGATTTACAATAATCATCAGATTTAAGAATTTTATTAAATTGTCTTATAAATTAAAACATAAATCTAAAATCTGTTGGCAATAAGAATTTGGGAAAATTAATTAAAAGTCTCATACAAAGAACATAATTATGGTTAGGTCCCACAAAATATGCAAAATTAAAGTAAAGTCCCTATATACTTAACTTTAATTAGTGCCAAAGGCAAAGGACAAAACTGCCCATTTAAATTTCCTCTCCCCTTCCCACCTCACCTGCACTCCTAACTCTCCATCTCTCCGGTCCCACACATACCATCACCAACGCACTTCCTTTCTTCCTTCTCTCTCTATTTAACCTTAAACCATCATTTCTTCTTCCACAATTTCTTCTTATTCCATCTCCTAACCATTTCTTCTAGGACTGAGCAAAACCGAACCGTAACCGGAAACCAAACCGAACCAAATGAATTTCGGTTTTTCGGTTTCGGTTTTTGGTTTCGGTTTCGGTTTCTATTTTTGAAATTTTCGGTTTTCGGTTCGGTTTTCAGGAAAAAAATTCGGTTCCAAACCGAAAACCTTATTATATATATATAAAAAAAATGCCCAAACAGACCCAATTATATTTATTTTGAAGGAGGCCCAAATGATTCCATTGCAAGCCCAATACCGGCAACCCAACTCACAAAGAAACCCTAGCCTTCTATTCTATGACTCTCTCTCCTCTGCTCATCTTCTCAAACCCTCTCGCCTCATGATTCACGAACACGAAGAGAAGACACGAAGTCACAAACCCCAGTTCCAGCGGCCTTCTCGTGCTCATCTTCTCAAACCCTCTCGCCTCACCTCTCCTCTCGCCTTCTCGTGCTCAGATCAAACCCTCGCGGGTCGCGGCCTCGTCTGATCAACCTCAACCTGGGCGATTGGGCGATTGATTTTCTTGTGATCCTTTTTTGATCAACGGTATGATTTTCTTGTGATCCTTTTTTTTTAATTTTTTTTCGATTGGGTGATTGGCTTTAGATCGAAAACGCCTCGTCTGATCATGGCATTGGTCTCAGGCAGGTCCGTTTCAGGTCCGTTTCACGCCTCGTCTGAACACGGCATCGTCTTGATTGTCGAAGAAAGTGGTTGCCTTCAACTTCAAGGTTGAAGCCAAGGTTTATCTCAAACGACTAACGAGAGGTAACTCACTTTCTAGTTTCTAGTGGATTGTTTGAACTTTGAACGCATTCTTTGTTCCTGGTCAGTCAAACTCAAACATGAATGATTGAAATTATGACCTTGATGTTGAGAATTCATGTATTTCTTGGTCTTCTTGGCTTGAGATGGAATGCTTTTAATCTTCTCTTATTTTTGTTACTCTTCACTTAGTTTTATTTCTTGTGATTTTTGTCTCATGCTTCTCCCAGATTTTTGTGAATTTGTCTTGATTTTTGATGGAATGCGTGATCATACTCCCTTCTCTGCCTGACTGCCTCTGTATCTTTGCTGTATTGTAGATGTGGAGCTATGTAAAGTTTCTCCCAGATTTAATATACTCCCATCTATTAAAAAAAACGGGCTTGTAATTTGTTTCACTTGTCTTCACAGAGTCCTTTTAATTTGCATTAAGGCCTTTTAATTTGTTTCACTTGTCTTCACAGAGTCCTTTTTCCTTCCTAAGGTATGCCCTAACATTATAACAATGTTTTCTCTTTGAATTAGATGTCTTCTCATGGTGAAAATATGGCTGACCAACATAAGAATGATCAACAACAAACTGGGGTAATTTGGTGTATGTCCTATTATTTGTATTAACAATGTTTTCTCTGTGACTTTGTTCAAGTTTGATAAGCCAACTTATTACTTATGTTTGTAATTTGGTGTATGTCCTATTATTTGTATTATTAATGGTTCCCACTTCCCAGTTCTGGTAAAAAAATTAATAGTTCCCACTTCCCACTTCTCAGTTTGACGGAAAAAAAAAGCACTGCATCTACGTTAATGCCAATGGTGAATATTGAATAAGACAATTGGTGATGATTTTGTTTTATTATTAGTAGTTCCCAGTACTTCTGAAAAAAAAAATTAATGCTTCCTGGGAGGGTGAATCCGTGAATGGGTTATGGGAGGGTGAATGAATCCTAGTGGGTGCATTTGGTGAATTGATATGTTTTTTTTTTAATTTTATTGTTCGTGAATGGGTTATATATGGGAGGGTGAATGAATCCTAGTGGGTGCATTTGGTGAATTGCTATGTTTTTTTTACTTTTATTGTTCAATTCTGCAAAAGAAAAAAAGGCCCAAATGGGCAGAAAATTTAATGATGCCCTTTTTTAATTTTTTTGGTTCAATTTTCGTAGCCCAAATCTGCAAAGAAAAAGCCCAAAAAACCATTAAAACCGAACCGAAATAATTCGGTTTTTTCGGTTTCGGTTTTTCGGTTTCGTTTTTTGCCACTTTTCGGTTTTTGGTTTTTTCTGTTTTCGGTTCGGTTTTGAACCGAAAAACCGTTTGCACACCCCTAATTTCTTCTTCTTATTCCAAAAAAATAGGTCGGATCTACCTATGCTTCCATAAAACGCCATCCTTATTTATTCCTCTCCTCTTCTTCTTCCTTCTCTCCATACTCTCTGTTTTTTTTTTGGTTTACGTTTCTGTTCTAAAACCACCAAAAAACAAATGCAGCGTCAGATCGAAAATGGGGTTTCGAAAATCCATTGAAGGTTTAGAAGAAGAACACCTCAAAATTCAGTTGTTCTCTAAGGAACTTCCCTTTTCACTTGAGCTTGTCTCACAAGGTGCACCGCATCTTCTGGATTTTTTTCCCATTAGTGAGTTTTCTATTTTTTTTTTGTGGTTTCTGAGTTTGTGTTGGGTTTTTTCTTGCACCCATTGTTGCTATAGGCAACAACTTTCTGGTACCACATTTCTTCTTCCTATTCTATTTCTTCTGCCTTCAGGTGGAGAGGAATAAATAGTCAAGAAGAAATGGTGGAAGAAGAAGGAATTGTTTCAGGTGAAATGGAGAGAGATAAGGAAGAAATGGGTGCTTGGGGCCGGAGAGATGGATAGTGAGGAGTGCGAGTGAGGTGAGGTAATGAGTAGTTTGGTTATTTGACTTTTACACATAATTAAAGTTTAAGTCTATAGAGAACTCACTTGACCTCACTTTAATTTACACATTTTGAGGGACATGACTTTAATTATGTTTTTTTATGAGATCTCTAATTAATTTTCCTTAAGAATTATACCCTCTCTCCCTCCCTTAGTAGGTTCCTTCCTATTATTCCATATTTGCATTCAACGCTTCTTCTATTATTTGTCTGAACATTCAACATTTCACCTTTCCCTCCCCCATTTCACGCTAAACGGTGTCGTCCGTGGCAGCGGGAAGCAAAGGATGGGATCGCTCTCTTTCGTACATACTGCATGGTGCACATTGATCTCAGTTGACGATTCATGTTTTGTATACCGGTACTATAATACTCCCTTCTATCTTAATTATAAGATCAAATTAATATTTTTAAAAAAAATTAAAGATGAAAAATAAATCATTTTAAACTGTTTGTATTTATCTTTTTTCTTCAAAAGCAATTAATTTTAGTTATAAACTAACATATAATCTAATTACATGTAATATATGTTAATATTTGGTGGTCTAATTTACTTCCTTAATTTCTATAAAAAAAAAATCAACTTGATCTTATAATTACTACAGGAGAGAATAGCTACATACGTAAGATGACCCTCCCTTTAATTATGATTTACTATTATACTTAACGTGGGGTATATTCATTTCTATCTACTATACTCATCCTTTCCCAAATAAAGGGCATATATATTTGGAAAAGTTTAGATCTCTTATATATTTATTACATTTAAATAATATTTTGTTTTGTGTAATTTAAGTAGTTGTTACTTATAATAACTAAAAAACAAAAAAGAAGATGTCACCAACATATAGTTGGTCTAGTGGTATAAGGTCCCACTAGATCCTTTAAGGTTACAAGTTTGAGTCATAGATGAGACATTTGTATAGGGAGGGGAAATAACAAACTTCGAAATTTGAGTAGTCAGTTCTTCGGATACTTGATAAAAGGATTCAGAGATCGTGTTGATTAGCTGTTGATATATATAAATATATATATTGATGTGTACGATCTAATGACTTGACTGCCTACTTATCCCCTATTTGACAGAGTCTTGCATTGCTCTCTGTGTCCACACAACGCAAATATTGAATGGGAAATTACACTCACTACAAAAAAAACGTTAGTTTGTCACGGTTACTTTGTCACGGTTATCACATTTGTCATAGTTTTGTTGTCAAAACCGTGACAAACATAGGAAAAAAAATTGACAAATTTGTCACGGTTACAAATATAAAACCATGACAAATGTGGCGCAAAACTACCCACCATGTAGAGGGAAATATTTTGTCACGGTTTTGGCCTATCAAAACTGTGACAAAGGTTAAGGAAATTTGTCACAGTTTGCCTTGTAAAACTGTGACAAATTATTTTTAAATAAAAAAAACATTTTGTCACAGTTTGCAAATGTTAATATTGTTGTCACAGTTTGCCTCTAAAAAGCCGTGACAACATTTTTTAGTTTTTTTTAATATAAAAGTTTGTTGTCAAGGTTTGCAATGCAAACCGTGACAACATATATATATATATATATTTTTAAATGTTGTCACGGTTTGCCTTTATAAGCTGTGACAACATCTTTTTTTTTTTTTTTAAATGTAAAACTCTTTTGTCACGGTTTAAATCGTGAGAAAAGAGTTTATATTTTTTTAATCCAAAACTTTGTCACGGTTTTCACCCAAAACCGTGACAAATGTTCTCAGATTTTTGATAATATTTGTCACAGTTTTGGATAAAAACCGTGACAAATGTTCCCGATTTTTATAACAAAAAAAAATTCATACATCGTTTGTCACGGGTTTTACTCAAAACCGTGACAAATTATATACTGACTCCTATATAAACCCCTTCATACCCCCCTCATTTAGACATTACTATACTTTTCCCTCCTCTCTTCTCCTCTCATAGATATATCTGCTACTCTATCTTCTCAGTCTTGGTAATTTATTTAAATCATTTATTCTTTTTATTTTATTCCCATTTAATTCAAATAATATCTTCAATAATTTCTAATTATTGTTTTAATTTTTTTGTTGCAGGTGTTTATCTAATTTTTTTGAAAATGATAATTATTCTTCTACATAAAAATATAGGAAAGTAATCTTTAAAAATTTAAAATTGCAAACATAAAAATAAATAATCTACAATAGGTTAGTTGTTGTAAAAAACTTTTAATAAGTAATATATTAAATAAATTAATTCATTCAATATAAAAAAAATATTCAGTTTACATTTATTAATAAAATATGGCTGTCACGGTTTTTATGCAAAAACCATGACAAAGTTTGTCACGGTTTTAAAACAAAACCGTGACAAACTTTGCCACGGATGGTTTTGTCACGGTTTTAAACAATGTTTGTCACGGTTAAAAACCGTGACAAACATCATATTTTAACTGTGACAAAAGAACTATTTTTTTGTAGTGACTGTTTTCTGGTTCTTTTATCAAAGTAGCTGCCCATTGCATGCTGACCATAAAAATAGTAGTCACAAGAAAAGGCCCTAATTGATTGTTAAGTCTATTCTCTACATTCATTCACATTGAATGTGGACCATTACATTGGTTTTTATTTATACGGGAGAATTTTAATATAGGACTACTGTAGACAATTAATTAAAAAGTAGAATCAAAAGATTCTGAAATATCACTTTAGATTCATGGTCCTTAAGTGAAATTAAATTAATGTGGAAAAAGACAAAAAAGGGGCCTACCCCACATCACTTTAGATTCATGGTCCTTAAGTGAAATTAAATTAATGTGGAAAAAGACAAAAAAGGGGCCTACCCCACATGGCATGTCTAACACTTTCTCCTTCTCTCTCTCTCTCTCTCTCTCTCTCTCTCTCTCTCTCACAGACCTCACTCATTTTCACACGAACAAGGAAAAACTCATATGTATAAGGAAAATCTCATATGCACAAGCGCCGTCAATAAAAAACAAAATATTCATCTCACATTCTCTCTCTTCTGACACCCACTCTCTCTCTGTGACACGCTTTTCTCTCTCTAACACACACATACACCCCACTCATTTTCACACGAACATGGAAAAGCTCATATGAACAAGGAAAAGCTCATATGCACAAGGAAAATCTCATATGCACAAGCTTCAATAAAAAACAAAAAATTCATCTCACCCTCTCTCTCTCCTCTAACACCCTCTTTCTCTCTGACACGCTTCTCTCTCTCTCTCTCACACACACACACACCCCACTCATTTTCATACAAACAAGGAAAATCTCATATGCATAAGCCTCAATAAAAAACAAAATATTCCTCTCACCCTCTCTCCTTTGACACCCTTTCTCCACTGACACCCTCTCTCTCTCTGACACGCTTTTCTCTCTCACACACACACCTCACTCATTTTCACACGAACAAGGAAAAGCTCATATGAATAATGAAAATCCCATATGCACAAGGAAAATCTCATATGCACAAGCCTCAATAAAAAACAAAATATTCATCTCACCCCCTCTCTCTCCTCTGACACCCTCTCTCTCTCTCTCAATAAAAAACAAAATATTCATCTCACCCTCTCTCCTCTGACACCCTTTCTCCTCTGACACCCTCTCTCTCTCTGATACGATTTTCTCTCTCTTACACACACACTCCACTCATTTTCACACGAATAAGAAAAAGCTCATATGAATAAAGAAAATCCCATATGCACAGGGAAAATCTTATATGAACAAGCCTCAATAAAAAACAAAATATTCCTCTCACCCTCTTTCCTCTGACACCCCCTCTCTCTCTGACACACTTTTCTCTCTCTCACACACCCCGCTCATTTTCACACGAACAAGAAAAATCTCATATGAACAAGGAAAGCTCATATGCACAAGGAAAATCTCATATACACAAGCCTCAATAAAAAACAAAATATTCCTCTCACCATCTCTCTCCTCTGACACTTTATCTTTCTGACACGTGAGGTCAATGTTGTCTTTTCTCCTCTCAATTTAATTTCAGTTTGCTCCCACAAGACTCAAGTGATATTTCAGAATCTTTTGGTCCCATTTTAAAATTAATTGGCTACCACGGTCCTATATTAAAATTTTCCCTATTTATAATCTCCTTATACATATATATGCACCAAACAAAATAGATAAATTTTGCCATCCGGTATCACCTGAGCAAATGTGTTCGGAATGTTTAGAATACTAGGCGTTAGATATTCGATGCTAGTTGAAATATATTTTAGAATGCTTAATGCACTAAAAATTAATTAAAAAACTGAGGAATAGTAAAAACAGTATGCTAGGATGCGGCCATGAGGGTACTGTTTGAGAGAAAAGTATTCAACTTCCATATTTTAGGCCAAAAGGGAGAAACCGGCAATTTTCTAGAATCCACGTTCTTATTCGTTTTACGAAGTCTTGTGTTCATGGAGATGGGAGCGGCATCGATCACAAATGAAACTTGCCGCTATCTGTTTGATCAATTCTTGTATTGTACCACTTTTTCTCATATAATGATGACTCTTCACCTCCATGAATGAGTCTCTGGAATTAAATTAGCTAGGTTTTTTCCAAGACATTAATTTTCGTGTGACTTTTATCTCTTGCTTTTGGCTAAAATTTTCAAACGATGGCTATTGTTGCATGACGTTCTTCAGTTAAGGAATTATTAGGTTAAATATATGTTTCCATTTATAACAAAGTCCACGAAGATGTACAAGTACAGAGAAACAAAACAAACCCAAAATCAATCTACACTAAACTAAAGCTTACCACCAAAAAAGAAAACCAATTAATATGCAAACAACCTAGTAGAACTCTAGAGCAAGTTGCCCACAAACCGTAGTTGAGCCCACCTATACCATTGGAAATTAAAATGTGGAAAATTGCCCGTTTGGGCACATGATGGGCGGGTTTAAATGAGTGAGCATGTATAATATTACATATTTAAGTATAAATTACGCGCGCGCACACACAGACTCATATCTCAATCTCATGAGTCAAAAATTATATTTTTCATATTATAGATAGCTTACATAGCTTATATGATCAAATCAATATACAGGTAGCTTCATTCCTTGTAATGAAGCACTTGGATCTCAGTCTAAGTCAACATTAAAGCAAGTAAACGACAGTGTTTGTAATCGGATACAAAAGTTGAAAATGAAATATTTGTTTATTATTAAAATATTTGTTTTAGTTCCAAAAGTTCTTAGCCAATGAAAATATTATGATTAAGAGCTAGGGTTGATCAATGATCACTTTAATGTGTGTGGTTGCAACGAGGAATGATAAGGTTTATATTGCTTTATTTTTTGTATTGTTTGTAGTTTATGTTGAGAAATAAGTATTAACAATATTATATAGCAGATGTGTAACTGAATATTAAATTTATTTTTAAAAAATATGCATTGATGTGTCGCCCACAGCCAGCTGAGCTTCATGATTTAAGCCAGTCGCTTTTGATGGGCATGTGTTAACTTGTCCCAGTTAATATGAAGTGAAAATTTCACTGTGAGCCAATTTATTTCAGTCAACTCTTAAAATAACCCTAAAACTCACTGTATTCTAAGGGACTAAAATGATATTAAATGTTTCAACTAAAATACCAAAATACTTTTATTGAATTTTGTAACTAAAATTAAAACACATGAAGAGAATTTCCAATACGTATGTGTTTTTTTCAACATCAATGTGGGTTTCCAAGTCTATAGAATCCAACACTAAAGCATACAACATTTTATATTTAGATTTTCAAGACATATATAGAGAATTTTTAAGACGTTTGTGCTTATTTTCAATATCAATGTAAGTATTTTCACTTCTAAAATAAATAATAGAATCGAACACTAAAACATCCAAAATTCCACAACTAAATTTTCATGACATATATGGGGAAATTTCAAGATGTTTGTGCTTGTTTTTTAAATCAATGTGAGTATTTTCATGTCTAAAAAATCATGAAATCCAACACTAAAATGTCCAAAATTTACACAACTAAATTTTCAAAATATATATATGAAAAATTTTCAAGACACATATGGGGAATGTCCAAAACGTTTGTACTTCTTTCAGTAAAGACATTTTAGTCTTTCAGAACATTTAATATCACTTTGACCCCTTGAAATACAGTGAATTTTTTAATTCTTTTGGGGTTTGATTGAAATAAATTCTCTCCCATGAGTTTAATAAATTTTTCCCAAAAATAAATGGCCAGAGTTACTGGTTGACCACGAGCATCTAGCTCGAGACAAACGTACAACCTAGTATATTTATTTTTATATTTACTATTATTACTACCACTTCCCCATGTGAATGATACGATTTTAATAATTAGGGTGAAGGGTTAAAAATGACATTGTATTTATATTCAAGGTATATCTGAAATCTTGTACTTTTTTTTTTACTCAAAATTGTCCATCAACTTTCAAATTTAGGCCAATAATGACATTTCCGTCAAAATGACCCAACGGACGTTTCAAATTAGGGCTAATAATAATTTCTCCGTCAAATTGGCCCAAACCGATATTTCTAATTCAGGTCAATAATGACCCATCCGTCAAACTGTCCCAACAAAAATTAGATTCCTGTGAAATTTCAGTGTGAGATATGCCAAAAAAAAAAGAAACAGAAATTGGGCCAGTTTGACGGATGAGTCATTATTTGCCCGAATTTAAAACATCCGTTGGGCCAATTTGACGCATGAGTCATTATTGACTCGAATTTGAAACTTCCGACGTGCCATTCTGACCAAAAAGTCATTATTGACCCCGAATTTGAAAGTTGATGGACAATTTTAAGCCCAAAAAAAGTACAAGGTGCTAGATACATTTTGGACATAAGTACAAAGTCATTTTTTACCCTTTATCCTAATAACTAAAACACACAACTAAGAAAAAATAGATAGTCAACATTTCAATTTTTTTTCTCAATATGTATTGTTTGACAGAAACGAAATGAGTAATTTTGATATGCTCCTTAAGTTATTATGGGTAAAAAGTAATTAATTATTATTCTTAAAATTCCATGAAATCATGCAAAACATATGATCCTAAAAAAACAAGTCTAGCTAGTTCAAGTCTTGTATTTTATTCAGTGAGGTGAGTGCAGCAGCTTTCTGTTTGATCAAGTCACGTACGGCTTTTTCTCAAATGATGACTTCTTGTGAAGCATCCACCTATGAATGTTAAAATTTTTCGAATCAGATTTTTTCCAAGAAATTTTTAGCTGACTTTTTTTCTTGCTTTGAGAAAAATTGCATGTTTTGGGTGTGTGCGTGTTAGAGTCACAGATACAAGTTGTGAGCACAAAAAATTTCCACTTGGGCTTAGGAAGAAAAGGCCCATTAATAACAATCCAAAGAGGTGCCATGTGGCATCATATGGCATGGTCAAGGGAAGATACATAAATCAAGGAACCATATTCCCATTATCTCTCAACTGCCTCTGCTGTGATCTTTTCTATATGCATTAACTGCCCAGATTATTCAACGGGAAAAAGGAGAGGAAATCTCAACCAATCAAGTCCATCATCTCTTCCATTACCCCATGACTTCCACAAAAGGAGGATCTTATTCATCCACTATGGAGAACTCTCGCTACACATATAGAGAGGAGGAGCAAGACTATTCTACACACACAAAATCTCTCAAATTTACTCCCAACAAATTTCTAACGTTTTGGGCTCTTCACCTGGAAAAACAATGCCCTCTCATAGGAGGTACGACTCCCGTATCGTCACTGCAAGACACTCCTGTCACGACAACACCCACTCCTGGTCCTGACTCCCGGTTTACGGCTCCCGTATTTTCTCTGTTCCTGTCACCTACTGAGATTCCCTTCTCATTTTCTCTATATTTTGTTGTTGTAAATTCTTTAATGTATTTCCTCTGATTTCCCTGTATTTCCACTTATTTCCCTGTAGTTCCCGATATCCCAAGACCAACCTTTGGTCCTTGTATTTAATTTGTGGTTGTTGGTGACCCATTAAAAATCTCTTGTAAATCTTAAAAATCAAGACTATATAACATACTCTAAATTTCATCTTTACCATTTTTTGACCACCGCATTTTGGCACCGACCGTGGGGACCCAACAACCCAATTTTTATTTAAAAGTCATTTTCTCCCAACGAGGAGTCTTTGTAATGCACATCAGTCCTTGTACACAGGAGTACTCTCGTCAACAGGAGTAGTCTCGTCAACAGGAGTGCTCTCGTCACGGAGGAGTGATCTCGTCATACATGAGTGATCTAGTCAATAGGAGTGCTCTCGTCACGGAGGAGTGATCTCATCATATAGGAGTGATCTCGTCACAGGACTACTCTCGTCAACAGGAGTGCTCTCATCACAGAGGAGTGATCTCGTCACAGGAGTGCTCTCGACATACAGGAGTGTTCTTGTCATACTGGAATCTAATTCCCAGAATGCTCTTGACAGAATCCAAGACGCTCTTGGAAAAACCCAAAAGGCTCCTGTCAAAATCAAAGACGGTCCTGGTAGAATCCAAGATGCTCTTGGAAAAGATCCAGAAGACTCATAGCAAAAATCAAAATCAGCGATGAGGTACGTGACACCTAGATCTTTATTTTCAAATTCATTTTTCCAATTCCTTCATACTTATAAGACTGTAAAGAAAGACGTAATGATACAAGATATAATCGTATAAGCGACCGACGCTCTAAGCTATATGGTCCAACCGTGTCCGGATTTTCCAACGAAAAAAGTATACTTTATTTATTTATGCAAATTCCTTGTGTAGAGCTTGCTAATTCACATTTCATAGTACGGGTTCTTATTATTTAAATGTTTGACTGCTTGGAAATACTTAGACATTTTTCACAATTGTATCATGTGTCATATTTACAAAAATATTATATTCAAACTCAGTTTTCTTTGACATGGCACTTAAAAAATATAATGTCTAAGACTATAATTAGGTCTTGGACAACAGGAGCATCTTGTCTAAAATCCTCTATCCCAATAACATCCCATTCATAGATCCTGCATAATGGAAATATCTTATTCACAGATCCTGTATCACAAAAATTTCTCAGTCATAGATCCTGTATCACAGAAATTCTCAGTCACAGATCCTGTATCACAGAAAATTCTTGTTCACAGACCTGTATCACAGAAAATTCTCAGTCATAGATCCTGTATCACAGAAATTTCTCAGTCACAGCTCCTGTATCACAGAAATTTCTCAATAACAAATCTCGTATCACAGAAAATTCTCGTTCACAGACCTGTATCACAGAAAATTCTCAGTCACAGATCCTATATCACAGAAATTTCTCAGTCACAGGTCCCATATCACAGAAAATTCTCAGTCACAGCTCCTGTATCACAGAAAATTCTCATTCACAGATCCTATATCACAGTAATTTCTCAGTCACAGATCATGTATCACAGAAATTTCTCAGTCACAGTTCTTGTATCACAGAAACATCTCGTTCACATATCCTGTATCAAAGACCATCTCGTTCTCAGATCCTGTATCATAGAAACATCTCGTTCACGGATCCTCCATGCTAGGAACCTTTCGTTCACAGATCCCGCATCACAGGAAAGTCTTGTTCATGGATCCTATATCACAAGAACGTCTTATTCACATATCCTATATCTTGGAAAGTCTCATTCATGGATCCTGTATCCCAAGAACCTCTAGTTGAATCTCGTAGATCTTGTATCACAGGAACTCTTTGCAGAGCTCACAGTTCCCATATCACATGAACATTTCCTAAAACCTTAGAAGTCCTTCATCACCATAACATTCCGTTGAACCTCCAAATCCTAAATCCAATGAACATTTCACAAGAACCTCCAGATCCTGTTTCACATGAACCTTTAAATCCTGTATCAAGGGAAAATTTCTTAGAACTAACAGGTCCTCTATGACAGGAACCTTTCGCAAATACTTTCTCAGAGTTAACGATCCTCCATAATAGGAACCTTCCGCAGAACCATTCTAAGCGATAACAGGTCCTGTACAACAGGAACCTTACGTAGAACCTTTCTGAGTGCTAATAGGTCCTGTATAATAGGAACCTTACACAGATGCTTTTTCAGCACTAACAGGTTTTACAACATGAACCTTTCACAGTCCTGATAGGCTCTACAACGTGAACCTCTCACAGCCTTAACAAATCCTGAACAAAAGGAACCATTTCATAGAGCTAAGAGGTCTTGTGATAGAGACCTTCCAGGTCCGTCACAATAGGAACCTTTCACAGCATTTACACGTCCTGCATAACAGGAACCTGTCACAGCCCCGATAAGTCCTATAACAGGAACCTTATAGTTTTGATATGACGAGACCCATCACGGCACCAAGAAGTCTAACGACAGGGACCTCGCAGGTCCTGTACGACATAAACTTTCCACAGTATTACAACCAAAACTCAAGACTACAAACAAGTTCTTTAACGGGACCCTTACAGGTCTTATGACAAGAACCTGACGAAACGCTATTTATTGTTATCTAAATTCTCAGACGATATACTTATTCGAATAGCGCTGTTATACACTGTCACATATATGAATTAACGCTGCCACCACTAAGGCTACGTGTTCTTAAAATTTCCTTTGCACTAACATCAGAAGTGACTTTGACTACCTCCAGATAAAAGGCCATCATACAAGGCCGCACATCAAATTCCCAGATTCACAGGAGTGTCCTGTAAACGGGATGCCACTCAGCTCACAGACTATTCGTGGAATCAAGGCTCTCGAACAAGAGACCTCACAGAATATTCACTGAATCAAAGCTCTCGTGCAAGAGACCCCTCGGACTATTCTCGGAATCAAGGCTCTCGAACAAGAGACCTCACAGACTATTCACGGAATCAAAGCTCTCGAACAAGACTATTCTCGGAATCAAGGCTCTCGAACAAGAGACCTCACAGACTATTCACGGAATCAAAGCTCTCGAACAAGACTATTCTCGAAATCAAAGCTCTCGAACAAGAGACCTCACACACTATTCTTGGAATCAAAGCTCTCGAAGAAGAGACCTCACAGACTATTCTCGGAATCAAGGCTCTCGAACGAGAGACCTCACAGACTATTCTCGGAATCAAGACTCTCGAACAAGAGATCTCACAAACTATTCACGGAATCAAGGCTCTCGAACGAGAGACCTCACAGACTATTCACGGAATCAAGGCTCTCGAACAAGAGACCTCACAGACTATTCTCGGAATCAAGGCTCTCGAACAAGAGACCTCACAGACTATTCTCGGAATAATACAGTGCACAGAATTCTCTCAGATCACAGAATCACATAAAGCCTTTGTCTCTGATCTCCTCCAAACTCAGAAGTACATGATGGGCCATATCTAAAGGCTAGCTACTAAACTCAGAGAGCCAATGCTCCATGTTATATATCTCAGCTGTCGCAAGGGCTATTGATATTAAAGCCCCGTTATCAAGATTCATTATTTTGCAAGCATGTGTCTATATTAACATCACAAGAATGAAATCGATTATATCAAAGAGCATGGCAAGTACTCAAAGCCATACCCACAGCAGTCATAAGCTCATGAAAGGGATTCTAACCTACTGGAATAGCTTGCACCCAGGTCCACTCGTAAGTACTATTTACATGAACTCTGACAACCCTTTAGACAGCACTCTTGGCAGCATACAGGTCAATCGCACAATTCTGTCTCATTACGCTTTGACGCGATTGGAGCTTCTCGTATAAATATTCCCAGAAATCTCAGAACAATCGTGACTCATGTCATTCTCGGATTTCACTGAACTATGATTGCATTACCTAATTCATAAGTGCCCACAACGGTCCACGCACAAGAGCAAAAGGCACAAATCATCACGGGATTCTTAGATAACACTCTTTCAGTGATTACGGAGGTCAAAAATTACGATTATATCACATGACCTTTCAAGTGCTCAAAATAAATCACACTCAAGGTCGTTGCACACCTCGCTACAAGACTATAAGATAGCATTTTCGGGATGACCACGTTGTCTAGGCATTATTGATCATCTCTCATATAACTCGTTACTTTACAGTAACCACCCCTGTATAGGGAAAATATGGTTCCTAAATTCATTGACATCGTTTACAAAGGATGAAACCCTACAACTTACATCAAATCACAGAAAACAAAAAGAACGAAAGACAACTATCAACCAACTCATGAAATCATTCACAGGAAGAGACAAAGCCTAGAAATTCCTACATAACAATTAGGAAGAAGTAAGAAAAGCCCCTTGGAACAATGGGGGAGTATACAATATCTTCAAATCAAGGGAGAACTGTTGCTAGTGGTTTTCTCGCTTCCATCACCCTTCCTCGCCCACAGAGGCTCCTGGGCATTATCACGCAAAGCAAAGCTGACTTCATCCTCCTTGTCTTTATGCAAAAATTCAAAGTTCTCTTCCCGTTTGGTTAAGACTTTAACCATATCACAAGAGTAATGCTTCTCGGCCTAGTATTCCTTGATCATATTAATTTGAGTCCTCAGCTTATACTTCCCGGAATCATCAACAACCTATTATTGGAACCTCCTGTTCGCCTTATCTGAATTAACCTTCTCAGCCTCTGGACCTCAGATACGATCAATGACCAAGATTATACATAACTCTCCGTGTCCAACCATTGTTGAACACACGGAGTGGGGGAGTAAATGTGAGCACCAAAGATTTCCACTTGGGCTTAGGAAGAAAAGGCCCATTGATAACAATCCAAAGAGGTTCCATGTGGCATCATATGACATGGTCAAAGGAAGATACTTAAATCAAGGAACCATATTCCCAATATTTCTCAACTGCCTCTGCTGTGGTCTTTTCTATGTGCATTAATTGCCCAGATTATTCAACGGGAAAAAGGAGAGGAAATCTCAACCAATCAAGACCATCATCTCATCCATTACCCCATGACTTCCACAAAAGGAGGAGCTTATTCATCCACTATGGAGAACTCTCGCTACACATATAGAGAGGAGGAGTAAGACTATTCTACACACACAAAATCTCTCAAATTCACTCCCAACAAATTTCTAACGTTTTGGGCTCTTCACCGGGAAAAACAATGCCCTCTCATAGGAGGTAGGACTCCCGTAGTATTACTCGTAGCCATCACCCCAGCATCCTTACTCCCGTATCATCACCGCAAGACACTCTTGTCATGGCCACACCCACTCCTGGTCCTGACTCCTGGTTCACGGCTCCCGTATTTTCTCTGTTCCTGTCACCTACTGAGATTCCCTTCTCGTTTTCTTTATATTTCTTTGTTGTAAATTCTTTAATGTATTTCCTCCGATTTCCCTGTATTTCCACTTATTTTCCTGTAATTCCCGATATCCCAGGACCAACCTTTGGTCTTTGTATTTAATCTGTGGTTGTTGGTGACCCATTAAAAATCTCTTGTATATCTTAAAAATCAAGACTATATAAAATACTCTAAATTTTATCTTTACCATTTTTTGACCACCACACAAGTAATATTAAAATAATATAAACTCATAACAAATCAGAGAAGTTTATCTTTCAGCAGACTTTGCGGAACAACGAAAAGTAAAACTCTATACAGACCGACAACAAACCATGCATGTGAGTCATGCAATATGGATTTAAAGACATTTTGAAGATATAATCTAGAAAGATATGAGTTGTAATTTTATTATTTTTATTACTTGGTCTTAGCAAGTTGTCAAATTCAAGTTGGATTTTATGACTTTGCAAGTTATCAACTTCAAATTGAATTTTATAACTTTACAAGTTATTCTACAAGTTGCAAGAGTCTTCTAGTATTTTATTATTAAAATTGTTCCCTTTACTCTATAAATAGGACATCTTATCTTGTATCAATAGACTTTGACGATGAATGAAAATTAGTTAACTATGTGAGCTCTCTTTCTCTCCTCTCAAGTTTTACATATTTCTCCGTCTTCCTGTAATTTCTGTTCAGCTCCTCTCCCCCTCAATATTTCTGTTCCTACTTATTCTCGTCTGTCTCCCACACTTTCCCCCTCCATTTTCGCTGTTCCTAATCAAATATTTCCTCTCCCTCACTGTTTTCTATCTTCCTTCCCTAAATCCTAATCTGTTCAGAATTTATTCTAAGTGTGTGAGTGTTTTCCCACATGTTTTACATAAGTAATGACAAACATTATGAACAACATGGAAAGAAAAAGCCTATGATGAGTTGATGACCAGTACTGCTTGCTGAGAACAAGAAGCAATATCCTGTACCACAATAATAATGTGTGCCATATATAACTCCTATTTCCAGGGCTGCCACCCTCAAACTATTGAGATGAAGGACGAAGAAGGTGATGATGGAGGACATGGCACTTCTACAAGGCCTTCCAACATTTGCATAACAGTCTTCATGGTTGGCCTTATTTCTGGATTCTCTTGAATACACCAGATTGCTATCTTCACCCACTTCTTCACCCTCTCTATGTTAGAAATGGCCTCCTTATCATTCTCTACCAGAATCTCTACTCTTCCCTCCATATAGCAATCATAAGCCCAATCTATTAGTATTGCCTCTTCTTCCTTCACTTCATCCAAATCCATCTCCAAGCTTTTTCTGCAACAAATTGTCTCCAGCAGCATCACCCCATAGCTATACACATCCACCTTAGCCGTCACCGGGATACTCTTGAACCATTCTGGTGCCACATATCCTCTGGTTCCTCTTATCATTGTGTGTGTTCTGCTCTTGTTGGAATACAACAACTTGGCCAACCCAAAATCTGATATTTTTGGCATGAAGTTCTCATCTATGAGAATATTTTGGGGTTTTATATCACAGTGAATGATGGGAGTCTCACACTCTTCGTGTAAGTAAAGAATCCCCCTTGCAATTCCTAGAGCAAGGTTGATCCTCAAGTTCCATGAAGGTTTGGGTTGCTTGAAAAGGATGTCTGCAAGTGTACCATTGCTCATGAACTCGTACACCAAAATCCTATGAATTTCCTCATCACAGAACCCAATAAGCCTAACCAAATTTCTGTGGCATGTTCTTCCAATAGAACTCAACTCATTCCTAAATTCCTTCTCACGTTCTCGAGCTATTCTGTCCAATCTCTTCACCGCAATATCAGTATTATTGGTTGCTGATTTGAGGGTGCCTTTGTACACAATGCCAAATGAACCCCTTCCTACTTCTTCAGTGAACCCATTTGTTGCTTCCTTCAGTGCTTTATATGTGAAAGAGTGCACATTTGTTTCAACAAAGCTTGAAACTTGACGGACAACCTTTTTGGGCTTCAACAGAATAACTGATGTAACTGTGGCTACCAATAGAATAATGATAACAAGGGAGCCAATTAGAGACCCTAATAGGGCAAGTTTGACTTGGTCATCCTTAATTTCCTCAGCAGCATTAATATTACCTTCTGGTTGAGTTCTTCTTGTTTTTAACATTGCTACCGTAGCACCCGGCTTATCATAACCATATCTTCCATTAGAAAGGGGAAATCTTTTCTTCCAACACTGCCCTGCTGTGTTAGAGACAAATACCGCACAATTACAATCATGCCAGCAAGAATACTTACATTGTTCCTCAGTATAATTGATGAACATCTCATAATCTCCAGAAGGCCAATTCACATTTGGCAAAGGCACCGCATCATATACCCCTTCTGGATCATAAACTTCACAACCAAGGGGCACATCAGGTTTGCATCCCCCAAATTCATCGTTTGGATCCACCAAAGAATATCCCCCTGGACACGTACATGATGGCCTCTTGTTGTAGTCATCCCAGGAGCAGTAACTATTGTAGCCACAAGAACCACTACCCAAACCACTAGGTGTTGCTTGGCAAATGTCTCGAGGGACATTGGTCACAACTGACCAAACCTGGTTCCAATAGGATGCCTTTGGATGGGAATATAACGTAAAAACCCCATAATAATCAAGTGTAGCCCTGTAATAATATCTGGTAACATCAATACCTGAGGCGGACCATCCAGACCCGAGGGGTTTATGATCTCCACCCCTTGTCTCTACATAAATATCTGATGCATCAAACACTAGCTGTGAAGCAGAATCATTAGCATTGGTTGGAGAACTCGTGTTGACATTAAAGTAATTAGTGTAACGAGATTGAGATGGCCATCCTATCTGACTTAACAAGAGATTGGTGCTATCATCAAAATAAAGCTCAAACCTTCCCTTTGTGTAATTGGTTTGTGTCAAGCTAGAAGACAAATTCCTATTGAGAGGCAGAGTCTGGTTTGGCAACAGTGTATCAGTGGGATTGTCAAAACTTTGCCACAAATAGGAAGAATTTGAGGATACCATAACAAAATTTCCATCATCACGCATTTCTGCATGGGACACATCTCCTTGTAGTTCACCATTTAGCAGCATAGGTTGGCCTTGGGGGTAAGGAATGAGTGAGAGACCCTTAGATGTGAGCTGAACCGTGGATCCTTGAGGTATTGGAGGTTGGATGTCTTCATTCCAGACAATGGTTTGTTCTGGTATTTTGGCAAACCAGATGGCAAGCATAAAGAGACTTGTGTTTTCCATTTGGCGGAATCCGAAAGAGAATTCACCAGAAGAGGAGGGCCATGAAGCATTTGGATCATTGGTGGAGAGTGTTTGGTTCAAAGGAACGATTCCAAAAGCCAAGTGAAGGTATTGAAGCAAGGAAAGGGTGGAGAAAAAGAAGAAGAAGGTGTTGGGAGTAGCCATAATGATGAAAGCGATCTGTGTGAGCTTTAGAATGAGATATTGATAAAAGATTGGAGGGAAGAAAGGGTGGCTTTATAGGGAGGGAGACGTGAGAGAGAAGGAATTGGATTTGGTTTTCATGGTCTTCGCCCCCTTTTCAACATTGAAAAATCATTATCACTATTCACTAAGTTCAGGAGAGAAAATTAAAAACGCGCATGTGTGTGTATAATCATAAATACTGCACATTGCACATTGATCTCAGTTGACACAGTTTAGGTTTTGTATACCGTATTGTGTACTATATAGCTACGTACGTAAGATGACCCTCAAATTATGATTTATTATATTATTATACTTAACGTAAGTAACATAGGGTATATTCTACCATTTTTTTCAATATTTGATCTAGATGTATCTACCTAGCCACAAAAATTGAACTTAGTACATGTATGAAAAATTGAACTTGTGCAAGTCATGATGCCAAAATTAATATTTACAGGAATATTTATAAAAATTTTGAAGAAATTAAGTATATAAAAAACCTCTAAACATATACTAAAATATATGAGAATAAATACTTTAAACAGCTTTTTTCTCTCATACTTTTTATAATTTTAATTTATTTTTATATCATGCTTCTTTCATCATATATTCATTATTGTTTTCCTTCCTTTTGCATTTAAATTGTCATTTGTCTCTATTCCATTTCTCATTAGCTTGTCGAATTCAACGCTGGAGCCTGGAAACATGGTTTTGAAAACAATATCAGAACAAGTAGGAACTCAAATTAAATACTCCATTGACTGGAAGACTCCTGGTGCAATGCAGTGTTAATTGGAAATTTTCAAATAGAAAAAAGTCAAAAACTGACAAGAGTAACGTTTTGAGATTTAGGTTGTATAATAGATAGATATTTTTTATGATGCAATTAATTACTGACAGCCAGCTTAACTATTCCTTGTTTGACAAAATCTTGCATGGATTTTTTGTTGCCACGACACGCCACACAATTGATCAGGAAAGTAGACTGTTTTCTGGCTATTTAGATAGAAAAACTAAAACTAAAAGTTGCTCGCCATTCATTGTAGTTGACGTAAGATGAGCCACCTGGCGAGATAAGATCATATCAATGCTTCATATCCGGACCCAGTAATTTCAGATTCAATGTATTATTGTTGAGTTGATTGCTAGTACTTGTTAACAAAGTTACATTGTTGTTGATTAATTATTAGGCCTCACTCTCCGATTGATGTTTGTGGACCATAGTAATTAATCCCATTATATATTTATATGCGTGCTTAAATACCATTATATTTACCAAATAATATTTTTAATTAATGTTTAAATGTGACTTATTTTACTCTTCTCTTTACTTCAAAACTTAAAGATAAAATTGGAAACTTTTTCCAATTTAATAAAAATTTAATGAATTAAGCTTATTTAATGAATTAGAAGAGAATATACTTTTTTTGTGGGGTTATATCTATAGCAGGATGATACCGCATTAACAGACGGTCTAGAGAAATCCTAAATTGCTCAGCGTCAATGTGAAGAAGATTAAATCAAACAAACACCACACACACACATATTTCAGTATGTTATTTAATTCTTGCACTATACAGTTAACCTCTACATATTTGTTCAGTGCTCACGCTACATATAAGTGCATATATGTCATATGCCGTGCATAAAGCCACTCCAGTGCAATATTATCAATATTGGCTGAATCCCCTGCCTATTTTATTAAGCTTGTTCTGAACATTATCAGTGCTTCTATTGTGTCTCGTTAGTAATCCCGATCATGTAGCAACTTGCTGGCTTTTCTGCACTTAATCTTGCTCATTAGTCTTCATTACTCGTGGAACATGCTGTAATGTGGGAAATATGCTACTAGTATTCAATTTTTAAATGTGGGTGAAAAATGACTCAATGCTTGAATTACTAACGTGTTGCTTATTCCACAACAGGATGCAGCTGAGGTCAAAGAAGGGAATGATCCAGAAAAATCCAGACTCACTTAACTTCAACGTCATGGCCATTTTAAAGAAATCTGGAGATGGAAAATAAGGACGCTGGTTGTGCATGTACTCAGATTGTTATTTTTTATGCATAATGATCCCAGATAACGAAGTGATATGTCTTACATGGTGGTCTAAGATACATATTTAATGATTCTAGCATCAACCTGGTGTGCTACGATACTAACGAATCACAAACATCTTAGAAATACTTTAATCTGATTTGGCGAATTTTAATCTATTGTGGCCCTATAAAGCCTTAATTTTCCCCGACACACAAGGAAAAAATGTAAATGGGGATAAAACATGAAATGACAATCCTTATACATGAACAACATGGAAAGAAAAAGCCATATGTGATGAGTGTATGTTGACAACAAGAAGCAATCCTTTACTGCAATAATAAGGTGCCTACCATAGGACTCCTATTTCCATAGCTACGAAACTCAAACTATTGAGGTAAAAGACAAAGCTGGAAATGGAGGACTCGAAACTTCAATAAGGCCTTCCAACATTTGCATAACAGTCTTCATGGTTGGCCTTATTTGTGGATTCTCTTGAATGCACCATAATGCTATCATCACCCACTTCTTCATCCTCTCTATGTCAGAAATGGCCTCCTCATCATTCTCTACCAGAATCTGTATTCTTCTCTCCATATAGCAATCATAAACCCAATCTATCAGTATCGCCTCTTCCTCCACTTCATCCAGATCCAACGCCACACTTCTTTTGCAGCAAATTATTTCTAGCAGCATCACGCCATAGCTATAAACATCCACTTTCACAGTCACAGGAACATTCTTGAACCATTCAGGTGCCACATATCCTCTGGTTCCTCTTATCATTGTGTGGGTTCTGCTCTTATTAGAATACAACAGCTTGGCCAGACCAAAATCTGATACTTTTGGCATGAAATGATCATCTATAAGAATATTCTGAGGTTTTATATCACAGTGAATTATGGGAGTCTCACACTCCTCATGCAAGTAAAGAATCCCTCTGGCAATTCCTAAAGCAAGGTTGACCCTTAAGTTCCATGTTGGTTTGGGTTGCTTGAAGAGGATGTGTGCAAGTGTACCATTGCTCATGAACTCGTACACCAAGAGCCTATGAACTCCCTCATCACAGAATCCAATAAGCCTAACTAAATTTCTGTGGCATGTTCTTCCAATGGAACTCAACTCATTCCTAAATTCCTTCTCACGTTCTGGAGCCATTCTGTCCAGTCTCTTCACGGCAACAACAGTAGTATCATTGGTTATTGAGTTGAGGGTGCCTTTGTACACAATGCCAAACGAACCCCTTCCTACTTCTTCACTGAACCCATGTGTTGCTTTCATGAGTGCTTCATATGTGAAAGAATGCATAGTTGTTGTTTCAACGAAACTTGAAACTTGAACAACAACCTTTTTGGTCTTTAACAGAATAACTGATAAAACTGTGGCTACCAACAGAGTATTTACAACAAGGGAGCCAATAAGCGACCCTAACAGAGCATGTTGGAGTTGGAGCCGATCTTCCTTTTCAATACTACCCAATGGTTTTTTTCTTATTTTCAAGAGTGCTGTTGTTAAGTTCTGATAAGCTTCGATTCTTCCGTTAGAAAGGGGCAATCTTTTCTTCCAACAATCCTTTTCAGCGTTAGAGATAACAACGGCACAATTGCAGTCATTCAAGCAAGATTGTTCACATTCATCCCTTGTATAATCGTTCAACCTTTCATAATCTCCTAAAGGCCAATTCACATCAGGCAAAGGCTTCATTTCATATACCTCTTGTGGATTTTCATTGGATTCTGCATCATCAGCTCCACAACCAAGCGATAAATCAGGTTTGCATCCTCCAAATTCGTCTTTTGGATCTGACCAAGAATATCCTTCTGGACACTTACATGTAGGCCTCTTGTTGTTGTCATCCCAGATACAGTAACTATTGTAGCCGCACGAACCACTACCCATGTCACTAGCGTTTGCAGTACAAATGTTGTCAGGAACGTACCCCTTAATTGACCAAACTTGATCTTCTTCGTTGAATTCCTTGGGATGAGAGTACAAGGAGAAAACTCCATAGTACTCAAGCGTAGCCCTGTAATAATATCTGCCAACATCAAGACCTGAACCACCCAATCCAATGCCTATTTGACCTCCAATTACTGATGAATTGAAAATTAGTTGTGAAGCAGAGTCATTAGAACTGTTGCTAATGTCAAAATACTTGGTGTAACGAGATAACCACCCAGTCTGAGTTAAGGAGAGATGGCCATTATCAAAATAAAGCTCGAACCTTCCCTTAGTGTAATTAGTTGGTGACAATCGAGAAAATAACTTACTGTTCAAACCCAAAGTTTGTGTGGGCAAGAGTGTATCAGTGGGATTGTTGAAACTTTGCCACAAATAAGAAGACTCTGATGATGCCAGAACAAAATTTCCATCGTCACGCATTTCTGCATAGGACACAGAACTATCTAGTTCACTTGGCCACTTATAAATAGCTTCACCTTGGGGGTTAATGAGTGAGAGACCCATTGTAGTGAGCCAAAGTGTGGATCCAAGTGGTATTGGAGTTTGAATATCTGCATTCCACGAAATGGTGCGATCTTGAATTTTGTTGAACCATATAGCGAGAAAGAAGAGGTTTGTGCTGTAGTTGTTGTTGATGGGGAGGAACCCAAAAGCGAATTCACCGGAAGAGGAGAGCCATGAGGCATTTCGATCGTTGGTAGAGATTTTTGTCTTCAAATCAATGCGTGCAAAAGCCAAATGAAGAGGTTGAAGCAAGAAAAGGGCCAAGAAGGAGAAGAAGAAGGTGATGGGAATTACAGGAATGGCCATGTATGTGAAAGCAAGCAAGAGCTTATTTAGAGTCAGATTTTTTGAGAAAAGAGAGGGAGGGAGGGTGGCTTTATGGGAAGAGAAGATAAGATCAAGGACTACACACTAATAGGGGATTGGTTTACGTGGTCTTCTTCCTCCTTCTAACGTTGAAAATTCTTCCTTTGAAATATGCATGCATGTCTGTGTCAGTACTCTGTGTGTGTTAGTAAGTAGTGCACATTGATCTCAGTCCAGGTTATTAATTACTCCCTCCCTCCCTCCCTCCCTCCCATAATATAAGGTCCATTTTTTTGAATGATCTTATCCCATAATATAAGGTCATATTTGACTTTATTTAAGTAATAAATATTTTTTTCCCCATTTTACCCATGAATTAATTTTCCCACACATTCTCTTTCATCTTCTTTTCATAATTACCCCCTCTCTTACTCATTCATAAATAAGGGTAAAATGGTATATTTCCTACACATTTATTGTTTTTAACTAACTCTAACTAATTTTTTAGGAACCCGCAATTCGGTTAAAAGGACCTTATATTATGGGACGGATGGAGTATAATATTGTACTAGTCTGTTCCTTATTATAAGTTCACCCTAACTACTTCTCACATACCAAGGAGTGGAAATTATAGCATTAAATATCTCCTATTTTCAAAAATGTTTCCAACTTTGCCCTTATTTAAGAATAGGTGTTAAAATAATATTTTATACATTATAAACTTTCTCTTTCATCTAACCTATTTTCAATATAGGGGTAAAATAGTTATAGTAGCATTAATTGATCCCAAAGTGGACTTATATTTGAGAATAAAAAATTTGTGGTAGTTAGACTTATAATAAGGAACAAAGTGGTATATGATGTGTGTACTGTAATTACTAAGGTGACCCTAGCGGGGCATTATGTTTTACCGTTCGAGAGGTAGAATGTCAATATTGCTTGATGTGCAATTATGCTTTACTATTCTACTTAGCTATATAAGCAAGCATTGGATTAGAGCTCGTAATTCGGACCAAGCCCATCGGGTCGGCCCTTGAAGGGTCGGGCTTTGATTTTGGAGGCTTTAAAAAGGAATCGGGTTTCACGGACTGGCCCTGTAGGGCCGAGGGCCGGCCCTTTAAGCATGTCATATATATATGTATATTAAAAAAAATTAACAATTATAAAATAAAATAATTAATTAAAGGTAAAAAACCATAATACCTAATTCCCAATATTTATCATTATTTGATAATTTCTTAGTCAGTGACTTATTTATAAATATGGACAATATTTATTAAAATAATTAATTAAAAGTAAACATATATTTTGTGACTTATATAAAAATATGGACAATATTTATCATTGCCTGATAATTTCTTAATGTTTGTTACTTATTGGTGTTTGTATTGTAAATTAAAATTGATATTTATGTTGACGATAAGGATTTTTTTGCTTTAATTTTTTCTATAAAAAAAGATTAAAAAATAGTGTATAAGCGTTAATCGGGCTGGGCCGGCCCGGCCCTGAGCCCTGCCATTCAAGGGCCGGGCTTTGAAAAATAGGGATATTTGTACTACCCGGGCTTTTCGGGCCGGTCCTTTTAAGGCCCTGGCCCTTGAAGGGCCAGCCCTGTAGGGCCGGGCCGGCCCTGATGCACAGCTCTACATTGGATACCATTTTCTCAATATTAAAGTATGCATTATATTTTTTCTTTATGCTTGCATTAAGTCTTTTTTTCCCCTTAAATTTAAAAATGCTATTTTAATCTTTTTTTTCTAGTTAAAGCCCTTACTTTCATTTAACAAAAAATGTTTACTCATAAGATTTAAATGGTTACTTTTTTACTAAATGTTAATAAAATTTGTTTAAATTTAGATTATTTAGTATAATAATTTTTATATTTTAAAATTTAGTCACTTTTATCAACATTTAACTACAGAATTATTCTTTAGATTAGTTACGTTTGCATTTTTCATTACATGAAACTAACATCATTAGTAAAAAAAAAGATAAAAAGCAACATTTTCAAACGTAAAGGATCAAAAAGAGATTTAATACAAATATAAATGACAAAAAATATAACTTAGTCTTATGTTGTCTTCAAAGCTAATTAATGCACTACTAAACATTGGGTTCAACCTATAAAAATTTATACTCCCAATTTACTTTTGACTAAAGGTCTCAACTTTCAAGTAATTTTTTTGGCCAAAGAGGTCTCAAGTAATTCAATACATAGAAAATAATGGCATGACATTCATTGTGTGTATACACACACATTAATTTAATATATCTCAAACTTAGAATAATAAATTACCATTCCTTGGTATTTAATTAATAGTTATAGACTTATAGTGTATATATAGTAATTCAGTATGATTTTATAAATTTTAGGAATGTGATAAAAGCTTTGAAGAAATGAAGCATCTTTAAAAATCTCAGAAGAGCAATATTTGTGTGAATAAATACTTGAATAGAATGTTGAAGCAAGAAAAGGGCGAAGAAGGTGGTATTGTGAGTAGCCATAATGATGAAAGCGATCTAAGTGAGCTTTAGAATGAGATATTCTGGGGGGGAAAAAAAGAGGAAGTAAGAAGGGTAGCTTTATAGGGAGGGAAATGTGAGAGAGAAGGAATATATATCTTATATATATACATATTACTATGTTTCTTATTATAAGTTTAACTATCACAAATTTTTTGTTCCAAAATATAAGTCCAATTTGGGATCAATTAATGCTACTGTGACTATTTTACCCCTACGTTGGAAATAGGGAAGATGAGAGAAAAGATCTATAATGTATAAAATATTATTTTAACACATATTCTTAAATAAGGGTAAAGTTGGAAATATTTTTTAAAAATATGTCATAATTAATGTTATAACTTTCATTCCTTGATATGTGAGAAATAGTTATGATAAACTTATAATAAAAAACAGATAGGATATATGAACATTTCCAATACCACAATAGGATTTGGTTTACATGGTCTATGCTCTTTTCAACGTTGAAAAGTCATCATCACTATTCGCTATGGAACATATATCTAGGAACAGGATTCAGGAGAGAAAATAAATACGCACGTGCGTGTATTCAGTGCACAGTGCCATTGATCTCTTTCTCTCACCTGACACCTCAGACCTCAATTCAGGTTTTGTATACGGCATGTGTACGATACAATTTATCTATATACTTCGGGAGAGGATTTTCTCCTTTTCCCTCCCCCTCCTTTTCTTTCCTTTTTCATCTAACAACCATTGGATCAAAGATCCAATGGTTCAGATTTAATGCTTTTATAAAAATGAATACAATTTTAATAATACTTAAAAATCTCATAAATAAATTTGCTCTATCAAAATTTGGTGTGAACTGTTCAGAACTGTAAACTACTACTATAAATTTAGATTTTATTTTTTCATTTTTTTTATTACAGTTGTAAACTGTCCAAAATTTTGACAAATCAAATTTATTTATGAGATTTTTAAGTATTATTAAAATTATATTTATTTTCATAAAAGCATTAAATCTGAAAGATCCAATGGTTGTTAGAGCCTTAGAGGGAAAAGGAGAGAAAAGGAGAGGGAGGGAAAAGGAGAGAATCTGGACCCATATACTTCACGTAGGGTGTCTTCTACCATTTTTTACAATATCCGATCTTCCTAGCTAAAAATTTTGAACCTTTTACAGGAAATAGAAAAATTGAACTTATGCAAAGGATGATGCCAAAATGTAAAATTTATCTATATATAGAAAATAATGACAATGTATTCTTTATAATTCCATAGATGCCATGCTTAAAATAATGAATTAGTATTCATTGTTATTTAATTAATTTTTACATATATTAATTAATTCAGTATAATTTATAGTAACTTTTAGGAACAGTAATAAAAACTTTGAAGAAATTAAGTATAAAAAATATCCTTAACATATACTAAAATTTATGAGAATGGATATTTAAAACATTTTTTTCTCTCATGCTTTTTATAGCATTCTTCTTTCATTAGATATTCATTCATTTTTCATATAAAAAAAATATATTCATACATTTCTTTTCGCTTTTTGCATTTGAATTGCCACTTGCCTCTGTCCCATTTCTCATTGACTATCAAAGATTGAAACATGGGTTTGGGAAAGAATATCATAACAAGTTGGAAGTCAAATTAATTACTCTATTGACTAGAAGAGCCATGTGCAACAATATGCACAGTGTTAATTGGAAATTTTCAAATAGGAAAAATAAAAAAACTGACGAGTAATATTTTGAGATTCAGGTTGTATAATGGATATTATTGGTGAGATAATTAATTACTTGACTAGCAGCTTAATTATTTCCTGTTTAGCAAAATTGCATGGATTTTGTTGGGAGAGGAGTGCCTTCTCTTCCCTTTAAATAGTACAATTTGATCACCTTTAAATGATCAAGATCTGGTGCTTATAATATTATCTTTAAAATTTTAAATTATAAAAAGAAAAATAATTAATTAAATGTAAATTGCAAAATTTTGGTATAAATAATTTAACGCTTAAATTTAAAAAATAAATTAAAAAAATATTTTTTATAAAACAAAATCTACACCATTTAAATGTGGCGTCTAATGGTTATAATAAAAGGGAAGGGAAGGGGATG
The DNA here is from genome assembly GCA_037074515.1 of Mimosa bimucronata. Lineage (NCBI taxonomy): Eukaryota > Viridiplantae > Streptophyta > Magnoliopsida > Fabales > Fabaceae > Mimosa > Mimosa bimucronata. The sequence goes on along the minus strand of CM073447.1, from coordinate 31,711,275 downwards.
GTATATATGAACATTTCCAATACCACAGTAGGATTTGGTTTACATGGCCTATGCTCTTTTCAACGTTGAAAAGTCATCATCACTATTCGCTGGAACATATATCTAGGAACAGGATTCAGGAGAGAAAATAAATACGCACGTGTGTGTATTCAGTGCACAGTGCCATTGATCTCTTTCTCTCACCTGACACCTCAGACCTCAATTCAGGTTTTGTATACGGCATGTGTACGATACAATTTATCTATATACTTCACGTAGGGTGTCTTCTACCATTTTTTACAATATCCGATCTTCCTAGCTAGAAATTTTGAACCTTTTACAGGAAATAGAAAAATTGAACTTATGCAAAGGATGATGCCAAAATGTAAAATTTATCTATATATAGAAAATAATGACAATGTATTCTTTATAATTCCATAGATGCCATGCTTAAAATAATGAATTAGTATTCATTGTTATTTAATTAATTTTTACATATATTAATTAATTCAGTATAATTTATAGTAACTTTTAGGAACAGTAATAAAAAATTTGAAGAAATTAAGTATAAAAAATATCCTTAACATATACTAAAATTTATGAGAATGGATATTTAAAACATTTTTTTCTCTCATGCTTTTTAAAGCATTCTTCTTTCATTAGATATTCATTCATTTTTCATATAAAAATATATATTCATACATTTCTTTTCGCTTTTTGCATTTGAATTGCCACTTGCCTCTGTCCCATTTCTCATTGACTATCAAAGATTGAAACATGGGTTTGGGAAAGAATATCATAACAAGTTGGAAGTCAAATTAATTACTCTATTGACTAGAAGAGCCATGTGCAACAATATGCACAGTGTTAATTGGAAATTTTCAAATAGAAAAAATAAAAAAACTGACGAGTAATATTTTGAGATTCAGGTTGTATAATGGATATTATTGGCGAGATAATTAATTACTTGACTAGCAGCTTAATTATTTCCTGTTTAGCAAAATTGCATGGATTTTGTTGGGAGAGGAGTGCCTTCTCTTCCCTTTAAATAGTACAATTTGATCACCTTTAAATGATCAAGATCTGGTGCTTATAATATTATCCTTAAAATTTTAAATTATAAAAAGAAAAATAATTAATTAAATGTAAATTGTAAAATTTTGGTATAAATAATTTAACGCTTCAATTTAAAAAATAAATTAAAAAAATATTTTCTACAAAACAAAATCTAGACCATTTAAATGTGGCGTCTAATGGTTATAATAAAAGGGAAGGGAAGCCTAATAAAAAAAAAGGGAAGGGAAGGGGATGGTAAGGAAACAGGACGCGGTTCATCTACCATTTTTGTTGGCATCCGCCCCACACAAAAAATTGTGGTTGTTTCTCGGTGAAAAAGTAATCTGAAAATCGTTCATTCATTATAGTTGATATAAGATGAGCTACGTGGTGATCTAATATCCATCATGTCCGCACCTGATAATTTCCTAAGATTCAATTCATTATTGTTGAGTTGATTGGAATAGTACTTGTTAACAAAGTTAGGTTGATCGAAAACATATTTAGGATTCTGTCATTTCTAAAGAACACGAAGTTTTATAAATAATTAAGATAATGAATGTGAATACGATATTATATTACTTTTGATTCTTGATATGAAATGATTATATGCTAATGTTGTTCCCTCATTAAGGTTCTTTTAAATTAAGCTGCGTTCATTGTTTATAATGTTGGTTTTATCCAGAATTATCATCATATCATAAAAATATCACTTTAATTTGCAATCCGCCCCACCTGTGACTTACCAGATTCTGTAATGCAGCATGCAAAAGTAATATGCATGCCTATAACTCATCATCCTACCATTATCTTTTCACCAATAAGGAAACTCATATTACTCATTCCAATTATAATTATAAAATTACTTTGACTTTTTTCAGTCTAAAAAAAAAAGCAGTTTCAGTCCAAAAAAAAAACTTTTTTCTTCAAAACTAATTTATTCTACTTATAAACTAATATATAATCTAATTTCATGTGACATATATTATAATTTAGTGTTATAATTTGCTTCCTTAATTTCTTAAAAAAAAATCAAAGTAATCTTATATTTAAGACCGGATGGAGTATTATTTTTTTTTCTTTTCATACAAATAGGCACTAAATAAGTTAATCCCTTTTTCTGCCTTGGACTTATCTTTTTAAACGATGTGAACGAAGAATGTAGGTCAACTACATGAATATATTCATCCATCTTCTCCCTTAAACATGAATATGCTCTGTTTGTTATCTCATTAATGCCTTTTTGTCTTTTTCCTCCACTCCATTCTTCCTATAGTTTGCTCAACTTCAATTGGTTTCCTTGTGGCCCAACAATACTTCCATGATGTGTACCTCGTACAGCATGCATGCCAACGAAGAGGCAATAAATGATAATGGCTCATTTTTGTTGATGACAAATGCTATTTTGTCGGCTTGCTACCATTCCTCTTCTCCTAAACCAAAATCTATTCTCATTGTCGTTTTGTTGGTACCAATTCAGTTTCCTGCCATTCCTGACTTATATAAGTTTTTAAGGTATAACGCTATCCTCTGTTTCATATCAGATCTTCCTAAAGGGTTCTCTGCTTTCACATTCTGTCGTTTGGTTGGTTCGAATTATTTTACCGTCCATACAACATCCATATAAGCAAGTTTGGATGTGAGAAATCTCATCCTCCGATCCATATCAGTTCAACGTAAAGGGCCCTCTTCATCCACATTATATCATCCACAGTCACAGATCCGTGATGGAGCAAAGTAGCTTGGCATTCCTCTCGGATGTTCGGTCTAGTCTCTGTAAATTAGTTGTTACTGTGAGATCAGAGTTGATCGTGCGATAATCAGTTCAAATATTATTTCTATAGATATGTTTCTACAAGCCTATAATCATATCGTTTTCATTTTGTTTGTCCAACAGCTAATAATCTTATTTGATGGAATCCCTTATAATTAATTACAAATATATATATATATATATATATATTTATATATATAAACATATATAATATGAAGCAGTTTGCTTCTTTTATTACTTGTTTAAATATATGTTACTCCATCTAGTCCTATAATTATAAGACCCAATTAACTTTTTTTATGAAAATTAAGGAAGTAAAATATATCATTAAGTTTTAATATTTAATACATATAATTAGATTATATGATATTAATTTTTAAGTAAAATAGATTAGTTTTGCTTACAAAAAAATAGATTGGTTTTTAGAGGAAAAAAAAGGATAAATATACACAATTTGAAGTAATTTATTTTATAACCTCAATTTTTCAACAAAAAAAAAAAAAAAATCAACTGACTCGTACAGCTATGTATGGGGAGTATATCTAACGGCTAAATGCAATCCATTTTATTTAGCGTTCCTATCTTCTCCGCCTCTGCTGTAAGAAAGGCCTTATACGGTTGTAAATGGGCCATGTGAAGGAAAAAATAAAATACTTTAGTCAAACAATATATTATAACAAGGTAAAAAAAAACAGTATATTATAACATTACCAAGAAATCTTTCTATTTTCATGATGGCGTCCAGACCCCGCAGTGGAGAGAAGCCACTGAGAAACATGGCAGGAGGCCATTACAGAATAAAGAAGAAAGGAATCTACTCCTCAAGCCAGCTCATTTTTTGCTAATATCTTCACGTTTTTGAACTCTTCTATTGGTGTTAATTGTTCTAGAGGCGAGCATTCTTCCTTCTTTTTCCTCGCCCAAATGCTTTTTCCATGATTTGTTTATTCTTTTTTTTTATATATATATATATATATATTCTATTTTGATTTATTTTTAAATGTCATTACTGGATTTCTCATTTAATCTAGCTTTATAATTTAACTAGCATTATGATCCCACGCAACATTATTTTCTCTAACATGAAGATCATATAAACCATAAAATAAACTCATGTTACTGCTAGATAATGACATTGATGGGAATATAAGGTGTGTTTGGATTGGCTTTTGAGAAGTGACTTTCTTTCAATTTGACTTCTTCAGAAGTAAGATTGGATAAAAATAATATTGTATGAAATGATTTATATTTGGATTTGTGATGATAGAAGTGAATTTTTTAGAAACATGTTTGGATGATTAATTTGAAAGTAAGTTTAGATGAAAACTTGCTAAAAAGGACATTACTGTTATTAAATAATACATATACAATATGCATATATTCTTATTAGTTTCTCCCTTATTTTAAGAAAAATAATTTGAAAAAAATAATATTTTTAGCTTAAAGAAGGATATTGAGGGAGAAAATAGTTAGAGATTATTATGGTAATTTTTTGAAAATAAAAAAGAAATTTTATATTAAAAGACATAGGATAACAACATTTGAAAAACAGATTTCATCATAGGGCAACATTTAAAGGAAATTTTTGGGTGACAAATTATCTGGGGGCAAATGTATGACATAGGGCAACAACATTTAAAAAACAGTATTCATCATTGATGAGTATGTCAACAGCAATGAGAATTATTTGTCAGCTCCAATACTTATTGAAATGAAATGGCATCATAAGAATCAGTTTCATCTACAAGAAATCCCAATGTCAAAGAGATAATAACCTTTAATAACCTTGAAAAAAATGTCTGCACTAAAAACCTGGAAAAAAGCTCTACTTTATTAGTTCGAACATATGGAGAAATTATTTAGTGAATCTGCAAGACATCAATGCTACGAACTCTTGATAAAGCAACATACAGTTTAATTATGCATGCAATCTTGATTTTTTAATTGCATTATTACAAAATGGCTCGATACATATGTTTAGAATGTATATCAATATAGATACCGAGGAATTAATGAAGTACTTTTTCATAAATGGAAGTGCCTTACTTTGAACTAATGATGCTAAAAGCCCTCATTTTACGTTACATTTTTTTTGTTATACTTACTCAACCATCACCACTCTTTGGTACATAAACCTTTAAACCATACACCATACATGCTTTTCACCTAGAAGCGATTAAAATTAATTCCACTATTATGACAGTATCAAGGGATATTAGATATGATTTCTATTTCAGATTTTATATCCTATCAAAAACAAATAAAAAACATTTATATCCAAATAAAAAAATATGTATAGCATGCAACCCATTGAGTTATATTTGCGTTTAAACAGATAAAAGCATGCAACCCCTAATCATAACAGTGACCTCGAAGGATGTGATTCAAAAGAAGATATGGGCATAATCTAATGATTTTTATGGTGATTGTCAGGAAAAACAAATCGACACATGTAAAACGATGGTGGGATATGAGAAAACCATAGAGTAATAACTGAACAATATAATGCATTAGAGAATATAATAAGCATAGATAAAATCTATCAATCCAAAGGTCTATGTACAGTATTTATGACAATATGTATGGCAAAGCAACAACTATAACGTAAGTATTTCAAGATTTATTGTTGAATCACTTCGAAGTCGGGAAAGGCCATTGATAAGGTGAAAATAGAAAAATCACAGTTAGTTCTATGTATGGTTATGGAAGTCAATGATTCATAGAAGAAGCACGTAAGAAGTCCATGTAGATAAAGTATAGATCAATACTGGCCAACTTCCATTGTTGTCGTGTCTAAGTTGACCCAGAGCCTTTAGCTAAGGGATATTGGTTAGCTAGGTTGGCATTGAATGGGAAGAATCGATGTAAGGTTGAAACAGAATGAAACTTATTTTAGCCTGCAACATGAAAGTAAAAATGTCATCAATACAGAGGGGATCACAGAAAAGAAATGAAATATAAGTTCCATTAAATATGATAAGACAATATAAGAACAAAGATCTGCATATAAGGCAAAACTTAATGATGTGTATGGAGTGACATAAGGTTCTGTAAATCAAAATAAAAAAGTTACAATGCCAGTAGACAGGAAAACATAGTAATATCTTAATTAGACATGGTGTTGTATTGATTGCTAGAGACTATGCCGGCATGGAGGCATAATGAAAATGTGTAGAATGGGAAATTTCTGTCACGCAAGAGAACTCATTCACAGCAAAAACGATGGAAATATTAAACGATATTTCTCTCTCTATCATACCATACCAGTCTGATCACAACAGATGGGATCATTAAATAAGCATTTTGTTACGCTGTAACGGCAAGTATATAAGGAAAGTTTTCATATACATAAGTGTGGGAGCAGCACTTTGATAAATTAATATGTCTACTACATGGAAAGCCTCATGTAAGCCAACACATTAACCGGCACCAGAAAATGAACTAATAAGCAACATATTCTAGTGATGATAAGATTTGTGACAGAAAATCATATGATTGAAATATACACTAATATGCCTTTCTTGAGATAGTGGTGTCTCTCAAAATAGAGTCATTAATTGGATTAGTAACTCCTATCTGAGAGGCACTCAGTTTAATTTTGTCCTCCTCAAAATCAATTATGACATCTTTTCTTTTTCATAGTGATTAGATTTGATGTTATTACACAGTAGAAAAACCCACAAAATTCTTGGAAGAACATCAACTATAAAGTGGAAGAGGTAAAAGAAGGTAAATATTGTCTTCCACATACCTGTATTGTCACTATTGACTGCTGGTTTTGTTTCGCCTGCTTTATTCTTTTCTACTTTCTCTGTGAGTCTAAAGCCGACTTCCCCATATGAAATTTTAGCAGTTAGTGTTGAACTTCGCATGCCAATAGCTGCATCATAAGCAACCTATGCTTGCATTATCAATGAGGAATAACCATTCTGAAAAATTTCAGTACATTTGGCTTAACTGGAAAATCAGGTTCCCCTTCACCAGGTTTCAGAGTGGCGTCTATTGCAGGTTGTATAGGATTTGTAAGTGCTTTTCTGACAATTGCAATTGCTAGAAGATCCCATTAAATACACTTTTTAGTTACCATGCAAACAATTACTATAGTCTAACTACGATAGAAAAGAACCTTCTAAAATAATAGTAAAAACTATTGTAATTAGAAAAGAGTTTAATCTTATAAAAAGGTAATCCATGTTAGAAAAGACTTTCAGTAACACCAAGAGCCTAGCATCGATAATAAAGTCTTTCATGTAATATTTTCTATCTAAATATCCTCTTATATCCCTCAGAGTCAAATCAAATCATTTGTTCGATGCTAACTATGTTAGGAAAAGGAAATAACATTTAAAAATAGCTAACATAGTTAGAAAAGGTTTTCCATAATATTTATATATTATAGATTCAACAGTCTAACCATGATAGGAAAAAGAGATTCAAATCACAAATAAGATCTATCATGGTTAGAAAAGGAGTTGACTTAAAGGATATCCATGTTAGAAAAATGATTTCGTAAAATTGTAAAATTAACATGGATATTTAAAATCGCCAATATTCAAACACAATTATCCATGTTAGATAAGAATTCACCTAACATGGATATTTGAAGCAATCTGGATACAACACAATAAAAACAATTCAGACAATTTCACAAATACCATGATAGAAAAGAAACATCATATCATGGTAATAAAAAGATTCCCCCATCATATTTTATACATCCAGTCTATTACATTAGTCAGAACGATCAACCTTCCCTGATTCACATGATATCATTTATAAACACCATCACATCCAAATATAACCGAAATTTTAATAGTTCCAACAATAACCAAGCAATATAAGTTTGCTAGAAATTGGAAGGTTCCAAAAGAATAATAACCATCAAAACATTTCAAAATAATATATCACAAAGGAATTACAATTCAAATTCAAAGACAACATTGTTAAATCAAGCGGAAGCATAAAATGATGCATGAGCCTAAAGTGGCAATACAATCCTATCATATAGCCCAAGATAACTCACTATACCAGTGAAAAGTTCCCAGATCGTTCCCTTGACCTCCTACTCCGCTCCTAGGACCAGCAAAAGTGAGATAAACGGGGTAGCCCCAAACGCAACCACTAGCTACTCATCTACGTGCGGTGTATGCTAGCAAGGTGTCCAATGGAATAATATATATATAGCTATAAAGTTTCAAAACATGCTCAAATAACAGATAAATGCACGACAACAAAATGTATAACCCCAAATTGGTTCCAAATCATACATTTCAATAGAAATATGCTGGTTCTAAAACAATACTTTTCAAATCCTTTACAAATTTATCTCGTTTCTCCGTAATAGTATTAAAACCCCCAAATCATACTTTTCAAATTCTTTTAAAAAATCATTCGTCTCATCAGAATCAACCCCATGCGATCGTTCACAACTCGCTGGGAACAAGCCGAACTAGCCGGGACTCTCTACCCGTCCATGGAACCACGATACGGGTCATAAGGGACTCTCTTCCTTCCATGAAGCCGTTATATGGTTCAGAAGGGACTCTCTACCCTTCCTAAACTAAGAGGGGCACTATTCCTCTCAATCAATTAGTCTCTATAGGCCAACAGGGTACCTCATCACGTAATGGCATTATCTCCACATACACCGTTGTCACACACACACATGCAATTCACCACAACATACACATAAATGAAACAATCATTAATCAGGCACTTAGCCTTTCAGTAATTGCAGAATATATATATATATATATATGCGCAATCACTTCAAAATCATATGCATATCTCGTTTTCAAATATGTCAAATCACAACTTATGACGTTTTCAAAATAATATCCCACTAGACAGGTCCAAACTTCATTTCTCAATAATCGAAATCTCCAAGTCACAATGTCACAAACTGTTGTTCCCAAAATCCACTTTTCATATATCATCATAATTATCAACTCATAATAGTTAAAATTACTTACTAACACTAGGCACATATAGACAAGCAGAAGCAGTTACCTGATAGCTAGCATCAATATCACAATAATGCAACTCCCCCATGCAGATTCAAGGCAGTTCAAGCACTACACAGAACATACATATAATTATAATTAATCGTCTACAAGAACAAATTCACACATAGGAATTAAACTACTAATTACTCTTTCCTTGCTCTCATTTAATTTAATTTCTATTCAACCTTTATTCTCCCTCCGTATCTCTAAAATTCATCTCTAATCCACTTATATATATATATATAAATATCCAAGCCTAAATATTAATCTCTTCAATACCCATTCATCTTAAACATTAACATCCAATAATCGCACATAATTCATCACCAATGCCAATTTATAAAATTGAAGCCTAAGCACAATTTTCCAAACATCCACCAATTATTTCTCAACCTCAAAAATCCATTCATTAATCCGCAATTTATTTTTCGAACCTTAATAGCTCAATAAATTCAAGTTCAATCCTAAAAATATCTCCTTTCCCAAATAAAGGCCTACACCCAATCAAATCCAATTAACCTCATTAATATTTTTGTTGAGTATAAACTAATCCCAAAAACCCATAAACCCACATCCAACAAAATCGCACTTATTCCAAACTTTATCTACCAATATTTTCTTGGGTCCAAATTCCGATCAAACCAATCAATTAAATCTCCTTCTATGACCTTCATATACATCTAAAAATTATCAATTCAACCATAAGCACCTCACATCATCAAAAGCACCAACTTCTAAAATATCCAAAAATCCAAAAATTCCCAATAATTAGGAAAACCTCCAACAACGAAAAATCTACTCAGAGAAACTCATAATCAAGGTCCAAGTTTCAATTTATTAAACTTAGGACTACCAGAAAAACCAAGTTAGACAAGGTCTAATTTTTCAAATATAGCCAAACGAAAAACTAAAGACATAGGGATGTAGAGAAGATTTACACGATTCCGAAAATGTACTCAATTGACCGGAAAACTCACTATTCCGGCACCGACTAGCTCTAATAAGTCCAGCCAAGGGCTATTTTTACCTCCTTATTTAGCCACGTAGAGGAAGGAAGTAGGAGGTATGAGAGGAAGAATGGTGGTGGTGACCGGCGGCGCGGCGGGAAAGAGAGAGTGGAGGGAGAGCGTGAGAGAAGTGGGAGGTAAGATGAGAGAGAGAAAGAGGCACACCGGGGGGGTCTGATGGCATGAGGGAGAAAGAGAGAAGGGGATTAAATGAGAGAGAAGGAAAAAGAAATAAAAGAAGGGAAAATTTAGACTATTAGACCCTAAAATTTTTCAAATAAGATATTTATTTTGAGCTACAAAATTCCTTTCATTTCCAAAAACTTACCTACCAAACCCCTTAATTATTTTCTCCCATAATAACCTCTTTTGAACCTACAAATAATTTCTCCAAATTTATTGTCCTTAAAATAAGGGAGAAGCTAAGCCTTTAAAGTTCTCAAAAGTACCTCAAAATTCTTCAAATATTCTAATAATTTCCATATTTCTCATTAATAAATTTCTAATTACCTCACTAATCCTCAATTAATTTTTTGGGATGTTACAGGTACTGCATTAAATGTTGTACTTGAAACAAAATGTTTTCTTGCATCAAATTTTGAAATGAAAGACCTGAGTGAAGCTAAGGTGATTTTAGGTGTTAAAATCATACGGAATGAGAAAGGCATCTTACTTTCTCAAGGACATTATATTGAGAAAATTCTAAGAATGTTTGAGCAATTTGATGAAGCTCCTTTGAGTACACCTTATGATCCAAATGTACTTTTGAAGAAGCATGATGGGATCATATGGCTCAGTCTAAATATGCACAGATTATTGGAAGTCTATTGCATTTGATGAATTACACAAGGCATGATATAGCATATGCTATATTGAGCATATATACTTATTTCCCAGGCAGCACTCATTGGAAGGCTCTGTTAAGAGTACTTCAATATTTGAGAAGAACCATGAATTATGGCATCCAATATAGTGGATTTCCCGCTGTATTAGAAGGATATAGTGATGCTAACTAGATCTCAGATTTAGATGAGATGAAATCCACTAGCGGCTATGTTTTTATACTTGGTGGTGGTGTTGTAACATGGAAGTCAGTCAAACAAACCATTCTAACCAAATCCTCAAGGGATGCTGAGTTCATTGCTATGGAGTTGGCTGGTACTGAGGCTAAGTGTTGAAAAACTTCTTGGCAGAAATTCCACTAGGTGAAAAACCAATACCATCAATTTCATTACATTATGATAACCAAGCTGCAATAGCCACAACGAAAAATAAAACCTTTAATGGTAAGAGTAGACATATTCAATTGAGATATAATATAATAAGGCAACTACTAAAGGATGGTGTTATCTCAACCGACTATGTAAAGTCAAGTATAAATCTTGCGGATCTATTAACAAAACCCCTTGGGAGGAAATATATCAATGAGATGGAAATGGGACTAAGGCCAATTTGAAATCGACGGGTATGGCAACCCAACCTTTATGATCGGTGATCCCGTAAAGAAGGTTCAATGGGTATGAACAAGTATTTAGTCAGATTTGCTAGAACTGAAATAAATTTTCGGTCCCTTTCTATGGCATCGGGAAAGTGCTATATTACATTTTGTTAGGCTGAGCAAAGCTCTTAATGATTTCACAATCCTATGGGATGATGTGTTAAGTGCAGGTACATTTAAATGAAATCACCTCTACGAATGTGGAGTGGGGCCGCTTCTATGAGATTGTGGAGAAATCTCTAGAGCATTCGTTATGCACCAGGCACGTGCATGGTTGTTTAACGCTCAAAACCGTTTATTAACAACGAAAATATGGGGGTATAATCTGACTCTTAATACCTCTGATAAACACCCAAGAGATGTTAGTTCATAGTCTATAGGACCACTGACAACTCTGTGTATCAAGTGTTATTTGTATAGGTCTGGTTTATAGTCCAAAGAACCACCAGATACAATGGTTATATCCATATGTGTAACTCAGCAGGTTTCTTTTGACATATGTGGGGGATTGTTGTGAAAAGTGTGTGTATGTGGGTGTGTCAAAAAGAAAGAAGTCATACATTGCTTAGGTTTGTGGGAGTACTAGCCTATATAAGTTAAAAAACTTTATGGGCTAGTAACATAGGCTAGAGAGAGTGGTGGGCTCACGCGCACGACAATGGACCACTTGTGGGAAATCTAGTTGAAATCTGGCGATTCCTACCCTACACTCGTGTAATACGTGGCTTGGCACCTTTTGCAAAAAATATTTTTGGTGGTTTTCATAATATTTTTCTTATTTATTTTATTTTATTTTATTAATGCTTACCTGAAAACCTTGTTTTTTGGGCTTCAAAGAGTTGAACCCTTCAGATCAGGAAAAATGCATCTATATGTGAACTGTCAAATTCCTAAACGATTTTACCGTTTCTTCTTATTCGTTACGTACCCATTCTCCTTTGAGATGTATCCGTTGGGTTAGAGGGATGTGTCCCCCGATGCCCATGCCTTTCCTCATCTATAAAAAGGGTGGAATATGTACGGTTAGAATTAACGAAAAATTTTCTCCCCTCTCTTTTCCTTTCTTCCTGTTGCCTTACAAAATTACTTCCGTCAGTTTCGTTCCTTGCACCGCCACGAGAGGGGTCTGTTAATTCTAGGGAGTGACGCTTCCAATTTGCCAGTGGTAGTGTGAATCACTTTAAGGATAGTGCACTTTCTGCGCTCAGATCAACGAATTTCTGTTTTGCAGGTTTATGTTCGTCTTGTTCGACTACACATCTTTGTTTGTGTAGGTTTACTTCTTCTATTGTGAGTTGCCATTGATTGCTTGAAAGACTTCAATTAATGTGAAGCCAAGTTGCAAGCCAGAAATATTATCAAGGGTTTTCAGGTTTTCAAGATGAAGTTGCAATCAACATTGAGGACAAAAAAGGAAGAAAAGATTTTTGGCAGAGTCAAGGCGGTATGTAAATAACTCACTCTTCCCTCAATAGTTCAATGTATTCTGGTCTTTGGCCATTGCTTTGACAAAATTATTTATTTTTATAATAAATTATGATGTCACATGACCTAATATAACTTGATTAAATTTAAGCACTAATCAAGTATGATGATGACATTCTCTTGGTAAAACTACTTGCAGAGGTTTATACTGTGGAATTTCATAAAAGAGGTCTTCTGCATGCATGTTTTCTTCTTTTCTTGAAGGCACATGATAAAATCACAACTTGTGATGAATTGATTTATGCTAAGAAATTAGACCCCAAAAAAATCCAAGCTTGTATGTGTTAGTGAAACTATTTATATTTAATTTTGTTTATTAAATCACAATCCTCCCACACAACATGCAGGGAAGTTATGGCTAGTTGTTACAAAAAGTGGACAAATCATAATTCTATTTATTTACATCCATTAAGTCTAATTCTCCGATCAAATTTTACCATATAAATGTTTTGTAATAACAGAGAATCACATGGAGAAAATTTCAAAATTCCATTGAAGTGCCATTAACAATAAAAATCACATGATAAAATGTGATTGGAAAATTATACCTAATAGATATAAGCAAATGTGGCTTAAGTTTTGTTCTATGAAAAAATATAAAAAAGGCTGTACAATACAAAACAATAAACAACTGACCACGTGAAGACTAAAAGACCATAAATATTGAATTTAATAAATATGGCGATCTGTGTGGGGTTGAAATGCCTGAGAATCACCAAACCATGGTTGAGGTGAAGGAAGAAGGCAATGGTGGATTTGGCACTTCAGTAAGTCCTTCCAACATTTGCATCACAGTCTTCATATTAGGCCTTGTTTCATGCTTCTCTTGAATGCACCAAATCGCTATCTTCACCCATTTCTTCAACCTCCCTATATCAGCCATGGCCTCCTTATCATTCTCTACCAAGACATCTATTCTCTGTTCTGCATAGCAATCATAGGCCCAATCCACAAGCACTGCCTTTTCTTCCTCCCCTTCCTCCATATCCATCATCACATTTCTTCTGCAGTAAATTATCTCTAACAGCATCACCCCATAACTATAAACATCCACTTTAGCAGTCACTGGAACACTCTTGAACCATTCTGGTGCTACGTATCCTCTTGTTCCTCTTATCACCGTATGAGTTTTGCTTTGATTGAAATATAACAACTTGGCCAGCCCAAAGTCTGAGATTTTTGGTATGAAATGTTCATCTATTAGTATATTCTGAGGCTTTATATCACAGTGAATAATGGGAGTGTCACACTCTTCATGCAAGTAAAGCAATCCTCTTGCAATTCCTAAAGCAAAGTTAACCCTCATATTCCAAATGGGTTTGACTTCTCCAAAGAGGATTTCCGCAAGACTTTCATTGCTCATGAACTCATACACCAGAAGTCTATGAACTCCCTCATCACAAAAACCAATCAATCTTACCAAATTCTTGTGGCATGTTTTTCCGATGACACTCAACTCTGTCCTAAACTCCTTCTCCCGCTCTTGAGCCAACCTATCCAACCTCTTCACTGCAACAACATTGTTATTATTAGTTCCTGATTTAAGGTTGCCTTTGTAAACAATGCCAAATGAACCCCTTCCTAACTCTTCATTGAATCCGAGAGTTGCCTCTTTCAATGCTTCATAATTGAAAGAGTGCAAATTCACATCAAGAGCACTTGGAACTAGAACATTCCTTTTTGGCCTAAAGAAATAAATCATAATCACAATTGCTACAAGCATAGTGTTGATAACTAACAGAAAGTAATGCAGGACAGGAAATCAAAATGATTGAATATTCTCACTTGTATTTCTGTGAGCAATTTACAGTAGTATATATAGGCTACAGTAGTGTGGTGTGAGAACCCTAAACAGTAAAGAGTGAATCAAAGCAGATGATGACACGTGTTATATTTGTGTATAAGCATCTGAATGTAATCGTTATAATGCTTGGGCTTTGTCATTGGGCTTGTGTTGCAAGGCCTTTGTTGTTTGTGCTTCAATAGGCCCCCTCGAGGCTAAGTGGGAAGGATGAACATTTAGACTCGATCTGAGCCAGCTGAATCGTGCAGTAACCAAGGGTTTTGTGAATATATCAGCAATTTGATCCTGCGAGGATACTAAAGAAATTCGGAGGGATTTGGCAGCAACCCGTTCACGAACGAAATGATAATCAAGTGCAATGTGTTTGGCCCTGGAGTGGAAAACAGGATTGGCAGCAAGATAAGTGGCACCTATGTTGTCACAGTATAAAATTGGAGCAGTGGGAAGTTTGATCCCAAGTTCACCTAGGAGATTTTGAATCCAGATGAGTTCACAGGTAGCGACAGCTAGCGATCTGTATTCAGATTCAGTGCTGGATCTTGAGACACTGCTTTTTAGAGCTCCAAGAGATGGCATTGGGACCTAAATAGGTGACAAAACCACTAGTTGAGCGAGAATCTGATTCATTACCACCCCAATCAACATCAAAAAAAGCTTTAAGGAAAGCAGATGATGAGCACAGTGTTAGATTTGAAGATTTTCGAATAAGTAAACCAAAATGAGAGGTGCCCTTGAGGTATCTAAGGATGCGTTTAACAGCTGACCAATGGAGATCAGTGGGGTTATGCATAAATTGGCACACTTTGTTAACTGCAAAGGAGAGATCAGGTCTTGTAAAAGAGAGGTACTGCAAACTGCCAACAACACTTCTAAAAAGAGTTGGATCATGAAACGCTGTGCCCTGAGGTATTAATTTTGTATTGACTGCCATTGGGGTAGAGACTGAGTGAGCTTGAGACATGTTTGTTCTTTCAAGTAAATCAAGAATATATTGCTTTTGACACAGAAGAATGCCATCAGGTTTGTCAACAACTTCAATCCCCAAAAAATAGTTCAATTTACCCAAATCTTTAACTGGAAATGAGACACCCAAAGTATTGAGGAGTTCATTTATAGCATCATCAGAGGATCCAGTTAATATAATATCATCAACATATATGAGAACATAAAGAAGACAGGTTGATGAGGTGAAGGTAAATAAAGAAGGATCAGAACGAGAAGCTGTAAATCCAAGTGAAATAAGAAAGGAGCTTAATCGAGCAAACCAGGCCCGAGGAGCTTGCTTCAAGCCATAGAGGGAGCGATGTAGTTTGCACACATGAGTAGGCAGATCAGGATTAATGAAGCCCGAAGGTTGTGACATGTAAACTTCTTCGAGAAATCCATGGAGAAATGCATTTTGGATGTCAATTTGGCAGAGAGACCAGCCACGAGAGACAGCTAGTGAGAGAATGATTCGGACAGTTACTGGTTTGACCACTGGGGAAAAAGTCTCCGAAAAATCAATGCCTTCCTACTGATGGAATCCCTTGGCAACGAGACGAGCTTTGAGACGATCAATCTCTCCAGAAGCAGTGTGTTTTACCCGAAAAATCCATTTGCATCCGATGAGGTTTTGAGAGGGATGGTAGGGAACAAGAGACCATGTGTGGTTGTCGAGGAGAGCTTGGTACTCCATGGCCATAGCATGACGCCATTCTGGGGACTTTAATGCTTGAGTGACAGTGGAGGGCACAGTGAGAGATGTACGGGTATGCAAGGCTGTCGGCGCAGGCCAAGGGATGGTGCCATCTGTATAATGCTTGGGTTTGTGAATATTGGCTTTGGCACGGGTGATCATGTGGTGAGGGGGTTGTGGGGCCGAGGATGGGGAAGGGGGAGAGGGAGATGATGGAGAAGAGGAGTAAGTGTCAGGGTTTGTGGCAGAGGATGGTGGTGTGTGTGTCGGCGATAGTGGAGAAGAAGAAGTAGGTGTGTGTTCATTAGGGTTTGAAGATATTGGGCTGTGTGATGTTGGGCCTGGTGGTGTGGTGGGTTGGACCGAGAAAGAAGGTAGAGAAGTAGTGGGTTGATGTGTGAGTGTGGGTAAGGAATTTTGGGCTGGGTTTAGGAAGGGAAAGTTATTTTCATCAAATATAACATCACGAGAAATGTAGATTTTATTTGTGTGTAAGTCAAGACAAATGTATCCCATGTGATTTGGACTATATCCAAGGAAAACACATGAAATGGAGCGTGGTTCTAATTTATTTTTGGCATATGGTCTGAGGTTAGGCCAGCAAGTGGATCCAAAAACCTTTAAAAAATTGTAATTGGGCTTAGTTTTATAGATGACTTCATAAGGACATTTATTTTTTAGTGTGGGACTAGGGAGTCGATTTATCAGATACACTGCTGTGGAGAAGGCATAGGTCCAGTATGGAATTGGTATGTGAGCATGGTGCAAGAGTGAAAGACCTGTCTCAACTATTGTTCCGTGACGACGCTCGACAGTGCCATTTTGTGTGTGAGTGTGTGGACAGGAAATGCGGTGATGAATGCCAAGAGAGGGAAAAATTTTGTGTAGGCTGCGAAATTCTCCTCCCCAGTCAGATTGAAAGAAGCGGATTTTAGAGTTGAATAAATTTTCCACAAGAGTGCGAAAGGAAAGGAAAATAGATTGAACTTCATTTTTTGTTTTCATTGGAAATAACCAGATATAACGAGAGAAATCATCAACAAAACTAACATAATAACGAAAACCATCTGTTGAAATTATTGGAGATGGACCCCATACATCACAGAATATTAAATCTAGTGGCTTAGTGGAGCGATTTGGGGAAGACGGAGAAGGTAGGCGGTGACTTTTTGAGCTTCGACACGCAGGACATTGATGATGGGAGAAACTGGATGAGACTGGTAGAGAATTTGATGTGAGGACTGATTGAACGGTGCGTGAGGAAGGATGACCTAAACGAAGATGCCATTGATCGAAGGAGGTTCGTTCGCCAACTGAGGTGGAAGGTGACTGAAGACATTTGATGGGATAGAGTTTATTGAGGCTGGGACCTTGGAGGAGTGTTGTTTTGGTGCTTTTGTCCTTCACAAAAAAAGAATTAGCGTGAAATTCAAAGAAAACATTATTATCGTGACAAAATTGTGAAACTGATAGGAGATTTTTTGTTATATGGGGAACATGTAAAAGTTGGGTTAAGAGATATTTGTCATTGGAAGAAGTTATGCGACCTGAGCCAACATTGTGAATTGGAACCGCTGTGCCATCTCCCACTCGAACAGAGTCAGTCCCTGTATATGGAGTTGAGCTGAGATTGAGATTTGAGAATTCTGAGGTCATGTGGTTAGTTGCTCCCGTATCAGGATACCATAGAGTTTCATCCATTGATGGAGGATAAACAGAGTAGTGAGTGGAGAAATTATCTGGACCTGGAGTTTGATAGGCATGATCATATCGATGCCAACAATCTCTGGCTATGTGGCCTGGTTTCTCACAGACTTGACAAATATCAGTAGTACCAGCTGAAAAATGAGATGTAGTTCGTCCTCCACGGTAGTTGCAGCCCCCTCGATGTCGGCCACCAGAGAAGTTTTGAGATCTGTTTTCACCAGAGGATCTTCCGCTGCGACCACCTCGTCCGTAGAATGTTCGACCACCACCTCTCCTACCTTGCTGATGGTGGTTATTTGGTGGAAGCTGTACTTGTTGTGCAGCATTGGCTGAGATTTGAGGAGTGGAGGAATCTAGTGTTTTCTTTTGTCGTGCTTCATATGTGAGGAGATGACTGAGCATTTCTTCTGATGTTATCACCCCTTTTGTGTTTAGAGCTGTAACTATAGGATCAAAGTCTGGGCCGAGACCTCCGAGAACATAATTGTTGAAGTTTAATTCTGGTACAGGACTTCCAATAGCTCCCAGTGAATCTGAGATGAGGGAGGCACGATTGAAGTATTCTATGACAGATTCACCTCCCTTACTGAGAGAGGTGAGCTGCTGTTGAAGATGCAGCACTTTTGCTTGAGACTGTTGGGAGAATGAGGTTTCTAGAGCCATCCATATTGCTCGGGATTTGGTGTGCTTCATCACCTGTGAAATAAGCTTTTCCGATAAAGAAGAAATGAGTATGGAGACAACCAGTTGATCTTGCTCAAACCAACGGATGTGTGCAGGGTTTGGTGAACCGTCGGGTGCCTTTAGTGGAGGCTCAGGATTTGAGCCATCAATGTAGCAAAACAAACGTTGGCCATACAAGTATGGCAGCATTTGAGCACGCCATATGAGGTAGTTGTCTGGGGTGAGCTTGACTGTGAGGTAGTGAGATGCATTTGAGGGAAAAGTAGGCTGTAGAGTGCTTACAGAAGATGATGGCGACCCTGTATGTGGAGGAGTAGTGGTGGAGCTATGAAAAGGTGATTCAATCATGATGAATCAGGCCGTTTGACTCTGATACCATAACAGAAAGTAATGCAGGACAGGAAATCAAAATGATTGAATATTCTCACTTGTATTTCTGTGAGCAATTTACAGTAGTATATATAGGCTACAGTAGTGTGGTGTGAGAACCCTAAACAGTAAAGAGTGAATCAAAGCAGATGATGACACGTGTTATATTTGTGTATAAGCATCTGAATGTAATCGTTATAATGCTTGGGCTTTGTCATTGGGCTTGTGTTGCAAGGCCTTTGTTGTTTGTGCTTCAATAATAACAATAGAACCGATAAGCGAACCTAAAAGAGCTGGTTGTTTTTTCTCAACACGGTAAAGATTGTTCCTTGCTGGCAAAATTCTAGTTTTGATGAGTGCCGTTTGACCACTACCCGCATTTCCTCTTCCATTAGAAAGTGGCAGTATTTTCTTCCAACAAGTACCATGATTGTCAAAAATAGCAACAGCACAATTACAATCATACCAGCAAGATGTTTGGCATTCATCTTGGGTACAATTGTACAATCTTTCATAATCCCCTAAAGGCCAGTCTACATTCTGCATAACCTTAAACTCATACACGTCTTTTGGATTGGTTTTCGATTCTGCATCATCAGCCCCACAACCAAGTGAAACATCAGGTTGGCAATCTCCAAACAAGTTGTTTGGATCAACTAGTGAGTACCCATCTAAGCATTTGCAGGTTGGCCTCTGATTTTCCATTTAACAATAGCTATTATATCCACAAGAACCGCTCCCAAAATCACTAAATATGGCATTGCAAATGTTATTTGGAGCATACTCCACAATTGACCAAACTTGGTTGCCATCAGACCCCTTTGGGAAAGAATATAACGTAAAAACCCCATAATAATCAAGTGTAGCCCTATAATAAAATCTGCTAAGATCAAGAGTTGAACCCGACAATCCAGACCCAAGGGGTTTATGATCTCCACCTCTTGTCTCCACATAAATACTTGATGTATCAAAGACTAGTTGTAAATAAGAGTCACTATCATTGGTTGCTGATAAACTCTTGTTGACACTATAGTAATTAGTGTAACGAGATTCAGTTGGCCATCCAATCTGACTTAACAAGAGATTTTCATTATTATCGAAATAAAGCTCAAACCTTCCCTTTGTGTAATTGGTTTGTGTCAAGCGAGAAGATAACTTACCGTTAAGAGGCAGAGTCTGGTTTGGCAACAGGGTATCAGTGGGATTGTTGAAACTTTGCCACAAATAGGAAGAATTTGAGGATGCTAGAACAAAATTTCCAGTGTCCATCATAGCTCCATAGGACACATTTCCATGTGATGTAGAAGTCCATATGGCTTGACCTTGAGGATTAGTGAGACTGAGGCCTGTTGATGTGAGCTGAACTCGTGATCCTGATGGTACCTCTGGATTTAACATGTTTGCATTCCATACAATAGCTTTGTCAGGTATTTTGTTGAACCAGATGGCTAGCAAGAAGAGACTTGTGTTGTCCATTTGGCGAAATCCAAATGCGAACTCCCCTGAAGGTGAGAGCCATGAAGAATTAGTTCGATCGTCGGTGGAGAGTATTGAGCCCAAAGTCACGTTTCCAAGAGCCAAATCAAGTTGAGCTAAGGGAAGGATGAAGAAGAAGAAGATGTTGAGCATAGCCATGAAAGCAAGCGAGCTTTTAGTGTTAGATGTTGCGTTGGAGAGTACAGCTATATGTAAAAGAAGACGAGGTATGTGTTATTGAGGGGGAAAAACAGACGGAGGAAACCTCCATGATAGTCTAGTCTAAGTGCAAGATTCCCCACAAAAAACACGTTTACTAAAAATTTGGAAAAAGGATTTATACAAGTCTTCAGGGATTACCCATTTCTTGAATAAATTGCTTTTTAGCACCTGGCAAGATGCTAATGAATACCTAATTGAAAAAAGAAGACTAGAAATCATGAGTGAGATAAGGTTGGGTGTTGTCTTTTGAATTTTGATAGAAGCAGACAATTAATGTCAAACCATCTATACTTTTGTTGTTTTGAATATAGCCCATCCCTTGCGGAGTCAGCACGTAAGTCCATTATCAATTATCAATACTGTGAATTGGTAAGGTCTGCTGACCAACTAAGTTTAACAAGACAAGTAGTAATTGACTTAGTATGTGCGTTACTTATTACCACCGAATTAATTCATAAATGGGTAAAAAGTTGACAAAACCTCCGTTGACTGGTTCGTTAAGGTATCATTGGCATGCCTAAAAGCATTTTCCACAATTATGGGCATGTTTGGATGCCACTTCTGGCACCCAGAAGTGGATCCTAGAAGTAAAAGCAAAATTTCAAGAATTAAACATGTTTGGTTTGCCTTATTTTTAGAATGACTTTTGGTCCAAAATGACTTCTGCAACGTGAAAAGTCAGAAGTAAAAAAAAGTTACTTCTGGCTTCTGACTTCTGGTGGGTCCCACACCTTTTGTTATGTATTATTTAATAAAGTGGGTAGGAAAATTAGACTGTTAGACCCCTAAAATTCTCAAATAAGATAATTTCTTTTAATATAAAATTTTCTTTTTATCTCCAAAAATTTACCATAACAATTTCTAACTACTTTCTCCCACAATATACTCCATTGAGCGAAAAATATTATTTTTTAAAATTATTTTCCTGAAGATAAGGGAGAAACTAAGCCTTTAATAAAAATATATGCATATTATATATGTATTATTTAATGAAAATAATGCCCTTTTTAGTAATTTTTCATCTAAACGTGCTTTTCAATATTATCATTCAAACATGTTTCTAAAAGTCATATTGAAAAAAAGTCACTTCTATCATCACAAATCCAAACATAAATCACTTCACACAAATGACTTTTATCCAAAAGTCACTTCTAAAAAAAGTCATTCTAAAAAAAGTCACTTCTCTAACGGTAATCCAAACACACCCTATAACTACTTCCTCTTGACCTTATTACTCCCTGTC
Organism: Mimosa bimucronata; assembly: GCA_037074515.1. Taxonomy (NCBI): domain Eukaryota; kingdom Viridiplantae; phylum Streptophyta; class Magnoliopsida; order Fabales; family Fabaceae; genus Mimosa; species Mimosa bimucronata. The sequence continues at coordinate 31,689,288 of CM073447.1, read as the reverse complement.
TATCATATTATAAGTTCTAAATTTGTGAATGTGGTTGTCCTAAAATATAAAATTTATTTTATGTTTATCAAAATATTCATTGCATTTTTTCAATTTTACTTATTGTTTCTCTTTCCCCATACATTTTCTCTTATCTCTTGCTCCCTCTGGTCCTTATTATAATAGGTAACTTGACAGAGTTTTTCATCCAAAATATAAGAGGAAACATGCAAAAGTCTATAAAAAAAATGCAAAAGTCAAAGTAATAAATACATGTTTTTTATTTCTGCCTTGTATAGTAGTAAATGCAAGGAGGAGAGAGAAAGCGTGTATAATAAATGAATAACGATAAAAATGGAAAACTTTATTAAATCTACTCATAATAGATGATTCCAACATATTTTATTGGTATGTGTAAAAAAGTTAAATACCTCTTATAATAAGAACCGAATGGAGTATTTGTCACATTCTCTTTCATCATCTTTTCTCATATATTCTCTTTCATCTTTAATAATAAGGGCATAATTAAAAAATATACTACATCTCTTACATTATTACTGCTTTTAACTCATTTAAATGGTTTTCTTGATAAATACATATTAGTTATTTAAATTTTATAATAAAGGAGAGGGATTATGAGATAATACTGCTCCTATCCTTTTTATAAGTTCAATTTGGGAAAAATTTGTTATTATTACAAGTCAACCTTAAGAATTACTCCCTCCGGTCCTAAATATAAGACCACTTTGACTTTTTTTGTGAAGGTTAAGGAAGTAAATTAGACCACTAAATTATATCATATGTCATATGAAATTAGATTATAGGTTAGTTTATAAGTAGAATAAATTAGTTTTGAGAAAAAAAATATTGTTTTTGGGACTGCAACTACTTTATTTTTGGACTGAAAAAAAAAGTTAAAAAAGACAAAATGATCTTATAATTAAGACCGGAGGGAGTATTAATGTTACCGAAGGAAACATACTCTAGCCATAGTTTCCTCAGTGTCGATGCGTGATTTTTCTCGGAAGGATCCCATATCAGGCGATACAATAGATAATCCGAAGATGGTTCAAGATTTTAGGGAAATTCAAGTCTTTGTTACTGAAGGTAAGATACTGTCAAAATTCTTGACAATAATTTGCCCTTTTATCTTATTATAGACTTTTAATTTAGCTATTACCTATTAGAGGTTGTAAACTTTTTGCTTTGTGATGATATTTCTCTTTTATTAAAAAAATAAGAGTAATTAATGTTAGTGTTACAATTTTGCCCCTATTAATAAATATAGAGTGAAAAAAATTAGGTGAAACAGTGTATAAAATATTTTTTAAATAATGTTCCTAAATGATGGCACATTGGAAAAGCCTATTAATTTATGACATTTTGATTGTGTTAAGTATTAACTAACTTTCTTTGGTAAATGAAAATTAGATAAATTAGACTTATAAAAAGGATTATAATGATACCTTTTAAAAAATATTCTTAATGATCTATTTGTAACTTTTAAATAACTTTGATGGTTGCAATGAGTATTAAGTATTCATACACACACACACCTCTATTCAATAAGGACAATGAGGGAACAATGAACTGATATGATATTGAATTTTAGTTTAGTTAATAAAGGTACTGGGCTACATGTAGGAGAAATTACAATTAAACTCTCAAATCTATTTTCACTGATATTAATGGTTAACGTCAATTTTTTAATAGTCAATGTTGAAAATTTAATGGAAAAGAGCAAATTTCTACGTTTTAAAACTCCAGGGGCAATTTTAAATCTAAAAAAACTTCTGAGGCAAAATTGAGATTGTGGGTACACTTCCGAAGCGGATTTGCGACTTAACCCTTGCAATTAAACTCTCAAATCTCTTTTCACTGGTATTAACCTCGCCCATGTTTGACTTGGTCTAACCTAAAGAATTAACTATGGTGACTGATAATAAGGAGGCCTGTGATTATCTCTTGACTTTGGACAACTAGCCCGTCATTATAGGTTATGAAACATCTATTGACTGTTCAAATTGTTGGGCCGCAGTCTCCTCCATGTAGGCCTAATAGATCGAGCCCACGAGTTAAGTTGCAAGGCCTACAACGCAACCCCCCCTCCCCCCAAAAAAAAAAAAGAGAAAAGAGCAGTCCTTTGTTTGATAATGTTAGCTAGTCGGCTCTGCTTTGCCATTTTTTATTTAAAACATAATCACTGCATAAGTTTTATGCAGGGAGTATTAAATATTACTAAGTCATTCTTATGTGTGTGTAAAAATTTTAGGAAGGGTCTGTGCTCACTCACAATCCGAGAGTAAGGCTTTAACTCATTATTTATTAGGAGTTGTCAGTATAGGCTCTAAAACATAACAAGCAAACTCCTTCTTTCTATCCACACAAGTAGGTTTCGTCCGCCCTCACTTAGATGTGAAAATGTCTCCTCAATTATCGCGACCAGAACAACAACTAAATGGTATCCCCATGTAGGGGTGTTCACGGGAGCGAGACGACCCCGTCCTGAAGAAAAGTGTTCGGGACGGGCCTTGTCCAGAAATTTTTTCCCAATTAAAAAAATAAGCCAAAAATATTTTTTTTTACATAGCAAGACTCACGTTAGCCTAGTTTGCATAGACTAGAAAAATTGTCCATCTTGTCCTGCTTGGAAAAAAATATATCAAATTAAATAGAGTTTGAAAAAAACTTCCATATTAATACATCAAATTAAAAACATGTCTTCAAAAGTGAGGTGTTGAGCATAGAGCACTGGAGTGGATAGGAAATGTGAGAGTGAGTGAGATGGTTGGCTTCTGAGAGAAGACTCCAGAAGTTAGGTTTTTTTTAAAAAAAATTAAATCAAAAGGCATAAAGCACAATTAAAAAAAATAGCATACCTGTATCCGGGACGGGACAACCCTGTCTCGAGTCCCGTCCCGTCCAGAACATTTATTTTGTCCCGTCCCGAAAATTTTCGAGACGGGACGAGACGGACCGAGATGGGACAACTGTGAGCAGCCCTATCCCCATGAATTGAACACCCTTTAAATGGTCGAAAGTACAGCTCTTTTGCGAGTTAAACTCAAAACTTATGTATAACTAAGCTATTATATAAAACCATTTTGTCCCTTTTTTAAAAAAAAAACTAAACGATTTTCTTGAAAAATGTGCACGTATGGAATGGGTACAGAACCTCTCCATTTAATTTTTACTCCACTTACCTCCATTTAATTGAAACTACGTCGTTTTGCCTTTAAAATATAAAGCACAATTTTCGGAAAATTTGTTGGATCATTGTTCATTTAATGAAACGACGTAATTTCAACTAAATGGAGGTAAATTAAGGGAAAATTAAGTGAAGAGGGTCTTTTCCCCGCATGGAATAAGTTGATTGACGAAACGTATGGCAACTAACGTTGTAGAAAAGGCATATATTGAAGTTTAGCATTTTGTAATCGCGAGTGATGTGATGTGATGGTGATCAACTGGTAATCCGGTGCCTCTAATCCAAATAAGAATTCAATCAAACGATCTAATTTTCTTTCAGGAAAAAATTCAGAATTAATATGAAGAAGAAACGTCAATGATATGAGAATATGAAGGAGTCACAATGTTGGTGATGACACAAAATAGCCTTGGAAATTTATTTATTAATCAGATATTGCACTCTTGCCGTTAGCGCAATGCAACGAACTAAAAGAAATGAATTGAATGAAATGGAATAGAGATTAATCAACATGTACATATGTGTCTGTATAACTAACTGCACGATGCGGGAAATGGTATGATTGGGTAGCACATATTAGGTGAACCATAGGTGGTGAGCATCTGTAGAAGAAGAAGAAGCCACGTCCCTTGTGGCCACCTTCTTCTGTGGCCTCCCACTCTGCAATGGCTGAGAAGGAGAAGACCGTTTTGCCCTCACCCTGACAGGGTCAGGCTCACCAGAGTTAACCCTGAGGGGGAAATTAAGAAGAGCCCTGGAGCCACGCATCCTAAAAGCGGCTCGGTCGTAAGCAAGAGCCGCATCCTCAGCCGTCTCAAACGTACCCAACCACACACGAGCACCATTCTTAGAGGGGTCTCTTATCTCCGCCGCATACTTCCCCCATGGCCTCTGACGCACCCCTCTGTAATGCCTACTCCTTCCCTTCTCTTGCGGCGCCGCCATCTTCGGTGCCTCCGGTTTCACCGCAATGTCCGGTGGGGCCCATCCGACGTGGAGTGATTCCCGTAGTACACCGTACAGGAGCATGTCTTGGGGGTCGTTCTGGTCCTGTGAGAGAGGCAATAATTCGTCGGAGTCACCCAGCAAGTGGCTTCGAATGGAATCCAAGAACACTAAATCGGAGTCGTATGAATTGCTGCTGCTGGTGGGCCCCGACATGGCGTTGTTGTCTTGCATTGGTTTCACTGTATGTGTATGTGATAGCTTGATATATATGTTTGAGGTTCCAATTGGGAGGGGAGATTTATGTTATCTGAAGTTGCAAGTAATTATATTGAGGAAAAGGAAGAAGGCAGTGATGATCGTCGATGGATGAGGGTTACGTTGGGGTAGAATTGGGTATATATAGAAGAAGAACAAGTGGTGGCTGTGGTGTTTGAATTTTGTGTTGGGAGTTGAATTTCCTTGTGTGCGTCACGACGACATTATTGAACATTGATATTATTCTGGGGTACCCACCACCACTCCTATGTGAGAACTATTGGAGGCTAGATAGACAGGGGTCAGTTTCTGTGAAGCTTCTTTAACCCCCACGTGTGCGCAGGATGGGTTTACATTCCCTGCTCAGCAGGGAATGTCTCATCACCCAAAACTGTGCCGTTTTGGGTGATGAGATCAGCCACCCTCTTTTTTTTTTTAAACATTAATATTTTATAAAAGTAAATATAATTATAATAATACTTTTAAATCTCATAAATAAATTTAATCTGTCATTATTTGGTCTGAACAGTTTACATATAAAAGTAAATATAATTATAATAATACTTTTAAATCTCATAAATAAATTTAATCTGTCATTATTGGTCTGAACAGTTCACATATAAAAGTAAATATAATTATAATAATACTTTTAAATCTCATAAATAAATTTAATCTGTCATTATTTGGTCTGAACAGTTCACAACTAGGTCATAAATAAATTTAATCTGTCATTATTTTGTCTGAACAGTTCACAACTGGGTCCAGTTGTGAACTGTTCAGACCAAATAATGACAGATTAAATTTATTTATGAAATTTAAAAGTATTATTATAATTATATTTATTTTTATAAAATATTACTGTTTAAAAAAAAAAGAGAGAGGTGGCTGGTCTCATCACCCAAAACGGCACAGTTTTGGGTGATGAGAAGGGTGATGAGACATTCCCTGCTGAGCAGGGAATGCGGACCCGCGCAGGATTAGGCTATATAGGTGGTGCGGCGTTGATTATTACTCCCTAACATTATTGTGTCGTTCTCGTCTTCATCCCAATACCCAAGAATTTAACATTGCAGTAGTAATTGGTAACATACCACTCCGTTCTTTATTATAAATCTACCCTAACTACTTCTCACATACCAAGGAGTGGAAGTTATAGCATTAAATATATCCTATTTTTCCAACTTTACCCTTATTTCAGAATAGGTGTTAAAATAATATTTTATACATTATAACCCTTCTCTCTCATCTTCCCTATTTCCAACACAGGGGTAAATTAGTCATAATAGCATTAATTGATCCCAAAGTGGACTTATATTTTGGAACAAAAAATTTGTGCTAGTTGGACTTATAATAAGGAACGGAGTGGTACTAGTTTGTTGCTTATTATAAGTCTAACTACCACAACTTTCTTGTTCCAAAATATAAGTCCAGTTTGTGATCAATTAATGCTATTGTGACTATTTTACCCCTGTGTTGGAAATAGGGAAGATGAGAGAGAAGGGTTATAATGCATAAAATAATATTTTCACACCTATTCTTAAATAAGGGCAAAGTTAGAATTTTTTAAAAAAATAGGTCATATTTAATGCTATAACTTCCACTCCTTGGTACGTGAAAAGTAGTTAGAGTGGACTTCTAATAAGGAACAAAGTGGTATTGCTTAGCGGAAAAATATTTGGAGAACAAATTATACTACCTTTAATACTAAAACTAAATGACTAATTTATAAAGTTTTAAAAATTTCATCGAGTCATTTATTATAAGAACTATGTATTCGAATCCTAGGAAACGCTCTCGTTGGGAGGGGAGACAACCCTGTCTATGTAGGCAGTACTCCTATCCTTCGAGTCTAAATTAATCGGTTGCCAATAGGCACCGGATTTTTAAAAAAATAGAATTATGTGTTGATTTTTCCAATATATATATATTTAATATATATATATTTAATTCATTACACTACACTAATAAATGTATTGATGAATTGGGGTAATTTATTTCAAAGGAATGTACTCCTCCGTCGCTTATTATAAGAGTCAAAAATTTGAATTATTTTGTTCCTTATTATAAAAGCCTACATAGGGTGCTTGGAATATTTAATGACTTTTTGTCCATTTTGTCTCTCATCATTCCTAAACATTTCATGTTAATTACTATCATTATTACTCTACATTTCTGATAGAGTCCCAAAACCGTTTTGTGGGAGATTAAGCGAGATTCTTGCTAATCTTTACAAATAGAGTTGTTTTTATTATTCTTGCCACTGTTCTACATTTAATTTCAGCAGTTCATTTTTGGTTCTACCAATTTCTCTCTCTTATATACCCTCATAAATAAGGGCAAATTTGGGGGGAACACACTACAAAAAAACAGAGATTTTCCGACGGAATTTCGTCGGAAAATCGACTTTTCCGACGGATTTCCGGCGGAAAAATTTTTCCAGCGGAATTTCCGACGAAATTTTTTCCGTCGGTAATTTTAATAATATTATTTTATTTATAAATTATTATTTTAATTTAAATTAAATATTAAAATATTATTACCGACGGAAATTTCCGTCGGTAATTTTTTAAATTTTTTAAAAATTTAAGTTGCCACGTGTCGCACTCTCGTGCTGCCACGTGTCCCTTCTCACATCCAACCACGTGTCGCTCTCTCATACCGCCACGTGTCGCTTCCACAAATTGCCTTCAATTTTGTCTTCAGAGAAATTCGAACCCCCAACCTGTTGGGGCATATCTGATGCCTTAACCAGTTGAGCTACGAACATCTTGTGAAATTATTTACAAATTATTATATTTATAATATTTAAACTCCCATTATTATAATTATATTTAATCTTATGAAATATTTTATAATTATTAATATATAATTTACATATTAATAATTCTATTATTTTTTATAAATAATTTTTATATTCATATACAATCCATTATATTTAGTATTTTCATTTTATATTATTATATTATAATTATTTTTCATTTTATTTTATGACATTTTTAAATAATTATTTTATTATATATATTATTAAATTATAATTATTTTCGTTTTTATTACTAATATTTAATTATTTATTAAAAATAAAATATTATTTAATAAAAAATTAAAATTAAATTTGTAATAAATTTACATCACGTGTATATATTAATTTTTATTAAATAAGTTTTATTTATTTATAAAATATTTCTTAAAATAAATTAATATAATATTTTATTTTTATATATTATTTATAAATTAAAATAATAAATAATTAATATTACCGACGGAAATTCCGCCGGAAATTAATAATTAATATTACCGTCTGTAATAATATTTTAATATTTAATTATTATTAAAATAATAATTTATAAATAAAATAAAATAATTAATTAAATTACCGACGGAAATTCCGCCAGAAATTTCCGTCGGTAATAATATTTTAATATTTAATTTAAATTAAATTAATAATTTATAAATAAAATAATATAATTAATTAAAATTACCAACGGAAATTCCGTCGGTAATCCGTCGGAAATTACCGACGGAAAAATTTCCGTCGGTAATTCCGCCGGTAAATTTTCCGACGGAATTTCCGCCGGAAATTACCGACGGAAATTGTTCCGTCACTAAATTCCGTCGCTAATTACTAGTTTTTTTGTAGTGACACTTATTTCAGACATATTTATCTCTCCTAACTACTTTCTTAATATGTGTAATTTTACCTTCTTAACTCTTATAATAAGGGACAGAGAGGGAGTACTGATTTGAGGGACAGCGTAAAATGGGTTCTTACATTTATAATCAAAACAAGCACATCAACCAATTCACATATATATATATATATAGTAGGGGGAGCGAGTCCCGAAGGGCGCGGAGGATCACGAGTAGGAAAAGGAAAAGGAAGTAGAGCAGAAGTAACACTTCTTTAAAACATAAATAACTATGCAGATGCAGAAGGGGGTGTTCTGTAAGAATCAAAGGGCGTATGAACTGAGGCGGTTGAACCTGCCAAGCTAGTTCATTGTAACAGCCTCCTTGATTTCCAGAAGAGGTAAGGATATGATGCAGAAAGTAATAAGATAACTGGGAAATATAAAGCTTTATTTAATAAAACATGAAACTTACAAAGAAATGAAACAAAGGAAGTAGAAGGAAAGGGAAGGGAAGAGATTCTCAGAACACTCAGAGCTTCTCTCTCTAAGTCTCTTTCTCTCTACAATGGCTATTCGGATCTCAAAATAAGTTCTGCCCTTCTTTAGGTGCTGAGCATGTCTTATATAGACCCTTGAACAGTGTTTATGACCTGGAAACTGGATACTTGTTTGAACAGTTCCGGTTAGTTTAAGTGCACAGTGTACTACAGTGATACTACAGTGTTCAGTGTTTTACATGTGCTTGTTTACAATGTGTCAGAATGTTTCAGTCCTCTCCTAAGTCCACCTCATAATCGTCTTCTTCCTGGGCTTCTGAAGTAGACTGGGAAATGATTTGACTAGGGGAGGGTTGAGCATCTTGTTCCCGGAGTGTCTGGAGCAGTACTGTTAATTGGTTTACAAGACTTGTTTTATCCGCTGTTGATGATAGAAGAGAAGCGATCCTTGATTTTTGGTGAAGGAATTTGCTTTGTTCTGTCATGCAAAGGAATTGGGGATTTTCTTGAAACCACCTTTCTACTGCATCAGAGTCGACTCTTGGAATTTGGAATTTTGTCCACCATCTGGAGTAAGGTACTCGCTGTAGGACAGGCATGAGGTTTGATGTTTCATTGATCTTCATGCATTCGTATTTCCAGGAGAAAATCCATGAAACAGAGAGTTTAGAACAATAATGAAGATCCAAAGGAAAGGGATCATCACAGTTGAATTTTTGTTTAAATAATTCAAAAGCTTTAACAACCTTAGGTGGAAATATTTCAGGTAACGGACCAAAAAATTCCCACCAGTGAAAAAACCAATGAGGAAATTGATACTGGTTACCCTTTTTAAAATAGATGAACCAAGTATGAGAAAATCCAGAGTTTTGGTACCAGAAAACATTAGACCAAGCATCAACATAATCCCAATAATTATATCCATCGGGAAAATAATTGATTCCAAAGTTTTTTGGTCTGTATAAATCTTGCCCCCATTGAGATGGAGTAAGAATGTTTAAAATTTGGATTCTTGTGAAAGCTAATTCATTGTCATTCTTTCTATCTGAGGTATGTTTGATCTCGACAGATCCAGAATGAACTAGAATTAGTTCATAGTACTCTCTTGTTTTTGGGATAGCTGAAGGTTTAAAATGCATCCCAGAAGGAAAGATATTTGCAGCTACTTGGTTTGGGTTGGGATGGAACCATTCGGGTTCTACCTGCATGATGTTTCGTTTGTTTTTGGATTTTTTGAGAAAGGGAGTGCTATCCTGTGTGTTGGATAGCACAGGAGTATGGGGAACAATTGCCTTTGAAGAGGATGCAATTGTTACCTGGTTAGGCTGAGGGTTGGATAGATCATATTGTTGTTTAGTTATGATCTCTTGGGGTATGAGAGCTTGTTTATCTTTAGTGAGAGGTCGTACATTTTTAGTGACTATGTGGCCCCACGTGGTTTGTGGAATCTGTTTTTGGGTGTAGGCCAGAGCATATGAGTCAACTGTTTGTTTAGGAGAGGTTTGGTTTTGGGGTTTTTGGGTTGATGACCCAGAAGGAGTAGATGACTCCTGTTTAAGTTTTTGGGTTGATGACCCAGATGGAGTGGATGACTCCGGTTTAGATTGCTGCAACTGTGGAGATCCTTGAGTTTGGGATCTATGTTGTTGCAAGATTTGTTTAATAAATTCTTCCAGCTCTTGGCTAGAACAATCTTGGTTTTGGGCATCTTGGAAGATGCTTAATTGTTTATCTTCTGATGGCTCTTTGGCCTTGTCATCTGAGGCTTTTTTCTTTTTGGGCATGTCTGGTTGATTAGGCTTATCTACCCTGTAAAAACTCACGGGTAAGAAAATCTGGAAGAGAATTAGAAGCACCTTTAATAAATTCAATATCAAAATCAAAGATACTTAAGATTGCTTGCCAGCGAGCAAAAACTTGTTTTGATGCAAGATTTTTAACATCTTTTTGCAAAACATCTTTTGCTGATTTACAATCAATACGCACAAGAAATTTTTGGTTTAGAAGATCAGATTGAAATTTGGAAATGCACAAAACAATTGCCAGTATTTCCTTTTTTATGGTGGAATAGTTTTGTTGGGTACTATTCCAATGTTTAGAAGTGAAAGAGACAATTTTTTCGTGATTGTCTACTCGTTGTTTAAGGATGCCACCATATCCTATATCAGAGGCATCAGTCTCAACAATTTTGAAAGAAGAAGGGTCAGGAAGGCTAAGACAAGGAAGTTGCTTAACCTGGAGTTTAATTTGTTTGACAATATTGGAATGGACGTCTGTCCATGGAGGAGGGTTTTGTTTAAGACGCTGATGGAGCGGTTTAAGAAAGTTGCTTAAATGGGGGATAAAGTCAGCAACATAATTTAAACACCCTAAAAATCTTTGAAGTTGTGTTTTCTCAAGGATTTGGTTAGGAAACTTGTCAGCAAATTGAATGGCTCTGTCGATGGGGGTGATGGACCCCTGGTGGATCCAATGCCCAAGAAACCTGATCTTAGTTTGGAAAATAGAAATTTTTGGTTTAGAAACTACCAATCCGTTTGTTTCTACAACTTTCATAAAACAATTTATATGTTTAAAATGTTGATCAATTGAATGAGAATAGATCAATACATCATCAATATAAACAATGATGAACTGGCTATAGTCATTAAAGATCTCATTCATAATTCTCTGGAATTCAGAAGGTGCATTTTTCAACCCAAAAGGCATAACATTCCACTTATACTGTCCAAACGGAACAGTGAAAGCAGTTTTATACCTATCTTTTTGAGAGATTTGGATCTGCCAAAATCCAGATTTCATGTCAAATTTTGAAAAGATTTTTGCAGAATATAATCGTTTTAAGAGATCAGATTTATTAGGAATTGGGTATCTAATCCATCGTAAAGCATCATTCAAAGGTTTATAATTGATGACAAGTCTTGGGGCTCCTCGTTCTAGTTCAGCATTTTTATTAACATAGAAAGCAGCACAAGACCATGGACTCCTAGATTTACTAATTAATTTTTTATTTAAAAGTTCTTGAATTTCTTTTTTACAAGTTTCAAGAAGTTCAGAAGTCATCTGGATAGGTCTTGATTTTGTTGGGATTTGAGTTTCCAAGAAATTTGTTTCATAGGGCAAATCAACAACATGTTTTTTACGATTCCAGAAAGCATTAGGTAGATCCGAGCAAATATTTTGGTGGATTTTATCTAAGCAGTCTTGAATTCGTTGTTTAACTTGTGGCTGAGCTAGCTGTGTTTCAATTTGTTTAAAAGAAATGTCTTCTCTTAAAAAGTTTATTTGCTGTTGTTTTGAAGAAAGAAGATTTAACTCTTTTATTCTAGGTTTTTGTGTAAAAGGGAATGCAATTGTTTTCCCTAAGTGCTCAAAGGATATTCCATCCTGACTAGTTAGATATGGGAATATGGAACCAGCAAAGGGTTGTCCTAAGATGATTTGGTTCCCCATATTTTTAACTAATATGAATGGTTGTTGAACACGAAATCCATTATTTTCAATAACAACATTTGTAATTTTATATTTAACATCTAGGGGTGTTTGTGCCACGCCACTAAATATTATGAAAAAACAACTGAGAGATTTAGTGGCGTGGCACAAACACCCCTAGATGTTAAATATAAAATTACAAATGTTGTTATTGAAAATAATGGATTTCGTGTTCAACAACCATTCATATTAGTTAAAAATATGGGGAACCAAATCATCTTAGGACAACCCTTTGCTGGTTCCATATTCCCATATCTAACTAGTCAGGATGGAATATCATTTGAGCACTTAGGGAAAACAATTGCATTCCCTTTTACACAAAAACCTAGAATAAAAGAGTTAAATCTTCTTTCTTCAAAACAACAGCAAATAAACTTTTTAAGAGAAGACATTTCTTTTAAACAAATTGAAACACAGCTAGCTCAGCCACAAGTTAAACAACGAATTCAAGACTGCTTAGATAAAATCCACCAAAATATTTGCTCGGATCTACCTAATGCTTTCTGGAATCGTAAAAAACATGTTGTTGATTTGCCCTATGAAACAAATTTCTTGGAAACTCAAATCCCAACAAAATCAAGACCTATCCAGATGACTTCTGAACTTCTTGAAACTTGTAAAAAAGAAATTCAAGAACTTTTAAATAAAAAATTAATTAGTAAATCTAGGAGTCCATGGTCTTGTGCTGCTTTCTATGTTAATAAAAATGCTGAACTAGAACGAGGAGCCCCAAGACTTGTCATCAATTATAAACCTTTGAATGATGCTTTACGATGGATTAGATACCCAATTCCTAATAAATCTGATCTCTTAAAACGATTATATTCTGCAAAAATCTTTTCAAAATTTGACATGAAATCTGGATTTTGGCAGATCCAAATCTCTCAAAAAGATAGGTATAAAACTGCTTTCACTGTTCCGTTTGGACAGTATAAGTGGAATGTTATGCCTTTTGGGTTGAAAAATGCACCTTCTGAATTCCAGAGAATTATGAATGAGATCTTTAATGACTATAGCCAGTTCATCATTGTTTATATTGATGATGTATTGATCTATTCTCATTCAATTGATCAACATTTTAAACATATAAATTGTTTTATGAAAGTTGTAGAAACAAACGGATTGGTAGTTTCTAAACCAAAAATTTCTATTTTCCAAACTAAGATCAGGTTTCTTGGGCATTGGATCCACCAGGGGTCCATCACCCCCATCGACAGAGCCATTCAATTTGCTGACAAGTTTCCTAACCAAATCCTTGAGAAAACACAACTTCAAAGATTTTTAGGGTGTTTAAATTATGTTGCTGACTTTATCCCCCTACTTGGTATCAGAGCCGGAAGGTGAAGTAGAGATGTGTTAATTAGATTGATTTTTCTTCTATGCTATTAGATCTCTGCTAAAAAAAAAAAAAAAAAAAAAAAAAGAGTTTTTCTGCTCACATAGCCTTATATTATAGTTCTTTGTTATTATACATGAGCCCTTCCGTGAGATGTTTTTAGGCCATAAGTCCAAGAGTTAGGCAGGCGGTTACCTCACGCAGTAGTGTATAATAGCCGAGACACTATCTTTTGGCTAGAGCATAACTACCTTATTTACAGTCTTTAAGTATCATATTTAATCTCCTAGGCAGGTATCTAATTCATAGAAGCAAAATCAATTTAATCATCACACCACTACAGATCCGGAAGGTGAAGATACTAAGGAATGGGAGTATGTATCTCTGACTTTTTACTCCGTGCTTTCCTTCTCTTGCTTACTTTCTTCTGATCATTCTTATATCCTGCTTTCTTTACACCTTCCTCTTTTCACTATGTCCTTTTTATTTCGCTCGTTTTCTTCTCGTCATGGTTGTAGTAGTTCTTCTTCTATTCCCATAGACACCTCAAATCACGAAGAAACCTCCTCAAAAACTTCTAAACATATTTTTAAAGAAGAAATTTCTTTTGAAAACATAAACCAACATATTGATGATTGGGTGTTACCCCCAATAGCTTTAAACACACTCTATAAACAACAAGATAAAAGCTGGTTTTCTGCTTCTAACCATATAGTTAGAACTGTTGAAGAGTCAGTCTCTATCCACCCTGATAAACACGATTTTTATCTCCTTTCTCAAAAATCCATTGAAAGACATAAGAAAAAATGGAACTTTTTACACGTGGGAAGTGTACAAGTGGCCATTAAACCCCTAATTCGAAAAGGTTTAAACGTTTCAGCCCTAGTGTGTCTATTAGATAACAGGCATAATGACTTTTCAGATTCACTGTTAGCCGCAGCTGAGTTTGGTCTCCACAATGGTCCAGTCTATTTTAACTGCTATCCAGATAGGATGGTCGAATTAAAAGACGAACAAGTCCGTGAAGTGTTAAAACTAAAACTTAAACTACATGGTTTAAACATGAAACAGGGATCTATACCTGCTACCTTAACATATCGGGTGCATTACAAGGTTTCAAACTCATCTAACTCTTTAGCCCAAGTGCCACCGGATAATGGCCAAACTATTATATTCTTGACAGACCAAACCCATGTTAATTTAACAATCCCCAAAACTATTATGTGGAATGACGTTGAGTTACCTGAAGATTGGACTTTAGAAAAGGCTTCAAAACCTGCTCCTTGTCCAATAAATCAAGTAAGCAAAGTCACTCAAACAACTGATGGGACTGTTAAATTATCATTTGAAAGACCTAGAAGGTCTTGCTCTTTCAGTGTTAGATCTGCTTCCTTATACGAAGACTGTAGATCCAATATAGAACCAGCAAGGCATTCTTGTTTGTTTTCTAAACCTCCGTCTGTCATTTATATGCCAGCACCCCCTTCAACAACTCCCAGAAACATTCCTCCTCAAACAAATGTCCTAATCCAGGGAGTCGATAATTCGTCAAACATTCCTCAAACTAGTTATGAAAGAGCTGAAGACTCACAACCACCACAATCTCCAACTTATTCATCCATGAATGTAGGAGAACCTTATGAAAGTGTGCCTCTCAACGACGGTGAAAACTTCCAACCCATCAATGTTTTAGAAAAACAGTTCTCTATTGATAAACAAACCCTTAGAGAAGAATTTTATTCTACAGATAACCAACTTCAGAGAAAATGGTTTTTTCAAAACTTTAAAGGATCCAACAGACAAAATATCCAAAACAAATTTTACAGATTTCTTGAAAACATCCAAGAAAACATCCCATTCTTCGACTGGTTTAATGCTCACGCCCAAACCAACAACATTAAATATCCTTTTACAAACAAAATAAACATGACCAAAAGGGAATGGAAATCCCCAGACGGCTCAACAATTTCATCTAAATTTCCTCCTCCCAAAACAGTACAAATTCCCAAATTAACAGATGACCAAAATAACCCTATACTTGCTGCACCCTTCAAATATAAAAATTTAAAAAACCCAATTGACCCTATCGATATAAAAAATATCTTAGAACAAAATAATTATACTAATCAATACCTCCAAACTTTAGGGGATATGTGATCCAAAAAACAGCTCCTCTGCTTGACCCCAGTAAATCACCAGTCCCTAAATTAGAGGCCCCACTCTTTAAACCATTCCAACTTAGCTCAAAGATTAAGTCAGAATTCTTAAATAACAGAGCTGATTTATTAAAACAAGTTGAGTATAAGATTAGCCAACTCCAGTCCACAGTTGTCCCCGATACACCTCAAACTCAAACATCCTCATCCTCAAAAAATGTAATGAATATTGAAAAAGACTCTGACACAGAATCTAAACTTTCAGAATTAGCCCCACTTCAAATCAATAATCAAAATTGGAAAAAACCTTCTAAACTTTATTATTCCCGAGCTTCGCCTCCTGATATTTTATTAGAAGAAAGATTAAATCAGAATTTTAAATCATTTAGTGCTGATCATATTTATGAATGGAACATAGATGGTCAAAGTGAAACAAACATATTACAGATTCTTCAGCAAATGACAATGGTAAGTACGGCATACCAAACCCAAAACAATGCCTCAGATGAATCCATTACCAACCTATTAGTGGCTGGATTTTCCGGACAACTAAAAGGCTGGTGGGATAATTATCTCTCCCCTGAGGACAAACTTGCCATATTTACCTCTGTAAAAACTGAAGCAGATGGAACACCCATAACATCTGATGGATGTTCTATTCCTGATTCTGTAAACACTTTGATTTTTACAATTATTAAACATTTTATTGGATATCCATCTATTTGGAAAGACAGATCAGCAGAACTCCTCTCAAATCTTAAGTGCAGAACTCTATCCGATTTTCGTTGGTATAGAGATAACTTTTTACAACGAGTACTCACAAGAGATGATGCCAATCAGCCATTTTGGAAAGAAAAATTCCTAGCTGGATTACCTAAATCTTTGGGTGATAAAGTTAGAGAAAAGCTTCGAAACCAACATGATGGCAACATCCCTTATGAATGCTTAAGTTATGGACAATTGATTTCTTATGTCCAAAAAACTGCTCTTAAAATTTGTCAGGATGACAAAATTCAAAAACAACTTGCCAAAGAAAAGGCTACAAGGAGTAAAGAGCTGGGCACATTCTGTGAACAGTTCGGCTTTCCTGCTTGTAAAAAATCCAAGCCATCTAAACCAAGGCAGTTTAGAACTGACAAACCAACCTATCATAAGTATAAACAAAAAACAACCCCTAGGTGGCCACACAAAGAGTCTAGATCGCCACACAAAGAGTCTAGATCTAAACCCAAAAATGATCCTTCTCAAAATAAAATAAAATGTTTTAAATGTGGCAAACAAGGGCACATTTCAAAATACTGTCGTTTGACTCGCAAACTTAACAAGATTAGGAATATTGACCAACCAATCCTTGATCAAATTAATAATCTTTTACTAGAATCTGAGACAGATGATACCAAAAGCTCTTCAGAGGATCTAAACAATATCCAAGACGATGACATTGAAGAATCATCCTCTTCTTCGATTAATGTCATTACTAAAGAACAAGATTTACTCCTTGACATTATCACTAAACTTCCTGATAATGAAAAGGGCGAATACTTGTTTAAATTTAAAGAACTTCTCAATGAAAACCCGAGTTCTTTCAAAAATAAACCATCTTTAATCTCGAATAAATATGATTTAACAGAAACCATAAACCGATTCAAGCATTCTGTTAAACCTGCCACCATACAAGACCTCCAGCATGAGATACATAATCTCAAGGCTGAGGTCTCTTATATTAAACTTCAACAAGAAACACATGCAGCTGCAATATCCCAAATCCAAGATATCCAGCTTGAATCCCATAAACCAAATGAACAACAAGCTCTTTCAGGTCATGAAACTGATGACCATGATGAAACATTTATTAGCTTAATTTCTAAAGTATTAATCCCAAAATTTCATATCCTTGCTAAAATCATTATCAATGACGAATTTATCCTAGAACAACCTGTTTTGTTTGATACAGGAGCAGCTTCTAATTGTTTTAATGAAGGCAAAATTCCCACCATAAGAACTGGATGAGGTATAACATATATATATATATATAGAATTGGATGAGGTATAACATAAGAACAAATATTAAGGCAAATTCTAAAAAATTAAAACCCACTATGTCCATTGACTAATGACTATTATTCCAATATCTGGATTTTTTGTTCTCATTCAGCATCCCCCCCCAAAAACAAAAGAAAAACCACATAATGAGGAAAAAAATAATCCAATCAGCATAATTGATTGAAATAGTTGATATTATGAATTAAAACATCTTGGCCTAACTTTTTCCGACAGTTTATAACCCCTTTCGTTTAAAAAATTTACTTAAATACCTATAGAAAATCAGTCTTTCTAATTGAGCAAACTGGATACAAGTTTATAGAGCTTAATTACAAGATTACAAGGAGCTAAATTCCTTCATCATCTCCACCTCTTGGACAAAAGGTGGAGGATGCTCAAAGATACAAAAGTTTTTTACTAGTCTATGGGAAGATTTGGCAAGGAAATCAGCATGTTCAAGTTTCTCTACCCTGAGTCTCACAAAAACTCTCCACTCTCATCGATGATATCTTTGAAAGGGTGATCATACATACACTCCCTCCATAACAAGTTAATAGCCTCTAAACAATCAGAAGAGATAATAACAGCCCTATAACATTTATTCCAACATAAATATAGACCATTTAGTATCCCCATAATATCTGTTATAACTGGGGGGATTAGAATAAGCTTGCAGATTAAACCACATATCCAGTGGTTGTCAACATCTCTAATCACACCTCCACATCCTCTAGCACCACCCTCAAGTACAGAGCCATCCGTCTCTAGGTAGACTGCATCGTTCAATTATGTTTCTTCAGGGGGTCTACTACCTGTGTTACTATAAAATTTACATATATCGGATAGTCCTTTGTCCAAACACGCTCTATATAAGCTCTCATGGGCATCAGCATATCCTCTGACCATATTAGAATCAAAAAGTTTGCCACATCTAACAATCCAAATATCCAATTACAGAACTGGCCATTTAACCTTCTTCGTGTAGGGTTGCCCTTCTTCATATGTCAATAAGTTCCATCTGAGCCACGACATCTTCTAGAGTAGAGAAAGTGTGCCACTTGTCATGGGCAATTTTTCAGAGTTTTAAAGTTGACAAGCTTTTTGGTCATACTATTCTGTAGAGGATAGTCAAACATCTTAGTTCTTAATTAATTCTAAAATTTTCGGGTAAAAACTGGCATTATCCTACTTAGCATTTAGTTTCCTTTTTAGAGTTTATAGATAACTAAGCCTCTATATGTGGGCTATTCAGATCTGATATGAACGATTCAGATCCGATTCTTTTAAAAATTATAAATTATTTAAAACAAAAATAATTAACAGAGCACTTTATTTTAGATTATGTACCTATTAAGACAATTTTTTTAACAAAATATACGCTTTTTAAAAAATCAAATTTATTGTATATATACACACAGATTATGTACCTATTTTAGATTATTTTTTTAAGAAAAATCAAATTAAAATTATATCTATATGGTATATAAAGGCTTGGCTAATTGGCTTTCCCTACTAGGCTTATTAAATGTATTTAATAAACTATTATTCATGTATTAAATTTTAAGATCTAATATAAATTAATGCATGAATTGATAAAATTTAAACTTTTTTTTGGGCTGAATGATAAGATTTAAACTCAAACAAAGCTAAAATAAAGAGAATTCGCTGCTATATATAAAAATATTTATGAGCTTATAGCATGGGAAAAAAATTTTAAAAAAAAAATGACGATTCTAAACTAACATATGTTTATCTGCATCACTCCCGCTGATTAATTATTATACAAGTTCAAAACTAGTCAAATCCTTCCAAAATCGTCTCACCCATGAGAGATATAAGGGTCTGATTTGAATTTGATACCTTTGCTTTGAAGTTTGAACACTGAAGCTCTCCGCCACCTACCATTGCTATATACCACTCTGTTCTTTATTATAAGTCCACCTTAACTACTTCTCACATACCAAAGAGTGGAAGTTATAGCATTGAATATGATATATTTTTCTAACTTTACCCTTATTTAAGAATAGGTATTAAAGTAATATCTATGCATTATAAACCTTCTCTCCCATCTTCCTTATTTCCAATACAAGGGTAAAATAGTCATTGTAGCATTAATTGACCCCAAAGTGGACTTATATTTAGGAACAAAAAATTCATGATAATTAGACTTATAATAAGGAACAGAGTGATATACAGTGTATCAACCTCGAAAAAAGTGTAAATCAATGATAGCTGGTAATTGGTATACGTATATGATTAGGCTCTAAGTGAATAAAGTTGAAACTTCCAAGTTCCAATGTCGGAAAATTAAATTAAGACCAAGTTTTTAAGGCAAAACTTATATTATTTGTTTTGTTTTGATTTTAATATTTATTGGTACATATATTTTTATTTAATTTTGATTTTAATATCTTTATATATTTATCTCATATATAAATTTTTAATTTTGTTTGGTTATCACCATTAACTCTTATAACTTCATTATTGTTATTGTTACTGTCATATAGAAATTTAAGATACTAACAAAATAAAATTATAACATTTAATTAGAATAAAAAATACACATGTACCAAAATCAAAATAATAAAAGTTTAAATACCGCAACAAAATGAGTTTTCCCATTTTACAATCATCTTGCATTGTATTTTACCTTTGGTGAACAGGTAATGTGATACTTACTAATACGTCTTTGTATGATTAAATGAAATGAAGATGTGCTTCAGACTTCACTCTGGTGTTTTTTCACCTGTATATCTTTTTCCACGTACAGAATATATAATTCAATACCTTGTAATTCAAAAACATAATAAGTCTGCTTCAAAATTATAAGAGCGTTTGTATTTGACACTAATCGTGCCAGATATTCCAAATAAAGTATTCCCCCTGTGTATGAAAAATTAAGCGCAGTGATCTATTTAAATAATATTAAGTCCTAATTGTTGAAAAAGTAAATTAAGAATCTTTCACCACCAAAATGAACGTGAAGAATTCTCAAGTAATAAGTAAATGGACACTGTGCAAATGGTTAGATGAATACGACGATAATTTAACGCATATAGCTATATGATCAGCATTATGCAAGACCTGGACAAATGCTTTTTAAGGAAAATATAGTAAGACGTCATTCACAGTAAGTACAAATATATCCAATTTTTTTATCGATAATTCTCATCTATTGAGGTATCATAGTAATCAAACCCGGACTGGTCACTGACTCAGTTGAGGCAGTGGGTTAAGGGTTGGTGGGTTAGCTCGTAGTCGACTCGGAGGGCCAGCCCGGTAATAAATAAAAAATATTTAAAATCCCATCACACATTCCAAAATTTTAAACAATAAATGTCATTTTTATCACCTAGAATCACTATAAAAAATAATTATAGTATCATACATTCTTTACAGTTTGTTTGACAAATTGACATTATATCATATTGGCATTAAATAATTTCTACCTTAAATATTAATTCAGTACCTTAAATCACTAACAAAATAATTATATATTTATTCAAATTTCTTTACAATTTCTTTAACATATCGACATTATTACAGTAACAATCAATCATCCAATAACACCATAAAAGTTAATCATTGAATATTCTTCTTAGTAAAATATCAAAATAGATAAATGATAACAAAATAATAATCTCTACAGTCATTTAATCATTAAACTAATAGTTATTAATACAAAAATGGTCATTAACTTTGACCAATATTATTACTACATACAATTCATATTCATAAAAAATTAAAGTCTAAAAAATAGGGAACTAGGTTACCCAGGTTATGCCCGGATTATGCTGGGTTGCTAGACACCCGGATTAGTAATCAACTCAGACTGGTCTTATGGTTGGGTCGGCAAGTTCTGGGCTGGCCCGACGGGGCCGGATTAGGTAATCATGATCATGATATATCAAGGGCCCGCCCCACCATATAATAAGAGTAGCCTAAAAGCAGTGTATCAAAAACCGGACCGGCCGGGTTGACCCGTGAACCGGTGACCGGCCAGGTGACCGGTCCGAGTTACTAGAGGAAGCAGTGTGACCCGTGAACCGGCTAACCCGTAGTGAACCGAACTGAACCGCAGTGAACCGGTGCAACCCGGACGGGTTGCGGGTTATGCTGGGTCACTTATAAAAAAAAAATTCGCTCAGAAACCGACGTTATTTTGCTTCCCTTTTTGCTATTCTAGACTTCATTGTCAGCGTCTCACAGGTATAGACTCACCATATTGTAATTATGATGGGATCTAGAGATTTTAATTATGATAGCTTAATATCCGCATTATATTGTATTGATTTATTTATAAAAATTTTGTACATATACAAAAATGATAAGCAATTATAGGATCAGTTACATAGACCCATTCAAAATGCTTGCAGCATAGAATATATATTTTTTTATTAACCACGGTCTGGCCTACGGGTTGACCCTCGGTCTGATCCACTGACCCTTAACCCTCCACCTCGACCGGTTCACTATCCGGTCTGATTTTTTATTCCTTGCCTAAAAGCAAAGCGGCGTAATTTATATAATGAGACATAATATCAACTTGTTTGAATCGATCGATGGAGAGGTTTAACAAGACACGTGATTCCACCTTCATACGGTGTGAAAGGTTCGGTTAGACTTTCTCTCCCCCCCCCTCTAAGTCCCATTCAACACCTGAATGCAATATTTATTAATATTAGGGAAATTTTCAACTGAATCGATTTAATGTCAAATATAGCCCCATAAAATTCAAAAATATCACTGTATTCTTAGGGATAATGAAATAAAATTTTGAGGGTGAAATGACTTAATTGTCTTTATATCATTTAATTTCCAAAATAATTTTCAACATAAATAGAAGTATCTCTAAAATTATAAGTTAGTATAAAACAATAGTACTCCATTTGTAATTACAAGAATATGTGTCAATTACCAGACAAATTTGATTTGAGAATTTCCAAGACATACATGCTTATTTTCAAACGTATATAAATGAAGATATTTCTAAAACACTTATTTTCAACACATGTTATTCCAAGTCATGTATGTCTTAAAAAGACATTCATGTATGTTGAAAATGAATATACTTGCCATGGAAATTTAAATTACACATTTAAGTGTAAATGCTCTTTTTCTTTTAAAATTGTGTTTTATTCATTTATTGTTTTGAAAATATCTTTATTTGTATTGAGAATTCACATGTTTATCTTGGAAATTATCATATTTGTCTTGCAAATGACGCATTTTTTTCTTTAAACAAGATAAGGACAATAAAGTATTTGGATCCTCACACTACAAAAAAACACTGAATTACCGACGAAATTTCGTCGGTAATTTAAATTTTCAAACCGGAATTCTGTCGGAAAAAAAATTACCGACGGAAATTTTTCCGTTGCTAATTAAATTAGCGACGAAAATTTTATTCCGTCGGTAATTACAGACGGATTACCGACTAAATTCCGTCGGTAAATTAGCGACAGAATTCCGTCGGTAAATTTTACCAACTGAAATTATCGGCGGAATTCCGTTGGTAATTTTTTTAAAAACTTTTTTTAATTCCTGCCACGTGTCTCCTCTCACAGTCCGCCACGTGTCGCTTCCGCACGCCGCCAGTGTCGCTCTCACAAATTGTCTGAAATGTGCATTGCTGTGATTCGAACCCGTAACCTCATGTGCGTGTGCTCATACCTTAACCAGTTGAGCTATGAAGACCTTGTGATATTATTTGAAAACAATTATATTTATATATAATTTACATTATATTTAAATTAATACATTATGAAATATATTTAATTATTAATATATAATTTAAATATTAATAATTATTATTTTATTATATATATTATGAAAAAAATTAAATTGAATTTGTAATAAATAACATATTACCTAATAAAAAATTCAAAATTAATTTGTAATAAATATATATGTACGAATTAATATTTATAAAATATATTTTTTAACTATTACATATATATATATATAATATTTAATAAATTAAAATAAATAATATTATTTTTTAATATTTTTTATAAATTACCGACGGAATTCTGTCAGTAATTTTTTATTAAATTATTAATTTTTTAATATTTTTTTATAAATTAAGAACGAAATTCCGTCGGTAATTTATTAAAATAAATAAATAAATTACCGACGGAATTCCGTCGGTAATTTTTATTAAATAATTTATTTTTTAATATTTTTTTAAAAAAATTACCGACGGAATTCCGTCGGTAGTTTATTAAAAAATAATAAATAAATTATCGACGGAATTCCGTCGGTAATTTTTTATTAAATAATTTATTTTTTTTATTTTTTTAAAAAAAATTACCAACGAAATTCCGTTGGTAATTTATTAAAAAAAAAAAATAAATTACTGACGGAATTCCGTCAGTAATTTTTTATTAAATAATTTATTTTTTAATATTTTTTTAAAAAAATTACCGACGGAATTCCGTCGATAATTTATTAAAAAATAATAAATAAATTACCGACGAAATTCCGTTGGTAATTATTTAGTAAATAATTTATTTTTTTATTTTTTTAAAAAAATTACCGACGGAAATTACCGACTGAATTGATTCCGTCGGAAATTACCTGTTTTTTTGTGTGTCAAGATTTTATTTCGCTTCCCCTTAAAAAATGCAGTAATGTCTCAAAATTTTATAGGAACTGTTTGACATTAAATTTTTTTAAAGGGGGCTAATCTTCCCTTAATAGTATCACTCCATCCTATGCTTAATTACGTGATCTATTTTGTTTAGAAAAGGAATTTGGAAAAATTAGAACAGATAATAAATTTGAAATTGGAAAAATAATTTAAATTAGTCATTTATAAAATATGTGTTGGTTTTCTTGAAGCACATCTAATTTAGTTATTTGCATTTAAAAATAAAGAGGAGTGTAAAACAAATCTCTCTAGTGGCTAATTGTATATATAATTACATGTAGCGTAAGTATTCAGCAAAAAATCGGAATAACCGAACTGGATTTTTTTAAAAATCCGAACCAAAACCAGGTAGTTGAAAGTAATTGAACTAAAATAATCAAAATAATGTGGTTTGATTTCGATTTGTATTCAAGAAATCAAAAATTTTCAAACTTATATAATTGCATTACACTTTTTAGATTTTCAATAAGCAAAACTTAATACAATTTATAAACCTAACAACTTCAACAAAATCCCAAATAACATAATACAAAATATAAACTATAAACATAATATAAAATTTTTAGAAAATACAAAATACAATCAAAATAAATGTATTCAACATTATTTCAACAAAAAAAGCATAATAAAAAATCAAAAACTAAATATATCATTTTTTATTGTTGTTGTTATTATTTCGGTTTTTTTGTTTTAACCCATTTTTTTAAAACACTGAACTGAAAACTGTATTAAAAAACTGAATATACATTGAAAACTGAAAAAACCAAATTTCTTTTTTAAAGAAATTGAACTTAATTTGGTCTGGTTCAGCTTTTTGCTTCAGTTTAATTTTAATTTACTCACCCTAATTACAGAGAGTGTAAAAGACCGAAAAAGCTAAAGGGAATATTGATGCTGGGTGATGATTGAGCAAAGTAAGAATATGAAAAAGCGAGGTGAAGAGTGTAGAGGGGAGGGAGAAGATATTGCGTGTAGATATAGGAAGGTTGGATGCAGGTCCTAATAAGAAGAGGAAGCATGTGGGAATAAGGATAATTCAAACAAGAGATAAGACCAGGGGGTGGGGCCCATCATGAGTGAGGTAAGGTTAGTGAATGTTGAAGGAAGGAAGAATGCAATGTTGGAAGAGGCGAAGGAGGAGGAGAAATACTCAAACATTGCGGTCGGGAACGTGCACGTGCTCCATGTTCGCACTCTTTGACTTTCAACTCCTACCTTTCCAATTATAGCAAATCCCCCAGCCTCCAGATTTTCAAAGCCAAACCCAAACCCAAACCTACATCAACGTTCTTCCATTTCCCTCATTAATCGAGCTTCTCTCCTTCTCTCTTGCTTATCCCTAGCCCGCCGCAGTTTTCAAATAATTGTCTTCTTGTCATATGCACGGGACTTCGTTTATTTTATTGTGCCATGTATTACTCCCTCATTCCCACAATAATATAAGGTCTTTTTAACCGAATTGTGGATTCCTAAAAAATTAATTAGTTAGAGTTAGTTAAAAACAATAAATGTGTAGGAAATATAACATATTACCCTTATTTATAAATGAGTAAGAGAGGGGGTAATTATGAAAAGAAGATGAAAGAGAATGTGTGGGAAAATTAATGTATGGGTAAAATGGGAAAAAAAGCCTTTATTACTCAAATAAAGTCAAATAGGACCTTATATTGTGAGATAAGGTCATTCAAAAAAATGGATCTTATGTTACGGGACGAAGGGAGTACAATACAAATTATGTCTTGTCATACTTAGTATTCCGATCCCTCCGTCCTTAAATATAGGATCTAGTTAACTTTTTTATAATATCTTAAGAATGCTAAGTAAGTTACTTATAAATTGATTTACCTATTTTTTTCCTTAAACTAGTTCATTTGACTAATAATATAATAATATACAAAATTCATTAAAGCCAACTGAAGGAGTTTTCTAAATGCTTATCTAAGGTAGGAGGGGCCTCATCTTCATCACCCTTGCCTACGGTAACATCAATGCAAGATTGTCTTTGTGTATTTGTTGATGGTTCCTTTTCGGCATGGAAAAGAGTTGCTGGGTGTGGAGGAATTCTTAGGTGACAGAATGACGAGGTCGTGGAATCGTTTTTATGTAAAGTGGATTGTTCAGATTGTTTGTCAGCAGAATTATGGGGATGTCTATGGGGTCTAAGAAGAGCGTGGGATAGAGGCTTCAGGAAAATTTCTCTCTTTAGCGATTCAGCTGATGTCATTAAACTTGTAAAGGAAGAGCCTCAAGCGATGCATGAGGACAAGAGGGTCATAGAGGAGATTCATGATATGATTCAGCGTGACTGGTTAGTGGAGATAATCCTTATTGACCGAGATGCTAATGGTGAAGCTGATTCTTTGGCAAAGGAGGCTATTAATAGAGTTTATGGGATTCAGGTCCTAACGGCAGCTTCAACTGAGATCTTCTTACGTACCAAGGGAATCACTTAATTTTGTTTTTTTATGTTTTGTTTTATTTTATGGTTTAGTATTTGAATTCCTCTGTATCCAAAAAAAAAAAAAAAAAAAGAATGGAGGAAGTAATAATTAACTAACCATTTGCGACATTCATATACCCACACACCCACCCACTTCATGGATATCCTGGACCAAGTTTTGATTTGTTTTCCGTTTTGAGATGACAAAAATCTCATCGAAATAAATTCATGCAAAAATGTGCAGCTTTTCGAAAAATGCAATGCTTCGAAAAATTAAAAATGTATATGCCTGACCTAAGATATTGAATTTGGGAATGCCACATCATTGTAAGGTGGTAGGTTTTCCACCTGTAAGGTTATTTCTGAATCACTCTTCTGGAGTGGACTACTCCCTTCTGTTACTATAAAACACTAATTATCAATTCTTACATACCTATAAAATTGGTTAAGAATATTAAATTTATCCTAAAATTCGAGTAATATCCAAGATTATCCCATTAATTACATTAAGCTCTAAAGCTACATTAATTACTATTCTCTTCCACTATCCCTATAAAATGTGGGTATATATGAAAAAAATAATAAATGATATAGCTTCTTAAAAACTACTAACATGTGCTTTTATAAAAAGGATTAAAAAACTTTTTTGTTGCGTTATAATAAGGAGTTGTAGTTTGGACCCACGTTCTCAAATTCAAAATGAGAAACTCATGATCTCAATTATCAGGTGCTCAGAGAACCAAAAAAGAATGAACAACGAGACTATACATAAAAGTGTCTTCTATATTGAAAGATCTCCATATTTACATTACAACTTCGACAAATTATCTCTACTAGTGTGATACAAAGAGTTTTTTCCTTTTCCTTTTTATTACACAAATATGTAACTAGCTAGCGCTTTTTTTATCGAGTCGGAGTACTTAAACTAATAATAATCTTGGGGCCTGTGAGTTGATAATCTTTTTTACATATAAAGTCAATATATTTTAAAATAAAATGTTACAGACTTAGCTTATATTACTTAGCCCATCATGCTGAACAAAACATACATTGCGCTGCAGTAAGTGATGATGGGTCCATGACAACATAAAACCATTACATCTCAATTAAATATGATAAATTAAACCATATATACTGCGCGAGTTGATCATCGATATAAAATTTTAAGCTACAAGTACTGTTTTATTGTTTATTTCATCTATTTAAAAAAAATGTGAGTGGGCTCTTGAGGAAAAAAACAGCCACTGGTATATGTAATATATATGTCATACAAAAGTTGGGGAAAAAGATAAAAAAATCCCTTCTAAATTGTAAAATTTCAAATAAGAAATTTTGAGTTGTTAAATGAAGTTGTTATTGATATTTTACAAATTGGAAGGGATTTTTTTATCATTTTTTCCAAAAGTTGTATGGATTCTGACATAAACATGTGAGTTGATATGAGGAACCAGTTTCGGTGCTCGTCGGAAAGATAGGTAGATGGCGCTCATCTGCTTTGGATCGTTCAAATTTGAATCTCAACGGTCCAGATTTAATAATTTTAAATTTGTGATTTTTAAATGAATAATATGTTTTTTGACAAAATGATAGTTGAGAGATTATTTTCATTTTAGATTTTGTAACCATAAAAATAATTGTTTTATTAAAATCACAAATTTAAAAAAATTAAATCTGAACCGTTTATATTGGATCTAAACGGTCCATATTGGAAGAGCGCCATCTACCTATCTTTCCGACGAGCACCGAAACTGGTTCCGTTGATATGATAAGTCACTTTCCATTATCCATATATATAACTAGTGCTGTGCGTAATTTAGAACAGTAACCCATCCCAAAAAAAGCACCCGGCACCCGGCTGCTTTTACAGCCCCTGCCCATTCTTGCGATACCAGCCTGTCTTTCGGTTCCTTATCACATAAAATTAAAAGATCAAATTATATACTGTAAAAAAATATAATAAGTCAGACTGTTTATGAGTTATATATATGGCATCCTCATACTAAAGTTGTATCCGTCCCTAATAGTAAAGGCTAGAATATGACGTTCTATAAACAGTTAAACACAAGAGATCCGACCATGGCATCATTTGTTATACAACATCAAATCTAAAAAAATTCTGATGGAAGAATCATTCATCTTCTTAGATTCTTAGATTGTCTTCTTATCCAAATATTGTAAAGTTTTTCTTTTCTAGAGTCTAAACTTAGCGCCGATTGCATCTGGAGCAGAACCGTACCGTTCCTTTCTGCTTATTGTGTTAATAAATGCTTCTTGCATTTCCCTACTAGCTAGCTAGCCTTCCAAGTCTAATCAATACCTCTCTGATCTTATTTATAAGGTACTTCCAACATATTTCACACAAACCAAGGAAAGCATTTAAACTCATTAACTTTCCACTAAAATCTAACAAATTTACAACTTTACCCATATTTAATATCCACTATACCACATTAAAATAAAGTCAACACATAATAAATGAAGGGTAAATTTGTACATGCATACTAAATATTTAATGAAGTGACTTATATATAGGACCAAATAAAACTTTCTCTCTCTACCCTATAAATAGGACCACATGAGTATTTGATTGATGAGTTTAATTTTCTTGGTACTCAAACTATTAGAAATGTTTTTGTTTTTCGTTCACTTCATCAAGATCTGCTGCTGTGTGTACTCCCTATGTTCCAATATATAATATCTTTTTAACCGAATTGCGGGTTCCTAAAAAATTAATTAGAATTAGTTAAAAACAATACTACCTCCCTTCCTATATATAAGCTTCAAATAACCACTTTGTTGTATTCGAAAAAACTGTTAAAAGTAGTTAAAAACAATTAATATGTCTGAAATATATTTTGTTTTCCAACTTTACCCTATTTATAAAGAGGATAAGTGAGATGATGGATAAATGAGAAAAAAGATGAGAGAGAGTATGTATGGGGAAAATAAGATGAGAGTGTGTAGTAAATAAGAGAGAGTAAAGAAGAGAGAGAACAAATAACTAAAATGTGTGTGGAGAGAAAAATAAAATTTATTGGTAATAGTCTCCATTTAAGGCAATTTCCCTCCCCCCATTGTAAAGAGAGTCTTCAGCCATTGCCTCATTTAAATGAAATATAGTGATTGGTCAAAAAAATTACTCCACCCATTCACAGATTTTGAGACTTCAAAAAAAATGAAAAAGCACAATTGTAATATACTCATCTGGTCCTATTTATAAGTCACTTCCAGCATATTTCACACAGACCAAGGAAAACCTTAAAACTCATTAACTTTCCACTAAAATTCAACAAATTTACAACTTTACCCATATTAAATATCCACTATACCACATGAAAATAAAGTCAACACATAATAAATGAAGGGTAAACTTGTACATTCACACTAAATATTTAATGAGGTGACTTATATATAGGACCAAATAAAACCTTCTTTCTCTGCCCTATAAATAGGACCAGAGGAGTATATTGTTAACAAAGGGTAAAACTGGAAAAAAGACAATAAATGCTGAGATAAAAGAAAAGTGAAGCTTATATTTTGTGACACACTTATTCACAAAAGGGAAGCTTATAAAAAGGGACGGAGGGAGTAAATATGTAGGAAAGGGAAGCTTATAAAAAGGGACGGAGGGAGTAAATATGTAGGAAATATACATTTTTTTCAAAAGTACCCTTATTTATGAATGAGTAAGAGAAAGGGTAATTATGAAAAGAAGATGAAAGAGAATGTGTAGAAAAATTAATGCATGGTTTAAATGGGAAAAAAAACACATTTATTACTCAAACAAAGTCAAATAGGACCTTATATTTTGGGTAAGGTCATTCAAAAAATTGAACCTTATATTATGGGACGGGAGGGAGTAATATGTAAACTCTTTTTATGGAAAAAAACTCATTAAATACTTTGATAAATTTGGACAAGTTCTTATAAAAAAGGGATAAAACTATTCAAATCTTTTGCTGTTATATACTGGATGGATGGAGCTCACTTGGTACTCCCTCCGGTCCTATTTATAAGAATTCAATTGTCAAATAACGCTTCTTAAGAAAATATATAAAAGTTAGTTGGGAACTATAAATATGTCTGAAAAGTAACTGTTCTTCCAATATTACCCTTATTTATGATGAGATTAGAGAGAGAAATGTAAGTATGAGTGTTAATGAATACTATGAAAGAGACTGTTAATAAGTAGGGTAAAATAGGAAAAATGGTATTAAATGATGACAGATTCTAATGCAAACTCTTATATTTTGGATTAAAATAATTCAAATTTTGAGCTCTTATAAATAGGATCGGAGAGAGTATCATTTTGTCGTGTGTAAAAAATTTTTTTATCTTAGAGCAGGTCAACATCGTTAGTAATTGGTTGACCTTCTGAACTGGGGGGGGGGGGGTACCTACCGCCATGTAGCATGTTTGGCATCATCCTGTTGTCCATGTCAACCGTGTATTTAAGAATTCAGTGAAACCTTGCACCATTCAATCCTTGCTTTAGTTTTTTCGGTTTATTTGTTACTAGCTCTGCGTAATTAACATGTCCTTAAAACTTGAAAGTCCAAAAAAGACGTTTCTGAGAGTGTAATTACAATGAGACTGGCACACACTTCAATTTTTAAAAGATTTTATCAGAGTCAGGTGCACTCCTGATAAATCAGCACTATCTCTGACTATAAAAAAATTTCTAAGAATTTCTCTCTAGTCCTTGTTAATTAATATGAGATTTTTTTTAATCTTGTTTACTACATTAATTATATTTTTTCTAAAATGTTCATATTTAAAGCATATTTTTTAAAATTCAGAATAATGAAAGCCAACGATTCAGTAAATGAGAGGAATATTTCAAACCTCAGAATAAAATTGAAAATAGAGGTGCTGAGAGGTAGAGCTTGTTAAGGGGTCAAGGTCTTTGTATATATGCAGCATTATACGTTACTCGGTAAAGAAAAATCTCCGATATGATAATAAAAACTTTTAATCTCGTCGAGCAGTGGAACTTCTCGCAGATTTTCTTGTGATTATAGACCTAGCAGTTTCGCCATTCTACAAGATCGATCACTTGATTGTGACAAATAAAGCTTGATCAACTACAAATTTTAAAGATATCACTGTTTATGAATAAGGCATGGTCCATACATCAAATAATTTATTATGTGAAGGCTTAATTAGCGTTTATGGTCATTTGACGTGGCTATAACCAGGCTCAAGACTTGGTACAACTTAAGACTTGGTTTTGTATACATAAACAAATGTTATCTTAATTCTACTCCTCTTGGCTTCTCACATTAAGAGAATTTCGAAACGAATAAAGAATGTATATATGCGTGCTAGGTCAGCTTGTGGTGGGTCCATATTTAATAAACTGAGGGTAAAAATACGTAGTGGTTTGTGGTTGAAGCACGCATATACTCATCTGGTCCTATTTATAAGTCACTTTCAGCATATTTCACACAGACCAAGGAAAGCCTTAAAACTCATTAACTTTCCACTAAAATCCAACAAATTTACAACTTTACCCATATTAAATATCCACTATATCACATGAAAATAAAGTCAATACATAATAAATGAAGGGTAAAGTTGTACATTCACACTAAATATTTAATGAGGTGACTTATATATAGGACCAAATAAAACCTTCTCTCTCTGCCCTATAAATAGGACCGGAGGAGTACAGTAAAAGACTTTGGGTTAAGAGTATTAAATGCACCTGCGACCATTGATTAATTCATAGTATACTGCTATACCCTTTCATCAAACGAAATTTAAAATTAATTTCTGAATGAAATTTGGTACTTAAAATCAAGTCTTCATTAATTAGAAAGCTTACAAAAACGTCTACGAAATTAAGGTAAAATAGCCGGCAAATCACGAGAGCTGCTGGATGTAAAAAACCAATTTCACCGTAAAGAAGAGGACAAATGCAAATAGACAAAAATTTGGACGACGATTAATTATCAGTTCTAATTAACCCTTTAATCATCATGGGGCGGTGGAGCCGGACATTGTGTAGGGTTTAATTAAGGGCTTCTCTCTGTCTGCTTATGCTATACTACTTATATACCTACCTATCTCCCTAATTTAGCATTAATTTTGTAGTACTAAATATTTTAAAGCGTGATCGGTTTCTGTAAGACCCTTTCATTTAGTATATATCAATCCCCTTGCAACTTTCAGATAACGTTTAGAAGCTTCCTTTTGTTTTTGTTGGCCGAATAAACAAAAGTTTTAGACCTTTTCTTGATGCTTCCGTGCTACAATGTGAAGCCAAAACTAGAATACAGAATCCTTCGTGATCACCATTTTAAGGAAGCTAAGAACAAAAAATGGAAACTTGAAAAGGATCGCCTTTCTAGAAGTTCTACACGTAAAATTTCTGCTTTCTTACCATATTACTCCAAGTTTAGTATTGTCTGATATGAGTTTACCCATTTGCGTTATAATTCCTCATGTGTTCCAAAATATTAAGTAACGGTCAACTTGTTAGTTTTTACTATATGCAAACTAACAGACAAAAATGTCACGGGCAAAAATTTCTTTACTTGCACGTTAACTTTTTGTAGAAGGTAAGGGATGAGGGGCCTCCAATCGTAAGGATTAAGGTTACAGTTTTGTCAATTAAATGACAAAATTTTTTAAGACTCTAATTTCATCATCGCCTTTCACTCAACGATATATAATTAATTAATAATTCATGTGGTTAAAAGAATTGGATAAACATAAAATACCTTTGCTTGCAATGTCATTTAACCAGGTCATCGTCAGAATTTACTTGTTATAATTACACTGTTGATTTTTTTGAAAATATATGTACCTACCTAATGCATATTTTTTCTTTAAAAAAAAAAAGGGACAAAACATTCAACTTACTCCCACCACAATCTACTTTTTAGGAAGCTGCTCAGAATGTGGAAAAGTAAACAGAGCTAAAAAAGGTAAAAAGACTGAAGAGCAATAGGACGAAAAGAAAAGGCGAGCGCTATGAACCACTATCTGAAACGCATGGCCGTTGAATCTTTCTGATTAGAACATCCAACGGTTCGGAATCAGGAGAGCAGGATAAAAAGCATGTAGCTAACCGCAGGAAGTAGAAGCCAGGAGATGGAGAATACTAGTTGATAAGGGAAGACGATGCTTCCTGCGTGCATCGTAGAGATGGCGTTGAAAGGGGCTGAACTTAGAGATGTTCAAACATTCACGCCTATATATATATTCCTTTTCCACTCTCTCTTATCTACTCAATTTTCATCACACACAATCCCTAAATCTTCTTCAATTCTCTCATTTCTCTATAATTTCCTCTTCTTCTTCTTCTTCTTCAGAACTTTATCAAACTCTATGATGGCAAATCAAGTTCAGGTTTCAGCCCTTGACCGCATAAAATTGCATCTCCTTGGTGAAATCTCTCCGATGGTAACCGATGCCCTTCGGTTTGAGGAAGCCAACTCATCTATTTCATCTTCCAAATCTCTCTGTTCTCAGTCGTCCATTTCTGACGCTAATTCCATCATGTCTGATTTCTTTCCTGATCTCCTCGACTTTAATCCCGTACCTTCTTCTTCACAAGATCAGACAAATCCGTTTGAATTCGAGTCAAAACCACAAATAATTGACCTAGCAACGCCGAAATCCCAAGTCAAACCCTCGCAATTCGAAACTAGGTTTCCCAAACTCGAACCTAACACACTGGAAAGCCCTGCGTCAAACAGTTGCGTGTTGGATTTCGATCCAAGACCTCAAGAATCACAGAAGAAATCTCACTCAAATAGGAAACCGTCGTTGCAAATCTCGCTGCCGAGGAAAACCGAGTGGATCCAATTCGGAAATCCAGCGCAGCAAGAGGAGGCGGCGACGGCGGAGATCTCAGAGCAGAAAAACACAAAGGAAGTAGAGAAGAAGCATTACAGAGGAGTCCGTCAAAGGCCATGGGGGAAGTATGCGGCGGAGATCAGAGATCCAAACAAGCGTGGATCAAGAGTGTGGCTGGGAACATTTGATACAGCCATAGAAGCAGCTAAAGCATACGATCGAGCTGCCTTTAAGCTTCGAGGATCCAAAGCCATCTTGAACTTTCCTTTGGAGATAGAAACATCGAGGTCCGTGGTTGGCTCCGGCGACGGGAAACGCCGCCGTCAAGAGGAAGAGGAGGTGAAGGCGGTTGTGAAGAAGGTGAAGACGACGACGGAATCGGAATCGACGAAGGACACTCCGTTAACGCCGTCTAATTGGAAGGGGTTTTGGGACAACGATTTAAACGGGATTTTCAGTGTGCCGCCGTTATCGCCACTCCCTCCCTTTGGGTGTCACCAGCTTATGGTTGTATGATATGGAAATCCTCTGTTTGGTTACTCAATCTTTCCCCTCTTCACGTCCCATTTTGGAGATGAACACACTCAACACAGTTCGCAGCTTTTTTTCTTTGTAATCTACTCAAAAATGGATACGATTCAATTCAATTGAATTTATTTTTTTAAATCGAAATCGTGAGTGAATTTATCTGATTGGTATTTTTTGTACAATGTAGTCTATTAAGATAAATGAAGAAGTCACAAACTCGTCAAGCTTAAAGGATTCAATAGAATTCCACCATTATTTTATTCTCCAACAAATTACTTAAATTGATGATAAAATTTGAGCCTGTGAAATTATGACCAAAAAATCACATCCTTATTAATTATAACCTTATCATTCGTAAAAGTGTCCATTTATATGCACTTGCAAATACATACAATTTATAGAGGGTAAAATTATAAGAATTTAAGCCTTGCATTATCGTCTTTGTAAGTTTACTACCTTTCTTTTTCTGTTACATTGTTTCTTATTTTGTTACATTGTTTTTTCTTTTTAACTGGGAGTAGTCGGTTTATAATTAATCTATTTAGCATTAATATCACTTTTGATTCTTGAACTTTGGTTTAATTTTGGTTTGATCATTGAACTTTAAAAGATGTGGTTTTATTCTTCAAAAATTAATTCGGTGGTTTTGGCCTTTACACTCATTTTTTCGTTTTGGTCCCTGAAGTAACTATTGATCCATAAGCTTTGAATGACTAAAACTACATATTTCTAAGTTTAGAGGACAAAACCAAGATTGGGTAAAAGTTCAAGGACCAAAACCGTCGATATTAAAGTTCAGCTATCGAAACAAAATTGAGTAATAGTTCAAGGATCAAAACCTTTGATTTTAAAGTTCAGGGACTAATGTAACGTTTTTGCAAACCATTAAAAAAAAAAACCATCGTCTGTGGGTTTAATTTGCGAAAGGGTTGAACATTCAACCATCTTAGTAAGTGTTCGATTCTTGGGGAGTACCATTTAATTGTGTTTTCAGTGTAACGCTTATGGAGGACCAAATCCTCCATATATATATATATATATATTACAAATAAATGATAAGGGATTCGCGTGTAGCCATATGAAAGACTGATATACCGTTTTAACCAACTATTTTGACTTAGCTGCCATTTTAATCAACAATTTTGAATTTAACTAACGAGTAACAACTACGCAAAACCGTTTCTTTTGTGGGGGGTGGGTACGGGATAAAAGAAAGGTGACGAGAGAATTGCTCCCGTAATATTATAAGAGTAAATAACTAATTAAAATATTGTGAAGTGCAACTAAGCAATAAGGTTATTGATTTTTTTTGCCACCAATAAGGTTATTGATTACTCTCTAAACACGCAAGGATAGAGCGGGCATTGTCAAACGATCAAGTGCTGAAAACAAGCTCAGGAAGCGAAAAAAATGGAGTACACTATCTCCAGCGCTAAAATATAATACTCTCTGTATTCTTTAATACGTATAAGACTTAAGTTGAGAAAAATTAAAGAAGTTAAATAAGTTATTTAATCATAACATATGCGGTATTCTATTAGATTATGTATTAACTTGTAAGTCAATTAAACTTGTTTAGAGAAAAATTTAAGGAAATCAATTTATAAGTAACTTGTTTAACTTTCTTATATTATTTTTCCAAAAGTAAAATGAGTCTTATATATATTAAAGACAGGAGGGAGTATGAGGTACTCTCTCCACTACAAAAAAAGGGTGCATTAGTAGCGGTTATTAATGCCGATTAGTAGCGGTTGTAACCGCCACTAACATGTTACTAGCGGTTTTTAATTCCGCCACTAAATCGTCCGTGACAAACATTTACTAGCGGTTATTGAAACCGCGTGTAACAAAGTCAAAGATGCTACTAATTAGTAGCGGTTCTAATAACCGCTACTAAATAAAAAAACCGCCCATAATGTAAAAATTAGCATAATCGCGGGAAAATTCCATTCTCAATTTAGTGGCGGTTTGAACAGCGGTTTGAACCGCCACTAATTAAAAAAATAAAAAAAATTGGCCATTTCTTAATTAGTAGCGGTTTTCAAACCGCTACTAATTAAGAAGGAAAAAAAAATTGTTCCAATTTATTAGTAGCGGTTCGAAACCGCTACTAAAGTTTAAGGATTTTAAAAAAACAATCAGATTAGATATTAAATAATCAATGTCCTATGATTAAATGTAATCAAAAAATAATAATAATAAATTAGTCTATTACAAAATGTTTTTATTGTTAAAATAAAAAAAATTTCTCAACTATATTAACAACCATATGTATAAAAAAACAATATATTAAACACTTAAAAAAGAAATAATTATAAATAAACAACTAATTATATTTGTTGTAAGATTAATATGAATAATTAATTAAAACATTTTTATAACTAAAAATGGGAAATAATTCGGATATTGTTACATGAAAAAAAATATATTAGCAAATAAATTAATTCAGAATAGAAAATAAAACACACTAAATAATAAGAAATATAAGGTAAATTGTTTTCAGAACAAAAAATAAAGGCATTACCGGTCAAACTGAGGATAAATTGAATGGAAAGTGAAAAGGAATTGAATGAATGTGTGAAGAAAAATGAGGGGAGGGGGTGGGTATTAGTAGCGGTTTGTGCGGGATTTAGTAGCGGTTTGGGCAGCGGTTCTAGAACCGCCACTAATAGTTATCCGTAGAATTAGTAGCGGTTCTGGAACCGCTACTAGATGTCTTTAATTAAAAAAAAAAGCTCAACCTACATTAAAAAAATATGATATATGAACGTTTGATACAAATTTTTATGAAAATTTTGTAAACTGAAAAATAATTATGGTTGGCTGCTTCAATCATCTTCTTCTTGCTCCTGCCTAAAAGGAACATAAACAAATATATAAATTTCTATTGCTAAAGCTGTTGAAATTTGTTTAAATTTTTTGTAGTGAAAATCCTCACCTAACTACTTGTAAATGACCGTCTTCTTCAGAAATGAGATTGTCGAAGTTTTCAGGTTCAAAATGTTGGCGTAACTGAAACAAAATCATGAAACAAAATAATGAAACCACTGGAAAAATGAATCAACGGACCTCTCTATGGGATACATCCAGCGGTATTGAACCGGGCCGCCCATCTTTGCGTCTTGAACGAGGTGTACAGTGAGATGGACCATGACCGTGAAGAAAGACGGGGGAAATATCATCTCCATATGACAGAGCGTTATAACAATTTTTTCCTGCAATTGATCCAGCTCTGCTTTGTCCAAAACTTTTGCACACAACCGTCGGTAGAAAGAACTGAGTTGAACCAAAACATTAGACACCTCCGGGGGCAATGTACATTTAATTTCCAGAGGTAGGAATTGCTGGAGCAAAACGTGGCAGTCATGGGTTTTCAACCCGGCAATCTTCTTAGAGTGCATGTCCACACATATTGAGATGTTGCTTGAATAACCATCAGGGACCTTGATGTCCTTAAGTATGGAGAGGAAGACTTCCTTGTTGGCTCTTGTCAGTGTGAATGAGGCTGGGGCAAACTTGTCATTCTCATCCGGCCATGCGTCTTCACGTATTCCCATCGCCATCAGATCTTTCCTTGCTTGAAGATGGTCCTTGGACTTTCCAGACTCATTGAGTAAAGTGTACAAAATATTGTCACACACATTTTTTTCGATGTGCATGACATCAAGACAGTGGCGAAGTAGATTAGATTTCCAGTAGGGGAGCTCGAAGAAAATGCTCTTCTTTCGCCATTGCTGCACGTTTTCCCCCTGGGACTGGCCGCGTCCCCTTCTTCCCCCAGGATGAACGCCGTCTGTCTTCCCGAACTCTACGTGAACATCTTCAAGCTGTTGAAGAATATCTGCGCCAGACAAAAACGTAGGAGGATCCCTCATTTCCTGCGATCCGTTAAATCTAATCTTCTGCAGCCGGAACCTATGACCTCCAGGAAGGAACCGCCGATGACCCATGAAGCACCACTTGCGACTGTGAGGAAGGCGGACCGAGTCTTGGTCAAAGTTGCAGTTGGGGCAAGCTCTGCCTGTATGCACGTTCCAACCAGACAATGTGCCAAGTCCGGGAAAATCGCTCACTGTCCATATCAACGACGCACGGAGTGTGAAGAGCGTCTTACTGTAAGCGTCATACGTCTCAACTCCGTTGGTCCAAAGTTCCTTCAAATCCTGTATCAACGGTTGAAGGTAGACATCTATATCGTTTCCAGGAGCTTTCTTCCCCGGAATAATCATCGAAAGAATGAATTAGCTCTGTTTCATACACATCCAAGGGGGTAAGTTGTACTGTATCAATACCGCAGGCCATATACTGTACGTAGTGCTAAGATTCCCGAACGGATTGAACCCATCTGACGCGAGAGCGAGGCGGACATTTCTCGGGTCACTGGCAAATTCCGGGAATAGAGCATCAAATGCTTTCCAAGCCTCAGCATCCCTAGGATGTCTCAACTTCCCATCGACGTTGGGCTCTGATGAATGCCACCGCTTGTGCTCCGCCGTTTTGGATGACACATACAACCTCTGAAGTCGTGGAGTCAGGGGGAAATATCTTAGAATCTTTGCAGGCTTCTTGGTTGCTATTCGAACCCTCTTCGCCTGTTTGTACCGAGACGCATTACACCGCTTACATCTGTCCAACTCGGCGTCGTCTCCCCAGTACAACATACAATCATTCGGGCAGGCATGGATTTTAGTGTAGTTCAATCCCAACTTGTTAATAGTCTTCTTTGCTTCGTAAAATGATGGTGCGATTTCTGCCTGAGAGAATGCATCTCCCAATAATTTTAACACCATCGACATCCCCTTATCGCTGAAGCCACACAAGCACTTGATATGATAGAGCTTGACAAGAAATGATAGTTTTGAATATTTACTGCACCCTGAATAAACATTATTCTTATTCTAAAATGAACGTTTATGTGACAAAACTAGAAACGAAATGAGAGGCAGTTTTTAGTAGAACCTGGAAACAATGGCTTATCTGAATCCGTCATAAGGTCGAAAAAATTCTTTGCAGCTTCATTTCGAAAAAACTCCGGGAGTGGTCCTTCAACCCCTTCCTGACTCCCGATGCCGTCACCTTGCACCCCGAAAGCATCACGCACAACATCGTTAAATGGATCCACATGATTGTCGTCATCATCGTCATCGTCGATCTGCATTCCAACCTGAGATGTTCGAGCAACTACCTCACCACCATCATCATCGTTCTCGCCATGAATACCCCACAATGTGTAATTGGATGGGAATTGTTTCAGTATAAGATGCTCACGCACAACATTTCTGGGATGCCACTTGTTGATGGTTGGCTCGAAGCTGTAAACTGGGCGCTGCCTGGGTCGCCTGACCTGCCGTACACCACCGTAGGTCGGGCTCCGAATCCCATCCCGAGAACCCGGCCAGGGTGCTCTTGAGTCCCTAGGGCAGCCCTTAGCGAGGCAGTGGGGTCTACATTGTCCTCCTGCGACTCGGCGATCTCTCTCTCCGCAGCCTCAATCCTAGCCTGCACACACAAACATATTAACAATTTTATTTTGATGTCGTTGTTATTAAAAATATAATAATATAAAAATAAATAAATAAATAAAAATTTTACAATTTGCTCCTCAGCCTCCCTGGATGTTGGGCTCCCGTCGGCGTGTCTGTGCTTTATTTGGTAGAAACGACCGTAGGTAGCCTTCTGCCCTTTCTTCGCAGGCTCTTCCTCCTGAAAATTAAGATACAAACAGTTATTAATATATAAAGATAAATTATTTTTAAATCAAACAGTGAAACTTCATTCCTTCATACCATCTCTTTGTACCCAACCGAAAACGGCTTCGTCCCAGCCGTATGATGAACCTTCTGATGGGCCTTCGCGGCAAGACCTTGTTGCGACATCTTCTGTTAACATAAAATAAAATTAAATAATCATCAGTAATTCAAAAATATTTTTTCAATATGATATTTCAATATCAATTCAATAATATTATTCATTATACCTTCCCAATGTCTCCCCTCCTCCAACCCACATATCTCTCCCACGCATCCGCAGGGACGCCACCTGGGACATCATCGACCAACTCCTGAAGCGGCCTACTCCCACCCCGATCTCTTTCTTTGAACATATCCAACCGCTTGTTCTTCCAACCGTCCCCCATCTTTGATTCTGTCCAATTCTTGCGGCTGTCCCTCACATCAAACTTCCTCTGTAAAATATTAAATTTAAGTATGTTTAATTAGAAATTAATAAATAATAACAAATTCGAATAATAACATAAAACAAATAAGAAATAATAAATACATTTCCTATAATATTTATTAAAATCAAATTCAAATAATAACAGAAAAGAAATAAGAAATAATAAATATATTTCCTATAATATTTATTAAAATCAAATTCAAATAATAACATAAAAGAAATAAGAAATAATAAATAATAAACAATACATAATAACAAGAATATTTCTTATAGTATTAATTAAAATCACATTCTAATAATAATAAATAATAAACAGTAAATAAGTTCAAAGTTAATTCAACAAACCTTAA
Source organism: Mimosa bimucronata (assembly GCA_037074515.1). Classification (NCBI taxonomy): domain Eukaryota; kingdom Viridiplantae; phylum Streptophyta; class Magnoliopsida; order Fabales; family Fabaceae; genus Mimosa; species Mimosa bimucronata. The sequence goes on along the minus strand of CM073447.1, from coordinate 31,647,792 downwards.
CAATTTCGTTAAACGCGAACTTTTTAGAGTTCGCGTCAATCTTCCTCCAGTCCAAAGCGTCAATAGGAAATCGCTGATAATTCTGGCCTACACCCCCGACGAACCTCGAGTACAGTTGCCCCCCTTGTCCAACCGATAATTTGGTCAAGTCGTCCCACTCAACTATAACTCTGTGCCCGCTCGGAAGGTTCATCGCATCTTGCACCGTCAACCTCTTCTCACTTATGCTACCAGAAGGGTCTGTAAAATTTAGGGAACAATTTCAATTTAATGAGCGATAAAAAATTATAATTATCTCATAAAAACAATAAAAATTGAATTTCCTTACCCTGAACTTGTACTTCGTAACCGGTGGACCTTCCGGAGGATCGTTTAGGGTGCCCTGCCTCGTCAAATTCCTCACCGTCCAACCAACGTTCCATATCCTCAAAATCCGCTCCTCCTCCAGTCTCGTCGAAGTCCTCTCCCCCGCTCCAGAATGCGTTGATTACATCTTCTGGAATCGGATCGTTCTGCACACGGATGCGCTCTTGTTCTATACGATCCCTCTTGGCCTGCTCAGCCAGTTCCTTACGTAGCCGCTCCTCAGCCTCCATTTGTTCAGCGGTCATAGGCCTCTTATTGCGATCGCCCTTTTTCACCATGATTTTGATATCTTTTTTCTAGTCGAAGTCACGTCAGGTCACTTTCTTTCTCAAAAAGCTCGTGCCTTTTCTTTGAAAAGGCACGAGCCTTTTTAAACTGTTCATTTTAGTAGCGGTTCTGCAAGAACCGCTACTATTAGTCGCGGTTTCAGCAAAAACCGCTGCTGAAACCGCGACTAAATCAACCAGTAATAAATGCAGTTGCATTTATTTCGCTGAATTAGTGGCGGTTTTGGGGGAAACCGCCACTAATTCAAGGTCCTTTCATTTTCTAGCGGTTTTCCCCTCCAGAACTGCGACTAAATTTACGCCACTACTCATCCCACCAAAGCGCGCCAAATTTGTTGCGGTTCTTTCCCCTAAACCGCTACTAGTGTCCGCTACTAACTACTTCTGTGGTCAAACCGTCATATTTACTTGCGGTTTGTGCTTATAACCGCTACTAATGTATAATTACTAGCGGTTTTAGTGTTCCGCGACTAAGGTAACCGCTACTAAAAGCCCTTTTTTTTGTAGTGCTCTAGTCTTAAGAACAAATCCTGATTATATAATTTGATTGGATTAAAGATATTAATTAAGTTAGTTAATATAATATATTTTTTAAATTAAAACGTTCTAATAACTTTCCTTAATTCCCTTCTACCATTAAAAACCAAGATGCATGGCAAGATCAACTCTCCAAAAACGTGTCTTATATTAAGGATTAGATGAAGTATTTTTTTTTCATTTTATCTTTTGAATTCTTTATCTTTCTCCAAACTGATTTATTTGACTTATAAACTTATATATGCCTCTTTGTTCCTTATTATAAGCCCACATTAACAAATTTTCACATATCAAGAACTGTTAGTTAGATTATTTAATATGTCTTAGATTGATAAAATTTTTCAACACTACCCTTATTCAAAATTTTCCTCTCTCTTCATTTAAAAATTATTCTCACACCTCTCTCCTCTTTCTCTCTTCCCAACAAGAATTAAATAATGTTAAAGTTGAAAAATAATCATTAATCTAAGTTGACTTATATTGGAGAACAATTTTTTTTGTAGTTGGACTTATAATAAGGAATATAATGATATAATTTAATGATATACATATAAATTTTTGGGACAATTGTATTTAGGTCCTAAACAAAAGAATTAATATCAAACAATTCCTAAGTAGTTGTTAATGACAACATTGTCAAGTGAAAATGTTATTGTTAACAAGTGAAAATAACATTAACAACTCATTAAAATTTGTTTGATATCAATTCTCTTACTTGGAACCTCAATACAATTATCCTTAAATTTTTCAATAATATTCCATAACATCCCTATTTTTTAAAAATTAGTTAATCTAACCTTATAATATTAAGGATTAAATAAAGTACCATGACATCCAAGAAGATTTTTTAAATTCATTCACAAATTCAACGCTTATGCGACATTTTTATCTGTTGAGAGCTTAAACTTTCCTTTGAATTGGTTGAATTCTATTTTACTGTATCCACATGCATTGACTGAATCTATGTTAATTGTCGTGTGCGGAATTGCTTCACGTGCCTAATTCGGAATTTACAAGTAAATGCCTTTGCTGATTTCATGTGTACTTTATATAATCTCTCAGCTGAACTTTGCTTTATACTATAAATAAACGACTTACGTTGCGGCTTTAACTTCATAATTCACCCATCATTGTTCTCTCATATTTATATATTTATATATATACATATATTATTCAGAACCATCAATATTCAAATTGTTTATTATATTGTCTAACTCGATTAAATTAACCATACGGCTCTTCAAGTTCAATCTCACACACACAAGCATACTCTCTTAGCAGTAGAATCTGAATGTTGAATATATAATGATGCAGGGTTTTAAGATTTTTTATGTATATATTGAATTAAATTTATCAATGAACCGATAATATATAGAAAGTGAATTTGGGTCAGACTATTACTTTGACTGGTCTAGGGGGAGCTACCGTGGGGTGATTGAAAAGTCAGAGCGAGAGCATGGGCATGAATTTTTGAGTAAATTATTAATTTTTTCTCTGCGTAAGCTCAACGAACCATACTAATTCGGATTCGAGGCATGACAGCTCATTAAGGTTGCTGACGTGCTGCCCCTGATCCTTAGGATGCTGCATACCCGCATCTCAAATTCGAGACCTGTGGTTAAGCTAAAATAGCCCAGCCAATTGATCTAATCGTCAGGTTTAAGTAATTTAAATTTATTGTTATAAGGTAAAGCATTTGATGAGAAATTCTTAAGTAAAACTTGTTTGTCATGTCATTTGTAATTTTATCAATCACAAGTAAATATGTAATTAAAACTTGAAGATTTTAATCAGACCCAACGCTCTAAAAAAAGTATCTCTCCAACAAAAAAAAATTTATCCCCTTATATATATACTCATCTGGTCCTATTTATAAGGCACTTCCAACACATTTCACACAGACCAAGGAAAGCCTTAAAACTCATTAACTTTCCACTAAAATCTAACAAATTTACAACTTTACCCATATTTAATATCCACTATACCACATTAAAATAAAGTCAACACATAATAAATGAAGGGTAAACTTGTACATACACATTAAATATTTAATGAGGTGACTTATATATAGGACCAAATAAAACCTTCTCTCTCTGCCTTATAAATAGGACCAGATGAGTATATATTTTCTATGGTTTCTCTTCACCGAAGAATTTCTCCCATTTAATTAGGATATAATTTTAGAAAAAATAATGATTTGAGGCAAAGTAAAAAGGTAGTGACTCTTTTAATTACCTCTTTAAGCCCATAATATAAGAGATAATATGAGAATTTTTTTTGTCCACATTATAAGAGATAACATCAAAAATTTAAGATAATAAATGTTTGACTTCCATTTTTACCAATGCATGTTAAATGTAAAGTTTGGGGGGGTGTAATAAATGAGACAAATTCTTAGGTGAACCCGATTCGCCATGTCATTTGTAGTCTTCCCAATCACAAGTAAACACGTAAGGTATGACGTCAATGTTTTAATCTGACTAGAACCCCTAAACAAATTATTTGTCAAATAAAAAAAAATAATTTTGTGTTTTCTTTACTTTAAGTTGACAAATAATTTTTTTAGGGTATCCGGTCAGATTAAAACATTTACGTCAAAGCTTACGTGTTTGTTTGTGTTAGGGAGACTACAAATGACATGGCGAATTGGGTTTATCTAAGAATTTCTCAATAAATGATATAAGGATAAAATTGAAAAACCACATCATTAATTTTATTCATAATAAATTACTTTACTTTGCTAAAAAAAATTGAATGAACTATATTTTTGTTATTTATGTAAAATTATTGACTATCTTTTATAATATAGATCAGAGTACTACCTCCTACTATTAAAGGTTGTTATCAATCCAGATTAAATACGGCAAACAAAACTAATATGTCATCGTTTTCAATCTCAATTCTCAAAACATATACTAACTGATTTTGTCATGTGTAAATTGTCTTTGACTTCAACGTTGTTTTGAATATTGATGTCTTGCACAATAATCATGTACTAACATGCATGGAATTGCAAGCTGTTGCATACTTTGACTTTTACACATACGTCTAAATTTCATGTTCATCATGTCTGCAGCTAAACCTGATAAGAGGGTGTGGCTTCAGGTAACGAAACGTAATGTACAAGACATGAACTTTAAGTGTCCTTTTTTAATAATAAAAAAATCAGGTGCTTCATAGTTCACGACGGTTAGTGTAAGCATTTGGATTTAAACAGTGCTTACAAAATTACTTCTCCCATAGGATAAAGTGAAAATATTTTATTTGGTCTTATTTATAGAACATATCATTTAATTTTATATATGAATGTACAGTTTTACTCTCTATTTATTATATATTGATTTTGTTCTCATGTGGTGAAGTAAATACTCCCTCCGTCCCTGTATATAAGAGTCAAAAATTTGAATGATTTTGTCCCTTTTTGTAAGAGACTGTCACAATTTGTCAAAGCATTTAATGAACTTTTTCTCATTTTACCCATAATTATTCTCTCTATTCACATTCTCTTTCATACTCATTTATAACACTATTATCACATTTCTCTCTCTTACATAAATAAGGGCAAACTTGAGAAAACAAAATTATTTCAGACATATTTATCTCTCTCAACTACTTCCTTAATCTGTGTGATTTTACCTATTTGGCTCTTACAATAAGGGACGGATGGAGTATTAAATAATGATAAAATTGGAAAGTTTTCGAATTTCAAAGTAGGATTAATGAGGCTTAAAGTTTTTCTTAATCTGTTTGAAACATGTTAGAAATGCCTTATAAATAGGACCATATAGTACTTATAAACACTCACAAAATATTGACATATGGAATTCAAACTTATTTAACTTTATAATTATAAATCAACTATTTACTAACAAAAAAAAAATATCGAGATAGATATTTATTGTCTTCTTTCTATGTCAACGCTATTACTACAATAACATTCTCCTCATGATATTATAATTACGAGTGAGGAGACAGTAGTAAATTTCCCCATTTTTTATCTTTCACTAGAATTACTATGACCATGTGTTTTTTTGGACTGAATATGACCATGTGTTTAGAAATTAAAAGCATGCTCTTGCATGCCAACAAAATCCAATTAAAGAGGGGTAAAAACTAAAAAATGTTTGCTCTCTATTTATGACTAAACAAGACACAAATCCTCGTGCGTTGCACAAGTATATTGTTCATTCTGTGTTTTCTATCTTAGTTTCCATTTATTGTGTTTATATGAAGAACTTAATAGTATTTTGAGTTTGTGCAGGTGAAAATAATCAAATCATATAGAATTTTCACTGAATTTAATTGCAGTTAGTTTGATATTAAATTGGGTAAGTTGCAAAATAATAAAAAAATTTATCTTTTAATTTCAACATAAAAGCATACACAACAATAATTGTATATTATAAACATACTTCATTTGTTTGGTACACTTTAAAAATGTATGTCATATCCATAATACGGAGAAAATCAGGATTGTAGTTCATGAATATATAATATGTATAAATCTTTGAGAGCTACTTTGCTATAGATGGCACATGACGGTTGATACAACTTCTCTTATTTCAAGGCACCATATCCCTTCACTTTTGAGTAAGACTTAAAAACAAATAAGTCTTATATTATTTGTTATTAATAGAGATATTTTAGGTTAAGTACCATATTCGTTACAAATAAATAACTCTGGTAATTTCTCTAATATTTTTAATTTAATTTTAGTATATAGAATGTTTAAATATTCAAGGGATTAATGTGTGCTATATATTTTAGGCGTGCTTAGTGTCCTAGAGTTATTTGTGATGCAATTTCACCCCCTAAAGGGATTTGTTAGATAAATTCAGTTTAATTGTTGGTATATGGAATGTGAAGGGGTTGGTTTGCTTTTTTAATATAATACTTTCCTTTTCAAGGAATGTGAAGGGTTATGACTAACTCTTGCTACCCAAGCCTTTCATTTTTAATTAATTGCTCAATTAAATGTGAAATTAATTGTTAAATAAAATTGGTTTTTTTATAGATAACACCCCATATTCAAGGGAATATGAAAGGGTGAGGCTCATGCCTTTAGACTTCTAAATAATGATTCTTCTATCATTATTGATCATATTAATAACTTTATGAATCGATATGCACAAAAATATAATAAAAATATGAAATTAACTAAATAGTAATTACATTTTTTGAACTTATATAAAAATCAATTTTATTTAACAATCTCTTTCACACTCAATTAAATGATTCATTAATAATTAAAGGTTTGATAAGCCTAAAAGTATAGCAAAAACTTTTCACATTTCTTTGAAAATGAGAGTGTTATCTTCAAAGAAAAATGCAACCCAACATTTTTATATTTTGCACAACATTTAAACCAAATTTATTTAACAACCCTTTTCACATTCCAATAACAATCTCTCTCACAAGAAAATTATAAAAAAAAATAAAAGTGCATTATTATTAATATGAAATGACTTAAGATTACAACTAAGTCCTTTCACATCCCTAATAAAAATTGTTAAAAAAATATCACATTTTGTGGCTAAGCATACCATCTATTTTCTCCTAAAAAATATAGCAACCATAATAAGCACATAAATCTTTTGTAATAGGGGATTATGTTATCATATCCAAGTAGTGTTGTATATTGAGTCTAGCTTTCAGGATTTACATATATACTCATTTTCATATCTGAAAAAAGAGAAAGAAGATACAAAATCAATTAGCTAAAAATAGAAAGAGGAATGATTAAACAAAGCACAAAAAGAGAGATAAAACGACACATGTTCATAAGAATTCATCCTAATATCAGAAATAAAAATGGAAGAAAAACAATATCTTAGATTATGAAATAAAATTGGAGGAAGAATAGAGGAGCAACAATACATGTTTCAATGCATTAATCTCCATATCTACAGAAAAATAAAAAGGTAATGGATAAAAAATTTATAACTTGAAGACAACACAAAAAAATGAACAGTCAAAATACAAAACAATACAAACATGAATCGAATAAACAAAATACAAAAGGATTGATAAGAAGATGAGAAACCATCATTTGACTTAAGAGATAAGTCCACAGCAAAGACTTTACATAAAATTCAAACAATTATGTAGAGAAAAAATTAACCAATAGATTATATACATATAAATCGAACAAAAAAATGCAAAATGGTTGAGAAGAAGAAGAGAAATCATCATTTAACCTAAGAGATAAGTCTACAACAAAAACCATATATAGAATCCAAACTACAACTATGTAGAAAAAAATAACCACTAGATGGTGAATGGTCATCATAAATGATACTCATAATCATAATATAACTACATTAATATTGGAATATGAATAACCCCTTAAGTAGAAGATAAAGAGAATTAAACAGTTAGTTAACGGTGTTAAGTCGAGATTACCATGAGATGAAGAGAACTAACGGAAGACTAACGGTGTTATCATAAGATTTATACACTATAAAAAAAATGGGGTTTTAGTAGCGGTTACATTAGTCACGAAGGCTAAAATCGCTAGTAATTATGCTTTAGTAGCGGTTATAAGCACAAACCGCAAGTAAATACGACGGTTTGACCACAAAAGTAGTTAGTAGCGGACATTAGTAGCAGTTTGGGGGAAAGAACCGCAACAAATTTGGCGCCCTTTGGCGGGATGAGTAGTGGCGTAAATTTAGTCGTGGTTTTGGAAGGAAAAACCGCTAGAAAATGAATGGCTGCTGAATTAGTGGCGGTTTTCAGACATTAGTAGCGGTTATGGCCAAAACTGCCACTAATTCAGCGAAATAAATGCAACTGCATCTAATACAGGTGGAATTAGTAGCGATTTGAGCCGCGGTTTTTCCCCAAACGGCTACTATTAGTAGCGGTTATATAATAACCGCTACTAAATCGAATAGTTTAAAATGGCTCGAGCCTTTTCTCTGAAAAGGCACAAGCCTTTGTTTAGGAGAAAGCGACGTGACGTAACTTCGACGAGAAACAAGAGGCTTGTTTTGTCCTATATTTCGTCAAAGTCATGGTGAAAAAGGGCCATCGCAATAAGAGGCCTATGACCGCTGAACAAGAGGAGGCTGAGGAGCAGCTTCGTAAGGAACTGGCTGAGCAGGTCGAGAGGGATCGTATAGAACAAGAGCATATCCGTATACAGAACCAGCCGATTCCAGAAGATGTAATCAACGCATTCTGGAGTGGGGAAGAAAACTTGGATGGGACTGGAGGAGCGGATTTTGAAGAGATGGCACATTGGTTGGACGATGAGGAAAATCAAAACGCGAGGCGCCCTCGACGATCCTCCGGAAGGTCCACCGGTTACGAAGTACAAGTTCAGGATAAGGAAATTCAATTTTTATTGTTTTTATTAGATAATTATAATTTCTTATCGCTCATAAAATTGTCGCCTAAATTTTACAGACCCTTCTGGTAGCATAAGCGACAAGAGGTTGACGGTGCAAGATGCGATGAACCTTCCGAGCGGGCACAGAATTAAATTCGAGTGGAACGACTTGACCAACAACCGGTAGGCCAAGGGGGCAACTGTACAGGAGGTTCGTCGGGGGTGTAGGCCAGAATTACCAGCAATTCCTGATTGACGCTTTGGACTGGAGGAAGATTGATAAGAACTTTAAAAAGTTCGCGTGGAACGAAATTGTTAAGGTTGGTTGAACTAACTTTGAGCTTATTTATTGTTTATTATTTATTATTATTAGAATGTGATTTTAATTAATACTATAAGAAATATTCTTATTATTGTTTATTGTTTATTGTTTAGTATTTCTTTTATGTTATTATTTGAATTTGATTTTAATAAATATTATAGGAAATGTATTTATTATTTCTTATTTCTTTTATGTTATTATTGGAAATTGATTTTAATAAATATTATAGGAAATGTATTTATTATTTCTTATTTCTTTTATGTTATTATCGGAATTTGTTATTATTTATTATTTTCTAATTAAACATAGTTAAATTTAATATTTTACAGAGGAAGTTTGATGTGAGGGACAACCGCAAGAATTGGACAGAATCAAAGATGGGGGATGTTTGAAAGAACAAGCGGTTGGATCTGTTCAAAGCAAGAGATCGGATGGAGAGTAGACCGTTTCAGGAGTTGGTCGATGATGTCCCGAGTGGCGTCCCTGCGGATGCGTAGGAGCAATATGTGGGTTGGAGGAGGGGAGACATAGAGAAGGTATAATGAATAATATTATTGACTTGATATTGAAATATCATATTGAAGAAATATTTTTGAATTACTGATGATTATTTAATTTTATTTTACGTTAACAGAAGATGTCGCAACAAGGTCTTGCCGCGAAGTCATATCAGAAGGTTCATCATACGGCTGGGACGAAGCCGTTTTCGGTTGGCTACAAAGAGATGGTATGAAGAAATGAAGATTTGTTGTTTAATTTAAAAATAATTTATCTTTATATATTAATAACTATTTGTATCTTAATTTTCAGGCGGAAGAAGCTGCGAAGAAAAGGCAGAAGGCTACCTACGGTCTTTTCTACCGAATAAAGCATAGACACGCCGACAAGAGGCCAACATCCAGGGAGGTTGATGAGCAAATTGTAAAATTTTTATTTATTTATTTTTGTATTATTATATTTTTAATAACAACAACATTAAAATAAAATTGTAAATATGTTTGTGTGTGCAGGCTAGGATAGAAGAAGCGGAGAGAGAGATCGGCCAGTCCCAGGGGGAAAACGTGCAGCAATGGCGAAAGAAGAGCATTTTCTTCAAGCTCCCCTACTGGAAATCTAATCTACTTTGCCACTGTCTTGATGTCATGCACATCTAAAAAATGTGTGTGACAATGTTTTGTACACTTTACTGAACGAGTCCGGAAAGTCCAAGGACCATCTCCAAGTAAGGAAAGATCTGATGGCGATGGGAATACGTGAAGACGCATGGCCGGATGAGAATGATAAGTTTTCCCCAGCCTCATTCACACTGACAAGAGCCAACAAGGAAGTCTTCCTCTCCACACTTAAGGACATTAAAGTCCCTGATGGTTATTCAAGCAACATCTCAAGATGTGTGGACATGATCGCTAAGAAGATTGCCAGGTTAAAAAGCCATGACTGCCACGTTTTTCTCCAGCAATTCCTACCTCTGGCAATTAAAAGCACACTGCCCCCAGAGTTGTCTAATGTTTTGGTTCAGCTCAGTTCTTTTTACCGACGGTTGTGTGCAAAGGTTTTGGACAAAGCAGAGATGGATCAATTGCAGGAGAAAATCGTTCTAACGCTCTGTCATATGGAGATGATATTTCCCCCGTCTTTCTTCATGGTCATGGTCCATCTCACTGTATACCTAGTTCAAGACGCAAAGATGGGCGGCCCGGTTCAATACCGCTGGACTTATCCCATAGAGAGGTCAGCTGATTCATTTTTCCAGTGATTTCATGATTTTGTTTCAGTTACCTAATTGAATTTTTACTTATAGATACTTGGGGAAATTGAAGTCGTACGTGAGGAACAAAGCATCTCCAGAGGGTTCTATAGCAGAGGGTTACTCTGGTGACGAGGTGTTAACATATTGTTCGCGCTATTTTGATGATGATATCGAGACTTCATTCAACTGCCCTCCTCGTATCGATGACAGCCCCGCCAATGTCTAGTCACCTTCCAACACATTATTCCCGTCAGTCGGAAAGCTAGTTGGAGGAAGTTAGTATTACAGGCTCACTCCCACTGAGAGGTTGCAAGCACACAAACTTGTCTTGACAAATTGCCCTCAAGTGGAGCCCTACATTCAGTAAGAATTCTAACACTATATACACGTATCATATTATTTTTTTTATTTCCAAACCACAGAACCCTCTCATATGTTCCATTGAATTTAAGGGATTTCCGGCATTATGTTAAACGCCAGCTTCGTAGCCACACAAGGTCTTCTGCCGAGGTGGATAAAAAGGTCCATCGAGAGTTTCCGGATTGGTTTGCAATGAGGATACTCAACGACAACAATCCCCATCCGCCTGATATGATAAATCTAGCAACCGGTCCACTCGACCATGTTAGGAGATATACGGCATACAACGTCAAGGGTTTCAAGTTCTGCACCGTTGCAAGGGATGAAGGTTCTCTCACCCAGAATTCCGGAGTCTTTGGAACATTCTGGACAAGGAGTTATGCCAGCTCACGGGATACAGACATGCAATTTGGAGGCGTATCATACTATGGGAAGCTCGTGGACATCATCGAGCTTAACTATCAAGGTTATTTCACCGTGCCTCTTTTCAACTGCATGTGAGCAGACACCAGAACTTCTCGAGGCATTACCGTGGACAGCTTGGGCATCACGTCCGTCAATTTCTCGAGACTCATTCACACAGGGGAAGTGGCAGATGATGAGCCGTATATTCTTGCCTCACAGGCGCAGCAGGTATACTATGTGGAAGATCGAACACACAGATTGGCACATGGTGATTCATATAAAGCCGCGTGACCTTTACGACATGGGTGACGAAGATGATCTGGAACTAGGCAGCCAGCATTTTAAACCTGAAAACTTCGACAACCTCAATTCTGAAGAAGACGGTCATTTACCAGTAGTTAGGTGAGGATTTTCACTACAAATAATTTAAACAAATTTCAACACCATTAGCAATAAAAATTTATATATTTGTTTATTTTCTTTTTAGGGGGGGAGCAAGAAGAAGATGATTGAAGCAGCCAACCACAATTATTTTTTATTTTGTAAAATTTTCATAACAATGTGCACCAAACATTCATATATCATGTTTTTTTAAATGTAGCTTGAGTTTTTTTAATGAATAACAATTAGTAGCGTTTACTGAACCGTCACTAAATCTGCGGACAATTTTTAGTGGCTGTTCCAAAACCGCTACTGAATGCGCAATTTATAACCGCTACCCAAACCGCCACTAAATCCCACACGGAGCACTATAAATATCCACCCCCTCCCGCCCATTTACCTTCACACATTCATTCAATTCCTTCTCCTTCTCCTTCCAATTTGTCCTTAGACTAACCGCCAATATCTTATTTTTTGTTTTATAAATAATTTATCTTATATTTTTTTATTTTGAGTGTTTAATTTTCTATTCTGAATTTATTGTTTGCTAATCTATTTTTTTTCAGGTTACAATATCAAATTATTTCGCATTTTTAGTGCAACAAATTTTAATTTATTATTCATAATATTGTTACAACAAACTTAATTAGTTGTTTATTGTTAACTAATTCTTATTTTATTGTTTGATATATGATTTTATTATACATATGATGATTGTTAATATAGTTGAGAAAATTTTTTTATTTTAACAATAAAAATCTTTTGAAATAGTCTAATTTATTATCGGTACTTTTTCAATGCATTTGATAATATATAATTAATTTTTGAATATCTGGACTTTTTTTTTCCAACCTTAACAACTAGTAGCGGTTTGGTAAACCACTACTAATAAATTGGCCCTAATTTTTTTTAAAATTTTTTAATTAGTGACGGTTTTAAACCGTTGGTCAAACCGCTACTAACCTGACGAGGGAAATTTTTAAAACTGGCCGAAATTTCTTTTTAAAATTTTTCCTTTTTTCATTAGTGGCGGTTTGAACCGCTGGTCAAACCGCCACTAAGCTGAAGATGGAATTTTTTTTATCATTATTCGAATTTTTTATATTAGTAGCGGTTTTTTAGTAGCGGCTATTATAACTGCTACTAATTAGTAGCGTCTTTGACTTTTTTACCAGCGGTTCTATTAACCGCCAGTAAATGTTTGTCACGGGTGAGAGAACCTTCATCCCGTGCAACGATGCAGAACTTAAAAACCGTTGACGTTGTATGCCGTATATCTTCTGACATGGTCGAGCGGACCAGTTGCTAGATTTATCATATCAGGCGGATGGGGATTGTTGTCGTTGAGTATTCTGCGTGCAAACCAATCTAGAAACTCATGATGGACCTTTTTATCCACTTCAGCAGACGACCTTGTGCGGCTACGAAGCTGGCGTTTAACATAACGCCGGAAATCCCTTAAATTCAAAACAACAAATCAGAAGATTTCGTGGTTTGTATATAAAATAATACGATGCGTGTGCATAGTGTTATGATTCTTACTGAATGTAGGTCTCTACTTGAGGGCAATTTGTCAAGACATGTCTGTGTGCTTGCAACCTCTCAGTAGGAGTGAGCTTGTAATACTGACTTCCTCCAATTGGCTTTCTGACGGGTGGGAATAATGTGTTAGAAGGTGAGTGGACATTGGTGGGGTTGTCATCGACGTGAGGAGGGCGGTTGAACGAGGTCTCCATGTCATCAAAATACTGCGAACAATATGTTAACACATCTTCACCAATGTAACCCTCTGCTATTGAACCCTCTGGAGATGCTTTATTCATGACGTACGACTTCAATTTCCTTAGGTATCTGTAATTGCATTTACAATCAAATTACTGAAACAAAAATCATGAAATTACTATATGGAGTAATTAATCAACTTACCTCTCTATGGGATACATCCAACGGTATTGAACAGGGCCACCCATCTTTGCGTCTTGAATGAGGTGGACAGTGAGATGGACCATCATAGTGAAAAAAGACAGATGAAATATCATCTCCATATGACAGAGCGTTATAATTATTTTCTCTTGCAATTGATCCAACTCTGTTGCGTCCAAAACATTTGCACACAATCGTCGGTAGAAAGAACTGAGTTAAACCAAAACATTTGACACCTCTGGGGGTAGTGTGCTTTTAATTGCCAGAGGTAGGAATTACTAGAGCAAAACGTGGCAGTCATGACTTTTCAACCCGGAAATCTTCTTGGCATGCATGTCGACACATCTTGAGATGTTGCTTGAATAACTATCAGGAACCTTAATGTCCTTAAGTGTGGAGAGGAAGACTTATTTGTTGCCTCTTGTGAGTGTGAATGAGGCTGGGGTAAACTTATCATTCTCATCTGGCCAGGTGTCATGACGTATTCCCATAGCCATAAGATCTTTCCTTGCTTGCAGATGGTCCTTGGACTTTCCGGACTCGTTCAGCAACATGTACAAAACATTGTCACACACATTTTTCTCGATGTGCATGACATCCAGACAATGACGAAGCTTATTAGATTTCCAATAAGGGAGCTGAAAGAAAATGCTCCTCTTCCTCCACTGCTGCACGTTATCCCCGGCCGCATGGGACTGGCCGCGAGGCCTTCTGCCACCGGGCTGAACGTCAACTTGCTTCCCGAATTGTACGTCGACATCTTCAAGCTGTTGAAGAACATCTACGCCAGACAACAACACAGGTGGATCTCTCATTTCCTGTGATCCGTTGAATCTAATTTTCTCCAACCTGAACCTGTGACATCGAGGAAGGAATCGTCGGTGACCCATAAAGCACCACTTGCGACTGTAGGGGAGACAAACAGTCTTGATCAAAGTTACAGTTAGGACAAGCTAACCCCGTATGCACGTTCCAACCAGACAATGTGCCAAGTCCAGGGAAATCGCTAACTGTCCACATCAAAGACGCACGGAGTGTGAATAGCGTCTTATTGTAAGCGTCAAACGTCTCAACTGCGTTGCTCCACAGTTCCTTCAACTCTTGTATCAACAGTTGAAGATAGACATCAATATCATTTCCAGGAGCTCTCTTCCCCGGAATAATCATCGAAAGAATGAATGAGCTTTGTTTCATACACATCCAAGGGGGCAAGTTGTACGATATCAATACAACAGGCCATATATTGTACGTAGTGCTAAGATTCCCGAACGGATTGAAACCATCTGATGCGAGAGCTAGACGAACATTTCTTGGGTCCGTAGCAAATTTCGGGAATTCAGCATCAAATGCTTTCCAAGCCTCAGCATCCCTAGGATGTCTCAACTTCCCATCCACGTTGGCCTCTGATGAATGCCACTGCATGTGCTCAGCCGTTTTAGACGAAGTATACAACCTCTGAAGTCTGGGAGTCAATGGAAAATATCTAAGAATTTTCGCAGGCTTCTTGGTTACCCATCGACCCCTCTTTGCCTGTTTATATCGAGACGCGTTACACCGCTTACATCTGTCTAACTCAGCGTCGTCTCCCTAATACAACATACAATCATTCGGGCATGCATGAATTTTGGTGTAGTTCAATCCCAACTTATTGATTGTCTTCTTCGCTTCGTAGAATGAATGTGGGATTTCTACCTGAGAAAATGCATCTCCCAATAATTCTAACACCATTGACATTCCCTTATCACTAAAGCCACACAAGCACTTGATGTGATAGAGTTTGACTAGAAATGAAAGCTTAGAGTATTTATTGCACCCTGGATAAACAATATTTTAGTGTAAAAAAGATGATTTAACTAACTATAAATGAAAGTTCAAAATTTTTAGTAGAACCTGGAAACAATGGCTTATCAGCTTCCGTCATAAGGTCGAAAAAATTCCTAGCGGCATCGTTTCGGAAAAAATCTGGTAGTGGTCAATCAACGCCTTCTTCAGTAACGATGTTGTCACGTTGCGCACCGAAAGCATCACGCACGACATCGTCGTTTGGATCTACATGATCTTCGTGATCATTTATCTGCATTAATCCAACCTAAGACGTTACAGCAGCTCGTTCACCATCGTCATCATCATCGTTCTCCCCATGAATCCCCCAGAAAGTGTAATTGGATAGGAATTGTTTCACTATAAGATGCTCAGACACAACATCTCTTGGATGCCACTTCTTGAATTTACATTTCGGACAGTTCACTATAAGATGCTCAGACACAACATCTCTTGGATGCCACTTCTTGAATTTACATTTCAGACAGGGACAAAGAATATTATTGTTGACACTTGAGCGATCGAAAGCAAAATCTAAAAAATGGTTCAAACCGACCAAATAGCGGGAGGACGTACGTGGCAAATTGATCCAAGATCTATCCATTATATGAGAGAAGATATCAAAGATTGGCATGATTGAAGTTTGATGGAAATGTGAAATGAAATGAATAAGCTGGAGTTTATATAAGCTAATTGAGTGCAGTGCTTTTAGTAGCGGTTCAGAACAGCCGCTAATTAAGTCCATTGCTTTTAGTGGCGGTTTTGAACCGCCACTAAAGTTAGTAGCGGTTCGTAACCGCTACTAAAAACATTTATTTAGTAGCGGTTGTGAACCACTACTAAAAGTACTGACAATTAGTGGCGGATTTTAACCGCTACTAAAACCAATAAGGATTTGTAGCGGTTTTAAACCGCTACTAAATAAGTATATTCTTTTTTTTTAATAAATATCATTATACTAGAGTAGCGGTCCCACTCAGTCGCATTTATATATATATATTTATAAAAATCGCATTTACATATAAAATAACTTCAAATATAAATAAATGATATCACAACAAAAAATTTAGAAATTTCTGCAATCGTAACCAAAATAAAACACAAGTTTCACAACTAAAAAAAAGATGTAACAGTCCTGAAATTACAAACGTTCAACTAATAAAAAAACCCTATAACTACGCATCTGGTTGAGTGGTATCCGGCTGACCACCTTCTGGCTGATTGACCTCTGGTTGGGATCCTGAAGAACGGTTGCGCGTTTGTCTCGGTGGACGTGGTGGTAGTCCTGGTACATGTATTGGAGGTCTGCCTGGGTCCACCCTCTGAATGATCCAGTCGAGTGCACTGTTGGTACTTTCGACCCAGGACTCCAATCGATCGTACACTTGATCTGTAATCTCCTGAGTCAACCGTTCCCTCATCCGAGCCTCATACTCCGGATCGTGCATCATAGAGCTGCTGGAAGAAGCTTGGTCAGCTGTTGCAGACTGGGCAGTGCTTGCCGACCCAGTCCGGCCATACACCACTGACGGTAGGGCTCCGTAACCCATCCCGTGCACACGGCCAGGGTGCTTACGGGTCCCAAGGGCGGCCCTGAGTGAGGCAGTAGGGTCTATATTATCCCCCTGCGACTCCTGAAGCTCTCTCTCTACTTCTTCAATTTTAGCCTGAACACAGAACATATATTAGACTTTTCTACAAATATAATTGTTAAAAAAAATATGATAAATCCAAATAAAAGTAATAGAATTCTTACAATATGCTCCTCAGCCTCTGTGGATGTTGCACTCCCGTCATGGTGCCTGTGTTTCTGACAGTAGAAAAGGCCGTACGTAGTCTTCTTCCCTTGCTGCAAAGCTTCGTCCTCCTGAAATTATTGAATAATTTATTATATACAGTTAAATAAATATAAATTAAAAATAAATATCAATTAAACAAGAAATGTTTATTGTTTCATACCATCTCTCCGTAGCCGATCGAAAATGGCTTCGTGCCAGCCGTATGATGAACCTTTTGCTGCGATCGGCTGTAAACGCCTTGCTGCGATCTCTTCTGTTAACATAAAATAAAATTTAATCATGATTATAAATAAAAAATATTTCTTAATAATGATGAATACCTTAATAATTAAATTATTAAATATACATTTCCTAAGTCTCCCCTCCTCCAACGGACATATCTCTCCCAGGCATCCGGAGGGACTCCACCAGGGACATCATCTATCAACTCCTGAATCGGCCTGCTCCTACCGACATCCTTTTGGTTGAACAAATCTAACCTCTTGTTCTTCAAACCGTCACCCATCTTCCCTACTCCCCAACGTTTGAACATATCTCGCACATCAAACTTCTTCTGCAAAATATGAAAAAGATCATTGAACAAATAATGTACTTACAATTACAATAATATTTCAATAATAATAAATAATAAATAGAATTCATATCATTTAAGAAAATCATATTCCTAAAATAATAAATAATAGATAAACTATAACTCAATTAAATTGACCTTCACGATTTCCCTCCAGGCAAAATCCTTCGTCTCTGCATTAACCTTCCTCCAGTCTAAAGCGTCAATCGGGAAGCGCTGGTAATTCTGGCCAACATTCCCGCAGAACCTGCTAAATAGTTGACCCTCCTTCCCTTTAGGTTGAAGGGTGAACAGGTTCCAGTCAACCTTCACCCTGTGGCCGGTCGGCAGGTTGTGCGCATGTTGTACACTCAGCGTCCTCCTCGTGGTACTACCAGAAGGGTCTGCACAATTTAAAAATATTGTTAAACCCAAGTAAAAATTTGAATTATCTCATAAAAACGACAAAAAATTTAATTCCCTTACCCTGCACTTGTACATTGAATCCAGTTGTCCTTCGACTGGACCGTCTGCTAGCACCCCCGCCGGCTTCCTTAGTGTCCTCACTATTCAACCATTATTCGAAGTCGTCCAAATTCGGAATCTGAGGAGAGTTCTCATTGTAGAACTCGTTGTTGATATGCTCGAGAATTGCCTCTCGCTGTATACGTTCCCGCTCCGCTTGTATACGCCCCTCCTCTCTCAGTTGATTTTGGCGTTGTCGCTCTTGCTCCTCCTCCTCAGCAGTCATATGAGCCTTTCCTTTACCGCGGTTGTTCTTCTATGCCATAATTGGTGCCTAAACTGGTGTCTGAAAATCTGTATGTCCTTCTAATTTTCGAAAAAGCCGAATAATGTACGTGCGTATGTCTTTTTCACCAAATTCCTCGTACATTTACGAATGGAACCGAGGAAGTTAAATAGTACTTGAATTTAGTAGCGGTTCATATAAACTGCTACTAATAGTAGCGATTATAAGCAAAAACCGCCACTAATATGCTCCAGCAATAAATGCGACCGTTGCGTTAGTGGTGGTTAAAACCGCTACTAAAATAAACAAACAGCCGCTAATGTCTCACTTCAATTAATGCGTTCTTTCAGTCAGTGGCGGTTTTGATATAACCGCAACTAATTTAAAAAAAATCCGCTACTAAATCATAACCTCCTATTTACCCGCGGTTTTGGTCTCCAAACCGCTACTAAATTAACGCCACTAATGTTCCCGCCAAAGGGCGCGACCTTTGTAGCGGTTATTTTGAATGTAACCACTACTAATGTACGCCACTATATTCACTTTGGTCAAACTGACCATTTTAGTCGCGGTTTTTCTCATTAACCGCTACTAATGTGTATTTAGTAGCGGTTTCTTTTTTACACTACTAAAGTAACCGCTAGTAAACCCCGCTTTTTTGGTAGTGTAATTTGATTTGAGTATCCATTAAAATATTTGTAATAAAATCATAATATAGACCATCTAAATGGAATATAAATAGTCAAGATAATACTTAACTCTCCCTATCCATCTTCTAAACGAGTAAGAAAACTATTTCCTATAAGTATTGAACCAAATTAATATATTGCCATTTTAAGTACTCTGTGATACCATGAACATAACTAAGTTTGTATTCGTTGTTGTCAAACTCGCGAGTTGACTCTCCGATTTTACCGTTTTTACGGCTCTACCTAACCAAAACGTGTCACGAGTCACTTAAATTTGTATTAGCTGTAAACTCAGTAAAAACTCACGAGTTTACCTACCGAATTTACCGTTTTTACGTTTTTACCTTATAGAAAATCGTGTTGACTTGCTATAAATATCATATTTATTATTTTTATTTGACTATATTCAATGAATTTATATATAAATTTCGTAGAAATTTGTTTATTGAGTTAGATAAAGTATGAATATTTATATATTTAATATCGACTATTTATATCTAAAATATATTCAAGTCAAATTATTATTATTTTTTGTATTTTTTATTTAATTATATACTGGAAACACGTATTTATTAATAAAGGTAAACTCTTACGAGTTTACGATTCGAGTTTACGATCCGATTTTACATTCTTCTCACGAGTTTACTTAAACTCACGAGTTTGACAACCTTAATTGTACCTCTTATGGACTAAAATTTGAGGCTCAATAAAATGACTAAAGCAGAAAGTATCTTTGCATTTTAACCTTAAATAAATAAGAGATACCTCGTGCGGATTCATCATAAACAAGCAAGCATAAAACGTCAAAGGCCACCCGAATAGTTTTGACCGCCGAAAAATATTCAATCATGTGAACAAATAAATTAGCTCAATTGCCAATTCAAAGAATACGGTGGTGCATTTAAAAAGAAAATAAATTTGAAAAGCAATCACAGACGTGTAATTTGAATCCACGTGAGGGGCAGATAGAGTTTAGCAATTACAGTATATTTTGTGGAGAGTTTTTGCACTTTTAAGACATAACAAAGCTACTTCATCGCATAAACAAAAAGAATGTAAAATAGCTCATTAAATTGTTAGGGACTGCCCTTAAAAGGACATATCATCATTTAATGATGATTTATTTAGAATTGCATCCTCCTCTTTTAAGGAGGTAGCAGTGATTCGACTTTCCTTTCGGGCAAGGTTAGGGTACTACAAAAAAAACTTAGAAAAGTTCATAAAAAATTATTTTTGAGCCAAATGTTTTTTTAATAGGGTTAAGATACAATTTTGTTATAAAGGTATTTTGGGAAGCAATTTAATGAAATAACGTAAGGAGCAAATTTATCTTAACCATTTAAAACAACACATGCTGACAATTTGCAAAAGCCACCAAGGATAAAGGTCATTCCTACAAACATTATTATAAACGAGCTACTTCTATCAGTGCTGCCCCTAAAGTTTAGAACAGTAGTGAAAAGGTCTAACATGCACTCAATTAAAAGTCCTGTGTTTATTATATAACGGTAATTTTGCCTTCGTTGTTCATTCTGTCCTCTACTGTAGTTATAGTCTTTATATATGATGTTATATTTTTCTTAGGCTTGTGTTTGGTAAATGCAGATGTTCCTTGTGTTGTTATTGGTATTTACTTACCCCTCTTTATCTAATACTCCTATAGTCTGATCATTTTATAAAAAAGAATTATATAACGGTGGCATGTTGAGGATAGAGATGGACGACAGTCGACAAACTTAAATGATTGGGGTGGACTAGTCCAAGGAGATTTTAATAAGTAATTAATATAGAGTACATGGATTTGAATTTCGTCGACAAACTTAAATGATTGGGGTGGACCAGTCCAAGGAGATTTTAATAAGTAATTAATATAGAGTACATGGATTTGAATTTTGACCAATTTTTTTTTTTTTTTTTTGAAAATTCTCCCTCGCCAATTAATATAATAAAAAATAAAAATGCACTTCTCTCTCCTCAATTTCTATCATTTGACTCTGCTTCATCCCCATAACATTAGGTCCTAAAATAAGGTCCAACCATAGCGTTGACCGCCCCACCACCAGCTGTCAGTCAAATACTCTATTGGGCTTAAAGATAAGGCCTGCTATTCATCACAAATTGGGCCTGACCTCAGGTTTCGTCATTTAAAGGCCCATATTAGTAACACCCTAGTGAAGCCCACGAACCGTTTTGTTGCCCGTCACGAAGAATTTAGATTGCCAATATTATGTTAGGTTAAGAGTAAAAAATATACATGTGATTTTATTTAAAGGTCATCCAGCACCAAATGATTTTTTTTGAACCAAAAATATACATGAACTTTCAAATTGGATCAAAAGTCACATTTATAGTTATATTTCAAAAGAAAGCACTTGGTACTGGATGAATCATTTTACAAGATCATTTGTGTATTTTTTACCATAATTTAACTGTAAATGTGTATTTTTTATCTAATTTAAAAGTTTATGTGTATTTTTGGTAAAAAAAAAAGCATTTGATGCTGGATAAACTTTTGACAAAAGCACATGTGTATTTTTTAACCCTTAACCCTATTATGTTTAGCTCAGACAGAACTCACCAACAAAAAATCAAGTTGGACGATAAGATTTACACTAATGAATATAAGATGACAAAAAATGGGAAGAAGATATTTTTGTTTGAGTGCGAAGAAGATTTTTGCACGAGGACATGCGGATATTTGAGAAATATCAGGAGAAGAAGACAACAGTCTCTTTCAAAATTTATTTACTTTGATAAGAACGAAAGGGGAAAAAACAGAAGTGAGCATTGTAAATTGTAAATATTAGAATTAGGAAGCGCGTAAAGGACAAAAGTTAGCAAGGGAATGAATTTTACCTTCTTTCTTTCAGGAATCACCTGATATTTTTTTGGTTACTGTTGTAATAGTAAAACATTCGTAGTTTAGTGTCCATTTGATGTAAGTTTTTATAAGTAGCTATCCAGTTTTTATTAAAAAAAAAAAAAAAAAAAGGACAAGAGTTATAAGGAGAGGAGGATCGACAAAGAGATACGGAATCACGTGTGGATAATGTGGATAATGCTGTCCACGCAATTTCTTCATTTTGCCCATTTCTGAAGGCTTCAAAGGATTCCACCATGCGCATTGCCACGCGCCAGAGTCCAAGACCTCATATAACTTTTTTTTTTCCCGACCATATGACCTCATAGAACCTGATATACCCATTGTGAACCATGTGTTTACACTTGTTTAATTTAATATTTCTCCCATTTTAAATATAAGATCTTTTTAAAATTGGTTTTAATAAAACAAGATAGATATAAATAATTTAAAGTACATTAATCTTTCTAAAAAAGCTAATCTTATATTAAGAACAGAAGAGAATATATCATATATGTGTATTTGGCTCATGGGATACCCAAAAAACAGGCAGAAGCGTACACCGGAACCATTACTAAATTGGTAAATCCTCATCTTTTGTAAAAACTTAAGGATGCGAGTATATGCTTTCATGTGACGTGGTGGGATCCCCAACCTCCATTATCCATAATAATATAGTGGAGGATGACTATGGATAACTTGTCCTTCCTATTCAGTTTATTCAAAAATGCTTCCTCACTAGACCTAATATCCATACCCTTCCCTTGCCTTTCCTTTTTCGAACCGAATAGCCTTCCTAACTAATTTAATTTAATAAATCTTAACAAATTAGGATTTTTAGGTTATCTTTTTAATTTGTATTATCTCAATAAAATAGGATATCTAAGCTATCTCAACCAATTAAAATATTTAGGTTATTCTAACCGCGTCTTTATTATATTTTTCATTATCTTTGTTATCTTTTTAAATTAAGATAGGCATTTAATTTAACATTGTATTATTTCAGGGGCAGCAAACTTGAGTGTTGAAGTATTTTCTATTTTTTTTTTCGGTTTCTTCCTTCTTTTTTTCTTCATCCCTTCGCGTTCTACATCAGATATGCGCCTACTCCTCCAAATTATAATGCTTCTTTGAAATAATCATTGGAACATTAGAAAGCCTCTTTTTAAATACCAAATACTCACGAGGTAAGCAGAGAAGTTTTATCGGTTTACTTGATCATATATACAATAAGCAATCTAAACAAGTTGATAAACACTTGTCTCTCGTCTCTGGTTAATTGTGATAGGTTGATATGGAATTATTCGCGAAATAGAATTCCATCAATTATGTGAGTTATGGCTATAAAACACTGAAGCATGTGCTAATGCATGTTCTTTAGTACTGCTACATTTGGTTCGTCGCCCGTCCTACCTAAAAAATGGATTGCGCAACACTTCAATGTGCATGCACACACACATACTTATGCTCTTAACATCTGTGATTGAAAGAAACAGAAAAAATGAATATTATTGTTGATAAAACAACATTGAACAGTATTCTATGATCTAACCTACTTGGGTTTTGGATCAATCATCTCTCACATGAGGTGATGAGTATACTACCATAATTTTAAGGATTTGAGATGAGATACCCAAATTATCCTCTCCCTATTTTAGTGGATTACACAATCTTACATTTTAAAATATGATAAGGACCCCTTTTATATATAATCCAAACATGGCTAACCTTTTATAATTAACTAACTAATATAACTCTCCAATGTATGCATATCCTTTTTCTCCCATTGATTTAACTTGTCTGGTATTCTCTCCTTGTCTGCATTTTCATTTGCCACTTATGCATAGGTATAAAAAGGGTCTGACAAATTATAAAACTATAACCATTTGCTTAAAAATGAGGTTCACTGTAGGGACATACATACAGAATTTATGGACAATCCGAATAAAACACTATAAGTACATTTTATTCATCATATAACTTATTGTGAAGTATAAAAAGTTAAAGACACATGCCCATCATTCTTTTCGCCAGCATTAACATATGCCCAATTACTGAGTATAAATTGGGTTACTTTTCTGATTGGAGAACCTAAAAAAAAGTAAAAGATGCCACATGAACCTTGGAGAATAATGAACTTTGGAGAATAGTACAGAATCATTTTTAACCTTTTACCCAGTTGGGTTACTTTTCTGGTTGGAAGTCACGCGCTCTTTGAAAGGGGTGCGTGTGGCGTCCCTACTTTCTTGGCCTCATGCTGTAGAGTTGAGTCACGTCCCTCATGTCTCTTTTATGCATTTAATTAATCTATTATTAACACTCACTCAAGATTTTTATTATGTTTCCTCATTGATTAATACAATCTGGCCTACACATACACCACTCATTATGTGGTGTGGAGTATTATTGTTGTACACCGAAAAATCTTTCATTTCCCTCGCAAAGCAAGAAGCCAAGCCAAGCTTACTTCTTCCTGCGATTTCCTGGGTTTTTGCTTGATTATCAAAATCACCTAATAAGTTTCCTACTTCAATCATTTGAGCTCTTTAGTGCTCTCCGAATGACGATGAATCCCATGTCACCCCTTTGCTTATAGAGCGATATCTGCTATGGCATTCTTGATTTTCGTGAAGATTCCGATTCTCTCATATATTAACAACCTCCCAGCATATCCATATTCGGATTTTTATTGTTACTAGTTCGTGGCATCAGGTTTGTGGTTTTTTGTGAGATTTGGGTTTTGACATAGATGGGGCTGAGATTCATTGATCCCATGTCCCTTTCTACTTCTGAAATTTCTCATTTTGGAACAACTTACTCTTCTCTGCTCTCCAATTTCGGGCGTCAAGCTTCTCTTCCATTTTCTACACACTTCAACTGTCGCAAAGGTGAGAAAGAAAATCCCATAGATTGTCCTTTGTCCGTGAAATTGAAATCTCATGTGTGATTTGTGTAACTTGATACTGGTGAATTATAAGCCATGGTCCAGTTTCATTGGTTCAAATCCAGTACTGGCATGTAGCTAAGGAAAGGACGAGAAGAATGTGGTATTTCCGAAGCTTTATTTGGTGTCTTGTTTTGAATTACAGGTTTCATTCTGAGGGCTCAGTGGTCGGGCACTTCAGATCATAAATATTTGGCTGATAATGTTGCAGCAAAAACCAGTTCCCATAGTATAAATGGAACAAATTTTAATGGATCACATTTAAATGGGGCAGCTTTCAATCTGTATTTCAGAAATATGAGAGTACTTGATGCTTTGGATGACCAGTATGGAGGAGTTCTGGTTAGTCCAGATGGGTTGCCAGATAACCCATCCGCCTTTGCACCTATTTTGCGTCTCTCTCTTTCTCATTGGAAAAAGATGGTAAACCCTCTTTACCCAATCTAACATATTTTCGAATTATGTATACTTTGCAGTAAAAGGGTTAGATATACTACTTAGGAACACATATATTGACACTTTACCTAACGCAACCATGATTTCTGAAAGTGCCTGACCTTATTTCCTTTGCTCAGATGTTAGATCAAGATTTCTATCATGTTGTAGGATATAAATTCATCTTCTTGTAAGCAAACTTACATGTAGCTATCTGATAATTGCAGGGAAAGAAGGGGGTTTGGCTTAAGTTGCCTTTGGAGAATTCTGACCTTGTTCCCATTGCGGTGAAGGTAATTTAGTTTACTCTTGCTTGTAATATGATTAGGGGAAATGAAAACTCTATGCTTCTATGCATGTTTATATGATAAAATCTCACAATGTGTGATGTGCCCTGTCTAAAAAGATACCGAATAATTCAATAGACACACACAAAAAGACATGTACATTCACTCATTGGCCATTCTATTTGTATCCCTGCCTTTTGGTTTTACTCAAACAAGTGTTGTTGAACCTCTGAGGTGAATCATTTTGGTCTCAGGAAGGCTTTCAGTACCACCACGCAGAACCTGGATATTTGATGTTAACATACTGGATTCCTGAAGAACCTTGCATGCTTCCTGCCAATGCATCACATCAAGTAGGAGTTGGGGGATTTGTCATCAATGACGACAATGAGGTCTGCCAACTTCTATTCTACTTAATAAATCCTGCAATGAACTTTTTTATGTTACTCTACTTATGAATAATCTCAAGCTGTTCTTGGCTAATTTGATTATGTAAGTTAAGCTCTGCATTTGACTATAATTTCCTACTATGAATTTGCATAGGTACTTGTAGTTCAAGAGAAACATTGTTCCCCTGCAACTTTAGGTCTCTGGAAGATTCCAACTGGATTTATTCTTGAGGTATGTGCTTCTGCAGATTCTCCTTTATTTAAACTGTTATGTAAGAGTATAATTTGCATTTTTGTTTTTGTATTCCAATTAACAACTCTAATCAAGATTGCATATGACTGTGCTTTTCCTAGGCGGAGGAGATATATGCTGGGGCTGTAAGAGAAGTGAAGGAAGAAACGGGGGTGAGAATAAAGTGATCCGAACAATATATTCCTATGATCTAACTCTTACGAATTTGTTATGGATAAGGTTGTATGATATGATATACCTGGTTTTAGTCAGGGCTTCTTCTAATACTTCTTGCCTTATGTTGCAGATTGATACTGAGTTCATTGAAGTCATAGCATTCAGGTTAGAACTGAAACACAAATCATGGCTTTGCTGACAAAGAATACGATACAAGTTTAAAATTTGACCCTAACGATATAGAACTTGTCACTTTTCTCGAAATTCTGTAAAAATCTAATCAACGCAATGAACATGAGCTGCAGACATGCACACAATGTGGCATTCCAGAAGTCAGATTTGTTCTTCATCTGCATGCTAAGACCCCTTTCAAGTAACATCATTATTGATGGTCTTGAAATTGAAGCTGCCAAGGTGAGACTCACACACAAACACACACAAACAGATATGAGAACTTTTCTTATGGCTTAGAAGTAAGAAGAAAATGATTGAAATGATGCAGTGGATGCCGCTAGTGGAGTTTGTGGAGCAACCACAGATACAGGAGGATTCGATGTTCAAGAAGATAATAGATATATGCGTTGCTCGTATGGGAGAGCGATACTGTGGATTAGCACCTCATCATATGGTTTCTAGGTTTGATGGCAAGTCTTCTTCCTTGTATTACAATGTCACAGACACCCTCCAAGATGTCAACTGTATAGGCAACTAAACCTCGACCTCTATATATAAACCCCACAAATAAATATATCAGTGACAAGTTCAAGCCTACCCTCACCCCACGCTTTCTCTATTAACATGTAACCTGGCCTCATTTTCCTTTTCCTTAATTTCTACTCATCCTGCCAGGATTTGATTCTGGTCAGTTGAATTGGCTGACACCTTCAGTGTATTGTACATATTTAATAATAATGAAGGAATCTTGATTCCCAGCTTCTGATCATGCCTGGAATGTTGGAACCACGTAAAGGTGTTCAGCAGATTTTTATTTGAGATCAACATGTTAACGTGATCAGCATGATTATCAGGGCAAATACTAATGATATAAGATCACAAATGAGATCAAACCTAGAACATTTCATTTAATAGGAGCTTTAATGCCAATCAAAACATCAAAGGACATATTTTAACGCTCATGAAGCTGCATCTCATGGATTTATGAAAGAGTATTGCCAATTGCCATTAGCCAAAAAAGGATTTCCTCATTTGCTCAGAGAAGAAAAAGAACAGCTAATTGTCTTGTACTGTAGTGGCATCTAAACTTATTGTAAATGAGATATCATGGATTCAATCCTACTTGTAGTCTGATGTGATTAGCACTTGCCCCTTTCAATTACAAAGAAAGAGAAGGCAAATAACAGAACAAAAGAGACGTCTTGGTGGAATTGAAACACTCTATATTACGGGTCACCCCCTAACTACATCAATATAATATCGTTTGAGAATCACCAAACAAGTATCGTCGTGGAAGGGGTCAAATCGAAATGAAGTATCATCGGCATCTGTCTGAGAACAGGGAAGACAATGGCACGTGAGTTAAAGATTTGCATTACGAGACCAAACAAATGGATATTCAATCATTTTAGACTTTCGACTACATTTAAGTTCAATGGACCATTATTTTGCCTATTTTTTAAACTGCGTGTACCTTCATCCACGTAAAGCATTCATTGCATTATCAATGTTATATTCGGTTGTTATGGTCTATGTTATCCATATGTCCACTTCATAATTTACACACTCAAGCCTTATCAGCTTTGCAACCCGGATTGTGACCTGACTTCACTCCATCATTTTGTTTCTTTCGCTCCAACTTCAATTTTCCCACGGATAAACACACAAAATTAATAATTATGCTAATCTACAAGGTAAAATTATTGTTCGAGTCATAGTGTATTTATTTGGATTCAACTCATTTAAGTCATTAACCACCTTAAATAAGCTTTCTTAGGTTAAATTAATATGCTTTCTATTAGCTTATAGGCTTATACTCCTACCCTATAAAATAAAAAATAAAAAAACTGGGAAAATTAATTACAAGTAAGGACCAATTATATTAAATCCTAAACAAGAAAAGTTGTCATCGTGGTCATACTTGTTTTTTTTGGACTGAGTGGTTATACATTGTTATTGTTAATGAACAAGAATTTAATCAGTTGCAAATGATGCTCTTAATATTGTTACAAATGCCCAAAAAATTGTCAGTGTATGACAAAACGTTAGTTACAAAAAATTTATAGGAGTTGTGTTTGAAACTTATGATGTTGTAACAAAGGCCTAAAAAATTGATACCGCTTGGTCAAATGTTGTTAGTTACCAATAATTATACTCCCTTTGGTCCTAAATATAACACATATTTATCTAATTTGGTTATATTAAGGATATTAATTAAGTTAGTTAAAATCACATAATATTACCAAAGCACCCCTAAACATCCACCTTTATTCCAACCCTTTATCTTTTGCTTATTTACTATTGAGGGGCATCAAGAAGGATAATTTGGAGAAAAATATAGATAAATTAGAAAGAAATTATATATTTAAGTTCAAGCTCACCTCATCTAATAGGTCCTATATTTAGGACCGGAGGGAGTAACATTTGTGAATGATTAGAATTTAATATAATTATACCTGTGGGAACTTAGTAGCGAGAAGGATTAATATTTAGGAGGGATAGACCAAACAGAATAGAAAACGTAAAAAAGATAAACAATTTACCAAGAATTTAATATAATTAAGTCCTTAAAAACCTCACTTTAATTAGCAGATTTCGTGAGAAATTATTTTAATTAAGTTCCTTCTATCAAACTTATAATTAATTTCTTTGACAGAAAGAGACAAGTTATTTTACGACAATTTTTTTGTCGACATTTTATAACAATTAAAAGAAGGGTTAATACAACATTTGATCCTTGAACTTTTAGTCAATTTTGGTTTAAATCCATGGACTTTAAAATATCTGGTTTTGGTCCTTGAATTTTTTGTCAATTTTGGTCTTAATCCATAGACTTTAAAATAAGTGGTTTTGGCCCTTCAACTTTAGGTCAACTTTGGTCTTGGTTCCTGAACTTTCACTCAATTTTGGTCTTGGTCCCCAAACTTTTAAAACAAACTTGAAAAATCAGGGATCAATGGCTATAAATAGCACAAAGTTCAGGGACCAAAACACTAATATAAAGTTCAGGGACCAAGACCAAAATTGACCAAAAGTTCAATGACTAAAACCACCGATTTTGAAGTTCATAGACCAAAACCAAAATTAAATGAATGTTAAATCACCAAAATTGTATTTACCCTTAGAATTAGAAGAAAGAGTAATGGTTGGTAAAAAAGAAAAAAAGAAAGATAAAGAGTAACAATGTTTTCACCCTTTCCAATTCACATTGAGCATGTTTGGCTATACTTAAAACAAAAAAATAAGTGCTTATTTTGGTGTAAAAGTAACTTATTTTGTTGGTAGCTTATTTTGCATGTTTGTTTCGATTTATTATTAATCTGACTTATAAGTAACTTATAACTTATAAGTCAAAATAAGCTATAAACTGTTTAAAATAGCTTATTTCTGACTTATAAAGTCACTTATAAGGTGGGGCCCATAAATTCTGACTTATTTTTCACATCTAATCACAATTTACCCAAACATATACAATCTGACTTATAAAAAATAAGTCATGAGTTTTTTTTTTTTTTTTTTCACAACTCACCCAAACAAACCCATTATATTTCCAACTTTTCAAGAATTATGGCGGCCTGTGCTTCGAAAGCAATAGGCACTGCCCTTTCGTGAGTTCCTTTCTGTTTCGCGCATCCTTCTGCCCAACATGATCGCTTAATCTCTGATCTCTCTCTCTCTCTCTCTCTCTTTCTCTCTCACCATTTTGCTTTCTGGGGTTTCTCTTGCGATCCTTCTTCTTCCCAACCTTTTCGATTTCAGACACCTTATTCATCAAGTTTGTTCATTTCCCGGGGAGAATTTCAGGGAAACAGCAAATAAAACCTGGGAAGCTTTCAACCTCACGTGATCTTTCTTAGTTCTTGCCCACTTTCTTGAAATCAACCCCATATTTTAAAGCCAGCGATTTCAAGTTTTCCCCCATTACTTTTTCCTGCTCTTATCCTTATCTGGTTTTGTGCCAACCATATAAAAGCTACGATTTTTTCCTTTCTTGGTATCTATATGTTTGAAAATCGGAGCTGATTCGATTCGCCAACGCATTTATATTGGTGTTTTTATAGGCGTTTCTTCACAAACAAGATAGGTTTGTGATTACGTAGTTATCATCGCAGAATTTTAGGACGAAATTTCACCAAATGGGGTTGTTGCCGTTCAACCCGAATCCAGAAAGCGATCAAGATGGGAGGAAGAAAGATGATGCTATGGTGTATCTCAATGTATATGACCTTACACCTATGAACAATTATTTTTACATGTTTGGCGTTGGAATCTATCATTCAGGAATTGAAGGTACGGGGTTTTAATAATACAGGCAGGCTTTATAATCCTTGTGCTTCTTTTGCTGCAAATTCTTAAAATTTTGCATATTCAGCAATGAAATTCTTATACGGCCTTGGATAGCTGCTTGGTTATAATAGAATTAATTTGCATCATTGTTAAATGATACTGTGTTCAATTTTGAACGTTGAAATGAAGAGGAAAAGGAGATTCCAATATTTACACACTGGATAAAAGTTTTTGTGAGAGAACATATCCTCAATTAAAAGAGCTATTTTCCTGTGTGCTGCATTATCTTGTCAAGTTTTTTAAATATGTAAAGGAATGTACTGGATAGCGGTGAAATTAGGAAATAATGATTCAAATGGTTATCCTGAGGTTTTAACTTGATTTACTATCATATTCTATATTTTAAGAAGATATTTAAGTTAGGTCATTAGAGAGAATTGAGGGTTGGAGTTTGCAGTTGGAACATGCCTAATGGTTTCATTTCAAGCTGAAATACTAATTGTAAAATGGTGTCATTTCTTACTTTAGCTCGATATAACTGTCTTTTAAATCTACGTAAAGACGATGGTAAATAATTTTCTTTTGTTTCATTTAATTTGCTCCATTTAAATATTATGTCTGGTAATCTGTATTCTCTAGTTTTGTCCTGTCTCTCTGGACTCATTCTTGTGAATGCCGTCAAAATTTTGTACACGGTACTTCCTGGCCATAACCTACCTGACAGAGGCTTTTCATTTCCATATTTAATTCCTCAAATTTCAAATCTTTCACCATTGTATAAATACTTCAATTTCTTGATTGAGCTATCATGTAGATCTTTATTGTCTACTACCCACACCCGGAAATCACACGGTTTTCATTTCTTGTCTAATATTGCCCATACTGGCAATTGTTGGCAGGAAAGGCCGGATCTTAGCTGAGTTTACTAATTTTTCGTGAGTTTGATGCCATAGCTTGTTTCCTTCTTTGCCACTGTTTCCCCTTATTCTCTCAAGATTTAGATGCAGCAAACTGGATGGGTACTGTGCGATGTTGTGGTTCCTTAAGTAAAGAATTAGTTCATTCATCTTTGTGTTAGACCATTGGAGTTGGAGGAATTTACTTTTTTATATGTCGATCTTTAGGTTGACATTTATGTGTTTATTGTCAAGTTATTAGGGAAGGCTTAACCATATGGACTAGAGAAAGGGGTGGGGAGAGGTGTAGGCTTAGCTAAAGGATTTGTGATGTATCAGACACTAAGGACTTTCTTGAAATATCAGCGATAGGTCAAACTTGGATGATAGTTTAATACTAGTTTTCATATAACCAAGGGGATTTTTCACTTAAACTTAGTATGATGACCTAATAACTCAACATTTAGCTTGTGACTTCGTATAACTTCTCTTCGTCTGAACAAGTTTGGTCATGCGATGTAGCATTAACTGACAAGGAAACAATGTGAATAAGTGATTAACAAAATCAGCCATACTATATTAATATAAGTGTTGAATTATGTGGCTTGAACAAATAATGACTAGGTCCTTGCATACACTGTTTCATTTTTTTCAATACAATGATGCAATAAGGTATCACTTATCTTGTTTATGGACAGTGCATGGTATGGAATATGGCTTTGGAGCTCATGAGTTACCATCAAGTGGTGTCTTTGAGGTGGAACCTAGAAGCTGCCCCGGCTTCATCTTCAGGCGATCCGTTTTCTTGGGTACCACAGATATGTCTATTTCAGAATTCCGTTGTTTTTTGGAAGCCCTTGCCAGTAAATATCGTGGAGACACTTACCATCTGATTTCCAAGAATTGCAACCATTTTACAGATGAGGTCTGCCAACAACTAACTGGAAACCCTATACCTGCATGGGTAAATCGGTTGGCTCGAGTAGGTGAGGAATCTCTCTGCATAAGATTTGCCTTTTCAATCTTTGTGTATGGTGAATGCTATAAGGTTAGCATGCATATGTCATGCAGTACTTAATATAGATGTTCATGTTGCCCTCCATTCTGCACCAAATGCCTACGCTAGAGTTTATGGGCTAAGCTCTTGACACTTAGCAGTGCTTTGGGTATCTGGTGTTTTGTTTTCATCTGATCAAATTCCATTCAACGTTTCAGGTTCTTTCTGCAATTGTCTCCTGCCGGAAAGCCTTCAGGTTACTGCAGCTGCACATATTCCAGAACGTTTGGCATATTCTGGTAGGACTATGCAACAATCTTGTATCATTTTTAATTATATGTCGCAATATATTTATCATGCTTTTTATATATTTTTCAATTTAAATACTTATAAAGGGAAAATGCGGAGGAAAACCTTTTTTCTAAAAAAAATACATTTTTGTAGTGAAAAAAGAAAAAGAAGCAAAGCTTGGACTTGCCTTCTTTTGTCCTGATGAACATTGTAAGATATTCTAGCGTAATCTTTTAGACCACACCACAAACACAAACACAAACAAATATTTGACATCAAAACACCTTTGTGAATTATTGAACTACTTCCATATGAGAGAGATCTCAAGTTTGATTTTTGGAACATGAAATTCCGGTTACCTTCTATTGTTATAACAGTGATCATTTATCATGGGTTTATGTGGCATAACCCTCTGAACCTTAGGATAATGGAGTTTTATTTTCCCACTATTATCTATCTTGAATCTTGATATTAATCTTCCTTGTGGGCTCTTATTGTAGATGATGAGGGGTCAGACTTTGGGGGATTGACTTCATCTGGGGAGAGTGATAATGAGGATGCTGGTCAAAATTTGTTGACTACTGCGCCTAATCTTGGTGAAGTGGCCTTTGTAAGGGAAAATCCTGTGCGCTTGGCACGTGAGCTCTTATGATTCTCATTTGGTTTAATTAACATGGCATTCAGAGTTGAACAAATCTCTATAGTATCTACGTTACATACACACAAAAGAATGATTGTAATCTTAGTACCATCAAGATACTCTGTTGTAAATTTTTGTTCCTTTCAATGTCTGTATTGTACTTTATCTCTATGTAGAAGCCACTCCTTTGGCCCATGTGACCACTTTTCAAAGATCAATGAAGGAATTTCACTATTACTGGATTCTGAATTTCTCTGCGTCCTTATAATTTATTACGTTTTCTTTTCCTTCACATGGCTTTTAGGATGCTTTATAGGTGAAAAAGCAGGTTATACATATACTTTAACCACCCAATGTAAAAAGTCTAAAGCCCTATATTGCTTAAGCTTGCAAGAAACGAAACCCTTATTGTATAGTGATTCTAGGAGTCTGTAGAAGCTGCTTTGCTGAACACTAGACGTTACGCGTTTACTTTTAGTCAATTTCTTCCACACCCTACCATGAAAGTAATATCTTTTCACATGAAGTCATGAACTATAAAAGCAAATTGAATGCCAACAACAATTAGCCCATGTGGTACGCAGTTGTCTTTTAACCTATAAGATTGTGAGTTCAAATCTTATTAACGTGAGGAATTTATTAACGAGCAATTTATAAGTAATTTTATAAGTGTTTTATATGGTTGGAGGCATAGCCTAATCATGATGAGCTTATGAGACCTTTCTTGCCAAACAAATTTTCCATAAAAAAATAAAAAAGCAACCCAATTAAATGCGTTCAGAAGCTCGTTATTCTCTTCTGGTTTTCAATAGTCCAACACTCAATTAAGGAGCTGAATACAAATCTCCCCTGCAACTAAGTGTATTGATGAGGGGCCTCATACCCATTACCCTTTTCAGCTCCCTCACTACCAAACACTCTTATTTTCAGCTGTTATGCAAGGACAACCTCACTTTCCTTCTCGTGGAGATTTGATAATTAAGTCATTGATTATGACCAAAATAATTAATCTTTTTGACCCAAAAAATGTGCCTGTGAAGTCGTTCTGAAAGCTTAATCTCTCCCTCACTCCATCTTACTTAGTGAGGCTGAGAAAACTGCTGCAAAACCTTTTGAATATTATGGTCATTGGTCATTGAGTTAACTGGGGGCTTACCAGAATCTAACCAAAAACAGACAACAGAATCGACACAACACGTCGCACAGGTTTATTAACTCAATGCCCTATTCTGTTGAGGAATATTATGGTCATTGGTCATCGGTGTTCATCTAACCAAAAGTTTGAATGTTTGTGCAGTTGCATTAAGCATAGGCCTCTTGACTCTATTTGGAGTAGGGACAGTGATCATCATCATAATAAAGATTAATGGGACGACAAAATTGGGTAAGAATGATTATGGGCATTTATTGAAGGTTGGCAGAATCTGCGGAGCCCATAAATGCATATTATGGACCGTTGTTATTAGTCAACGATGAGTAAAGCGGCATTCATATTGCTCACAAGTCACACAACACAGTACCGACCAAAGGTTGAATTTGGAAATACACTATGTTATTTGCAACTCCATAATAAGTTTCCTAGTCCTAGGTTATACAAATTTCATGTGCTCCATTTAGTAAATCATCATAACTAACACATTTCTATTGTGTTCCTTCACGTGCTCTGTTTTAGTAAATCATTATTGTTTCTAATGAATTGCTGAATTTCATTAACTCGAAAAGGGAAATGTAAGATTATTGTTAAATCATACTACCTGCGGTCCTAATTATAAGAGTCAGCTGACTTTTTTTGGGAGATTAAGGAAGTAAATTAGATGCCTAAATCTTAATATATGTGAAATATAATTAGATTATATGATAGTTTATAAGTAAAATAACTTGGTTTTGAGGAAAAAAGACAAATATAAACAATTCATAGTGGTATATTTTGCATTCTTAATTTTTCCAAAAAAGTCAACCGACTCTTATAATTAGGACCGAAAGGAGTAATTACTAACCCATTTCTATTGCGTTCCTATGTTCGGTTTTGTGCTCTGTTTAATGCTAAACTGTCTTATATTTTAATTATCTTTAAGAAGAAAATATGTTTGAAAATAAATAATACCCCTTCCGTTACTAGATATTGGACCTAATTGACTTTTTTTTATAATCATAAGAAATCTAAATAAGTTACTTATAAATTGATTTGTCCAAATTTTTTCTCAAAAGTAGTTTATTTGACGTATTAGCTACTTATAAATTGATTTCTCCTAAATACACATGACCTATTTGATATTTTTTTAGAAAATATTTTTGCTCATTGCTATCTCAAACTCTTTACCTGAGATGGTTGTTGAATCAAACTGTGGGTCTGAAATTAAGAAAGCGGATGGAGTTGCTGTGGCTAACGGTGATGTGGATGATAAGTTTCGATCTGAACTGATTTCAATCTCATACGCAGAATCTCCTGACATCAAAATCTGATCATTTCCTATGGCAGCCCCAGCCTGAACCCCAAAATGTGCTCGTTTAATGTTTAACTCTATATCTGGTGTATGATTACATTTCCAACGTTTTTCTTTTATAGGGTATTCTGGTTTTGTTGTGCTTGGTATCGTTAATCTCATTGTAAATACTTTGGAATATGTGCAAGCAAAAACTGATGGGCCTACCTTATACTAAACAACAAATATGGCTTGAATGGGAATATTAGCTCGACAATGTTAGGGGCGTTTCATTTTTTATAATTAAATTTAAGTTTTTGTTTTGGAAGAAGGGTTAACCTCATATTTTGATTTCTTACTTTACTTTTTCGTTTTTCCTCTCTTAATGCTGAATTCAAATTCTTTGATTCCCAGTTTCTATCTTTTATATTCATGAAATTATTCCTCAGAATTATTTAATTCACTAGACTGAAATAGTTTAGTACAATAAATTAAAATTTTTGTGCCAAACGAGTTCAAAAATAATCTTTGGGATGCAAATAATAATTTATTAATTATCTTTTAAGTATGTTCTTAGGGGACTGGGTTTCGGTGCTATTCAGCTAACAAGCGCTAGGCGCTAAAGTGCACCGTTTTATGAAATTGGTGGCACCCAGTCCAATATTTTTTTATTTCGTTATTAAACCTATAATCACCGTTATTTTCATTAGGGGTAAGCAAAACTGAACCGAAACTAAAAACCAAACCAAACCAAATGCATTTTGGTTTTTCGGTTTTTATTTTTCTACTTTTCGGTTTTCGGTTCGGTTTTTAGAAAACGGTTTCGGTTTGAAACCGAAAAACTATAATAATATTAAAAAAATCTAGAATTTTTGTTTAAAAATAGGATAACAAGTAAACCTAAACAAATATCTCAAAATCCAAACAAATAAAATTTTCTTTCTAATAAAACAAACACTTTTTAAATATGTGACATTAAAAAAAAAGCACAGAATGTGCTCTGAAAGTTAAATAACCAATTTAATATTGTCATGTATTAAGTATTATTTTTTTTTTGGACATACTGAATTATCAGTTTAGTTGATTTAAACAAGATATTAAATTTGTATAACTATTCATATATATTGAATCCATTTTTTCCTTTTTTCATTGAATTTTCGTATTGGAAAAAATTGCAACAAAAGAGTATTAAAAATATAGTCCAGAAACCGAAAAATCAAACCGAAAACAATTCCGTTTTTTGGGTTTCGGTTTTTCAGTTTTTCAGTTTGGTTTCGGTTTTGCTATTTGCCCCTTACCAGTTTTCAGTTCGGTTTCAAACTGAAAACTGTTTGCTCGCCCCTAATTTCCATTTATGGCCCGCTGCCCTCACCATAACAATAGTTTGAAAACAATTGATGATTCTCGATTAAAGTTTGTATTTGATCAAATTCTAAATATAATATAATATCAAGTTATCTTTTTTTTAGAAATATTTAAGATGTACTTCACGTTTCTAAATATAAGATCCAATTAATTTTTTTTTTAAAATTTAAGGAAGCTAAATGATTCATGTAATCATAAGGTACTCCCTTCGGTCCTAAATATAAGATAACTTTGACTTTTTTTGTGGAAGTTAAGGAAGCAAATTAGACCACTAAATTATAACATATGTCACATGTAATTAGATTATAGGTTAGTTCATAAGTAGAATAAATTAGTTTTGAGGAAAAACAGATAACTATAAACAATTTAAAGTGATTAATTTTGCATCCTTAATTGCTCCGAAAAAAGTCAAAGTGATCTTATATTTAGGACCGGAGGGAATATATTGTGTATTATTTGATTATATGTTATTTA
This sequence comes from Mimosa bimucronata, assembly GCA_037074515.1. NCBI lineage: Eukaryota > Viridiplantae > Streptophyta > Magnoliopsida > Fabales > Fabaceae > Mimosa > Mimosa bimucronata. The sequence continues at coordinate 31,609,647 of CM073447.1, read as the reverse complement.
TAAGTCAAATAAACAAATTTAGAGAAAAAATTCAAGTAAATCAATTTATAAGTAACTTATTTAACATTCTTGGGATTCTCCTAAAAAGTCAACTGGGTCCTATATTTAAAAACAGAATGAGTAAAATAATCACTTTGAAGTATATATATTTATCATTTTTTTCTCAATTAATTTTCATTACTTATAATTTAATATATAAATTTATTACATGTAACATATTAAAATGAAGTGTTCTATTTGGTTTTTTAAATCTCTACAAAACTTAAGTGGTCTATTTAATTATATAACAAATATATACATGCTTTGAAGTAATTTATTTTGTTTTCTTAATATTTATAAAAAGGTCATCTTGATCTTATATTTAAGATAGGAAAAGTAAATTTAAACTTTATTTGATATCTAATTGAAGTCTAGAACTTTATTCGCAATCTTATTGAAATTTGAAACTCTATCTACCATCTTGCTGGGACATCTTTATTAGTTCACCGCTCATAAGCTGAATAGCACCGAAAAGAGATCCTGTTCTAAGGGTAATTATTTATTATTGACGAGATAATTGTTTTCGAAGAGCGGATTGAGTTAAATCCTATTTGTAGTTATACTTACCACATAGACGGTTGCGTCGCTGGAAGGTGGGCCCCATTATGAGCAGCTCCTAGGCAAAGCGTATCACAAAGAAATTAATCTCATGTTATTGATATCATACTAACTAAGTAGTTTCAGTTAAAAAAAAATACTTAGCAGTTTTAGTCGTGATCTCTATATGTTGTACCCTGAGTTGTTGAATCTTTTGTTACATGTTTTCTCTTATGACCAACTAAAAATTTACCTAAACATGAGTGAATAACCAATTTAACCCTTAAATAATCCTCTGCTTGGGTATCTGTCTCTATGCACTACTACAAATAGCCTATTTCTTATCCCTAATTAACGTCAATCAATTATAAAACTGACATTGAAAATAACTCTGTGGCATTTTTGTAATTAAATTTGGGACGCAAAGAGAAACAATGTCCCTAAATTGGAGGATATGTGACGTGAAAAAAAAAAAAAACAATGTCACATATCAAAAAACATGTGACATTATTTCTTAAAAGAATGTCACATGTTTATTGATGTGTGACGTGAAAAGAAGAAACAATGTCACAGGTTTTTTGATATGTGACATGATTTCTTTCCACGTCACATATTAAACATACAAGTGACATTATTTCTTAAATTTTTTTTTTTAAAAAATGGCCTTTTTTCCTTCAGCTCCCCATTTCCCTCTCTTAGCTAATAAGAAACAATATCACATGTTTTTTGATATGTGACATGAAAAGAAGAAACAATATCACAGGTTTTTTGATATGTGACATGGTTTCTTTCCACATCACATATTAAGCATATAAGTGACATTGTTTCTTAAAATCTTTTAAAAAAAAGGGCGCCTTTTTTTCCCTCAGCTCCCCATTTCCCTCTCTTAGCTAATAACTTCTCTAACCTGATCAAAACATCAGCTCCCTCACTTCCTTTCTTCCTCCCAAACCCTCAGCTCCCCACTTCCTCAGCTCTCTTAGCTCTCTGGGCCCAACATTCCCCATTGCCGGTGCCTCTCTTCCTCCTCAGCTACATTGTCGGCCCAGCTCTCGAAACCTCTGCCTCTCTTCCTCTTCTTTTGTTCTGTTACTTCTTCAGGTTTAGCTCCCCTCTCTCTCCTTTTGGGTTTTTGTTTTCTATATACTGCATTTTTGTATCTTTGCATTTTTCTCTATCTTCTTATTTTGGAGTTCTAAGCTCTTTTGTCGAGCATTCTTAGTTTGAAATTACTCCTTGCTTTGTTTTTTTTCCTTACTTTGTTTGAAATGTGTACACCTTTAATTAGCTACCTTATGTATTCAAGCATTCTTAGTTTATTGATTTCCCTTTCCTTGAAATTGTTCTTGCTTGTTTCCCAATTTGATTCTTGATTTCTCTGCATTCCCAAGTTAATTTTTATTTTGGTTAGTAGAAATCAGTGAGCATTGTACAAAATACTAAATTGTATAAAAATAGAATTTTTTGTTTGTATAGTAGTAGCAAAAGTCACATGTATATATGTTTAGTTTGATTAAATTAGTTATATCTCTGGTTGATGGTTTACATCTGTTAACGTTGTACTAATCTGTTTCTATCAGCAATGCAATGCATGAAAATATGGGGGAAAAACAAAAAAGAAACTAATTTTTTTTTAAAAAATGGAATTCACGTCACATACTAGAGTAATGAGTGATATGGTTTCTTGGAGACCTAACAGACAAAACTCAACATTTTGCAACTTATCCACGTCCCTTTTTTAAAAATATGTGACGTGAAAATTCTAACTTTCCATGTCTGTTATTTATTATGACGTGAAAAGTCAATTTTTGAATGTCACTTGCTTTTATGTCCCATACAAAAGTGACATGAAAACCCCAAAATAACGGACATAGAACCCTTTTCTGTAGTAGTGATGTTATGATCAATGTCAGGATCAAAGGTCGTCATCTTCTTCACATTGTAGGTAAGTGATTATAGAGCCTTTGAGCTATAATTCCTGTTAAAGCTTTTAGTCTACGGATTTAGACGCTTAAAGGCTTCAATGAATTTGAAATAGTGTCCATGATTTTAAAAAATTAGATCTGAATGTCCCAACCAGCGGTATTCATGCCATTTAACCCACTTACGATCTTTCTTTTCTTCGCTCATTACTTCATACCAAACTTTCAGTTAAAAAGATCATGAGTTTTTTATGTATACAAAACATATTTTTAGCTCAACATGAGATTACCTCTATGTGGAAATCTATCGTCCCACCCTCCCTCTCCTTCCTGTATCTCTCAAGAATGACTCCTTTCTACCAAACATGCTGGAAGCTTACATTACCTGCGTTTTTAATTTAATTAAAAATAGCATGGACTACTGAACTCCATATATTTGTTGGTTGGCATTGCACGTTTTTACTTGACAGCTGACTCTTTGATAGGCGAAACGTAACCTGCCGATTCGGAAACAAACAAATGTGGCCTTGGGATATGCAATTAAATCAGACTGCGTTCAAAGTGAAGTATATTACATTTACTAAACTCAATAGTCCCACCTTTTATTTCAAATGTTATTAGGTGGGATACATATCATAAGTCGATTTCTTGTTCGAAACAACTTAAGAATTTATTGAGCCGACGACAGGTTGCAAATGAGAAGCTTCTTGTGCGGGTTGACAAGTTATAACTTATAAGCAATATATGTCATGTTATGAACAAGAAGTCACATTTGCCTATACCACTTTATTCACCAATGTTTCACTGCCATAAAAGTACTAAGAAAAACATTTTCATCAAGCTAGAAGTCTTGAATATATAAGTTGGGCATAATTTCTTGAACAATGCTCTTAAGGAAATGTTTTTCCTCTAGTATAATACTTCCCATGTTTCTAAGTATAAGATACAATTGACTTTTTTTTTAGAGAAATTAACGAAATTTAATGAGTCACTTAATTACAACTTTTTTTGTGTATTATTATATTACATGTTAGCTTATAAGAAAAACAAACTAGTTTAGAGGGGGGGAAATTCAGGTAAATCAATCTATAATTGTAGTTTTTAACATTCTTAGAATTCTAAAACAAAAAGAAAAAGTTGAGTAGATTGTATATTTAGTAGCAGAGGTAACAACTCTTACAAGAAAAATATGAGACAACATCCGTCTCTCAACTTTTAAAAATAGAAGCTAGCTGCACGTATCTTATAATAAAGAATAAAATTACTATACCACATGTTAGATTAATGGGTTTTGATGATAACTAAACATAACTTAGGTATAAAGAAAGATTGGACTTAGAACCGGAATGAACTTAGAATAATCTGATAAAAATCCTAAGTCATTGCCTAATCGATCACGAAGAAATAATCGAATAAGAATCAAATGCTATGATCGATCAGAATAATGTTAGAATGAGTATAAGTTATTAGTATGGCCGCCTAATCGATCAGGAGTCCCTATGATCGATCAGATAAGCTTGAACTTAATGGGAAATCAAACTTAGTAATCTTAGTGTGATCGAATGAAAGAGCATGATCGATCAGGAGACCCTGTGATCGATCAAGACCTCTCTGTTGTAATTCAAATCCTAATCTTAGCCTATTCGAACATAGTTGCTTTATCGATCAGAGAATATTGAGTGATGTCCTGTGATCGATTATGAAAGTCCAGGATTAATTGAAACAAGGCCAACATAACTTAAGCCTATTCGATCAATGAAGCATGATCGATCAGGATACCTTGTGATCAATCAGGCACTGCATTTTACCTAATCTCATGTTTGAGTGATGCAGGTCCTAATCTAAGCTTGATCTATGTGTAATCGATCAGAGAACAGAAGCAGTGATTGAATGGAGCCTTATAATCGATATGGCGATGGATTTGAATGTTTAAGCCTTTTATGTATAGAGTATGTCAGACCTATTTCGGGAAGTTAACGTTACTCACACAGACTCAAGAATTGAGCCGTTTGAAACTGGACTTGCTTTCTGCAATTAATGAATAGAGAAGAACTGAAGCTAACCAAGTACAAGGGAGTTAATGCAACACAAAAACATCATCAATTCAATATTTCATCAAGATTCATCATCTCTCATCCACATCAGACTTAACGGCTATAATCTCACCAACGGGCCGGGCAAAATTCCAGAGACATGTATAAAAGCAATTGGTGAAGAAGTTGGTGACACGAATTGATTGAATACACTGGATACACTCTTAAGCAATCAATACTTCTTGCATTCAATACTTACCTACTCTCAGTTATACTCATTCATTATACTTGTATTTTAGCGTGTATCAAAATCTGTTCATTGAGTGAACAAGTTTCCGTAATCCCATTCCAAGTGAAGATTATTCTTAAGATAATGAGATCTTAAGAATGGGTTGTAAACTTACAAACTGTAAGGGGAAGTGATATGTAAGAGAGAGTTCTTACTTAGGGATCATTTGTATAGGCAATCAAGAGCCTGATTAAATCTTAAGTTTAGTGGAACCCAACTGAAGGTTGGAGAACTGGACGTAGGCCAAAAGTTGGGCTGAAACAGTATAAGTTGTTTCTCATTGCTTAAATTTTTTAATTAGCACAACTCACCCCCCTCTTCTACATTCCTACTGCTTTCATCACATATATATATATATATGTATTAATTTTTGGGTCATATTTAGTCAGGTTTGTATATATGATAATATATACAATATTAATACCGGTTTCTTTTTCTAATTCCAATTTCGTTGGTTTGATTTATACCACTCTGTTCCTTATTATAAGTCCACCTTAACTACTTCTCACATACCAAGGAGTGGAAGTTGTAGCATTAAATATATCCTATTTTTCTAACTTTACCTTTATTTAATAATAGGTGTTAAAATAATATTTTATACATTATAACCCTTCTCTCTCATCTTCCCTATTTCCAATACAGGGGTTAATTTGTCACAATAATACTAATTGATTTCAAACTGGACTTATATTTATAAGCAAAAAACTTGTGGTAATTAAATTTATAATAAAAAATAGAGTGATATGTTGGTACCTAATGCCAGCCTAGTTTGACTCGTCCTCCCCCTCATAGGCTAGGAGTTTAATTTCAGAGAACCAAATAAAGTGGCCAAAGTAGAGCCCACGGACATTGGATGCAATCTAATTATAGGCCAATGTGATATTTTGCTCAGTCGTTGACTTCTCTGCTCTCAAGTCACAACTCACATTAGTTTAATTTTATTTTATTTTTTTGGTCAAAACACATTAGTTTAATTTACGTATACTCTACACTCTACGAGAAAAACACGTTCATTTCAATATTATTTTTTTTATATATATATATACAAGTGGAATTTTAAACGCCCACGGCCCCCGACCCCTCCCTCACTAGCATCATAAGGAGGCCTATATCAGTATGATCACCGGCCATTTCAATATTGTTTCTTTCATTATGTTTTGGATCCGCCGCACTAAAAGTCGTGTCGTGAAGCATTGAATTATAATAAATCACACTCTAAATATCAGCTACTCTCCTCCGATGCTTTTTCCTTCCTATCCTTGTCATAAGAAGTATTCTCTCTTGTTCTTGTTCTTGTTATAAGGTATTTCTTCTATCTTTTATTATAAGAGTCAAAGAGGTGAAATCACACATATTAAGGAAGTGGTTGAAAGAGATAAATGTGTCTAAAATAATTTTGTTTTTTCAAGTTTACCCTTATTTATGATTAAATATCTAAGAAAGATAAATGTGATAATAGTGTAATAAATGAATATGAAAGAGAATGTAAATAGAGATAATAATGATGGGTAAAGTAGGTAAAAACTCATTAAATGCTTTGAAAAATTTAGATAGACTCTTATAAAAAGGGACAAAACCATTTAAATTTTTTGCTCTTATATATAGGGACGGAGAGAGTATCAACTACCAATTCTCTCAAATCAAGAAATGGTAGTTGAGTTATCAAATTTAGGCAAAATTACCATTTTTTCCAACTTCACCCTTCATTAAATGATATGACTTCACATTTTCAACTTTGAACCTCCATTAATAACAAGGGTAAAGTTGGAAAAAAAAACAATTAACGTGGAGGTTGGTGCCTTATATTTGGGACAAAATATTTTGTTAGTTTATGCCTTATAATAAGGACCAGAGGGAGTAATATGGAAAATTTTTTGATCCAATATATAAGAGGTAACATATAAAAGTCAGAGTAATAAATGTATGCTTTTCATTTCTGCTTTTGTTTATTAATAAATGCAAGGAAGGAAGGAAAGTGTGTATAATAAATGAGTAGGGTAAAAATGAAAAATTTTATTAAATCTACTCACAATAAATGTTTCCAACATGTTTTATTGGTATGTGTAAAATTGTTGACTAACTCTAATAATAAGGACGAGTAAATAAGATATTTTTTTGGTGAACATTTAAATAAGATTATTACTTTTATAAATTGTCGTATTAAAATAATCATAGAAATTAAATAAAAGTTAAAACCTGGGAAGAATAAATGTGAAGGCTTTCAAAAGAGGTATACATATGCATGGGCATCCCCACAAGCAATCCGAAATTCTGCACTGGAGACCCATTAAAAACTAAAAATAGCACGCCATTGAACACTTGGACAATGGAGGAAACGTGTTCAAATCAGAGAACGGTCAGCTTCTGTGAAAGCACACATGGAAGCAAAAGAAATAAAATTATAACAGTGATAACTCAAGATTCTTATGTCTTTTATTTTTTCTTATAACTACGCCTTCACTCCACCACAGGGTAACATGATTTTTTTTTTGTGTTAGTAAAATAAAAAAGTTAAAATAATAAGTGTTTAATTTTTATTTCTAGTTTTCTACAGTAAATGCAAAAAGAGAGGAGAGTGTAAATAAATAATACATGATATAAGGGAAAAAATGAAAATTACATCAATTTCATCCGTAATAAGTAACTTAATTATGCTTTATTGGTTTTGTGATTTGGTTTACAACTTCTTCATCTAAATGGAGTAATACATGGGGTCTTTCCAATCACATAAGGACATCTGCACTATTTTTTATCGGATTGTATTATTAAATGACAATATTTAAATAATAAAACGCATCACTATATGTGAATGAAGTGAATAAAGAGATTCACACAACAGCTATAAAGAACTTATACTAAATATTTTCATTAAGTGGAGTGATTTCATTCGTGTACGTAGTACAAAAGGACGAGAGAGAGGCCAAGAAACAAGCTAATAAAAAGCTCAATTTGAGATCACATATCGATCGAAATTATTTCCATGGAGATATTCTATGCGGTGATTTTATGATCTGCTCTTATGTTGGGTGCATATGCATTTGTGTTTGGCTTCCTGAGAAGAGTCAACGATTGGTACTACACCGCCGGAAAACACCGTCTTCCGTCACGGGATATGGGCTGGCCTTTCATTGGAGCCATACCTTCCTTTCATTCCTCCTTCAAATCTCACCCCGATTCCTTCATCTCCAATCTCATTTCTAGGTCCCTAATCATATTTATTTCCTATTATGATTAAGTGATTTATTTAATTTATTTGGTTTTTCTAAGAAAAAATCAACTGAGTCGTATGTGTAAGAATCGAGAATGAAATATTTGTGCATTAAAATTGACTTTTATTTAGGCACAAAATAAACATTTAAATCAGTCATCAAAAAATAAACATTCAAATCAAAACAAGCAAATAAGGACGAAAGAAGGATGATATTTAGGCATGGAATGAGTTCACAATAAAATTGTGACGCCCACAAATACAATAAAGATAGAATGATCAGTGAGGTGTCAATTTATTGAAAATTTTTCTTTGATGAGAAGGAATAGCAATGTGGCCCCTCATGGATCGTGATTCTCTCCACAAATCCATTATCTTGGGAAGGAAAGTAACAAGACGCTTAGACGCGATTGAGTTTCAATATTTGTGTTCTCACTAAAAATAGCCCTCATACCTTGCGAATGTGTTCAGATTGCTTAACAATAATGTTTATCATGCTTATCATTGATTATAAAGTAAATCAGATAAAAAAAGTATAAAATAAAAAATGTATCCAATTAATATACAAAATATTAAAATAATATTTTTTTTTTACCATTAAATATTAAAATAAGATTAGAGAAACAATAAACGCGTAACATTATTAGTTTATCACAGTCCGATTTCTTTGTCGCTCATATTTAAATACTCACATTACCTTATAAATGAACCGGGCGAAATACAAATTCAATTCAACCAAGTCAAAGAGAGAATAAATAAATTGTTGTTCTGCTCCATAAAAGTTTCACATATTACTCAGTTCTTATTTATAAGTTTTTTTTAACTAATTCTCACATACTAATGAATAGTAATTATACCATTAAATATGTAAAAAATTGACTGATCTTTCCAATTTTACCTCTATGTGAATATTAAATTAGTGTAACTTTCTTTATAATTATCAAAATTTTCTCTCATCTTCTCCATTTTCAACACATATAATAAGGGTAAATCATAAAATGAATTTATAATAAGGAACAAAATTTCAAAGATGACTTATAAATAACAACAAAATGACATGGGAGAGGATTCTCTCCTTATCTTTTTTCTCCTCATCCCTCATCATCTCATCATCACGACCGTTAGATTGGCTAATGAATGGTTAAGATTGAATAATGTTGAATACTATCATTATTATTATTTTTATATTATTTGCAGTAAAATTTTTCAGATTAAATCTTAGTAGTTTAAATTTATTTATTTATTTTTATATAGTAGTTATCTTAATTTTATTCATTATTAAATTTTAACCGTTAAATATGTTAATCAAACAGTGGTGATGAGATGATGAGGGATGAGGAGAAAAAAAGATGATGAGAGAAACCCGACCCGAATGACATGTACACCTCATCATTTCTCCTTTATTTTTTCTTCAATTAATTGCATTTACTTATTCTTCCCCTTGATTAATTGCATTTATTTCAATGAATTCTGTTCTCGCATTTCCACAAGTTCACACACAATACACACACACATATATATCGAATATTAATTGTCTGCCTGTGTCTAATTATTCATATCTGCAAAACTATCAATGGCTCTTTGTTCACTGCATCTCCTCTTCTTCTTCTCCGTGGCCTTCTCCTTCATCCCATTTTCGCATCCGTTACCCTTTATAGTACTCCACGGTATTTGTTTCATTCCTCCTTCTTTATTTTCTATTCACATAAAAATTTGGATTCTTTCCATTTTGTTAGAGTAGCTTTTTTAACTATTCATATTGTTTTTCTTTGTCACCAACATTGGGTGAACATGCTTGATGATTGAATGTATCTCTTCTCAGAGATTTTTTCTATCCATAGACCTAATTAATAGTATCCGTTTACTCTGTGTAAAAGGAAGAAAATTCAATATTATACAGCTTCTAACCATAGTTGTATTATTATTACTCAATACACGTCTTGAAACTTGGGTAGGCCAATTATTTTTAACAGTGCACTGTCTCAAATAAAAATAAATTAATTCTCATCGTTTTTTTCCCCAAAATGATAGGCATCAATAGCGAGTGCTCCAAGCATGAAGTTACAAAAACCGTAGAGAAATTGACCAGTTTCGCTGGTGTTGAAGGATACTGCATGTAATGCCTTATTAACTTCTCTATTAACTTCCTTATGGTATACAGTAACTAACTCTTTTTATAGAACAGTGTATAATATTTTTGACATGTTTAATGAGGCTATCTGTTCTTGCTCCAGAGAGATAGGCAATGGAGTTGCTGATTCGTGGTTGATGCCCATATACAAACAGGTAATATATCATCAAAAGAATTCATATTAAATCTATAGAATTGAGCTTGGTGAAATTAAAAATAAGGCATGATAGTTCTGATGGTTTTGACTATTTCTACTTGTAAATTGCAGGTGGAGATAGTTTGCCAGAAGGTGATAAAGATTCATAGACCATTCTGTAATGTATATAAACCTGAATTTTCCAGTTAAATTTTGCCTTTTAACTACGTTTTCACCTCACAATGTGTAGGTTAAGGAAATGAACATATTGCGTGAGGGGTATAACATTGTTGGGCTCTCTCAGGTGAAAAATGAAAACTGCTATTTCACTAGAGTATTTTATTGCGAAATGCTTCCATCTTGGTTTCTGGTTTAAGAAACCCAAATTACTAAGGGTATGCTTGAATTGACTTTTTTTCAGAAGGACTTTTTTAGAAGGACTTTTTTAGAAGGTCTTTTTCAGAAGGTCTTTTGGAAAAAAGTTAGATTGTAGAAGTGATTTATATTTGAATTAGTAATATTAGTAGTGACTTTTTTTCAATCTGACTTTTAGAACATGTTTGGATGATTATTTTGAAAAGTAAGTTTAGATGAAAAATTACTAAAAAGGGCATTATTGTTATTAAATAACACATATATAATATGCATATATTCTTATAGTTTAGAAAGAAAAAGTGAAATTTGGGTTTTTGAAGGATTTTAAAGGCTTAGTTTCTGGCTTATTTTAAGGAAAATAATTTTAAAAAAATTATTTTTTTAGCTCAAAGGAGGATATTGTGGGAGAAAATAATTAGAGATTATTATGGTAAATTTTTGGAGATAAAAAGGAAATTTTATATTACAAGAAAATATCTTATTTAAAAATTTTAGGGGTCTAATAGTCTAATTTTCCCACCCACTTTATTAAATAACGAACAATAAAAGGTGTGGGGGCCATCAGAAGAAAAAAGCCAGAAGACAGAAGTCAAAATTTTTAACTTCTCGCTTTTTGCTTCCCTACCAGACTTCTGGAGGAAAAGATCTTTTCATCTGCTTATGAACCAAACATGATTTTTTTTTTTTCAGTTAGCTTCTCCGGCGGAAAAGTCCTTCTGACCCTAAAAAAGATATCCCAAACATGCACTAAATTTGATCACATTAATTCTAAACTTGACTTTAGATTGGAATGTCAATCAATCAACAAGTTAAGATATTAAAGGCATTTGACTTGTATTTTTCTTTGGTTTGAATTCTCAGCAAATCAACAAACATATATATTAATGGCATTTGTTTTCAAAGTTTGAAGACTGGTATTCTGAGTTTCATTCCAACACTATTGTTTTGTTGGACAGGGCAATATAATTGCTCGTGGTGTTCTAGAATTTTGTGATGGGGGTCCTCCGGTAAGTACCCATTATCTCTGTAAGTACTACTATTTGTACCATTAAAACTTTTTTTTTCATAGTATATACCATTTAAACTTTAACCTAATACTAATCGCCAATAAAATTTAATGTAGTACTAAATACTCTCACTAGTCTTTTTTTTTTTTTTATAAGAGCGTTAGTGAAAATTATTTAACCGTCCCAAATTGTAGATGAGTCTCAAATATTTTGTTTAACTTTGGAGAGAGGGATGGAAAAGTCATTGTTATTGTTTGAGATGTCATTTTTTGACACGAGACCCAAATGCTTCTTGAATTTTGGAAGAGGTCTTAATTAAGGGCAAGTAGGTATAGTCTTACATATAGGATGGGATGGAATATATTTTATGACAAACATTAATGATTTTCCCCTCTTGAGTGTTGAAACAGGTAAAGAATTATATCTCTTTGGCAGGCCCTCATGCCGGTGTTGCCTCTGTTCCTAAATGTGGCGTGAGTATCACTGTAGCTTTCCAGCCGTTCTAATTCTTTGATAATCTCTTCTTTGTTTCTAATCTGTGATGCTTTTTGTTTGGCTTCCACAGTCAGCAGCTGTGTGCATTCTTGTGGACCAACTAATCAAATCAGCGATTTACAGTGACTTTGTTCAAGTAATTACTTTATCTTATCTTTAATTTCACAAATTTACTTTTACTCTCACTAGAAACATACTAACTATTCTATATCTAGGGAAAATTCCAAATAAATACCCCTCGAATATCAAAAGGATAAAAAGGTACCTCCAATATACAAAATGACATAAAAGGGATCGTTCCCAATTTGGGATAAACAATTTTAAGGCAAAAAGACCAAAATGCATCTGTCTCCATTCACTTTCAAAGTGAAGTGGTTAATGGCTATACTGAAGTGGGTTAATTGCTATACTAGAGTGGTTAACGACTTTCACAAATATAAGAGTATTTGAGCCCAACTAATGAATCAGTGAATTAGTTAATGGCTATACTAGAGTGGTTAATCGTTATATTGAAGTGGTTAATTGCTATATTAGAGTAGTTAACAACTTTCACAAAAACAAGCCTAACTAATGAATCAACGAAGTGGTTAATGGCTATACTAGAGTGGTTAATTGCTATACGGGAGTGGTTAATGGCCATACCTGAGTGGTTAATGGAGAGAGGGACATTTTGGTCTTTTTGCCTTAAAATTGTTTATCCCAAATTGGGAACAATCCCTTTTATGTCCTTTTGTATATTAGAAGTACTTTTTTGTCCTTTTGATATTCGACGGGTTTTATTTGGAATTTTCCCTATCTATTATTTATATCTAGTTTGATTGTTTATTGCAACATAGCAGGATGATTCATTAACGTTAACACTTAACCTGCAGAAAAACTTGGCTCCTAGCAATTATCTTAAAATACCAGATGTGAGTATTACTTTTCAACAAGTGCTTTAAGACTGACACGTCAAGCTGCTTAGCTTTAGTTCTCTGATATTTTCCAAAGCAATATATCTTTTTCCCCTGTGGAGGGAACTGTTGAGCCCAGATTTGTTTGTAGGAAATCCATGCTTATTTGGAGAAATGTAGTTTTCTTCCTGCGCTTAACAATGAACATCCGGATAGAAGGAACTCCACTTACAACAAAAGATTGGGTAGCTTGGAGAACTTGGTGCTTATCATGGTAGGTTGAACTTGTAAGGTAGTTTTTCTTTGATATGATATGAATATTGGGAATTGAGTTTTTTACAACACTAATTTATCGATCTTAATTTATATGCTTTAAAGTTCGAGAATGACACAGTATTAATACCGAAGGAAACATCTTGGTTTGGATATTACCCCGATGGTAGCTTCAAGCCCGTTTTATCTCCAAAACAGGTAGGCTTCTCAATTCAGTAAAGCAGTAGTATTCACTTGCACAACCTATAAGCTATGTATACCGTAGCACGAAGTCGTGGTTATCCTTAAACTTGAATTGCCCGTGGTTTGATTTAAAGTTATAAACTGCAGACAAAACTGTACAGTGAGGACTGGATTGGGTTAAGGAGCATGGATGAAGGTGGGAAGGCTAAGTTCATCAGTGTTGGGGGAGACCATCTGAATATATCAGACACAGATATGCAGAAGTATGTAGTGCCTTACTTGAAGGGGCCTGCCTCAACCAAATCTGGAGACCCCAGAAAGCTGGGACCCTAAACGGGGAGCAATTTGTTCAAAATTCTCCAAGGCGATCAAGAATATTAGTGGAAAAAATTCCAAGATATATAATTGACAGAGCTGTTATAAGCATTGGCTATGTATCTTAAACTCTTGCTTTAAGCAATAGAAAAAGAATCTTGCATCTATTATATTCTTATGATTACATGACAATGGTTATTCTTCATTATTTCGGAATATACAGTATAAATAACACTTCGAATAACATTTGGATTCAGGACAGCAAACAAGAGAAATATATACAAGAGGGGACTATCAGTATCAGGTTCGTCTTTGCGGAAGGGGAATTATTATTGTTTACCCATCCCCCTCTCAGTAGACATGAATATCAACACTAATGCCTCCCAAATGATTGTCCTTGGAAACCTCCTGGGGGCCACCATATCTCAGCCAAAAGCAAGATATTCTTGCAAAGGCTGCCTGACCGGCAACCCGCACCCGGTAAACCAAACTCACATTTGCCCACATCTCCCTCCCCAAAGAGGGGTCATAACCTTCCAGATCTGACTCCGTCACAACAACTACTGAACCGTCATCAAATTTTACAAGGTCTAGTGAAGTTGCTGCTGCAGGTGCCTTCATTAGCAAGTCGGCTAAGGGAACATAGGCCATAGCTTTCCTAACCCTAAGATGGTAATATTCCTGAACAGCCTGAAATTTCAACGCCAAAATTATGTAAGAAACCACCTCAACAACTACTATAATGAATTCCCTATTCGTATAAAACAAAAACAAAAAATTCTCTACACAATCCAAATGAGAAATTTTATCATCAAAATGAAATTTCAAACTTACTTGCCACTGAGAGCAAGCCAGAAGAACCCTTGGTCGAATTGACTTTACATAATCATAGGCGGCACTGGGTGTCATATACTTGTGGTGCACCTATACAAAGATAAAGCTTAAATTGTGAGAGCTGCCAGTAAATTACAACACAATCACTTTTTCCCTTCTCTGTCCTTGTAAGAGTGAAACACCAACCAGGTAACATATAACAACAGTTGTGCTGCGACCACGCCCAGCTTTGCAATGGACATATGTAACCCGTCCCGCCAATGCATTTTCTAAACAAAATGAACACATGTTAAAACAAAATCAAATTGAAACCAATTGGAAAATACCAAGTCTAACTGTCTACCACATATGACAATCAATAAAATTTTTACATGTCTTCCACTATTGTACACCGAAACCGGAACCTTCTTGAAACCAATCAGTATAGCTCAACTTTTCTCTTCTTTTGTTATCTACTTTCATCGGTGCTCAAATGAAAGCAGTATTAACAGTGAAGAGAAATACAATGAAAAACAAGAAGGAACCAACAGACTTAAATTGCCTTATATATATATATATAACTCATCTGTTGTGGTGTTTCCATATGGGCAAGAGACTTAAATCAAATCTACCATTGAATAGGTCAATGTCCTACAGACAAACAAATGCTTACCATGAATGAAATCTACAGCAGAGCATATATCGTGCAATGAAGGTGCAAAACAGTAATCTCTGGTGGGAATCACAAGATGATCAATTCCATGATCCTGCCAAGTTTAAATATGAATTAAACCACCATTGAACATGATGAACATACACAGTAAAAATCACTGAAAACACTAGATGTAGCTTCAGCTTCTTTTTTTTTTTTGATACATTGATGTAGCTTCAGCTTCTACGATAACTCTCAGTAAACTAACAAAAGAAGAGTAATGTGCAAATTTTTCAAAAAAAAAAAAAAAAAAAAAAGTAAAGGTGACTCACCAAAATTTCCACTTGTTATAAAGTTTTTCTACATTATAAAATGCCATTAAGACATTGAAACATTCATACAAAATTACAAGAACCCAATCTATCAATTAGATGAATAAGTAGGTATTGTTTCTATGAAGCGCGAAATGTTCAACACAGGAAGCAGAAAAACCCGCTGCACAGAACACTCACATGATAGAGTGATGATGGCACCAAAGTCTCATATGACTCATTCAATGTGATGACTCCACGAACACCCAGCTCCTTTAAACGGGGAACATCAATAGGGAAGGGAACAGCACCTAATAATATGAACTGAAAAATAATAGCATCAGAATATAGGAAAAGCTCACTTTCCCAAAGAACAAAGACCATTATATGCATCCTCCCAAGTCCCAACCAAAAGAATAGGGACACACCTATGAAATATAAACATATCCAACAACGGAATAATGCATGCACACACATATATAAACGGAATCAGGATAAAGTATAAGCCTGCATCCCAAAAGAAAATAACACTATGCAACCAAATACCAACTACATAGGCCAGCCAAAAGTAAGGCCACACCAATACATCTGATAGCTAAAGTTTACACATCTACGTTGAGCAAAAAACTGTACATTGAAGCTTCCAATTCAACAATAGATATCCCCATGAATCATATAACACCATCCATCCAAACCCCATAAGAACAGTAATCAGAAACACATGAATACCCCCACAAAGTTACTGATGCACTACCCAATTGAATCCTAGACCACAATTTGGGTATAACAGTCAAAGGGTCAAAAACAATCACCAGAGAATCATTATGGGACATGCAACCGCACCACCTATCACATCATATCCAAAATAAAGCAATAGGGAAGATCATTAAATGTTTATGACCTGCATTAGTTTATATGCACAAGTAAACAATGTACCAATAGGGTAAATAACACACAAGATTAGCAAACCACAAGCATTTTACCCTCTACATAAACACAATCACACATGCTAAATTAGGGTAGTGCAAAAAAATGAATTTATCAAGAACATCAGAAAAACAGAAAGTGATGCAAAAAAACAAAGAAATATCTAATTAAAACTATCATCAGATACCAAGCAATGAAACTCCATGATCTATCTGCGGAAAAAATTCCACCAAGTCGTAAAAGTCAGATATCACTGTATATGAAGAGAAAATCAAGAGGTTACAAAACAATACCTCATCAACCTTATCCCACCACCGAAACTCGGACTGTATCTTATTCCTAACAACATTATAAAACAGAGTGGGATAGAAGAGAGCACGAGCCCCCGCTCCAACCAGAGCCCTTTTCGCATCTGATCCCACAAAACTTGATCCAAGATATAACTTTCCTTCCTCTCCACCGCCCACCTCTTCTCCCTTCAATTCCTCAAGATGCATAACTCTCTTCGCGGTCAGAAAACAATCAGAGTAATACGCGAAGCTTCACAAAACCCTAATCAACAATATTCTATACAGAAACACCAACACATGGAAACTCCAATCACACGCTTCTGTTTCCACGATCAAAACCACCAAACGAGTATATACGATACGAAAGGCACAACTAAAGTAAAACAGCTAATCGTATCGGGCAGATCAAAAAATTCCTGAAGAAATTATACAAATTCTAGAACAGGATGAACGAGGAAGAACGGAACAAGAATTCGAACAGATGAAAGAGAAACCGAAGTTTTCCAGAGAAAGGAACAGCATAGTATTAGTAAAAGATTGATCGGATGCTGAAAACGGAGGCGATATGATGATAAGATGGTATCATGCAAGAACTCAAATCTTGGTCAGATAAAAAGGGAAGAGGAAGAGGAAATGAAAAATTGAAAACAGAACTTGAAATCGTAAGCCTGTAGTTACTTGGATTGGAGAATCGCCTAGGTTCTACTCCACCTTTTTGCTGAACGATATCTGTGCAGTCTGTGATGAAAAGCAAAGGATGAAGAGAGAAATCGAGAATGGGGATGAAACGGGAGAATCTAAAATGACCTGACGGTGAGATAGAGTCGGAAGAAAGTCATGGAGCGAATGACACGTGGAGAAGGTGATCATACAATGCGGCTTTGCTTATCTAAATAGAATGGTCCGAGCAGTGATAATAAAAAAATTAAAAATGAAAGGGTGCGCCTTTTATTTATTAATTTTATATAAGATTTTTATTTATTTTTAATTTTTGTACATTATCTTTTCACTCTTCTCATTTTCGTTTCAAATAATATTTTAAGGTAGTCATTTTTCTATGTTGGCAAAAAAAAAAAAAACGGTAGTCATTTTTCTTTTTTAAAGTTTAAACATAATTCACCAATATTAAGAATTTCAATGTCAACCATTTCTACTTAATAACTGATGGTTGGGACCTTGTAGGATTAAAGAGTTAAAAAATAATGCTATACATCTTAACAAAAAATAATAATATACAAAATTAATAAATTAAAACCTTAAATAAAATTAAAGTGGTACGCATAAAAGAGAGAGAGAGAGAGAGTCAAAAGAAAGTGAAAGCGGTGAAATGTGCATTTTTCACCTATAATAAAATAAATTAATACTATTTATTGGTAAAGTATTAATCGCTCGGCCCAAAATGAGGAGAGGTGGCCCAATTTTATTCTGGACCAATTGACCCAATATAGCGGGCATTTAGCTTTCGCAAAATGGATTTAAAATGTGTTTAATACTAATTTCATAAATAGCTTTATGGTGGAGAGTTGGGGAGGAGGGAAAGCTAAACAAATTTAAATTATCTATATCTCATATGTACGATTTTTGTTTGACGCTTTTAAAAGTAATGATTTCTTTTTGAAACGGTAGCAGTTAAGAGATTAACTTTATTTTAAATTTTATATCTATTACTTTTTTTTAAAAGAAAATCATTACATTTTAAAAGTATCAAATCTAGAGCGTATGAAAAAATAAAACATATTACATTGGACATTATTTAATGCTTTCGGGAATAACAGTTTGTGTTTTGTAATCAATGTGTTCCTTGTACAATGTATACAATATCCCTGGCGGCATCATATAATTTAAACCATCATGTTTATCGTTTTGATGTTTATTAGTTTCTCTCGCATATTATTTTATTTGGTACAGTGACATGGAAGGCATTATTCCCATCAGGAATAAAGGCAAATAAAAGCTCTGACATAAATCTTATTTGTCATCACCAATGTTTCCATTGTTGCAGGACATGATCTATTTACACTTCTACATGTTGATTGTAACATCCCGATTTTTTTAAAGTAATTAGATCATAATAGATTATTGATTTATAGTAAATGAGATGTGTCATATAATTATTCAAGCAAACAGAATTCACTAAAAAATGATTGTACAAATAAAAATGTAGTCTAAACAAGAAAAAAAAATGGGAATGCTAAAAGTAAAATGGTAAAAAGAGAAAGAAGTTAAAATTTAAATCAATAAATGAAATAAAATTGGAAAACATGGGGCCTTTAACTATAATCTACCCCAAAGTTAATTTAATAAGATACCAACTCTACTCTTCCTGTTCATTAGCAAGACACCGTGTTCATCCTCTTTCTCCGTCTGCGTGCCAATATTCAGTTCAAGCTATTTCTTTGCAGATAATTTAGGTAATCAAATCTACTTCTTTTTGCAAAAATTCCTTTATGAAAGTTGTTCTATATAATTTTATATTTCCAATTATGTTATTTTTTTACTGATTGGGACAAATTTTTGGGTTAGAGTTTTGAGTTTTGACATTAGAAGACCATATAAATATAGAGCTAAGTTAGAAGACACTTTTAAGTTCAAATTTTTGATTTGGTGATTGGACGAATTTAAAATCAATTTTCTTATTAAAAAGTTTATGTTTTATGCTCTAAATGAGTTTTGAACCAATGGAACTTGGGTTAAAGAATTTATTTGAAGTATGTACAGTATTATGAAAGTTTTAATCGGTTTATAATGTTGAACGAATTGAATATTTGTGATTTAACAATTTTTATGGTTGAAACACAAACTTTAATTTGGGGATTTTATATAATAGAATTAATTTGATGTTGATTTATTATGCAAATGAGTTGTTTAAGATAATGAAAATATTTTAATTGAGTTAGACTAAATAATGGATGTGTTATTGTAATATTGGGATTTTTGGGCAAATAGTTCAAAACTTTAAATTGATATAATTAAGTTTATTGTTCAATTGGTATATTAAATTTTTATCTATATTATTGTATAGATTGATTTGTAACCAGATTGTGGTTGTGGTGCTTTGATTTCTCAAAGTTTGTAAGGATAAGTTTGGGGTTGATGTAACTGGGGTTAAATTACATCATACCCATGCTTTGGACTGTAAGGTTTTTTCTTAACCTTATTTTTCCTATTGTATTATGTTGTGAAATGTGATTTCAAACAAAAATATAGCTATGTTAGTGTGTTATGTAAATGTTCTCTAATGAAGCAGTATGCGTGAATAAATTGAATCTTTGGAACTATATTTCTCTGTTTTGAATGATTGTGATGGCATGATTATTTATGAATTGAAGATCTGATCTATTATTGATTTGCAAAGTATTATGATGTGACTATTATATTATGTGTAGTGGCATGTTGATGGAATTAATTATTGTTGCATATGTGGGAGGATTTTGGGAAAAGATAAGGGAGGAATTTGTTCTAAAAGCCCGAGCGGTCGCCTACACTACCGTACATAGTGTTTGGCCTCTTGTTAAACCCTCGTACCATAGTCAAATAATGGACGGTGTAGGTACAAATGAGGCAGACACCTTTCTTACCATAGTCCAGCAATAGGCAGTGTGGGTATAGGAGGGGACCCATTGACTTGATGTGAGTGGAGCAATCTTTGACCTGATTACTCAACACAAAAGGTCCGGGTTCATGTCAGGAGTCATAAGGTGGAGTAAGGTGGATGGGTAGGCATCTGTATATTTGTTTCCGTACAATGTATATGTGTACTATGTATGTTAGTATATATGTGTGTATATGTACTTGATTGTAATGATTATAAAATTTATTGCTACTTCACTGGCTTATATTTTGTTCTTGTATATATTGTAATTTGATTTCGGTTACTGGGACTTTATGTCTCACCCCGTTGAAATTAACATTTTTCAGGATATCCCTCTAATTTGGAACAACGCGAAGGGAAGCAGGTTGAGACACATACACTTGTGGCCTTTTATGCCTTCTTTTTGTATGGTATTGTGTGTTGTATATTGCCATCTAGAGTCATCATATTTATATTCTATTTGATAACTCTGCTGTATTCAAACATCATATTTATACTCTATTTGATAACTCTGTTGCATTCAAACTTGTTTGTTGGAAAATTAATTTTGTCATGGATATTTGGATTATGTACTATAGCTGTTATGTCTCTAAGTGAGGTTCAGTTTATATGTGATAGACTTGTGGGTTGGGTTCTGTAACCCAAATTCTATTGTACCCTGGACCTTGTGTTTTGGTTACTGTAGTGGGTTTATGGGCAGGTTTTGTGCCCTGAACCCCGATATTATTTGATGCTGGGCTTGTGGGCACTTGTTTGTGCCCTAAGTCATATTTTGGATGTTGTACTTATTCGATGAAAATTTGTGAGAGGTGTTTGAATGAATGTGAATCCTTTTCATAACCATGATAGTATTTGTATATTAGTTTCCTTATTTTCTATCATGGTTAAGATTTATAAAGTATAGTTGTTCTTTTTTAACCATGGTAGAGTTTATTTTTAAAGTGTAATTAAACTCTTTTGTACCATGGTTAATCTTTTAAAATCAAGTTTGTTACTTTTTCTACTATGGTAGTATTTCAAATAACCTTACCTCTTTTCTACTATAGTAGTGGTTTGTGAAATTAATTTGTTTAAGAGTTTTTTTTAAGAAAGGACGTTTCATTAATGCTTCGGGGGAATCATTCTTTCTACTAAAATCGATTGCTTCCATGTAAGCTACCTTTAATAAGTATTTATTTTCTTTCCAATTGAGAAACTTAATATTTAAGCACCCGTGCAACACATGGGAGATCCTGCTCATTTTATAAATAGCCTTATGGTGGAGAGTTGGGGGAGTAGGAAGAGCTGAACAAATTTAAACTATTTATATCTCATCTGTACGACTTATGTTTGATGTTTTTAAAAGTAATGACTTTTTTTTAAAAGAGTGGTAGTTAAGAAATTATTTTTATTTTAAATTTTATATCTATTACTTTTTTTAAAAAAAATCATTACATTTTAAAAGTATCAAATCTAGAGTGTATGAAAAAAATCTCATCCATACCATCCAAATAAAAACTAGATGGCTTAACTTTACTTGACTATCCCTACTTATCTTTTTCATAAGAGAATCCAAAGAGAGTTTAATCCCACATTCCTACTCATAACTCATATAAATGAAATAATCCGTCTTAACAAAGGGGGCTTCCCCATTTTGAATCTAAAACTATCCGGGAGTCTATCTCCTTCTATTGGGTTCTACTTTATGTGGGTGGGCTTTCCAATCCACATCATTGCACTGTGTGTTGCTATAACTAGTATATGTATAAGATTAAGGGCCTATTTGCTTCGCAGAATTCTGGCTAATGGAAGAGGAAAATCACCATTTCCCCCCGTTTGCTTGGCCAAATCCTGCTCTAGTTCATCTCCCACCTCCCCTCATTTTCCTTTAAAGGCTGGAATATAGGATCCCACCAAAAATGGTGGGAAGCCATTTTACTTCTTATGATGGAAGATGGTGGATAAGAAGAAGTACAACATTGCCCTCACCCCACCTCACCTCTCCTCTTCATCTTCTCCTTGCATCTTTGCCGTCTCTTCTCTGCATTAAAGATGTTGCTAAAAAGGCGGAGATTGAAGACAATAAAAATCATACCCGTGTGTTGTTGGCAATTTTGGCGATGAGATCATATGCGAGCGATGCGACTTCAATGGCTGAAGTTATAGGCATATGAAACTCGAGTAGGTTCCAAGTTTTTGGTTGTGGAAGAGAAAATTCATGAGAGATGTGAAGAAAATTCGGATATTATGATCATACGATTTTTTTTTTTCATTTCCTCTTTTGTCTTTATGCGCAACTTGCTACTGAAAATGATGGGTTGGGTTTATTCTGGATTTTAAATCAAATATGAGTTAAATTTGCTGGTTTGTGATTATTAGGATTTTTTTAATTGTTCATCTGAGTAATGGGGAGTATAGTTGACATTCTGCACAGTTTTGTGTAAATTGTTATAATCTTAAGTTTTGATGAGGACTGGCCCCATAGATAACATAAGTAAATAAAGTGTAAGTTACCTCTGAATTTAACAAGTAAAATGTGATAGGTAACAGATCACTATCGCTAGAGCTAGAGCCTATCGCTAATAGATAAAGAGCCATAGCAAATGAAGACTTAGAAATAACAAAGTTAATATCTATCGCTAAGTCATTCACTATCGCTAGGAAACATCCTATCGCTAGAAGTTCATTGAGAACATGGATAAATGAAAGAAAGAACAACTAGCAGAAATATAAACCAAGACCTTGAGCTAATGGAATCAGCTAGCGATATCATAAGCTGCTATCGATAACAGGATTAGCTATCGATATCTAAATACTTGAGGAAATAACATAACTCAGATAGCTAAACAAACTTGCGATAACAAAGGTCACTAGCGATAACGTATCTAGTTATCGATAGGAGAATGCTCATTGTGATAACAAACTGATAAGCTGATACATTGAGCTAATAGACTAAGCTTGCGATAGCATCTGCTGTGCATTACATGATTATCTGTTTAGCTAACAGCTCAAGTGCAGAAATTACACTATGCAGTTAGCGATAGCAAAGCATGCTAGCGCTACTGAAAAAGCTGCTATAAAAGTACAGTTGGTACAGATGCTCAGAACGCTCAGTCTACATCTCTCTTAGCTCACCCTACGCAAGAGCAGTTGAAGCTAAAGCAGAAAGTTAACCTCGATAAAGAAACTGCATTAAATGCCAACGGCTGGGAGCTCTCAACGACCATATTCAAACGGCCTCATGAACGCAATGGCAAATATGAGAAGAGCTTTAAATACAGAACTTGAACATTTATGAAATATAGACGGAAAACAAAGAATATTCACGAACACATTCATTGCTCTCTAATCTTTGTATTTATTGTTCTTAGTGATTTTACTTATACTTAAGTGATTATCATAATCTGTTCATTAAGTGAACTTTATTATTGAAATCCTCTACTGTTTGAGGTTGTTCTAAAGCTTGGTGCTTTGAGAAAAGGGTAGTAACCTTACAGGTAGTAAGGGGGAGTGTTTAGAGGGATTCTAAAACTCTGTAAAGGTTGGCAGGTGAACCTGTGATGTAAAACCTGTGGTTAGTAGAACCCAACGAGGAGTTGGAGAACTTGACGTAGGCAGTGTTGGTCGAACCAGTATAAAGATTGTGTTGCATTAATTAGTTATTAATTTTCGGAAGCACAATTCACCCCCCTTCTTGTGCGATTGCCATTCTCATAAATAAATTCGAATTTGACACTTATTTGTTGCGTGTACATTCGAATTTGAGTAATCGAATGCACGTAAATTCTGCCGAATTTTATGTAGGTAAATTGGTTTATCTACATTTAATATGTTTTGAAATTATAATTAGCAAAAATAATTTGTTCATTTATTTTTATGATTGTTTAATTTTCAAATATTTTAAAATTTTATATTAGTGAGTTTAATTTAAAAATAATCATTAAAGGCTGGTCATTTGCATATATTTTTCATTTTCCTTGCAACCATTTTCAACCAATCAAGTATAAATTTTTCATTCCATTCATTTTCTTTCATGTACGTACTAAATGTGTTAACCTTCATTTCCTTTCCACTCCATCCAAATATTTTCTGTTAAACAAACGGGGCCATAAGACGTCACTTTAATTTTGTTAACTTGTCCAGGAAAGAGAACTGCTGACAATGTGGCAACAATCGCCAAAGAAAGTTGGTGCTTTCTAAAAGAGAGATTTGATGATTAACTTGGCCTGTTCGTTTGTGCTTTGTCTTCTTATTTTAAGTTGGGAATTTCGGTCTTTTTTTCTGTATTTTAGCATCTCATTGTTTTTCCATTTCGTTTGGAGTTTGGCATTTTCTTATGTCATTAATTGAATTAAATAGGGTCGGTTTCCATATAATGTTGAATTGATTGAATTGGATTTTCCGGGAAAAGGAAAATGATAGAAAAATTTAACGATTTGTTATAATTACCATAAACTTAACGCCAGTATCTTTTTCTTCAAAAGTGCCAGTACTTATATGTAGAAATATTTGAATTATCTACAAAGAAATTTTCCTGTGTTTAATTACGAAATTCTGTTTGGTCGTTGAGCAAAGTGCACCATTAGTTGTCTTTCTTTTTCTTCAAAAACATCAATAAGTTAACTTTTTAATAATGACGATCTAATAAAAAAATGCTATTGGATTTTTTTTTGGGGTTTAATGAAATTTGTTTTAATGATATACTAATTTCTCAATGAAGTGATTTTATATTCTAATGTATTTAAGTCAAGAAATGACGATAAAGGAACATTCTAACTAAACATCCAAACATGTATGTTATGAAAAACAAGCTGCATTTACTTTTCATAATTCGAGAACATTATGAGTTATTATTATAGATTTGATGTGAACATACCAATATATTTTGCATCAAGGGAAGCAGGCAGGTAGGGCTTGTAATATCCTAAAAATTAATTGAGGATTTAGTGGGAGCAAATAGGAGTTGATTAAGGAGAAATGATGGGTTATGAGAATATTTGAAGGATTTTGAGATATTTTTGAGGATTTTAAAGGCCTAGTTTCGCCCTTATATTGAGAATAATACTTTTGAGAAAATTATTTTTAGGCTCAAAAGAGAGGTTGTTATAGGAGGAAATAAATAAAGGATATTGTGGGAAAATTTTGAGAGAGTAGAAAGAAAATTTTTGGATAAAAAGAAATATATTTGAGAATTTTAAGGCCTAGTAGTATATTTTTCCTCTCTTCCTACTCGCAATTTTCTCCTGCCGACAGTCTCTTTTCTTCTTCTGCACTTTCACTATTTCAATTATTAATTCCTCAACCAATCACACTCAACTACTATTTATATATTATATTATTATTAATATTTAAAGGGTATAGAGTATATGGTATAGTCTTAAAACAAAGAAAAGACAGATGCTATAAAGATATAATTTTATTTAAGAGAAATATTATCTGTAATGATACACTGAAGAAAACAAAGACTGTTAAACTGTAAACTTACAAAAGTGCTGATAGGATGAGCGAGCTTTTGCAAGAGAAGAGAAATTTTTAGAGAGAGAGAGTAGGTAGTCGAAGTGATTCGAATATCTGCTCTTCCAATTTTTTGTAGGGCCTTTTATAATGAGCCCATGTTACATTTACATTACATTTCAGATTCATTTCCTGTAGCTGATCACGGGTGTTATTTCTGTAGCTTTCATCTTTATGTTCCTGTAGCACCTTTTTGTCTTTTCTGTAGCTTTCAACTTTAAGTCACTCTAATTGCTTTTGTAAAATCATGCTGTCTGTTCCTGTGGAGTCACGCCTTACTTTATGGTGTCTGTAGTGTCGGCAGAGCATCTTAGCTGTAGTCAAGATCAATGCCATAACAATCATCTTCATTTTCATCCCCATTAACCGATGATTCGGAACTTGTTTTAACTTGAGATCCTGTAGCTTGTGAAGCGATTTCCTGTAATTTAGAATGGAATTCTTCTGGCTTTAGTGCCTTTAATTCTTCTATAATTTTGTCCTTTTGACTTAAAACTTTAGATGTAGAAGGAGCCGGTAGTGGTGGAAAGTCTTGACTGGCTTGCCATTTTAATACTACCGTTTTGTTGGCCCAGCTGTCTCTGTATTTAGGCCACCATTTAACTCTATACCTTCGTGCTAAATATCTTAGCGAAGGGGCTGGTTCTATGCCTCGAACTACTGTAAACGTCCAACTAAGAATCCAAGGAATCCTGAAGCTTGGACCAAGAATCCAAGAACATATTGGCCAATGCCGTTAAGAAGCACTTAACTGCTTCCATTTGTACTGACGTGGCATGACATGTGTCAGCTACTGTAAACGTCCAACTAAGAATCAGTAGTTTTTTATGTGTGGAGGCTGATAATAAATATGGCGATAATAAAATCCAACAATCAAACTCAAATTAGACCTGTCAACCCATAACTCAGCAACCTGGCCATATAACCGATTCAGGTAAGCAGCTAACCTGGCTCTCTAACAACCCAGAGTAACCCTGGGAGTTTGGGACAACCCGACCAATCCGACGAGTTGCTGAGTTAACCCATGCATTTAAAAAAAAAATTGGTGCTAAAAATGACATAATTTGTGTTCCAATTTTAATGATAATTTTGATATTAATGACTACTATTAAAAATTGTTGGTAGGAATATTTTGTTAGCATTTATTTATTTTTAATTTTAGGGTTAAGACGCATTTTAGTCAATAAAGTCTTGGCTTAGGAGCGTCTAGCACAATTATGTTCTGAAGGTATCTTGTATGCCAATAAAGTTTTAAAATGGAGCGTATTGGTCAGCACCATTAAGAAGCATTTATTGGCCTCTGTTTGTGCTGACGTGGCGTGACACGTGGCATCACACCAGATGACATGTGTCTCACCACGTCATCACAAAAGCTAACACATGTCATGCCACGTCAGTACAAATGGAAGCAGTTAAGTGCTTCTTAACGGCATTGGCCAATATGTTCTTGGATTCTTAGTTGGACGTTTACAGTAGTTCGAGGCATTACGAATGGAATGTAATGCCCTTTGGATTCCTTGGATTCTTAGTTGGACGTTTACAGTAGTTCGAGGCATAGAACCAGCCCCTTCGCTAAGATATTTAGCACGAAGGTATAGAGTTAAATGGTGGCCTAAATACAGAGACAGCTGGGCCAACAAAACGGTAGTATTAAAATGGCAAGCCAGTCAAGACTTTCCACCACTACCGGCTCCTTCTACATCTAAAGTTTTAAGTCAAAAGGACAAAATTATAGAAGAATTAAAGGCACTAAAGCCAGAAGAATTCCATTCTAAATTACAGGAAATCGCTTCACAAGCTACAGGATCTCAAGTTAAAACAAGTTCCGAATCATCGGTTAATGGGGATGAAAATGAAGATGATTGTTATGGCATTGATCTTGACTACAGCTAAGATGCTCTGCCGACACTACAGACACCATAAAGTAAGGCGTGACTCCACAGGAACAGACAGCATGATTTTAGAAAAGCAATTAGAGTGACTTAAAGCTTAAAGCTACAGAAAAGACAAAAAGGTGCTACAGGAACATAAAGATGAAAGCTACAGAAATAACACCCGTGATCAGCTACAGGAAATGAATCTGAAATGTAATGTAAATGTAACATGGGCTCATTATAAAAGGCCCTACAAAAAAATGGAAGAGCAGATATTCGAATCACTTCGACTACCTACTCTCTCTCTCTCTAAAAATTTCTCTTCTCTTGCAAAAGCTCGCTCATCCTATCAGCACTTTTGTAAGTTTACAGTTTAACAGTCTTTGTTTTCTTCAGTGTATCATTACAGATAATATTTCTCTTAAATAAAATTATATCTTTATAGCATCTGTCTTTTCTTTGTTTTAAGACTATACCATATACTCTATACCCTGGCTGGTCCTGGTACGCATTTGGTATTAATTATATATATACACATCTCTCAACCTCCGTCTCTCACTCTCCGTCTCTCTCTCTCTCTCTCAGTTCTCTCTCTTCTCTCTTTCTTTCCTCTCTTTCTCTTTAATTTACTTATCGGAGTCCGTCGGCGTAGGAATAGTAAGCTTTCCGGCCAACTAAGCACATTTTTGGAATCCCGTAAGTCTCCTCTACATTTCTATGTCATTAGTTTTTCGATTTGTTATACTTGAAAAATTAGGCTTTATTTAAATTGGTATTTTTGGGAGTCCTAAGCTTAATAAACTGAAGCTTGGACCTTGATTATAAGTTCCTCTAAATAGATTTTTCATTATTAGAGTTTTTTTAATTATTGGGAATTTTTGAAATTTTGGATATTTTGGAAATGGGGGCTTTTGATGATTTGGGATGTTTACGGTTAAATTGATAATTTTTAGATGTTTATTACGGTTATATGAGGAGATTTAACTGATGGATTCGACTGAAGTTTGGACCCAAGAAAATATTGGTGGATAAAGTTTGGAATTAGTGGGATTTTATGTAGGTAATTCTGTAATTCCGGATGTTGGATATGGGTTTATGGATTTGTGGGATTAGTTTATACTCCACAAAAATAATATTTAATTAATAATATTTATCATTTAGTGATATTTTTACTAGGAATAAAAAAATAAATGTATGTATATATTTAGGGGTAGTTTAAGGTAAAATTGTGTTAGAATACTTTTAGGTAGTGTTGAGCAATATGTTAATAGATATTTATATTGATATTGTAGAGTCTCATTAAGAATTACGAAGTGACTTTGTGTGATTATCTGTGAGCTAAGGAGCAACAGGTAACTCTGGAAATTTCTTTCGTATGCTTGTGAATTATGTGTAGTTTTATTTTAATTAATTATTACACAATAATAAGTTTGTCACTTTTCAAGCATGCTTGCTTATTGCCTATTTGCTATGGAAAATAAATTACGCTTGTTTTATTTTAAGCATGCTTGAGTATGTTGAGTATATTTGGGCTGATAATTATTTATGAATTATTTATGGTGTAATGATGATCGCATTTGCATCCATGAGGGGTTAAGATTTGAAGAGGAGTTATATGATATCTATACTACCACGTGGTAAGCCATCACTCGGTGCACAGTGGATGGCACTTTTCAGGGCCCCTCCTTCCATGTTTTCCTTTGGCCAGGATTGCATTGGAGTTGTGGGACATGTGACACCTCCTTAGTGTGATTCTTTAAGGAGGGGAGCCATAGTCCAGACTTGAGCTCTGTATCTTTGGCCGAATACATCTTAGGTACTGGTGAGCTTGAGATAATTCAGTTGTATGAATTAGTTCTCTATTGGACAATATGTGTTAGCCTATGGCTCCAGTCAGCGGAATAAGGATGGACGGTGAAATAAGGAGTTGCATATTGCACATATAAATATTTATTTATGAGTACAATTCATTGAGAATTTAAATGAAAGTTTTCCCTATGTTGAGTGTACCTAATATATATTTGAAAACCATGAGTTGTACGAAGAACTACATGTGTATAATTGGTTAAATTAGAATTATACGTGATTTGTTTGTGTATGATAGGATTTTTCGGTAGTTACTGAGATGTCGATCTCATCCTATTATTAACATTTTCTAGGTGAATGACCTAACAAGAAGCTAGGGAAGACACTTGAAAAGTGAGCTTTGAAGGCTCTTTGTGCTACTTAAGTTTATGTTATGTTGTATTTATTTTGCCATGGACTTAAGACTTTATGTTTTATTATGTATAAATTATCGTGAAGTTTTAAGATTTTCACTATGACGTGGGACGTATTTGAACTAAATAATTATCTATGCTAGATATTGGATAATTTTTAATATTATAATAGCTTTTGTGGTCAAGTGCTTGAATATGAATTTTGGGGGGTGTTACAGGGCTTAGGAGACGTAGACAAATTTGAGTGATGAGAGGATGATGTTATGGAAGAGGCAGCGTCGAAGATGGATGCATTTTTTGAACATTATACGATTAAGAGTCGACAAATTGATGGGTCAGGGAAGTGTCCCTATTGTGTCAGAATCAGTGGTTAAGTCTACAATTCAAAGAGGAAGAGAAAGCAAACCAAATAATTGTGGAATCCAATGAACGAAAAATACAAAAACTGAGGGTGATGATGACTATGTTGACGAAACATTCAATTAATCAATTATCAATTAATAGTAAACACAATAACTAGTTAACGTGCAATGAAAAAATTAAGAAAGACTAATTGATGGTCACGGTGCACTGCATTTGAAAATCGAATCAAAATTATCTGTTTGCTGAATTCACTATTTCTTTTGTTGTCTGTTGCCATATACGACAGTCTAAACCAGCACTGTTGGATTTGACGTAGAGTATATAAAGAGTTTAATTAACAGAATTATAAGTGTGATTGCATCACTATTTATATAATATACATTTTGCTGAGTGGCTGCTGTAAAAAGTTACAGTAAGAATGATCTGCCGTGGATCATGTTACAGTCAATTTCTTACTTCTTCCGATTCTTAATATATGACATATTTGATGAGTTGGTCTTGATTCTAAATATAAGACCTTATTCTATTTTTTATTAACTTCTTTTCAAATTGTCCATATAGTGCTCCTCCAATAATAATCAAGTAAGAGATGAGGAATGGAATAATGGAAGATGACTGAATTGTTTTGGAAAAAACACAATATACTAATTAACATAACTATGATTTTTAATCTAATCAAAGCAGTCAAATAGGTCATATATTATATTTAAGAATGGAGGGAATACTATTATCATTCTTTTTCCCATTGACATCAAAAGTTCAAAACTTGATGAGTATAATGGTATTATATCCGGTATCCACTGATGAGGTATGTAGCTAAAGAGTACAAAGTAAGTGGGCGATAAAAACCAGAAACGAATATTGCGGCAAAGATGGATGCTAAACACGAGACAAAACAGAGAGATGCAGGTTTAAAACCCTGTAATTGTAAAAGCTCAAATCTACGGGCTGGTATTTGTTTCGCTGTCACCGAATGGGCTTTGGATCAAGCACCATATGCGAGTTCAGGCCTGCATGCCCCCAATGTGTCTGATGTTGGAGGTTTTTCCCCCAATCACGTTTATCCTCTTGCTGAAAACAATCATGTTCTAAGCACTAGCAAATACCAAGTGCCTGTTTGGGTAAATCCCAAAAAGCACTTTTAGAGTCTCAAACCATAGTTTTGAAATAAGATAGCCAAATACTCACAACATTTTCGTAACAGTTTTTTAGCCTAAAAACTAGATTTTGTAGGAAGCTATTTTTTTCTACAATTTCATAAGCTATTCCCTAGAATCTATTCTCTAAAAGCTCTTTTTCAGTTTTTTTCTCTGAAGTTATTTTCCAAAAACTAATCCAAATAGAACTTGAAGTGTTGACATATCTAGTCCTAACTAAGGTTTGAACTTGGTCTTAGGGCCTGTTTGGATTAGCTTTTGGAGAATAGCTTCTGAGAAAAAAGCTGAAAAAGTGATTTTAGAGAATAGATTCTGAAAAATAGCTTCTGAGATTATAGAAAAAAAAAAATAGATTCGGGCAAAACCTAGGTTTTCTGCCCCAAACATAGGTTTTCAGGCAAAAAAGTTATTTTGAAAAAACTGTGAGTGTTTGTCTGACTTAACTAAAACCTAGGTTTTGACAGTTAAAATCTATTCTGGAAAAGTTGAGGGTATTTGTCTACCCTGATTTTGAAACCTAGGTTTGACCCAAAAAAGCACTTTTTTTAAGTTTGCCAAACAGGCACTAATTCTGCTAAACCCCGACCCTCCTTAGTAGTACTCCTTCCGGCCCTAATTATAAGAGCTAGTTGACTTTTTTGGAAAAATTAAGGATGCAAAATACACCACTATGAATTGTTTGTATTTGTCTTTTTTCCTCAAAGCTAAGTTATTTTACTTATAAACTATCATATAATCTAATTACATTTCACATATATTAAGATTTAGAGGTCTAATTTACTTCCTTAATCTCCCTAAAAAAAGTCAACTGACTCTTATAATTAGGACCGGGGGTAGTAATTCATAAGGCTATAATTCTCCATTCTTGATTTAGTACAGCCAACTATTTTCCCAGTATCCTGTAAGCCCACTTGTAGCCTCCCATTCTCATGAGTCATGATTTCATTTGAATAAAAAGGGAAGACAGGAACAGTAAGTGAGGAAAGGGGGGGGGGTGTTGTTTGCATCAAGTGTCGGCAAAATTCTGAACTTGAGTGTTGCTACTTGTGTTTCCCTGATGTGCCACCTTATTTGCCCCTCTTCTCACTCTCGCTTCACCTTACCAAAACATATTCATGGACGAGACTAGACTGTAGCAAGAGAAATAAGGATCAAGAAATGAAGCATTTGCCAGATGCCGTTGTGGGCAAAATTAGCATATTCGGTTTGGTCAAGGGGATCTTTAGCCTCATCAAATACTACCATTTACAAAAACATTTGGCTTTAATAAATTGACGAATCTTCCAGATTAGTGAGACAGCAAGTAAGAACTGCCATGGTTTGAGTTACGTGGAGACATATTTTTATTAATTCTCGAAAGAGTCGTCATCATGAATATGGTTAAAGAAAGCGTAATTCTTGGTCAAACCTGGGACTTCATACTCCCTGAAAATCAGATTACCCTTTCCCAGTATGAAACCAACATTTGGGCCCATTCGTGTTGACTATTATTATATTTCCTATTGGAAACCCATATTTAGTCCCCCAGAAATCCCACACCTCAATACCCTCATTCTTCTTCTTCCACGCATCATTACTATACTAGTCTTTTTTCTAAATTTAAATCTGACCTTGTTTTAGGGGTTGAAAAAATAAATTAAAATTTGACTGGCACATCAGAGAACAAATTCCGCTAACAACGGAAAATTCATATTAGATCGGTTGAAATATACACAAAGGTTTCCCTTTACTCTTCGGAATGGGAAAATGAAAAGTATTAGTAGAAACTAAGCCTAAAAAAAAACATCGATGGGTCAAAACGGTACAAAACAATCGAGACCCACCAAATCATTTCCTCCAACAACCATATCTTAGACACCCACCCAACTTTCAAACACGCAATTAATCCCCGTGTCCCCCAAATTTTCCTCGCCGTACACGTCCCACAAAAGCCCTCAAAATGACCAAAATGCCCAAACCGGCTTCACGATCTGCGGTGAAGAACATCAAAGGGCCGGTGGGCCATGGGAGCTGCTGTGGCGGCCCATGGGCCGACAGGGACGGGCCGAGCGTGGGCCTGGGCCATCGGGTGGTGGTGGCGGTTGCCGCCGCCGGCGTAAGGCGGCACGGCGACCCTCTCACACGAGGGGCACATGGTGAGGGTAGTGGGTGGGGTCATTTGCATGTAGAGTTGTGGGGAAAGTTTCAGTGCTCTTAGCTCTTGAACTTCTTTCTGCAACCTCCTGTTCTCATCCGTCAGATTCTCACAGCATCTCTTCAAGAACTCACAGTCTACCTCTGTTTGCTTCAGCTTCGTCCTGAAATTCCATTTCATAATCCGTAAATTCATCGATTCTTTTGAATAATAAAAAATTCATCATAAAACAAAGGAAGATCTCTTGAATTATCTTATTACCTTGCTCTTCTGTTCTGAAACCAGACCTCCACTTGTCTTGGTCGAAGGCCTAACTGCTTTGCAAGTGCCATCTTCTGCTTCTGCAAAAAGAAAAGGAACGAATTCTCTGTCAGCGAAAAGCAGAATAGAGATTATTATTTTTCTAAAACAGAGCATGAGGATTCGTACGGGATTGAGGGTGTTGTGTTCTTTGAAGCTTTCTTCGAGGACAGCGGATTGATCTTTAGAGAGTCTGAGTTTTTTGCGGGACGTTTCGGCGTCTTCTTCGTCGCTGATTCCTCGAGAACAGTCTCTGTCGGCGTCGTGATCTTCGCCGTTGGGTTCTCTCTCGCTTCTCTTGCCACTGACGCTGGAGATGGTGCTGTTGGGAGAAGAAACACCGGCCTCGTCTTCGCAGTCTACGCCGGAAGGCAAGCGATTCACGTCGATTCCTCGGAGGAAAGATCGGCCTTCGCCTACTCTGCATGTTTCTGAATCTCGATCTGCAAGCCATAACAGCGTAAGAGTCAGAAGATTATTAAACAACGAAAACAGAGATTATTGAAGGAGAGCATGACCAAAAAAAGGAGTGAGGGAAAAGGATTGTTCAATTGGAAAAGATGTGATGAAAAGCAGAAGGCCAAAAATAAAGTAAAAAAGGAGGAGAAATTATTCTATCTGAGAGCTTTCGCTTCTCGGAAAAGAGCTAAGTTCAAAAGTAGAAGGGGAAACCAAAAAGAGAGATGAAATAAAACAATTTTTTAAGAGAAAAGAACAGATCTGAAGGAGAGAGAAAAAGAAGAAGAGAAGGAAGAAGGTAAGGACCTGAGGAGGTGAAGGCATCATTCCAAGAGGGTTTGTGAAGAGGAGGAGGAGGAGGAGGAGAAGTAGAAGAAGGGAGGAGATTGAGGTGGAGAGGAATGGGAGGATTGTGAGGGAAGCTCAAGCTTAGACTGAGACCCAGATCTTCCTTTTCAACCATGGTGTTATCAGTTGCAGATACAGAACAACCTAAGTCTTAGTCTTTTAGAGAGAGAGAGAGAGAGAGAGAGAATGCTACGAGGAAGAGGGAAGGGGGGGAGTGGGGGGTTATATAGAAAGAAGGGAAAGGGGGAGGAACAAGGAAGGGCAATGATGAAGAGTTAATGTCAGGAAGCCCAATTTCCTCAATCATGGCTTTTGCCCCCCTTAATAATACAAACTCTTTTGTCTCTCTGCTTTCTCTCTCTCCCCTCCTCATCCCCTTTGACCATTTGGTAATTTCATCTTTATCCTCCCTCTTCCCTTTTTCACTCTCTCCCACTTCCACTTTCACACCTTTCCTCCCGTATGCCTGTACACCCATTCATATCTAACCCCATTCCCTCCTCCTTCATCTCACTTCCTCACTTGTACCTCCCCTCCTCACGATAATTAAAAGAAAATGAAAAAAAAAAATTATCCATGAGCATTTATATTACTATAAGGATTTTTTATGTGTGGAGGCTGATAATAAATATATTGATAATAAAATCCAACAATCAAACTCAGATTAGACCTGTCAACCCATAACTCAGCAACCTGGCCATATAACCGGTTCAGGTAAACAGCTTACCTGGCTCTTTAGCAACCCAGAGTAACCCTGAGAGTTTGGGGACAACCCAAACTAACCCCACCAATCCGACGAGTTGCTGGGTTAATCCAAGTTGCATTTTAAAAAAAATTAGTGCTGAAAATGACATAATTTGTGTTCCTATTTTAATGATAATTCTGATATTAATGACTACTATTAAAATAATTGTTGGTAGGAATATTTTGGTAGCATTAATTTATTTTAAATTTTAGGGTTAAGGTGCATTTTAGTCAGTAAAGTATTGGTTTATGAGCGTATGGCACAATTATGTTTTGAAGGTATCTTGTATGCTAATAAAGTTTTAAAATTGAGCATATTAGCCAGCACCATTAAGAAGCATTTAACGGTCTCTGTTTATGCTGATGTGGTGTGACACTAGATGGCGTGTGTCTCACAACGTCATCATACAAGCTGACACATGTCATGCCACGTCAGCACAAACGGAAGCAGTTAAGTGTTTCTTAACGTCGTTGGCCAATATGTTTTATTTTAAAACTTTATTGGCATACAAGATACCTTCAAAATATAATTGTGCCATACGCTCCTATGCCAATACTTTATTGGCCAAAATGCACCTTAACCCTAAATTTTATTAGGAATAATATTTGGTGATTAGTGATTCCAATGTCAATGAATAATAGACTGATACTATTAAATCAATATGTTAAATTTTATGGAATTGGTAATTAATATTTAGGTAGTATGTTAATAAATTTTAAATTTGAAATTATTTTTTAATTTTTAATTTATCATTTGTCTGACTACCGAGTTAATTCTAAACTGATTCAATAATAATTGATCCACTGTTTCGACCATTCTAAATAACAGTTCGGTTTGATATCCTTCAATAAAACTATAAGCATGCAACACTATCACATGCTGATGAGACTACAAGTGTTTATAGAATCTTATAAAAGTATGGTGAATAATTTAGTTAACCAGATTATTTCACATGACTGTCTCGCTGAGTTGAATTATGATACTGTTAGTTTTAATTAAATGTAATTCTATAAAAAATCAAAATTAATTTTTTTATTCTTAGTAACTCGAACTTAATATCCGCAATCAAGTAGTTAGAATTTAAAACCCTATCATCAAGGAGGACGTACCTATGTAGTACTCCCCCCGTCCCAATATATAACATTTTTTTAATCGATATGTGAATTCCTAAAAAATTAGTTAAAGTTAGTTAAAAATAATAAATGTATAGGAAATATACTTTTTCTTTCCAAAAGTGCCCTTATTTATGAATGAGTAAGAGAGAGGGTAATTATGAAAAGAAGATGAAAAAGAATGTGTGGAAATATTAATGCATGGGTAAAATGGGAGAAAACACATTTATTACTTAAATAAAGTCAAATAAAACATTATATTTTGGGATAAAGTCATTCAATAAAATGGACCTTATATTATGGGGAAGGGAGTATTGTTTTTGTGCTGTAATTCATTTAAAAAAAAGAATTTATGTCTATTAATGCTCAGGAAATTAGTTTTTGTAAACATTCCAATCACTCGAATAATAAAATGTATATGTGGTGGTTAAAAAACGGTAAAGATGAAATTTAAGATATTTTTATATAGTTTTGATTCATTGACCTTGCAAGAGTTAAACAAAAGGTTACCAACAACCATGAATTAAATACAAGGACCAAGAGATGGTCCTGAGATGATGAAAATTACAAGGAACTCGGTGGAAATACAAGGAAATAAGAAGAAATACGGAGAAAAATGTAAAACTGAGAAATATTGAGAGAATGAGAAGAGAAATTTAAATGTGTGATAGGAACAAAGAAAATATGGGAGCCGTCCTGACAAAAGCAGGTGCAGTACAGGAGACGTGGACCTAGAACGAGAGGAGTCAGAGATGAAACAAGAATCTAGAGGCTTCTTTGAAGGAGTCTTACGTCTTGTGAGATGAAGTTTTTGAGCCAGATGAGGAGCCTGGAATGTTTGGAAATTGCTTTGAGTGTTTTCTGGACGGCTTCCTTCTCTTTGACAGTCTTGCTCATCGTCTTTATGTGGATTGTAGGTATGTAGAGTGGTTCAGTGCATGAGAGAGTTCCTTCATAATTCCAGCACATCATCTCCTCTTTTTGTGGGTTTGAAGGTAGTGGAGGAAGTTGTGGTTTGGAATTGGTAAGCAGATTTGAAATGGAGGAAGTTGAGAGATCATGGGGATTATTGTTCTTTAATTTATGGAGCTACTCTTACCTTATTTCTGGCCGCCACGTAACATATTTTTGGTTGGAAAATTGGTGCTCACAATATCAATGCATTAAAACACTTAAAAATTAGTTCAACACAATCTAGACTCATGTAAAGCATATAACCTATTGTCAATATTACAATCACGTTCAAAATTTAGACTAGTAATTTTTTATTTTGAATTTAATTTAATTAATTGGTTGTACTCTTATATTTGTAAACATAGTTAGATTACATCACGAATGATGCCATGTTAACAATTATACCAAGACTTTATCTCTGCAAGAACTAGTGTGGCTAATGTCACTATTCATAGCATGGGATCCATCCATCCATTCAATGTTAATTTGTAATCTGGTAAAAAAGAAATATAAAAATTCTTAAATTTGTCTACCTAAAAAAATACTACTCCCCCCGTCCCACAATATAAGGTCTTTTTAACCGAATTGCGGGTTCCTAAAAAATTAGTTAGCGTTAGTTAAAAACAATAAATGTGTAGGAAATATACCATATTGCCCTTATTTATGAATGAGTAAGAGAAGGGGTAATTATGAAAAGAAGATGAAAAAGAATGTGTGGGAAAATTAATGCATGGGTAAAATGGGAAAAAAAGCATTTATTACTCAAATAAAGTCAAATAGGACCTTATATTGTAGGACAAGATCATTAAAAAAAAATGGACCTTATATTATGGGACGGAAGGAGTACTGTTTACTAAAAATAAAATGTAACAAGTTTGTACAAACAATAAACGTTTAAAGTCTTGAGCATGCTTCGCCCAAGATAAAATCATTGACCTGCCATTCGATTATTAGTAATACTAACAATAAATAATTTCAATGCATGGCATGTTATAAGTGTTAAGTTGAAGGTGAGGGCAGTTAAGCCAAAAGTAGAAAAAATAATTTGCAGCATCGCATCACATTACATTATCGACCCAATACACAAATACACAGTGGGATACCCTCTTTATCGATGATAAATGGAAAAAGCGTCATTTTTTACCTGGAAGTTTTAGTTTTGGAGAAATTTTGGCCCAAAATTTTTGTTAGACCAATTTTGACCCGAAAGTTTATAAAACGTAGCAATATAGACAAATTTTACAATATAGAGAGGCTTCAAAAGGCCTATATTGCTACGTTTTATAAACTTCTGAATCAAAATTGGTCCAAAAAAAATTGCCGGGCCAAAATTGCTCCAAAGCTAAAACTTCCTAACAAAAAATGACCATTTTCCCAATAATAAATAATGCAGAATAATTTTTTTATGCTTGGTGAGTTGGCGGTATTTTCTTCATTTTTAAAAAATGAAAATAAGTTAAACAAATATTGTTTGACTGAGCCCAAAAAAAAAAGATTGTTTGAAAGTTTCTTCGAAGTACGCAAAAAGTACCCCTAATTTAGTGGATTTCATAGAAAGAGTGGATAGATTTGATTTCATATCCTCATGCTTAATAAAATTTTCACAGATATTTTTCCAAAGAGGCTAGCATATTTTATTGGAACCCATGCACTTTTATTATTCATTCTTCCGAACACAGTTAGCCCTGAGTGAAAATACCCGTAAGTAAG
The DNA here is from genome assembly GCA_037074515.1 of Mimosa bimucronata. Taxonomy (NCBI): domain Eukaryota; kingdom Viridiplantae; phylum Streptophyta; class Magnoliopsida; order Fabales; family Fabaceae; genus Mimosa; species Mimosa bimucronata. Next base: position 31,570,358 of record CM073447.1, on the reverse strand, counting down.
TTCTTTTTAAAAGTATTAAGCTATGTAAAAAATGATTGATTAGATCAAACAACAATTCCATCCCAGTAAACAAAATGAGTTAATTGTCGTCCTTTTGGGTTAAGACTTAAGATGAATAGATTAAAGTGATTTATATTGTAATTTGGGGGAGTATTATCTGACGAAGTAAAGAGAAATACTACCAATGATTGATTCAAGGAAAAAAAAAAATCATTTGAATTTCAAAGTCATATATATACGAGTTTTTTATCATCCGAACAATGATTCCACAAGTTCAATAACAATATTCACAATTGCAAATTACATGAGGATTTTACAATTCAAAAGGTATTTTTTTTAGAATTTTTTCTTGATTCAATTATATAACAAGAATTGATAACATCAAATGTTGGTCTAATTAGTAAAAGGATGAACTCAGGCAGAAAATTGTGGATTCAAATCCCATCCATATGAGAATTAGTTGGTGGATGATGGATAAATAATTCTTGTGTAAACGGTTTTTGAGCACGGGAGGCTAATCCGACTCCAGTAAGCTTGGGAAAGTTAGCTCACATAAACTTAGTAAAAAAAAAAGGAGAAAGAGATTGAAAGGAAAATTGATTTATTCCACAAGAAATGTTAAGAAAAAGGTGGGGGTAGTAATGGAGAGTCCGAAAAGAAGGGAACAAGGAAAGGGCCAAAAATAAATGCAGGTAGCTTTTGGTTGGGGGAGGTGTGAGTTGCAAATCGCAAGAAATCCTGAGGCATTTAAATCCCAGTGGGGACAGGTGGCACAGCCCACCTGAACCTTTCTCCCATTGAAGAACCAATTCCCTTCATCAACGCCTCCCATCCATCCTCCAACGGATGGTGGAGATCGTCTCCCTGACGTGGGCCCCTCCGACCCTATCCCATAAGACACACAAATATTTCCCACGGGAGGGGCATCAAAGCCCCCCACTGGTATTATCTTCCCCTACGTCGCTTTCTTAACCTTTTTTCTTCGCCTCATACTAAATCTCCTCCCATCCTCTGCATTCTCGCGCGTCGTTTATCCACTCCTCCGGCCTATTGCTTGAGCTTTGCCGCGCGTGACTTCAGCCCTCCATTAAAGAGCGTGTTCCCTAGTTCTGGTCTCTAATAATTGTATCCACACTTGCATGAATCCCACACCCTCTGACCCCCAAGTATGAAGTACTCTTCCATACCATCATTCCATTGCCCTCCGCATATTTCTCCCTCTTCTTGCTGCTTCCCATCATCCAATCACTCCCAGCTTAAATTCTTTACCATAAATAAATAAATATAGGAATAAAAATAAATTTGCCTAACAAAGTGTGGAACTGGTTTGTGATGAGTAAGGGACGATGATCCTCCGCTCTGTATCACCCAAATTCAATCTACAGAATCCAGATTTAATAATTTAAGTTTATAATTGTTAAATGAAAAATATGTTTTCTAACAAAATGATACTTAAAAGATTATTTTTATATTATATTTTGTACCCATTAAAATAACTATGTTTTGAAAATCATAAACTTAAAATTATTAATTTTGGACCCTTCAGAGTGGATCTGAACAGTTCAGAGTAAAAGATCCCCCCTACTCATCTTTTTAACGAGCACCAAAGTCCAAAACTAGTTCCAGTGTTACGGCAAGCGAGTCTAATATAAATAAGTTTTGAAAAAAATCTTGATTATCAATAAACTTTTAAAACTGAACAATTTAAGGTTGAAAGACACATGAATTCTAATTGGCACTAACAAACATTTAAGATTGGGTAATTGCATTCGCTAAATTACTCAGTTTTAAAAGTTTATTGGTAAATAAGATCCCTTCAAAACTCATTTGTGTCAAATGCTCTTATCATAATACTTTGGTAGTCAAATTGCATTTTTACCCCAAAATACTTAACTTGGTTTCATATGGGATAAAGCCACTATTAGTTCTAATAATATAATTATAATTTTTTAAGATTGTAATCCCTTTTACCTTTCTTATAAGAGCCCAAAATTTGAATTACCTTACTCCTTTTTATAATAGCTCTTTGTCCAAGCATTTAATGTATTTTATAATCTTGCCCCTAATTAATTCTATTATCACTCTTCATCTTTTTCTAAAACCACATTCTCTTTCATACTTTCTCATTTTATTACTTTATTTCTCTTACCTATCCCTTATTAATAAGAGCATGATTGGGGAAAAATTATTTCTTACTCCCTATGATCAACATTATAAGAGTTAGTTCCATTTTATACAAACCAATAAAACATAGTGGAGTCTTTTATTATGAGAAAAATTAATGTGATTTTCGAATTTTACCTTATACTCACTCCGGTCTTAATTATAAGATCACTTTGATTTTTTTGGAAAAATTAAAGGATGCAAAATTAATCACTTTAAATTATCTATAATTATCTTTTTTCCTCAAAATTAATTTATTCTACTTATAAACTAGCATATAATCTAATTACATGTGACATATATTATAATTTGGTAGTCTAACTTGTTTCCTTAACTTTCACAAAAAAAGTCAAAAGTGATCTTATATTTAGAACAGGAGGAAGTATTATTCATACACACCCTCTCTCTCATCTTTACATTTAATATACAAGGGAAAACATGAAAATTAAGCATTTATTAGCTTGACTATTATGTGTTACCTCTTATAATATGTATTAAAAGAATTTTGAAGTTTTCTCTTATGCAAGGACAAGAGGGAGTACATACTTATTGCTTTTACTCAATTTTAATTGTTCTTTTAAACCGTTTAATTTAATTATACAAGTGTTATAATAAGCACCACATGGATTACTAATCATTTAATAGATAAGAAAAAGAAAAAGTTAGCAACTAGCAAGTTGTTAAGAAAAGCATTTTTTTTTTATTAAAAAATGACATGAAAAGAGTCGAACTGAGGTGGACAATTATTTGAAGTGAGTGAGCATGGGCAGAGGAGATTGTGGGGGAAGGGGTTAGGAGGACAAATAGGGGTAGCAAGAGGAGGGGGAGGCATATGTTTTTAAAATGAGAGGGGGGGGGGGGGGACAAGGGAGGGTGAAGTTCACGTGGGCAGAGGAGGGGACTGCGCATTTGAGGGAAGCGTGGAAGGAAACCCTGTCCCTCCCTCACGTGGAACAACATGCCTCCCTCCTCGACACGTGCTCCTTCAATCCTGGGCCCCACCCCCAACAAACTCTCCCCTGTCCTCTTGTCCCTCCCCTCCCCGACATCTCCCTCCTCACAATCATTGGCCCCTCCCCCCTCCCACTCCCCCCTTCCCCCGCGTGCATTCTACCGCCCCCAATCCCTCCATTCCCTCCCATTATATCTCCACCTCACCCCACTCGCCTCTGCTTCACACCTGTCTCTTTATATTCACCCTCCATTTCCTCACTATGCTTATGGGTGGGCAAAACCGAAAATTAAACCAAACCAAATTGTTTTTTTTGTTTTTTTGGTTTTTAGTTTCGTTTTCGGTTTTAATTTTTATCATTTTTTGTTTTTTAGTTCAAAATCAAACCAAAACACTGTTTACTTACCTCTAATTATTAGTGAATAATGCGGTGATTGCTTGTATTATATGGATAAAAAAGAAAAGCCTTTGTTCCAGGTGATTTCAAGCTTTAATGGTTTTTGCTGGGCCATGTACTATTTATCTTCATTTATTATACAATCAGGTCTTCTACGCTAGATTTTTACAGTCATACGGTAACTGTAGTGATGATTGGATGTTAGGATAAGAATACAGAACATGCTATTGTAAATTGGAGATCACCGTTGATTTTTAGAAGATGCTATGCTAATATGGAGTTGCTACATTATACAAGTAATGTTTCGATATTTTGTATCATTCTCAATTTGTACTATGCAATTTATTTGCTTTTAGTTGATTTTACTATTTTATTGTTTTAATTGCAGGATGTGCTCTAGAAGATGAAGTGAAGGAACTAATTGAATCCTGCTAGTAAAGGCCTCTATTAGTTAACAAATATATTGTTACTAGTGGCTGGCAGGTGCATATAACATACAGTTTAATAGGATAAAGATTTTCATTATTTGTACGGGTTTATGAAATGTATATATGACAATGCATGCATGAAAATAACAGTGTTTTAAAACACTCAAGATATTGTCCGCTTTGGCGACATAGTTATGCCACTCACGGTTTTGTTACTCAAGGTAGGGATAATGGCCGAAGCCTCTCACACTTACCCGTGAAAACGCGTCTTGAGGGGAAGGGGAGCCCAACACCTTATATCTCCCTGGGACATCCTGAACCCAGCCAATGTGAGACATTACAAGGTGCTTGGAGGACGCGAGACTGTTAAAATAAGGTAGGATTTTGGAAGAGCGGGGATGCTTGAAAATCTGTTGTGCCACCGTGGAGGAAGCTTTTGTAGTTGTTATTTATGTGTATTATAAAGAGGTGTATATATATGTGTGTGTATGTATAGGTGAAGCAAGCAAGGAGCTTGTTTGGAAATTACATAAACTGATATGTAAATGTGTATATATATCAGTAGGAAGCGGAATAGTGAGACATGCAGGTAAAATGATTGTCAGCCAAGATAACCCCTTAGAATGGTAGAAACCAGAATATAGGTATTATATATATAAAGGGGGCCCTTTAATTAAGTAGCCCATGTTCAAAAATCTTTATATAGAACATGTTGTATTGTCATGACAATGATACTCCTATAGCTCTTAATACAAAGTCTAGTTGGCTTTTATAAAAACCAAATGAACTATTGGTCAGTATTGCATACTCCCTCTGTCCTTATATATAGGACTTGAAAATCTGAATATATTTGTCCCTTTTCATAAGATATTGATTAGAGTTGTCAGAGCATTTAATAAATTTTCTCCTATTTTACCTATAATCGTTCTCTTTATTAACATTTTCTTTTATATTTATTTCTATCATTTATTATCATTTCTCTAAATTTGGAAGATTAAAATTATTTTGGATATATTTATCATGCCCATATACTTTTTTTAATATACATGAATTTTTTTCTTTGAGTTCTTATATATAGAGATGGAGGCAGTATGACTTTATAAATTATTTAAATTACTTTGGAAAAAAATATTAGATATAAATGATTTTAAATTATTTATTTAATTATAGTAATCTTCTTTAAAAAAGGGAATAAGGTTTTACGTTAAATGAGCAGAGGGAGTATTTATAAAGCATTTGAAAAAAAGGTCATATTGTGAGACAAGAGGAGCTAAATTTCATGGAGGGTCATGAGGGTTTTAGGGAAAGAGGAAAAAGGGGACGGTCAAAGCTGACTACGATTGGCTAAAAAAAAAAAAAAGAAGAAGAAGAAGCTTACTACGATTACGATTCATGGAGTTAGATAAATTAAGAGGGGAGGAGAAACAATGATTTGAGTATAATAGGGTTTGGTGGCAAAAAAACAAAAAACAGAGAGAGAGAGAGAGTATAGTAGCCGGTTTGAAGATGGATTAGGGAGGAAAAAGGGGGGGGGGGGGGGGGATTAATTAAAGAAGGTGGAAATTAAATAAAAAAAAGAGGAAGGAAGTGAGAGACAAGATGTCGGGTGATGATTAAGAGTGTCCCCACGAGTGCGTGAAAGCTGTCCCACGTGTTCCCAGAGCCCAATAATGGATCTCACTTATTCATATCATCCTCACTCATTGCCTCTGCCCCCGCTACCCGACAATTCCACCCCGTACGAGACTCCCCCCCCCCCCCCCCCCACGTGATCTCCACGTGATACCCGGTCCCCCAACCCCCTAAAACCATCCCTCTTTTCCCTAATTCAACTCCTCCACAAACTTTCCCTCTTTCCGCCTCTAATATGTCACCCATATACACTTGAATGACACCCTCATTAACTTTGCCACTCTCACTTTAACACTATTAGATCTTTACAAGGATGGGTTAAAAAAAAATACATTGTTACTCCCTCCATCACATAATATAAGGTCTTTTTAACTGAATTGTGGGTTCCTAAAAAATTAGTTAGAGTTAGTTAAAAACAGTAAATGCGTAGGAAATATACCATATTACCCTTATTTATAAATGAGTAAGAGAGAAGATAACTATGAAAAGAAGATGAAAGAGAATGTGTGGGAAAATTAATGTATGGGTAAAATGGAAAAAAATGCATTTATTACTCAAATAAAGTCAAATAAGGCCTTATATTTTAGGACAAGATCATTAAAAAAAGTAGACCTTATATTATGGGACGGAAGGAGTATTTCCTATATACCCCCTCCCTGATGAAATAAAGAGCATACTTTGGAAGGTGTTCTTGATTATTTTTATATAAGATAGTTTATGGTTTTAAGGTGTGTTAAATAATTTTTTGCATATTATTAAATTGGAAAGGGAATAAAGGGTCGATTATAATTTGGGAAAGAAATAGAAAAGGGAGGGAGTCATGTCAGGAGGAGGAGGAGGGAAACGACAAGGAAGGGATGGGGCCCGGGGGGTTGATATTAGGCTCCGTACAGGGGTGGCCAGCATGTGAAAGGCACGTGAAGTCCGGACCCTGGTAGCTCATTCAAGTGTTTTGATTTGCGGACAAGAATGACCATGTTGCCCTTGGATATGGATGGCATGGTGTTGGTGTTCAATGATTGGAGGTAGGGCGTATTAGGTGCTCCGATTTCAGTTCTCCAAACATGGTGGACCCCACTCCCCCCACCCCCATATTGATTAGACTTCACACCTGACTTAGTCATGTCCTCATCATCACCAATCTCCCTTTGATTTCATTTGTCCCCCCGTCACATTTCCCAAATTACCCCGCCCACGCCCAAGAATTTCCCCCTCGGCCTTGGTATATGCCCCCTCCCGTCATAAACTATAAATTCTCATATACCAAACCAAAGTATGATAGTTTGATCATTAAATTTATATTAAATTGGTTATTCAGTTCAACTTAAACCCTTATTAAATGGTATCACTCTATTTCTTAAATCTAACTATCACAAATTTTTTGTTTCAAAATACTCCCTCCGGTCCTAAATATAAGACCACTTTGACTTTTTTTGTGGAAGTTAAGGAAGCAAATTAGACCACTAAATTATAACATATATCACATGAAATTATATTATAGGTTAGTTTATAAGTAGAATAAATTAGTTTTGAGAAAAAAAAAGATTTTTTTTGGACTGAAACTGCTTTTTTTGGACTGGAAAAAAAGTCAAAAAAGTTAAAGTGGTCTTATAATTAAGACCGGAGGGAGTATAAGTCCACTTTGGGATCAATTAATGCTACTATGACTATTTTACCCCTATGTTAAAAATAGGAAAGAAGAAAAAGAAGGCTTATAATGTATAAAATATTATTTTAACACCTATCTTAAATAAGGGCATAGGTGAAATTTTTTTTTTTAAAATAGGCCATATTTAATGTTATAACTTCCACTCCTTGGTATCTGAGAAGTAGTTAGGGTGGACTTATAATAAGGAAAAGAGTGGTATGACTTAACATTTTCAACTATGAATATCTATTACTAACAAGGTAAAATGCAAAAAAAAAAAAAGAAAAGAAGAAGAAGAAAAAAGAAATTAATGTGGCGGTCGGTGCCTTATATTAAGAACAAAAAAAATTTTAGTTGGTGCCTTATAATTAGTATAAGAGGGAGTATGTCCTTATTCATAAGTCTATTTTGTGAAAAAATTTTTGTTCTTTGTTATGAGTCAGTTTAAGGGTAATTAATGTGAGTGGTGCAATTTTATCTCTATTAATGTGAGATAGAATATGTGGATAAATGTAGAAGTAGAATATAATACTTAGTTTTAACCAATGGGATAATTTGAATAGTTGATTAATTGTGAACATTTTTAATGACATAACCACCTTTTCATGACATTTAAGAATTATGTTAAATAAACTTATAAATAAGAATAGGATGATACTTCTTTTGGTCCTTGATTTAAAACCTATTTTAAATTTTTGTTATTTTAAATTTACACTTATTCATAATCCATAAATAATAATCAAATAAAAGAGAGAAAGGAAACTGAAGAAGATGATTATGATAGTTTAAAAGAAACATTTCATATCACTCTTGTTCTTTTTATTTTATATTTTTTTTTTTATCAAAACTCTGGTTCTTTTTATAAGTCCATTTCATGGGAAATTTTGGTTCTTATTATAAGTGCATTTTGAGAGCAATTAATGTTATTGTTACAATTTTGTCCATATTAATAAATTTAGAGAGAGAGAATGAAAAGATGAAATACAATATATAAAATCTTGTTTAAACATGCATCCATAAAATAGGGTACAATTGAAAAAAAATATTAATTTATGTCACTTTCATTGTGTTAACTGTAATGTGATAATTATATAATGCTACTTAATTTTCTAAATATAAGATATTTTTAGCCGATTTGATTATATTAATGATACTATTTAAATAAGTTAAAATCACATAATATTATTAGACAAAAAATCACATAATATTATAAAAACACCATAAACACCCACATTTATTCTTGTTATCCCTCTTTTACTTGTTTACTATTGAAGAGTATTTATATGGATAATCTTGGAAAAAGTGAGGAAAATTAGAAAGGATGCGTATATTTATGAACAAATTCAACTTTTCAAATATGTTTTATATTTATAAATGGAGGGAGTGTGGATTTATAAAAAGTACCAAAATGATATTATTTAACTTCAATAACATTTTAATATGTTATCAAATCACCTTAATACATTCTACATTTATGACTAAAATGGATATACTTCACTGATTAACTAATAAGTCGCCATCATTAACCACTACATGCAAACAACAAAAGCCGTGTCGGTTTCTCATCCAAATGGTTTACTTAATCACTGTAATCATCTTCCTTTTCAAACTCTTAGCTTGTCCATACTCAAATGAGGACTATATATTGCCATATAATCGTTATATCACATCAATCCTTGTTTTTCCTTTTTATCTAACCAAATGTATAGTTACGTGTGATCAGAATTCAATTAATAAAAAACGACGGAAGAAGGTCCGTGATCCCCCACAAACAAAGCATTCATCCATATTTTCTTTTTAGCCAAAAAAGAAAAGAAAAACCAAAGAGAGTATAGAATAAACATTAGTCCTTGATCGTAATAACTTGAAAGAACATGATGCGTATATAGTGGTTCCAGTTAATTGGTACTCGTAACTGTCATGTTCTCGGGAGGAAAAAACCAACGGAGACAAAATAAAGAAACCAACAAGTTGCAAGTAAATATAATAAATTAAATAAAACAGCTTTAATTTGTGAAATGAAGAAATAGTAGTAAAGAGCAAGTTGCAAAGAAAAGGTGTTGGGTTTTGTGGCCACCCCACGTGGATCCTACTTGGCGCACCATTCTCCATGATGCCGACGGACAGCAAAGCACACGTGTAGAATGTCTATACCACCACCACTTTCTTGGTCAAACCCCATTTCTTTATTTTTTCAACGGTCAAACTATTAGTTTCGTCACCTTCCTCTCACCTTCGTCACCGGCTCAATGGGTCATCGTTGTCTCACCATCTGATTCATCCAACTACTAACTCCAGTGTATGATAAATGAGATATAACATGCGATTTTTTTTTTCACATTACGGAAGGTGGTAACATTTAAAAGTCAATGTAATAAATTTTGGTTTCTATTTTTACTTATGCATATTAAATATAAGGAGGAAATAAAATGTGAGTGTATGATAAATGATATAAAAATAAAATTAAAAACTCCATTAACTTTATCTACAAAAAATGATTCCACTATGTGTTCCTTGATTTGTATAAAATGGTTAATAACTTCCTATATTATAAATCGGATGAAATATTAAACAATTCGACTCTAGTGGATTCCCTGATTTTCCAAACGTGCGTCTCCTCGGCCGTTGAAGGCCAAATTGGCTTCGTTATTATTTGCTCTGAGTGGGTCCCCAGTATCTGGCCACGTGACTCGATGATCTGGCCGCCATGTGATTAGCGGTTACACGAATCCTTTACTTGGATCGGTTTATATCGTTAATCGATGATTATGTTCCTGTTGGTTCGCACGTGTGCTGGTTGTACAAGCTTTTCCCTGGCTTAATTGAGTATTATTGTTATTAAATTATAATAATTAATGGGCCTCGGACCCGCTAAATGCCCTTGCTTAAATAATTATATTATTGAAGTGTCTAGATCTGCTCAATAATATTGGTTGGAAGCATGATTTGATTGATAAATCTCTTAATATGACTCAGTTCGTGATCATTTATTGGAAAATTATTAGATACAATTCTCATATATAATCATTTAAATTGTTATCGCACGATTTGACTAAAATGACCTAGACATATACCATTATTGTAATTTGAAGTGTCTACTTTGTTATAAAAAGGTTCTAGAAAATCGTTGGCAAACGCATGCAGAAACAATCATTCGGATTTGTAATTAAAATGATGAAAGGGTTCGGAGTAATAATAGCAGGGCATGGGACAATGATTAACACTAAAATTTTATAATATTGAGTTTGATTTGCATTAGTTGAACTAGATGGAAGATTAATTTATGGGGGCCCATCCAGAATGAGTTAAGATCAAGGTTCAAAAAGCCGGACCGGACATCAAACCGGACGAGGCACTGGTTCAAGGGTCAAAGGTTCAACCGGGGGTCGGATCGGGTCAAACCGGTTATATTAAAATAATAAAATTTTATTAATATTAACATTAATAATCACTAATATCAAAATGTAAATGTAGATAGGTATGCATGATTCATCAAATATGAATATTTTAATGTTTCTATATAGGGAAAAAAGAAAATATTAGTTGATTACACTTGAAAATAAATATTATTCTACAATTCACAGATTAAAATATAAATATTAAGAGTAACAATAATTAAATATTAAGTATATGCAAGTAAAATAGTATTTAAAGTATTATATTTTCCTAATTTCTAAAATTGAGTGGAGTGAAAGTTAGTAATTAGGTGAATTATAATAAAATAAAATTATTTTTTTAGAAAAAAAAAAAAAAAAAAGCTGGCCGGTTCAACCTGGTCGGCCGGGTTAACCGGTTTTTCCCGGGTCGCGACCGGGTCAAAGGTCCCCCGGGTTTTTGCGCCAATCGGACCGGACCAATAGCAGGTTCACGGTTGAACCGGCCGGTCCGGTCCGGTTCTTTATTCCTTGGTTAAGATTAGGAAATGATTTTTTTTTTGGGGGGGAGGGGGGGGGGGGAGTAGCCATGTTGGATTAAAGAATGAAGAACCTTAAAGCTGCGTTTGCATGTGTTCCCTACCATCCAAAACGTGGCCTACTAGCACGATTATTCAAATATGAAATCGCCATTCCCTGCTGCTACCAAATTGAATTGATGACTTCAATATGAGTATTCTACAAGTTTTGATCATTACGAGGGCAAGTTATTTGGTCTTTGGAACACCACACGAAGTTTCGAGCCTCATGCCCGACTTAATAATCATTCAAAGTCTCAGATTTCCTAACTCTCCAGCCTCTAACTTATTGCCAATCCAATATATCTTTATGGTCTTAAATACTCCCTGCAAGGCTCCAACTACTCATTATGAGGAACCCCATGACCAACATATTTTATAACATATCACTCTGTTCTTTATTTTAAGTCCACCCTAACTACTTTTCACATACCAAGGAGTGAAAGTCATATCATTAAATATTTCCTATTTTAAAATATGTTTCAACTTTGCCCTTATTAAATAATACTCATCTGGTCCTATTTATAAGTCACTTTCAGCATATTTCACACAGACCAAGGAAAGCCTTAAAATTCATTAACTTTCCACTAAAATACAACAAATTTACAACTTTACCCATATTAAATATCCACTATACCACATGAAAATAAAGTCAACACATAATAAATGAAGGGTAACCTTGTACATTCACACTAAATATTTAATGAGGTGACTTATATATAGGACCAAATAAAACATTCTCTCTCTGCCCTATAAATAGGACCAGAGGAGTATGTGTTAACACAATATTTTATACATTATAAACCTTTTTTTCTCATCTTCCATATTTCTAACATAGGGGTAAAATAATCATTGTAGCATTAATTGATTACAAACTAGACTATATTTAGGAAAAAAATTTGTGATAGTTGAACTTATAATAAGGAACAGAGTGAAAGTTAAGTTATACACTTATGAGGCATCGTGAATGTATAATTAGCACACTAAAGGTTATTTTGTGTGAAAAAATGTACACTTTCATTTTAAAATGGTACAAAAACGTCACAATTGTTAATGTCTCTTAATTTTTGTACCAAAGCCCACATTTGTGATCCATTTTGAAAGCATAACAAGCATAACTTTGTATCAACGCCCTCATCATTTTTGTATTATCTTAAGATTACTATGTAAAATTTCGCACTTAATAGAACTTTATGATGTCATATCCACATTCACAAACTTAGTATCATTAACTACTATACAAAAACAACACTTTCAAACTAATTAGCCAGACTTTTAGTTAGGGAAATTTTGATATTTTACAACAAATAGCTGATTTTAGCAATTTTTTAATTTATGCAAACTTGTGATTATTAGGTGCTTACAAAAACGAGTGGAAGGAGTATAATATATACTCTTTAATCATCTGTAAAATTGATAAAAAAAAAACACAAGGTGATTACTCCCTCATATCCTAAATATAAGATCACTTTGACTTTTTTTATGAAAGTTAAGAAGCAAATTAGACCACAAAATTATAACATATGTCACATGTAATTAGATTATAGGTTAGTTCATAAGTAGAATAAATTAGTTTTGAGGAAAAAAGATAACTATAGACAATTTCTAGTTATTAATTTTGCGTATTTAATTTCTCCCAAAAAATCAAAGTGATCTTATAATTAGGACGGGATGGAGTATTAATAATGACGAATATATCTGCGAAACACTTTATCACAAACCAATCTTGTCATTTGATATTTGAAATTGATGCATATAGATGTAGGTAACCAAGTAAATAGGAATACCATGTGAAAGACAAATTTTAATCGACCTTATATATACAAATATTTATTTATACATATTTAGGACTTGGTAAAGAGTAGTTCTGTTGTTCTCTAAGTTAACTTGTTAGATTATCATCATCATCATCATCATCATATTAGTTATATTTATGATTAATAATAATGTTTAGGTGGCCCGTAGTCAACATATAGGCCCAATTGTCAAAGTTAGGGTTTTTCATATCATAGGTTATCTATATAAATGGGGTTTTCTGATGGGAAAAACATACCAACGCCTAAATCATTAGATCAGCAGATAACTAAATTACAGATAGGCGTTTCTTCTCTCTAACTTCCGGGTTCCCTAACTGGTTAAGGCTACTACAACAGATACCATTACTGTGCCGTACTCCAATTAGAAGAGCTTTGGGTGATTTCTGACAGTGTTCTATTTTGCAGTTCCACGTTGATCTTTCACTCATCAAACAATAGCAATGGCGAGAGGTATTTCGACTTCCACTATATTACTTATTCTGATTAGAGATAGCATGTATGAATGATATATGTTATATATATGGCTATCTTATTCTCACAAGTGGCATCAGAGCCATTATTTTTCTCTACCTTGCTATTTGTTGATCACATGAAATTAATTTTTGTATGATAATTTTGTTTATGGATCTGCCAATTATATTTTAATTGTCCTTGCGAATTTAATGTTTTCTTGTGAATAGAAAACCTGTGATTGTCGTTGAAAAATTTGTGGACTTTGGGAAAATTTTCAATTCTGATATCTTTCTCTTTATGTTTAGCGTACATCAATTTTCATATTCGCATTTTTTCTTGACTTTCAAAGAATAATTTGGTTTTGACTTTTAACCGTTGAAACTCTAAAAATCATGAAGAAAAGGAAACGTATTTTCGCGTTGAATACCCGTTGGTTTTCGAATTTTTTCATGTTGAAACCATGAAAGAATTGTGGAGATAAAATCACCATCTAGTTATGCATATGACCAACATTTTTCCCGGCATTAATGACTCCGGAATCGTGCTTCAGGTGGCCAGGAATGGCACCTGGAATGTCGGACATGAACAACGCCTGGGGACTTGCAGGAACCGGGTCATGTGTCTTTCGGGTCGGGTAGGGCTTCACGAATCCGGGCGGGGAAGAAGGCAATCAAAAAGCACCGTTTTGACTGATGAAGGGCACTTCTTCATTTACGCGTGAAATGACGTCGTTTGGGCCATAAGTGAAACGCTGCGTTTCACTTATGCAGGACAGCCGGGCCGCGCGTTTTTGGGCTTTTCTTTTATAAAAAAAATTCCAGCTCTTTGGGCCTGAATGTTTTGGGCTATATATATATAAAATTTTTCTGGGCTGTTTTTAATGTTATTTTTCGGCCAGTTTTGTTTATTTATGTTAGGTCACGTGCCTTTAGCCCATTTTTGTGTTTTACTTTTGGTTTTTGGAATATGTTGCTTGGGCCTAATTGATGGACCTTAATTTTAGCTATATGTGTTCATTAAGAAATAAATATATGTGATATTTGCAAACTGATTTGATTTTCCATGACATATATTTGTATACATGTTCATTTTGGGCCGCGAAAAATCAATTTTTGTCATATTTTGCTTTTGGAATTATATTTTAGACTTTTCTAATGTTTTAAATTGTTAAACTATTTATATTTTAAATTCCAGAAATTACATATGGCTAAATATATTGACTTTTATGATTGTTTTAATTGAATATGTCATATTTTTAGCATGTGTAATTATTTTAGCATCATTTTTAATTGTTTAAATTTAAGAAAATTAATCTTGGGCTATTTCACATATTGGAATTATTAAGTGATATATGCTATAGATTAATTATTAAACAATATTTTTGTGGATGTTATAATTAGTGGGAGTTTTATTAAATTAAATAAATGTCAAATTAATTTAATAATTCCCAATAAAGTATGTGCATATAATTGAATTTAATGATTGCACATTATGATATTTTGTGACATGCTTTTGCCTTAAAGGAGTAGCCACAACATCCTTTTCTTAAGTTGCATACATCACATATGGTTAGAAAATATCTATTGTAATTAAATATGAAATTATAATTAATCTTAGCCCACAGGCAGATATTTATAAGAGTATATTTAATTAGGGTGGGATAAAATGACCATATTATTTCCTAAGTTGCCCACAGGTATTAATAGATATAAATGTGTTTTAGTTCCATCATTTTGAGATAAATACATACTATGCTAATTTCTTTGCCCACAGTAGATTTTAGTGATACGTATTTAATTTTGTATGTTTTTATTGGTTTTTCTAAAACATGCATGGCACAGTGAATTGTGATTGCCTTAAATTATATGTCTAATTTATGTTTTTGATTCTCTGAATAACACAGCTAATATTCCATCTCAGTTTCCCACTAACATGTTTCCCAGTAGCATATTGGCTCAAGCTACTAGGAATGTGTTTTTGGATAACAACAACTTTTCTGAATGGAAGGATGATATCCTTCTGCAACTGGGGTGCATGGAAATGGATTTTGTCCTTGAGACTCCAAGGCCCCATATGCCTGTTGATTCAGCAGATGAGGAAACTAAGGAGTATCATAGTTATTGGGAAAAGATTCATCGTCGTGCCATGCTACTCATAAGGACTAGGATCCAAAAATGCCTTCAGGAAGCAATCCCGAAATGCGAGACCGCTAAGGAATACTTGGAAGCTATTGAGAAACAATATAAGCCAACTGACAAACAGATGGGTGGTTCCATCATGTTAGAGTTGTGCTCTATTGAGCTTCATCGTCTTGGCGGGATGCGGGAACATATCATGAAGATGAGAGATCTATCCTCTTGTCTGAAACCCTTGGATATGGAGCCAACTGAGCAATTCTTAGTGCAATTAATTCTGAAGTCCCTTCCAAAACAATATGAAACTTTCAAAATCTCCTACAACACACATAAGGATATATGGACAATTGATGAGCTCATGTCCATGTGTGTGCAAGAGGAGACTAGACAGTTATTAAAAGGAAATGGTGCACCTAAGGAAGCTCATATGGTGGAAAACTCCAATAAGGATGGTGGCAAGAAGCAGGAAAAGAGGAATGACAAAAAGAAAAATAACAAGATTCCTCCTGCTAAGGCTAACATGAAGAAGGATGTCAGGTGTTTCTTTTGCAAGAAGAAAGGGCATATGAAGAAAGATTGCCATAAAAGAAATGCTTGGTTCGAGCGTAAAGGTATGCCAATGTCCTTTGTTACTTTTGAAGCACATAATGTTAGTATCCAAAAGGATACATGGTGGATTGATACCGGTGCTCAAATACATATTTCTATTATCATACAGGGCTTTCTAACAACCAGGCCTCCTCGTCCCAATAAGGCTAAAGTCTTATTAGGAAGTGGGAAAGGAGATCCGGTGAAAGCAGTTGGAACTTTTCGAATTTCTTTTTTCAAATAATTTTATTTTGGACTTACCAGAGACATTTTATGTACCCTCTTACAAGAGGAATTTGATTTCATTATCTAAACTTATTCCGTTTAATTATGGTATTTTGTTAGAAAAGGATTTGAAATATTTAAGTTTGAACTCTGTTCCAATTGCTAAGGTTGTTATGATTGATGGTTTATTTAAAATTGTTTCTGGATATTCAAATGTTTTTTCTGCTATGCATGGTGTTAAGAGAAATATGATGAATGAGAACTCTATTAGCTTGTGGCATAAGAGATTAGGACATATCTCTACTGACAGGATCAAGAGGTTAACTAAAGAAGGAATCCTTCCATCTTCAGACCATTCGGATCTTGGTACCTGTGTGGACTGCATAACGGGAAAGCAGACCAATAAGTCACATAAGGGAGCTAAAAGAAGTTCTGAATTGCTCGAAATTATACACACTGACATATGTTGCCCAAATCTAACCGCTCACGGTCAAAAGTACTTTATTACCTTTATTGACGACTTTTCGCGATGCACGTATATCTACCTGCTTTATAATAAAAGTGAGGCAGTAGATGCCTTTAAGGCATATAAGGCTAAAGTAGAAAAACAGATTGGGAAACTGATCAAGATCGTGAGATTTGATAGAGGTGGTGAGTATTTCGGTAGATACACCAGTGAAGGACAAGAGCCAGGTCCTTTTGCGGATTTTCTTCGAGAGCAAGGTATAGTTGCACAGTATACCATGCCTGGCTCACCTCAAATGAACGGTGTAGCTGAAAGAAGGAATAAGACCTTACTTGACATGGTTAGGAGCATGATGAGTAGCTCCAAACTACCAATTTCCTTGTGGAAGGAAGCACTCAAGACAGCCGTACATATTTTGAACAGGGTTCTAACAAAGGCAATGTCTAAAACACCCTTTGAAATCTGGAAAGGTTGGAAACCCGGTTTAAATCACTTTAAGGTGTGGGGGTGTCCTACGGAAGTAAGAGTGTATAACCCACAAGAAAAGAAATTGGATCCTAAGACGATTAGAGCTTACTTTGTAGGCTATGCAGACAGGTCAAAGGGTTACAAGTTTTATTGTCCTTCACCTTCAGTGCGTTTTGTAGAATTTAGGAATGCCAAGTTTCTTGAGAATGATGTGATTAGTAGGAGTGATCAGATTGTAGACGATCACATTGAGGGATCCCCTAGCACAACTGAGGAAGGGACATCAGCTGTTGGCGACAATTCTACCCCTAGATATGTCACGCCAAATGAGACTGTCCCAATACCCATAGTTGATCATGCAGGACGTGCGGAACATATACCTGAAGGTCCACCTGTCACAAATACAGACTTACCACCAATTGTGACAAAGAATGTTCCGAACGAGCAACCTGACCCAACCCAAGAGGTTGAGTTAAGGAGATCAACAAGGGCAAGAAAACTGGCAATTCCAGATGACTACGTAGTGTATAATACTGAAAATGATTGTGATATTGGCATTGATAATGATCCATTACCATTTTTTCAAGCTATAAAAGGTGAGAACTCCAAATTGTGGTATAATGCTATGAATGAAGAAATGAACTCCATGGCAAACAACCATGTATGGGAACTTGTAGAGTTTCCTAGTGGGTCAAGGCCATTGGCTGTAAATGGGTTTACAAAACCAAAAGGGACTCACATGGTAACATTGAGCGCTACAAGGCAAGGTTGGTTGCTAAGGGCTTCACTCAGGTGGAGGGACTCGATTACAAGGAGACATTTTCTCCTGTTTTGACTAAGGATTCTTTCCATATTATCATGGCATTGGTTGCGCATTTTGGGTTGGAGTTACACCAAATGGATGTTAAGACTGCTTTTCTCAATGGTTTTCTTGAGGAAGAAGTCTACATAAAGCAGCCTGAGGGTTTTGTTGCAAAGGATAATGAACATTTGGTATGCAAATTAGGAAAATCAATATATGGCTTAAAGTAAGCTTCCAGGCAGTGGTATTTAAGGTTCCATGAGGTAATCTCTACATTTGGTTTCGTTGAGAATATCGTGGATCAGTGTATATACCACAAGAATAGTGGGAGCAAATCCATATTTTTGATTTTGTATGTCGATGACATATTGCTTGCAACCAATGATTTAGGACTGTTACGTGAGGTGAAACAGTTTTTGTTTAAGAACTTTGATATGAAGGACATGGGTGAGGCATCTTATGTCATTGGCATTAAGATCCATAAGGATAGAGCAAATGGTCTTTTAGGCCTTTCTCAAGAAACCTATATCAACAAAGTTCTTGAGCGTTTTAAGATGAGAAACTATTCCCCTAACGTTGCTCCCATTGAAAAGATAAATTTCTTCAGTCTAAGTCAATGTCCTGACGTAGAACTAAAGAAAAGGGAGATGGAAAACGTTCCCTATGCCTTTGCTGTAGGAAGTTTGATGTATGCACAGGTCTGCACAAGACCTGACATAGCTTTTGTAGTAGGCATGCTGGGAAGATACCAATGCAATTCTGGTAAAATGCATTGGGAAGCTGCAAAGGAGGTGTTTAGGTATCTCCAAGGCACCAAGCACCTTATGTTAACTTACAAAAGGACAAAGAATCTTGAAGTGATGGGTTACTGATATTCTGATCTGGGAGGATGTGTGGACATCAACAAGTCTACGACAAGTTACATCTTCTTATTAGCAGAGTGAGCTATTTCCTGGAAGAGTGCCAAACAGACACTCACAGCTCCTTCTACTTGTGATGCTGAGTACATCGCGTGTTTTGAGGCAAGTTCACAGGCTATTTGGGTAAGGCACTTCATTGCTGGACTGAAGATTGTAGAATCAATCTCCAAGCCAATCAAGATGTATTGCGATAATAAGGCAACAGTGGCCATAGCAAATAAAAGAAGTAGTGGAAGCAAACAGTTTATTGAGCTGAAATTCCTTAACTTGAAAGAAAGAATTGATGATGGTCAGATAACTGTTGATCTCATCGGAACAAGGGAAATGCTAGCTGATCCTTTGACTAAAGGGATGAAACCGAATGAGTTCGCTATACATGTACCTCTTATAGGGATTGTAAGTCTTTACGTGTAATTGAGGTGTGTAATGAGTATTTTTGAGATTTTGTTTATTATCTCCATGGTTGTTGTGTACACTTTTGATGTTGATGAGATTAATGAACATTTAAAGTTTTACTTTGGAACCGAATAAACATATATGTTTTGAAGGTTTATTCATGGAGCGATACCCATTAGGTAAGGAATACTATTTGTAATACATGGAAGGTAATACTTTATGATAAAAGACTTATCGCCATGATTCTTGTAGTATGACCTTAGTTGATTTGACTAAAGGGAGCAGTTGACATATAAAGTACGGGCCAAGTGAGAGAATGTTAGATTATTATTATATTATCATATTAGTTATATTTAGGATTAATAATAATGTTTAGGTGGCCCGTAGTCAACATAAAGGTCCAATTGTCAAAGTTAGGGTTTTTCATATAATAAGTTATCTATATAAAGGGGGTTTTCTAATGGGAAAGCATACCAACACCTAAATCATTAGATACGACAGATAACCAAATTACAGAGAGCATTTCTTCTCTCTAACTTCCGGATTCCCTAACTAGTTAAGACTACTACAACAGATACCATCATTGTGTCGTACTCTAGTTAGAAGTGATTTGGGTGATTTCTGACATTGTTCTATTTTGCAGTTCCACGTAGATCTTTCACTCATCAAACAATAGCAATGGCGAGAGGTATTTCGACTTCCGTTGTATTACTTATTCTGATTAGAGATAACATGTATGAATGATATATGTTATATATATGGCTATCTTATTTTCACATAACTAGCATATATATACTGCTTGCTAATCATATGATTCTAAATGGCACCATTGAATCATTGATTTTTATCCCTTTAAGGAACATTAGATATAATTATTTGCACTATTATTCAAATTCGAATCTATATCAATCGTCAGAGCCAGATAACATAAGTACCTGTAAAAAAATAATGCCGATCTATTGGTTGTACAGCATATATCATGAATGGCGATGATTATTTAATATTTAGATAGGAAAGAAAACATCTGGTATGTGCGAAGGAACAACACCAGAAGGATCTTTTGTCCATAATCTTCTTTTTTTAAAACTTAACTTCCAACGGTACGAAGCAAAAATAACTATCAGAAATATCAACGTTCCACTAATCAGAGAGAAAAGAAAACAGAATATGTAATCTCCAACGATATATACCAATAAAAATGGTATGGGAATCTGGATAAATGGTCAAAGTTATTTAAGGAGGATCAATGAATTGTTCTAAAACTGTAAAACATTACTTCTCCACAAAAGTTATTTAACAATACTTGTATGAATTACAAGGCACTGGTTCGTTCGGGCTCGGAGCAAAATAATTTTAGTTGGATAATTAATTGCTCACAACGAGCTGATTCGAGTTCTTAGACAACGGCTATCAGCATTCCGATAATGTACATGTACCATTATGTTCCTAATTTCCTATTTATAAGTCTAACTACCACTCTGTTCTTTATATCTCTCTCCGTCCCTAAATATAAACTTCAAATAATTACTTTGTTTTATTCGAAAAAACTAGTTAAGTTAGTTAAAAGCAATAATTATGGGAGGAATCTAATTTATTTTCCAACTTTGCCTTTATTATTAAAGATGAAAGAGAATAGCATATAAGAGATAATAAAGATGAAAGAGAGTGCATGGGGAAAAGATAAACAATGGGTAAAATTGAAAAAGTGGCAATAAATGCTTAGACAACTATAAAATGAAGCTTATATTTTGGGACAAGCCCATTCACAAATATGAAGCTTATAATTAGGGATGGAGGGAGTATGAGTCTACCCTAACCACTTCTCACATACCAAGGAATGGAAGTTATAGCATTAAATATGACTTATTTTTCCAATTTTACCCTTATTTAAGAACATGTATTAAGATAATATTTATGTATTATAAATCTTCTCTCTCATCTTCCATATTTCAAATACAAGGGAAAAATAGTCACTGTAGCATTAATTGATCACAAACTGAATTTATATTTAGGAACAAAAAATGTGATAATTTGACTTATTATAAGGAACAGAGTGGTAATTCTTACATATTAAAGAGTGGAAGTTACATCATTAAATATGTCATTTTTTGATAAATATTTTCAATCTTACCCTCATTTAAAGATGGGTACTAAGATAATATTAATCCTTTCTTTAGACTTATAATAACTAGTAAGGAACAAAATTTTTTGGGTATTTGGATTTATGAATGAGAACAGTGGTAACTTAACAAAAAAAGATGTCAATTGAGTCTATAAGCCTATATATTTAATTCAAAGTTACTACCAGTTTAACATAACAATGAGGGTTGGATATTATGGGAAATGTCTACTCTATTAAAATGTTAAAATGTGACGAATTAACGTTTGAATTCAGCAGAAAGAAAGATATGTGCACATATAATGTTGAATTAACTCCAATAGGAGGATATATTTTATATCAAGACAAGATGCAGTAATATTCTGCTGAATTTATCATTGCTAATAGCTTGACATATATTTTTAATAATATTGAATGAGATAAGATGGGCCTTCTTATGGGCCTATTGGGAAATATACCTTTGTGTCGAGTTTGGCGGATCGAAAAATCATTAAGTTGGGCTTATTGTACTATCTAATCCAATGTCAAAGAGAAAGAGACCCAAGCATCTTGTGCTATGGTCGTTGTCATTTTTTGTTGTTGTTGAAGAGTGTATAATTGGCCTGTTATCACAACTAACTACATGTGTGTGGAATATGAGCCCAACCTAATGGGTTGACTCACATAATCCACCTCAACAGATAGGCTGAATTTCATTTTGAATTCGGTCCATTCTCAATTGACCCACTTAACTTAACAGAATTAACCCTTTTGTTTTTTAATAGCAAAAATAAAGCTTCATCATGAGAATTCAACTTGAAAAGTGAGTTTTTACTTTAAGTAAGGCTTAGTTACCGTTGTTGATAAAGAAGTTGGATTTGAATGTTGCAATTTTCTTTCTTTCTTTTTTTTGTATAAAGGACAATTTTTTTTTTGAATGTTGCAACTTGAAGAATTATCTTATATGTGATTCCATAATCGGTACTTGAGTTTTACGTTTGAAGTAGGCATGTGGGTTGGGCTAATGAATTCCAGGGCATTGAAAAATAAGTTGGCAACTGATGATGGTCCATCATATAATCCACCCAATCATCGTCAAAAGTTTGGGTTGATCTTGTATATTAAAAAAAAGTTTAAGTTCATCAGCACTTCGAACAAGATTACCTTTATTAAGAAAATAAATGTGGTTAGCTAAAAAATCATTTCAGAAAAAGGATTCTGTTATCTCCCCAAAATTTCACCAACTGTGTTTGTTACCTTTGCTTTTTTGTTTTCCCTCCTGTTAACCAAAAGTACCCCCTTCCGTATTAAATGAATAAATGGAGATATCATTATTTCCAGCAATGATACAAGCCTCCTTGATTTGTCACGTGTTAATAGCAACTTCAGCTAGACCTAATCCCCATTTCTTCTTGATATTCTTCAACTGAGAATTGTTGTTAGCTCCTCCTACTTTGCTTTATCGGCTTCGTCTCGTTATTGTGGCAGTGTAAGATTTAATTTGAAAATGCCTAATCGACAGAAATGCTTATGCGTTCATGCTTCCTCGAAGTTGATAGCCTCCCAAAAAATAAGCTGCATTCAGCCCCTTGGTTTCCTTTTACCACAACGCCCACAGTTTCCAAGTCGATTTGGTTTGTAAAGGGTGGCGGTGGCACACCATTACAAACTGAAATATAAAAAAAAAATTAATATTCAAAATGATAGAACAAGAACATGATCATAAACGAATTTCAACACACACAGGAAAAATATTTTTTCTTTTAACAAAAACAAAGCTATAATCTGAGTGGAGCAAATTTATGGAGTATTATCCCATTATTCCTTTATTTTGCACATAGAGATAGGTCTAACGGTCAATCGTTGTTGTCGTTGGTAAAATTAGCAAGTTTGATCGCAGTGGGGATGACTCTGTTGGCGGCTGTCGGCTTCTGTCACCATTTTTCCCATCTACTTTATTAAGCTTCCTTGTTTCTCTAATCATCTCGATCTCAATATAATAAATAACTATTACTATAGCTGGCAAAAAAAATAATAATAATAACTATTATTATAATACACCCTCTTCTTTTTTTTAGCCATACCCATTTTAACAAATCTGGTTTTCCTCAAACACACGTCTCATCTATAATGGCAATTTTTTCCTAAATAAAAAGAAGTTTTGCTAATGGGACCAACCACTTCCGTCACCAGTAGAGATATACTGTATGGCACTCAACTATACAAGTTAGTATATAATCTTAAACCATATATTAATTTCTGTCTCGGCCTTCTTTTTCTCATTAACTAAATAGCTCAACCGTGCTTTGTCTGGAATGCCTCTGCTTTGTTCCGAGCTTTTAATTTAAAATTATTCTGATGAAATTGTCTCAAAACTAAAGGGAAAATGGAATATTACAGGAGAAGAAAAGTTGAAAGTTGAAAGAATTATGAAAAATATTATACATAAAATGACATTTAAAAAAGAGATAGTATATCTTTATTTTATAATATTGATATGATATAGAGAAAATTTGAAATGAATAAAAATGCAACAGAATAATGATCAATATATTAATATAGAATATGAAACTTATTAAAAACTTATAACATTAATAAGTTATAAATAATACGACTGCTGTAAATAAAAAAGAAAATCAAAAGTGAAAAAAATATTATTTCAATAAATGAGATAGCTATCAAATGTTAAAAATTATATATAACACTGATTCAATCATAAATGTAGTTTAAGTAAAAAGTTGGTTAATATAACATTTTTTTAAAATACTCTAATCACCGTACTCAATTCCCTCTATCTCTCTTACTTAATTATTGTCGAATGAACATTAATAAAATTAAATTAAGAAAATATTAACCAAATATAAAAAATATCTATTGTATATTAAAAATAAAAATCAACGTATCCATGTGAAGGACAAAAGGAGGACTACTACAGTTTATTTTAAATCCCACAAATTCATGGACCCACTCCAAATTACTTTTATAATGTTGGTCAAGGAAAAGGATTTTTATATTTTTCCTGGCGGCAGCATTAGTTGAACCCTGAGAAGACAGTGAGAATTGAGAAGGATACAATTGACCAACCCAAAAATATGCCCCCAACCAAAACTTTGAAAAGATCTTGGAAAAAAATTAACCAATCAACTCAAAATTGAAAAACCCTATTCTGATCATCATGAAAAGAATGCATGGCTCAACATGCCAGTATGAAAAAAATAATGGGAAGGAGAATATGGGCCTCATTCATCAGCACCAGTCCAGGACAGACCATAGTTTGTGGCAGGGACCTCTTTAAGAAAAGAGAGTGACCAAGACCTGAAGATGGTTAAAAAAAACATAGCTCCCAGATAGAATCTCACAACTTATAAAATCCACCAATAGCTTAGGCCTGTGTTTAATTTCCCACTTGTTGATTATATGCAATTTACAGAACTAAAGTTACCTGATTTAATTGTCTTTCAGTGACGATCAATAGCACAACTCAATGCATATTATGAGTTGCTGGAAACCATTTGGTTCCTGATGGCAGCAAGTATTAACCTGAGCTGCCCTCAAATCACTTGCTATAGCTGCATAGCAAATAAAATGCTCAGAACAATTGAGAACTTGCCACTCGCCAGTATCTCAAGGCACAAAAGGGCACAAGGTCCCTTACCATGTTACTTTCTTTTAAACCACACTAGCAAAAAAAAGGCAAGAAGTAGAAGAACAAGAAACATATTGTAAAGAGCACTACAATTGCTCTTCAATTTTGTAAACTATCTTGCTAGTCTTCTTAAGATGCCAAAGATGACTTACCAATATCAATGCAGGGTTCAAAAAAGCGGACTCATGAAGAGAAGACATGAAACACCCACATATCAAAGGCACACTCACAAAGCATGCAGCCATGGTTATTAACTTTTAACCTCGTCAAGGTTCTTCTTCCAAAATGGCTCAACCAGAGCTAGGAGGCACGAGGTGCCTCCTCCGATAATAAATCCATAATTGAACTGAAGGGTTCGCGAAACAACTGTATACTTGCTACTCTGCCCCCCAACAACGTAGGGAAGCCTGTCAAACATTGTGAACAGTTGAAGAATCAAAATCAAACTTTATTCAAATGAAAGAAACCCCAGAATAGAAAACTCCAAATCACAAGCTTATAGTTGTTACTAAATTCACGCTAT
The DNA here is from genome assembly GCA_037074515.1 of Mimosa bimucronata. Classification (NCBI taxonomy): domain Eukaryota; kingdom Viridiplantae; phylum Streptophyta; class Magnoliopsida; order Fabales; family Fabaceae; genus Mimosa; species Mimosa bimucronata. The sequence goes on along the minus strand of CM073447.1, from coordinate 31,544,649 downwards.
TAACCATCTATATATTTATCCTTCGATTACAGCTGAATAGATATAAGTACACCAATTAAACTGCATCTTAGCCTTTTGCGATAAAACATAAAAGAAAGGAAAATTAACCACTTTCACTTCCACGATTCATCTTTGTAATTCATTCCATCTACACGAAATTGAGCGCATTATAACCTCCATTCAAGATCCTCAATTTTATTTGGCAAACCGCAACTCTTTCTACCTCTGCAAGGCGCATCAACAAATGATCAGCTTTCACGTTTACTATACATCCCAAGAACCAGAGACCTAATCCCAAATCCCCATCTCAAAAACACAGAGCATAGAATCATCCCCCAGTTCGCAGATTACATTATATTATATTTATCGCCCCAATTACGTAACAACTATGATCAATCATTAAATATCAGAGAGAAGAGTCGAATGCGAGCGAACCTTTGGTGGATTATTTAACCCCTTGTAAGCATCCGCAGAGAGCCCCACCAACCATAAGCCAGGGAAAACAGTCTGAAATTCATCAAGGAAGGTTCTTCGTTAAAGACATGGCACGATGAAAATCTACAAGAAGAAGAAAAAAAGAGGGAGAAAAGAAAAGAATCCCATACATCAAGTTGTTTCTGCACATTCTTGTGTCTCCTCTTGGGTCTTCGAGCAGGCCTGGACCCAGTCATCACGAACACGTCCTCTTCAATCTCTTCCTTTGACAAAGCGATCCAGAATCTCCTCTTCTTACTACTCGTCTCCACATTTTGCGTCTCCGTGGAACCCCTCAAGCGACGTGATTTCGTCTTCGAAACATTATTATCATCTTGCTGAGCCACATGAACATCAGCCGTTTCCACCGAATCTCCATTTCTCGACGGTCCTACAGGCTTTCTGGGCCTCAATTTCCATGGCTTCTGCGCTAAATCTTCAGCTTCCGGTTCTTCAGCGTCCTCAGTATTATCCCTCTTTCTCACTCCAGCTTCATCATCAGTTTCATTGTTGCTCACAGTCTCCAAAGGCTCATGTCGCTGCCTTTGCTTCATAGATTTGTCCCCAGAAGATGACCCAAATCGGTTTCTTGCAGCCCTCGATCCGACCTTGTTGGAAGGCCGGGTTTCGGATTCTGATTCCGGCTCAGAGTTATGGTCGTCGCCGGAGGTATGACGGCGGTGACGGTGGCTACTATTGGCTTGATTCTTGCCACCCCATTTCAAGAAAGAAAGGGAGAAATTATGGAGAGGATGAGACTTCATAGTTGAGGTGGCCATTGATGAGAGAACCACCACCAAGAACGACCTTCTTTCTTGTCTCTCTCTCTAAGCAGTGAAAAAAGAAAAGTGTAAACAGAAAACAATGGGGGATTTGAGGGAACCCTAGAAAAGGGAAGGAGATGAATTTGATGGAAGAAGGGAATGAGGAGGAAGAGGAGTGGTTTGATGGTGAAGGAGGCTTTGTGTTTTGTGATTATATACACAAAAACGAGCCTGGAACAAAGACTTCGTTCTTTTTCTCTCTTCTACGTTTTATGCTTACGCCGTTTGCCCTTCCCTTTCTCTCTATTTCCATTTGTATCCTTTTACTGCCCTTTCGGGGACCAGTTAACGGTAACTGTAACGTTAACGCCCAATTCAATAATCAGAAAATAATCAAAAATATATATGAGTTCATATATATATATATTTATATATGCATATAATTATTAAACCACTAAACGCTGAAAAATAGATTTTTCCCCTCAAGCGCTGAAAAATAGGTATTGTTAGTTACTTCGTTAAATTTTTTGGGAAAATCACAGTGAAGTACCCCATGGGAGAGGTAATAGCCAGACGGTCCTATAAGACTTTTAAATAATTTAAAAGTCCCATGTGATTTGAGGGTAAGAAATAAAAATATAAAATATAGTTAGTTATCAAATTACCCTCATCATTAAAATACAGATATTAAGTGTGATTTTCATTCATTATTAAAATGAATATTATTTACAGTGATTTTCTCTATCTAAATTACAAATAGAGGATTTCCCACGATATCATGTTAAGCTTAAACCACACAGAAGATAAGGATACTATCTTCGCTTATGATTGATGAACAATACATCTAAAGCCAGTTACATGGATAAAGCATAACTTAGAAGCTATCCGTACTATAATTTAAAAAATAATCAGTAACAAGATCAACTCATTCCCAATTAAAAGGACAGGCGAGTAACATTCCAATATCCACACACCAAATCAACTCATTCTAGTTATTATTTCTCTTATGTGAACCTTATTTTCTCTCTCTCTTTTTTGAACTGGGTTGCTTCATTGTTTGATAACACTTATTTTTGTCAATCATAGATATAAAATAAAATTCACTTTTTAGCACATCATAATTTCAGAAATGACTGGTTTCACTTATCCAGTATAATGATGAACGTGGAAGAAAAATATTATGGGAAATTTGTGATGACTTGTTTGTTTAACACAATAAATATATAGGGTATGTTTATCCAATTTATCCAATCTATCCAATCTCAACTCTTTATGATCATATTAGTGAATTTGAGTTAAGTGGTAATTCCCATTTAAATCTCTTAATGACGCATGGTGCTGTATTTAAAGCATTTCAAACAAGAATTTTTTTTTCATTATCCTACAAAACAGACTGAACAATAATAAGAAATTGGATGCTTAGCTTGTTATATTGTTTAAACTGTTTGAACAGCCAACAGGAGTCAATAAAAGCACGCATATGTCATAAAAATAATCAGCATGCAACTAATGAGAGGATAATCAATCATCACAATTTTAAAACTAGTTGGCATCTGTTAAGTTATCCATAATCTTGAATGATTCAAAATTTTAATTAATTTCCGATAGAGAGATTTTAATTGAATGATAACTCGAATATATAGCTAGAGGTGATTTTTTTCTTGGTCAATTAATATAAATAGAGATGATATAGATATGTAGTTATATACATTTACTAATTAAAATACGTGTCTTAGCCATGCTTGAGGTTATAATCATTAACTTTTCCCTGTCAATGGCTTTTTGTTGCCTTTGGTGGTGTTAATGGAAATAAAAAGATTCCATTACATGAAGTAACACGAGGCGTGTATTTATGCTATCTCTTTGGTTTTATTAATCAACAAAAAATGAACTCTCTTGGTTGTTTTCAGGGAAAATTATACTGAGGTCCCACATAAGGTATTTAATTACAACCAGGTCCTAAACAATCATTAAATTATATTGAAGTCTCAAAGACCTGGGTGTAATTAAATTGAGTTGTCAATACCAACTCCTTGAGTTGTCAATGCACAACGCAATAGTTGTCAATACTAACTCTTTGAGTTAATACACAACTAAATAGTTGTCAATAGTAGCTCATTGAATTGTCGATGCATCTCTTTCATTAATTGAGTGTGCATTGACAACTCAAAGAGTTGATATTGACAACTCAATGACAAGTTATTTAATTACACCCAGGTTTCCTGGGACTTCAATGTAATTTAATAATTGTTTGGAACCTGGTTGTGATTAATTAAATGTCTTATGTGAGACCTCGTTATGATTTTCCCTTTTTTTATTTGGGATGTACACACAAGTGACAACACATCGCTCACATAATAAAGTGTTTTTTTTAAGCCAGTTCATATTTTTCATTCCACCGTCCACCGTCAAAGCATAAAATCGCACAAGCACTAAGGGAAGAGCCCATAATACACCATGGAGCATGACTGAGATTGTTCTATCCAAGAGATTTTTTTTTTTCCCGCGTTGTTAATTGTTATACAGTGTATCTATCCAATGATTTTTCCCCCCGCGTTGTTATACGATGTAGATATCCAAAGCGAGTCCCGCTAACATAGCTAAATATAGTTACCACTTTGTTCTTTATTACTCTCTTCCATGTCCTAAATATAAGATCACTTTAACTTTTTTTATGGAAGTTAAGGAAGCAATTTAGACCACTAAATTATAACATATATTACATGAATTAGATTATAGATTAGTTTATAAATAGAATGAATTAGTTTTGAGGAAAAAAGATTTTTTTTGGACTGAAACTACTTTTTTTTGGACTAAAAAAAAGTCAAAAAAGTCAAAGTGATCTTATATTTAGGACCGGATGGAGTATTATTATTATAAGTCCAACTTCTAAAAGAATTTTGTTTCTAAATATAAGTTCATTTAGAGGTTATTAATGATAATTTTTCAATTTTACCCTTATTTAATTCTTATTAGAAAGAGAAAAAGATGGGAGAGGTGTGAGAAAAATTTATAAACGTAGAGAGATGACAATTTTGAATAAGGGTGGTCTTAAAAAATTTTATCAATTCAAGACAAATTTAATAATCTAATTAACAATTCTTGGTATATGAGAATTAGTTAAAGTAGACTTATAACAAAGAACAGAATCATAAAGTTTACATCTCATTTTTTAGAATCAAATGTATCTCTAAATTATTGCAAAAATGCTCTTATCTCAAGTATTCATTTGAAACCTAAAATTAAACAAGATCAGTGGTCCCCGTTGATTGAGGGACAAGTAAGATAATTTTTCATAATATCTGGACTATTTGCTTATGCATTAAAATTTCATGGTCCAAATAAAGAACCCTTCCACACGAAAAGCGGGTATTGTTTGGAGTAATTAGTGACGTGATCATAATTTGACTCATTTTTTTCCTTAAAAAACAAGGACGTTGGTCTATTCACGTGTGTTTCCTAATGTCTTTGGTATATGTAAACATAATACTTCCTTCAGCCTTAATTATAAAATTAAGTTGACTTTTTTGGAGAAATTAAGAATACAAAAACCACTTTAAATTGATTATTTTCATCTTTTCTCCTCAAAACTAATTTATTTTAGTTATAAACTAACATATAATCTAATCACTTGTAACAAATGTTACAATTTAGTGGTCTAATTTAACTTCTATGTAATGGTAGAGTCTGATAATTTTACCCCATCTATCGCCTAGAGGTATCAGACAAGATGACCATCTCTTACCTTATCTTTTTGTCATATGTATTGAAAAACTTGCTCACTTTATCCAAGAACATGTTGATTTAAGAAATTGGTGAGCTATCGGACTTAATAAGAATGTGCCTTCGATTTCGCATTTATTTTTAACAGATGAAATGGTAATATTTACGGAGGCTAATATAATAAACTCGAACAAGTTGAAGTAATCAATAATTATTTGCAAATATATATTATGTAATGCATATGGATAGAGGGTGAATGAAAATGATATGAAGCCAGAATATTTTTATCCCAAAATGTAAATCCTTATTATAAAATCTCAACTTAGTGAGAAACTTGGTTTATCTGTGTGTGAACGTATAGAATTTCATATATTTCATACACTTTTCACATGATTAACACTCTCATTTGTTTGATGATGTAATTATTTGACAAAATAACATGTAAAAGTGTGTGTAATTTGTAGTAAAATGATCCACAAAAAAGAGTTAAAAAGAGCTAAAGAAGAAGCAAAAGGCAGAACAAAACATACATCTGTCAAGCTCTCCGCAGCAAGCAAGCATGGGAAGGAAACACTCCCTGTCTTGTTCGCTGGGGCAAACAAGCAAAATCAAAACTTCACCTATTGCCTTACTCGGCGCGGCGAGATATAACTGCGCTTTTTTCACCTCATTATTTAACATTGAAAAATAGTTTTTTTCTTTCTCAAGAGCTGCAGAATAGGTATAGTTATTTGGCATGTGCTTCGTTATTTAATAAAGTTCACTCTTTCAACAAGTTTTGAGCTTACAAAATCAACATGGTTAATATTTTTAATATAATCCCTGTCAAAAATTATTTTTGCAACTTTAAGAGAGATAACATAGCACATAATCGTAAAAATTATAATACCGATTTATCCCATCTAGTTGGGAATATGGGGGAAATATTATTGGAAAGTTGTGATGACTTGTTTGTTTAACACGATAAATATAAACGAGTATGGTAAGTCGTTTATCCAATTTACCAAGTATCAACTCTTTATGATTGTATTAGTGAATTAAAGTTAAGTTGCAATTCTCATTTACATATGTTAATGGCGCGTGGTTCTGGATTTAAAGCATTTCAAACAAGTAAATTGTTTTTTGATGCCTTACAAAAACCAACGGATAAGAGATCGGATGCTCGTTATTGCTTCAACGGTTTGAACAAGGGTCAATAAAAGCAGGCATATGTTATTAAAAAAAATTCAGCATTCAACTAATGTGAAGTTTGGCAATAAAAAGAAAACTTATTTGAAGATAATTTTGAATGATTAAAAATTTTAATTAAATTTCGACAAAAAAAAAGATTTTAATCGAATGTTAACTGCAATATAAATGGGTGACAGATTTTTACACTTACTAATTAAAATATGTGACTTAGGCGGGCTTGAAGTGATACTTATTAACCCGCTTTCCGCGACAATGACTTTGTTTGCTTTTGTTGATGTTAGTGGAAATGACGGAGATTCCATTACATGAAGCAACATGAGGCATGTAATTTATGCTACCTCTTAATTAGACTTTATTAATCAACCAAAAAAATTAACCCTTTTGGTTATTTTTAAGTACCTCATCATATTAAAATATATGTAACTTATTTACTTATAATTGATCAAACAACGAATGACATGATACACTGAGTTCACATAAATTTTTTTCTATAATTAAATCAAAACCTTGAAAAAGATTATGAAAATAAAAATCAAACCTTTCTCTATTCATCTGAAACTTGAAACAAAATCACTAGTCCTGCAAGATTGATGGGCAAGAAAGATAATTATCATAATACAGTCACGTATGTTTTCCTAATAGTTGTAAACATGATATTATAATAAATGGCGAAGGTGCAAAAATACGCATAAACTTTTTTAAAAAATACATTCAACACTATATACTTTTTAGAGGCACAATAATACCCACAAACTTTTAAAATGAGTGCAAAATTACCGGCAGTGTTAATCCACAAAACATTGACTATTAATGAGACTCAATTTGACATAAAATGTGATGTGGATGCATATGTGGCCATAATAATATTCTAGGTGTCAGAAAAAAAAATAAAAAATCCACACTTGCGATTCTATAATTAATTTATTATTTTTCAAAAAAGAAAAAACCCTACCCCCATCTGTAACTTGTTCCTCACCCTCAGCAGCAAAATTGCACTCCGCCATAAACCCATCCTTCTCCTATCTCGTGAGTTCTAGGCCATCGTAACGCCGCTACATCTTTTCTTCTTTCTCTCTTCTTCACTTTGCTTGTGAATCTGAGATATGTAATCAACTTAGATTGGATCAGATTTAACCTCGACAATTGGTTCAGATAATTATTTGTCAGATCTCTTCTCGCCCTTAGATTCTGGCTCTTGTTCTTCACTGACTTTTCTTTTCTTTTCAATTTTTAGATGTAGAACTTCTGTATTTTGTTTTGTTGAAGGTTGTGTGAGAAAATCGAGTCGCTTGTCCGTGTTTTTTTCGTTTGGAATTTTTCATCTTAATCTATGTATATTCTTCCGAGGATTGTAAATATGTTTAATTTGTTTTGACCTAAATCATATATTCTTTGTTCAATATTTTCAGTGATATGAATCACATATAAAGAATGGATACTTCATAATCATAGCTGTATGTAAACAGCAAATTCTCATTGTAAGCTCGGACTTGGCAATCAGACGGTGGAACCTTTCCTCTTGCGATTCATCTTCATCTTTTGACTCATATACAAACTAATTCTATTGTCTTTCTCATTTTAATCTGCACACTGTTTGTTTATTGACATGGAATAATGTTAAATTTCTTGTTGATTTGAACATTGTTGATGGCTTGATGCTGTGAGTTCAAGATGATGGATCAATACTCAGAATGAAGCACAGCGAAGATTACAGTATGCTGACTTGGACACCATTGTGATGGGAATCATAAAAGGATAAGAAAGATTTCCTTCAAATTTAAAAATTACAAGATTTGATTTTAATATTATTAATGTAATTGTTTAATTTAAAAAGTTGTTAGGATTTAGATCTAAAATTTGAATTTTATTGTTTTCTTTTAGTTTTTAAAAAGTTGTTAGGATATTTAGATTTGCAATTTCCTTTGTTTGATTATTTGATTATTTTAATATTTTAATTATTATTAGCTTCTAGATTTTTCTTTTAAGGTTTGGTTGAGCTTTATAAATAAGAGCTCAACTATCTACTTTGTACGTTCTGCCTATTGAATAAAAATATTAAGTTTCTCGTTCTCTCTTTTTTGTTCTCTCCTTATATTCTATCTCTCTCTTTCCTTTCTTCTCTTCTTCTACTCTTCTTCTCTGCTCTTTAATCTCTCATTCCTACATCACATTGTCATCCATGTTTGTATCCTTGTCATATTTTTATGTCAAACTGAATCTCATTAACAGTCAACTTTTTATGGATTAAGGGTATGGGTAATTTTACACTCATTTCAAAAGTTTATAAGTATATTTGCACCTCCAAAAAATATATGATGTTGGATATACTTTTGATAAAAGTTTACGGGTATTTTTCCCCTTCACCCATTATATCTATGATTGAAGTCAGATTTCCAAAAATTTAAAATTCGTTGAAGGGACTATAATTAATATACGGAATATATCATACCAATTCCACTTGTTTGAGCAGGAACGCGGTAATACTATATTTCATTGAAACACTCAATTAGGTCAGATCCCGAAAAATCAAGGTATTGACCTCTTCTCTTCTTTTTGGTTTTTACCATCAAATCGCCCCATTGGCAAGAAGAGGAGTACAAAACAGAAGTTATATTCAAATTTTCTTTTGCTTGCCTGCGTTTCAACTTTCTACTGTAACCTTTTGGACACCCAATAAAACAAACTGGGATAACTTGCATCACATAGATTAACTGCACAACTGCACGCAACTTGTATAGAAATAAATTAAGCCACAAACACTTTAATTACCTTTTAACAGCCTAGTCATAACAATTTTGTGAGAAAACTCCAATAACCATTAGATGCTTTGATAAGAAAAAAAGATAGTTTTTTTAATGGTTGGCTTGAGTAGGACAACTTACCTCCATCTTTTTTTGTATAACTAAGTTATTTAATTAACTGACAAGTTCTTATATTAAGAAATACGGATAACACCAGTTTGTAAGCCAAAATAATTACCTTCAAGAAAAACGATCAACATTTGTGTTATAAGGTATTTTTCTTAATTTTTATTATCTCCCTTAATTTGTTAATTATAAATAACGATGGTAACATAAGGGGGTGCCAAGAAAAAGAAAGGGATAAAATTAAGTGCATCCCTAAGGAATTAACCTCAGATTCCCCCAAAAAACAATATGAAATTATACTGTATCTCCAATGGAGTAAAGTGATATTAAATGTCTCAGCTAAAAGACCAAAATGCCCTTATTGAATTTTGTACTGGATTTTCAAGACATATATAAAGAATTTCCAATATGATTATGAGTATTTCTAACATTAATGTGAGTATTTTTAAGTCTAAAAAAATCATGGAATCAAATAATAAAGCATCTAAAAATTCATAAGAAAATTTTCAAGATACATATGGAGAATTTTTTAAGACATTTATGGGGATTTTCAAGACAAATATGGAAAATTTTCAAGACGTTTGTACTTATTTTCAATATTAATGTGAGTATTTTCAAGTTTAAAAAATTATAGAATTCAACACTAAAGCTAGGGGTGAGCAATGGGCTGGTTGGGTAACCCGAACCATAACCCATAGCCCTCCCATTTAATATTAGATGGGTATGAACAAGTTCAAATCCGAGTCTCATTCTATTTAAACCCAAATTAAATGGGTAGGGTTGAATGTGCGGGTTAAATGGGTCACGGAGAAACCCATGACCTGTTTTTCTAATATTACAATTTTCTAGATTTCTGATTAAAGTTCAAAATACAAGCATCATATTCACATATTAAAAGTGTTAGCCACAATATCCACAATTTCACATCCATGTTTACCTCACAGTTTACACGAAAGAACTTAAATTTAGACAAATACCATAATAACATCTTTTTGATGTTCAAACTTCAAACTAAAACATTATAACCACAAGTTCCAAAGGATTAATAGCATGCTTCCACCAAACCTTCATCAACTATCATCTTCTTTAGATTGACTTGAGGACGAGGATGAACCTACAACATATGCCAGATCTTCCTCTACAAAATAAATTTAATTTTTACAATTTCACTTATTACTTATTAGAGAGAAATTTACAGATGGAGATTGGAGCCTAGATGAAACTAAAAGGAATTAAAAAAAATGGGCGGGTTTGGGCAACCCGAACAAGTGCCAGTAGCCCGCCCATTTAATCTAAATTGGGTTGGGTTCAAACCGCTCATCAGGCCTTAAATGGGTAAAATTTGCAGTTAGCAGGTGGGCCTAACGGGTTATGGGTATTTTGTTCAGTTCTAACTAAAGCGTTCGAAATTTCATAATTATATTTTTAAGACATACATGGAGAATTTTCAAAACGTTTGTATTTTTTTGAATAAGGATATTTTAGTCTTTTTAGGTGAAACATTTAATATTACTTTGACTCTTTAGGGGTGCAATAAAATTTTAGATTATTTTGGAGAAATCTGAGGTTAATTTGGGGGTGCAATTTCAAAAGAAAAGGCAGATTTACTCAAAAAGGGAAAAAAGAAAAGAAAAGAAAAGGCAGATAAGCTGCATCATGAGATAATAAGACGTTGGGTTGACCTAAGCGTTGGATTCCACGTGAAAATTAGGATTACGTCCAATTATGACAACCAACCGTATACCCGTTTTTTTTAATACTAGCCCTCCAAAAACGTGCAAAAACCTCTTAGGCTTAATTTTTTTTTGGGGTACAAACTACAAACTGTTTATACTTGGGTTAAAGATCTGATTTACCCGGAAGTATGCACGGTGGATCACATCTGTCCCAAAAGTTTTTTTTGGTTCAATTTTGCCCCGGAAGTGTGCAAAGTGAATCATATTCGCCCTTTACCATTTTTTTGGGTCCAATTTTGCCCCGAAAGTGTGCAAAGTGGATCATATTCACCCTTTACTGGTAAAACTTTTTTAATGGTAAAGGGCGAATATGATCCACTTTGCATACTTTCGGGGTAAAATTGGACCCAAAAAAACTTCCGGGGCAGATGTGTTCCACCATGCATACTTTCGGGGCAAATATGACCTTTAACCATTTATACTTTTGTTAATTAGAAGAAGGTTATAGTATGTCTTTGGTCGTTTATCTCTGCATCAAGTTTTATTTTAATCTTTCATATGTAGAAAGTAGATTTTTAGTCTTTTTTGTTAACAATGTCAGTTTCATTTAATGAAAAATGAGGACTCATCAAATCTAAATATTATTTTATAATTAAATGAGGATAAAAATGACTAATTTTTAAAATATAAGAGTAATTAAACTAAAATTGTTTAATTTAAGCATATTTTATGAACATTTAATCATAGATTCACCATTCAAATTTTTTGAATCATTATTTTCTATTAAGTGAACTAACGGTATTAAAAAAAAGTAAAAAAACTATGTTCCTTCCAAATATAAAAGATTAAAATGAAAACATAAAAGAAACAAAAATATAGTTCACCCTAAAAAGCATTTATTTTGTGTCCCATATTTGACTTTTCATTCCTTGTCTCAGTCCACGCGGCCTGACTCCGTCAATTTCTATATCTTTCCTGTGGGCCAAGGCCCATATTGCATTTCGCTAATCGTCCCGTCTTCATTTCTAAGGCCCATTCTCTCCTGCCATCACAATAATCAATCCATGAATTTTCCGACCCGACCCGACATGTTTTTGAGGGATCATTTCGCCAAAAAAAAAAAAAAAGCGGAAAGAACGTTCGCAAGGTGTTTCATTTCAAAGGCATTGTAATCTGTCTCCGTTTCCCTCTCTTTGATTGAGAGAGCATCAATGGCGTTCACTGAACTCTAATTATACGCATTGTTTCGCCGTCTCAGATTTCATCGCCTCCTTCTACTTCGATTTTCCGGCGAATTTTTTTCCCTTACTCTTTTTCGACTTCGTATTTAAAAATGGACAGGAGACTCAACGGGCCCACCGGTGGCGCCGCCACCACTAGATCTTCTCCGACGACTTTGCAACCAAACTACAGCAACCAATCAGTTCAGGTACATAACTGCTCAATTTCATGTATGGCGCTTTTGGAGCTACGGCCTAAACCCTAACTGCCACCTTTCGAACTGCAAATTGGCCTGCAGCTGACAGTATCTATACTTTGAAGTTTCACTGTGTAGCTTAGTTCATATTGTATGTTGAGGTTAATTTGTAATGCATGGGGCATGATCAGAGTGTTAAAGCCTGATATTCCAAAGTACTTATAGGAGTAACGGGCTTGTATGTTTTCCATGGACATTCTTTATTGGTGTTAAGAGTGGACTGACGTTTGTTTGAAACACTCTCAGCTGCACAAAAAAGACTGTGAATTGGTTAGTCGGTTGAAATAGTAGTTTTAAACTGTTTGTTGCAAGCGGGGATTGCTTTAGTTATTCTAGTGTCTCTGTTGGTTAATTTCTATAACCTACAAAGCTAGAGTGCATAATAAGCACCGAGTCTATATATAGCTTCAGGAAGTTCTTGGTCCTTAAAGTGTCTGAATTTAGCTTGTTAGGAACTTTTTGAGCTATGATAATGATGGTCTATGAAGTTAATTGTATTTGGAGGGTACCCAGCAAGTGAATGAACGTCTTGTGCTGAGCTTATTTATACTATTATGAAGCCCTCAGTCCGCAAAATTTCTGAATTATAATTTCTTGTCATCACATGGTTCACTGGTTAACCCAAAAAAATAAGTTTCACTGGGCTGTCATTTCAATCTGAAGCCTGATGCATCTTACTGTTTAAATGTGAAACATTCTGTAGATGATTTTTTTTTTTTTAAATTTTATCTATGAAGAGTTTTTTCATATAGTTACTGTTAAAAGATTTATATGGCTTCGTACATCTAATTCCAGGAAGCATTGGAGATCTTAGCAGCCATTGATTTAATTGACTTGTGCAAGGAAGCCAAAATCGAACGCTGCCGGGCGACCAGAGACTTGAGAAGCTGTGGCCGCTATGTCCACCATTTGTTGACTTCATGTGGGCACGCCTCTCTATGTGCAGAATGTAGTCAACGGTGTGATATCTGTCCAATTTGTAGAGTCCCGTTACCCAAGACTGGCACTAGACTTTTTCATCGTCTTTATTATCGGTGCATTGAAGCTGGTCTTATATCTAAAAGATGTGATGAGAGATTTCAAGAAATAGAAGACAAGGAGAAACAACTAACTGCTGATGTCCAACGACTCTATTCTTTGTTTGATGTTGCGCTTGAGAATAACTTAATTTGTCTAATCTGTCACTGTATCCTTTTTATTGTCAGCCTTCTGTTTAGGTATATAGGTTAATTTGAATTACATATATTTTCTAGAAGCATCTTTAAATAATTATTGAAACTTCTCTAGTTTTGTTATTAGTATTACCACCTTAAAGTATCATCAATATCTTGCTTCAGGGAGACTACACATTCCCCTTAACAGAAGTTTAACAGATGTGACAGATGTATGCATGGATGAAAGTGCTGTTTCCAGCGATCCCGTCATTGCATTTTTGTTGGATGAAGTGGTGGTGAAGGATTGGTGCAAGAGGACATTCAAAAACATCATATCTGAATTACAGGAAATCTGTATCCTGAAACGTTTTCAGTTATTGATATTTGAAGTTAATTCTATTCTGTGCTTTTTATCGTATTCCCGAAATCCTTATGTTTCTTAACGATTTTGACTAGATAGCCTTGACATCGGAGGAATGAAAAATACATTGAGCTCACTTCCTAAATTTAAATTACACTTGGCTGGAATATCTACTGTGTTAGAAGTTTTGGATTCATCTTTTAAGGGCACGCTTTCAGCCCAACTTAATGATTTGCACCATCTACAGGAGAGCGTTTCAAAGACAAAGCAGGTGTAGTAGCTATATATGAGATTGATTTATCAAAATTTTCCCATTTCATGACACGTAAAATCAAGAAGTTGGTTTATGTAATATTGTTGATGTTATTTGTAACCTTTCTTTTCAACTAGATTTTATCACGAGTCATGAAAGATGACAATTGTATATTCAATATAAGGCGGCTTTGATTGTATCCCAAATCATTGAAAGTGTGAATTTACTATTTAAAAGCTATCATTGCTGGATAATTTTAATGAAGCAGTGTGGCATATACGAGATGGATAAGTGGTCGATATTTGCCTTTATCTTGCGATTTTATTGATTGTGGTTATCTATTAAGTATGTAATGGTCATACACTACCTCTATCTGTCTACCCTCACCCTGAATAGTGGAAGTTCTAAAGAGGTAATATAAATTAGCTCATTGCAATCTACATTCAAGTGACTAATTCGTATTTTGTTGTTCCATCCAGCATCTGGAGATTATTATTTGGTGTACAAGACATGAATTTTTGGAACTTGTGAGATCTCGTTTTACTGATAGTTCATCATGGGCTTCATTTGTACGTGAACGGAAATCAGCAGCTATAAAGCGTGCTTGGCCCAATGCAATAAGCCAACCTGTGGAGTCAACATGGCAGGATGGTTCTTTATTTATTGAAGATGCATTAAATAATCTTGAATTAGAGGAGGGTTTGATAAAGGACATTGGAGAGGGTTTGACAGTTGCTTCCTTGCAGAAGGATGGTACATCAATTTTCAGGGCTAATATTGATGGGGTACTGGGTTGCTATCCCTTTAAAAATCTTCGAGCTGCTGCTGACTTACTCTTTTTACGTGGTAGTTCTGATATGGTGATTGCAAAACAAGCTATTGTATCCTTTTCCTTTTACCTTTTATTATGGCTAGGAGTTCTCAATGGTTGTCATCATTTAGAGCATTGCTTTATTAGTTTCCTTAATTTCTTTAGTTTCTATATTATTTGTATGATCGTCACTGGACAATTCCAGATGAAGAATGGAGAGAAATAGTGGAGGACTTTGCGGCTACCTTTAGAATTAGTAGGCACTCTTTATTGGAGTCTTTAATATTTTATCTTCTGGATGATCACACAGAGGAGGCTTTACAGGTAACTTATACATCACTATGCTCATTGAGTCTGGCTGATGGTTTTGTCTTGGCTTCCAATAAATTCTTATATCAAGTTGATCCACTACTTTCCTTTGACTTGGAATGATCAATGTTCTTATATTAAAAGCTTCCCTTTTGACCTTGAAACTAGAGTGATTAGAGGAATTATTTGATTTTTAAGTTCTATAATTTTGAAACTACATACTCATTGTTGTGAGTCCTTTTCTTCTTGATTAATGGTCCAGTATCGGGATGCTTTGTAGGCTTTAAAAAGTGTTTTGTCCAAGTACACATATAAATATAAGGTTTTATTCGTTCTAGTGCATGTTTTTCAGAGTCAACGTGATCTTTCTTTTCTTTGCCTTTAAGTGTAATATATTTTGTTATCCTGTTAGGAAGCTTGCCGCCTTCTTCCTGAAATTTCTGGTCCAGCGTCACATCCTAAGATTGCTGAAGTTCTGTTGGAAAGGAATAGTCCTGAGACAGCTCTTATGGTTTTAAGGTGGGCTGGCCGTGATGGTGGATCACAGTTGATTTCACTTAGAGATGCTGTGACTGCAGTGAGGGTGAGGGTTGAGTGTGGGCTTCTGACTGAAGCATTTATGCATCAGAGACTGCTTTACACCAGAGTGAAGGAAAAAAAATTGATGCGTGGAACAGCTGGGGATGCCTCAGACAAACTAAAAGGTCAATTTAGCAGTTGGCTGGAGTGGGTTGAGGCCTTGGTGACTGAGATTTGTTGGCTCTGTATTAGGAGGAACTGGGTGGACCGGATGATAGAGTTGCCATGGAATCCTGATGAAGAGAAATATATACACAAGTGCCTCTTGGATTATGCTGTGGATGACCCCCTTAAGACTACTGGAAGTCTTCTTGTTGTGTTCTATATTCAAGTAAGCCATTCAAATAAATGTTTCTGCAACCAAGATTGATGCTACTAATTTTATTGGTCATATCTAGCTGTCTGGAGATCCTACGATTGTTGTACCTTTATAATTCTGTTTGTGTCAATCTTAGTTAAGCTGTGCATAGCATCCGTGCATCATTAATGTCCAAGAACTTATTTGTATCTTGGCAATTCTGATTATGTCTCAGTTAAACTGCTCTAGTCTTTTTAAAATATCTCTGGATATTTATGTAAAAGCATTAAAGATTAAGCAAATGTCTATGTTCTTTACAGCGGTACAGATATGCTGAAGCATATCAAGTTCATCTTAAACTTGAGAAGTTGGAGCAAAAGTCAGTTTCTGAAGATTCTGTTGGAGAAGAAGCTTTATGTAGAATTAAGGCAATCAGTCAATGGAGAGCTAATTTGGTTGTAAGTGATTTATGTGGTGTTTTTTACATACCTTGTTTTGTAGTGTTTGGCCATTGGATCATGGCAAACGCCAGTTGGTATTTGCTCAGAATACTCAGACTCAAATTCGTTGATCAACATTGCATGAAATTAAATGCTGTACTCATGGGGAAACTCTGCCGTTAAAGTTCATACATTAATCGACAGAAATTTACATAGAATCGAAATTTAATTGCCCAAAATAAATAAGAGTGTGTGTCACACTGGATATATTATTGATTACTCCTGAGTCTTACTTTCTGAATGCTTGAAAGAAAAGTCTCGGATCTCACCGAAGTATGGCTTAAATACACAAAAGCAAGAGTTAGCTGGAATGAAATAACAATGGTAGTGGTGGGCCTACTTACCTTTATGTTTGTCATCTGTGAACTGTAACTTTGTTATATTTTGAAAGCTTTCCCCCTTTCAATAAATTTGTTTCTACATGCAAGGAGTTCGAGAAAATAGAGTTAGTTTTGTCAAGACTAATCAAAGCAAATTAATAGATGGTATGGTGTGTGTTGTTTCACATTAAAAGTTCCTATGTTTGCTGAAGCTAAGAAAGCGTGGAGAGTGTTAGATGCAGCATGTATTTCTGTTGTAATATATTTCAAATTTTTTTGTGCTCATATGACACATTTATGAAATATTTGGATGCTTGGATGAACAGGAGAAATGCTTGGAGTTGTTGCCTGAAGTTAAGCAGCGACAACTGAGGAGTGGAGATTTCACTGAAGGTGCTAGTACCTCTGACATGGAAGTTGAAAGTCCATCTAAACCTGACGCTCCTCAGATACAGGACTCCAGGCTGACTAGTTTATTGGTCCCCTTATCTAATTCTACTCATGTGCTGGGTGTAGACAATACATCTGGTCTGTTGCGGTCATCGAATTATGAGACTCCAACAAAAGTTGGCCAGGCTTTCTCTGGTATCAACCATAAGCTTGGTAGATTTGGTTCTCCGTCACAGGAACAGTTATTTACCAATAGTGAGGGGAGGCCAAAAGATCAAAGTACCACGAGCAAAAGTATCAGATATGATACGACAACTCAACGAAATCATAGGATCCATTCCATGAATAGTTCACCTGTAAGAGGATTTAGCAGAACATCACCAAGCCATTCCCAAGACAACTTACTGGATAAAATCTCAACTGGAGATGGATGGAATCAGTTTCCTGGTCATAATTCAAACGGCAGCCCTCCTGTTCCTAGATCTAATGTCAACGGTTCTACAGAAATTGTAAATGACCTGCGAAATATGTCCAGCAGAACAGTTCAATCACATAGAGATGATAGAAGCTGGAACATGTCTCTTTCTGAAGATCCAATGGGTGTTTCTTGGAGGTAAGGATCTAATTATACAATTCTCCTTCTGTTCACTTATCTTCCCATCGTAACTTCTTCCTTGAGAAACAAAAGTTTGAGTTGAGATGCAGAATTTTTTTATCATGTTTTTAAGATGCTTGTGGGTATTTTTCCATGTCTTTGTAAGATTTGCCCTTAAAAGGTTGAGTAAATGTAGTGACTGCATTGTTTTGTGTACCGTGTTCTTTCAGCAATATGGAAGGCAACTTATCTATTGAAAAAAGCAACACCAACGGTGGACCACCAAGGTGGAGGTCGGATGAAGAAACTGGTGATGAGGAAGAGGAGAAGATTCTAGAAAGAGCTATGGGGAAAGCTTATCAAGCTACTTCAACTAGGAAAACCAGACGTAGCAGAAGATTTATCAAGAGATGAAACCACGAGTCTGGGAATTATCTGGAAATGAATAGTTAACATTCTTGTTGAAAGAGCTGTTTCAGCATGAGAGTTTTGTCTTTTCGGAAGGTCGAAGTTTTCAAGTTTACACAGTGGACATAGTTGTGTACCTAATATTCAGAGAAGGAAATATTTATTTTCAAGGTCCATTTCCTTCCCTTTTTCAATATTGTTCATTAATGTAGATTTACTGATAATATTTCTGAGCAAATTCAAAGCCGGAAGTATCGGAGTGGTATGTTTTACTCCGTCATCTGTCTAATGGGTAATGGCCCAGGAATATATATATATATATGTTGATAATCTTACTGATGTGAAATGCCAGATAACGAATAATGTTTGGTGGCTTATCCCTTTTAATAATCTGTAGGGCTTATAAGCAAAAATTCACTATTGATGTTGAACGAGGTTCACTAACGGTGGTTCAGACAGAATGTAAATTTCTTTTGAGGTTACTGGGAGATTAGCAAACACAATTTTAGCTGATTTTTTAAATAAAGACTAAACATTACAATAGCTTGAATATTCCACTTGGACTGCCAACTTATATTCTTCACTTTGGTTCCCAAACCAAACCTTGTGATTCGCCAATTCAATGTTTCCATCTTTCTGTGCTTGATCAATATGATATGTAAAATTTATCATTTTATTGGTGAATTTTGCTTAACTCATGTGGATAGTGGGGAATAAAATAATGTTTAAAATTATTAAGCTAATGGAGGGGGAGGGATTATATGCTCTCCCCCAATCACCCCAATTTTAAGAATGTGATATAATTCAGACAAAAAAAAGTGACATAATGACGTGTTGAATGGGGCAAGGTCAAGTTGGTGAGTCTTAATTGTGCCCCTCAATCCATGAAATTCCCTTTTATCCCAACTACTTCTCCTGAAGCCTTGAACCCTAACAAAATATAATCAAATTGGTCAATCAACATAGTATTTATTCGTTAAAAAAAAAAATCAAACTAGTATTTGCACCGTGTGGGTCGTAACCCATAAACTGTATAACTTAACTTCCTGTGTAATATATATTGGTTTATTTTTTATTATTTTCGAAATGTTCAAAAAAACATTTCCTTTTCTATATGACTCTAATGATTAACTTTGTATAAAATAGTTCAATTTATTTGTTTCATGAATTAAGACAACCTAAGCTCAGTGTTTCTTTGACCATGAAAAGAGTTTTTTTTTTTTTTTTTTTTTACCTGAGCCATGAAAAGAGTTAAGACAACATAAAATCGTATATAATATTATGCAATATTTTTTATATTTAACATTTTGCATAAGGAAGATTAACTTGATTAAAAAAAGAACAGTTGGGGGAATTTCCATGCCCCCGTATATAGAGACTCTCTAAACCTCTCTAAACATATTCAAAGTTGGACTTCATGCGTTTACACTTTTCTATAAATATTTATTGTTTAGTTTCCTTTTGCTTTTGATTATGCCGTCTACATCGGTCCCTTTTTCCTGGCTAATTGTCTCCCTTCTTTCTTTTTATTTTTCTTGGATTTCTATTTGGTAGGAGAAAAGCTCATATTGTTTTGTCCTTCATTGACTACCTCACCGCTCTTATTAAAAAAACCAACCATATTATCCTTTTCTTTTGGTCTTTTGGATAAAGTCGCACTTGCTATATACGATATACTGTTTATGCAGTGGTAATATATTAGTATTATTCATTGCTTATAGAAAAACACAAATTATTATAGAATTCTTTTTGTATGGAATAATTTAATTCACGTCAGCCGAACTTGTCGCTAATAAAAAACTAAATTGGATGCAAATGGAAAAAAATTACACATTTAATTTAGATTAACTACAGCGACTTTTGTGGACAGGAATACAGGATAGATCAACTTTTTATAATCCCAAAGGGATAACAAAAAAGAATAATGATAGCAAAAAACATAATTTTGGATTTGCCTCTGATAATACTAATAGCCTCGAAGTAAGTATTGATTAATTGATTTCACTTTACCGACAAAATGGAGCATTAGATTATTGTATGCTCCATTTTTTTTCTCCGGCTATTTGGCAATGTGAATCGGGACGGATAAGGTTATCCATGCCTTGAAATATGCGTCCCAAGAATGGTCATGAACTTGTCTTAGCTTCTTCGAATGGACATTTCCCTCTAATTTTCTTACTAGTGTATTTGATATTTTTCATTATTTATAAAATTGACTCTTTTTTATAAAAAAAAAATGATTTCATAACAGGGTAGAGTAATATCCAACACCATAATATTGTTTTTTAACTACATCAAGCACCCCCATATTATTTTTGGTGCATCAAACCCCTGATATTGTTTTTTATGCTTTTAATACTCTAATCTTACTTATAATACATGAAACATTCTAAAATATAAATAACTTACACTACTTATTACTTGGTGGTTTCTCTATTTTTTCTTTGACAATTTAAGTTGAGAGAGAAACGTGGGTTGGCGAGTTTGACGGTAAATTGGAGGTGGATTGTGGTTCGGGAGGTGACCTGTAAATTGTAATATTACATGAAAACTCATCGATAGAGTATGCATGTAGGCAAATACAGTCACCGTCCGCACAAGAGACAAGTTGTTCAAAGTTGACCAGATAAGAACTACTTTTTCATTTGGAAAACGTGTACAATTTCTGTAGTGTTAGTGATGACCTCTCAAGGTTCTTTTTTCCCTTTGATTTTCCATTTGGTAATCACACCCCTTATCTTATCACTCATTGATATTTTCACCGTTGGTTGGCTTAATCAGAGAAACAAATACATGAGCGATTGCAAATTATAAGAGGAGATCATCGAGGAGAGTTGGATCTAACCGAATGGATCAATCCTTCCCAATGTGAACAACCAAAGTTTTAGCCAAACCAATGAGGCATTTTCCAGCATGGTGTATTATACTCCCTCATGTCCTAATTATAAGATCACTTTGACTTTTTAGAGAAATTAAGGATGTAAAATTAATCACTTTAAATTGTCTATAGTTATATTTTTTTTTCCTCAAAACTAATTTATTCTACCTACAAACTAACATATAATCTAATTACATGTAACATATATTATAATTTAGTGGTTTAATTTACTTCCTTAACTTCTACAAAAAAAGACAAAGTGATATTATATTTAGGACCGGAGGGAGTAATTCGAATTCTGCACACAGGGTGTCAACATTTAATAGACAGGAGAATAGTTGCGGTTATATAGATAAAGGGAATAATTACATTAATGTAAAAAATAAGAGAATTAGTATCAGATTAACCCTTACAAGTTATCACTTGTGTTTTTCCTTGGTACAGTGATATTTTTATTTATTGATGTTATTAATAACAACTCATTGGAACTCATTAAAAAATACCTATTCTATTCTTAAATATAAGACCTATGAATTAAAATTATTAGTTATAATGTTTTGATAATATAATATGATTTTAACTACATACATTAGATTACTAGATTTTATGAAATGTGAACAAAAGGAGAGAATGATATGCCTACGTAAAGAGGATAGTGATGACGCGTCTTGTGGTGGTTATGAAGTATAAGACACGTCAACACGCAGCAGTCAATGATTGGTCAATACTTCCGAGGAATAAGGGGCCATAGAGCCGCGAAGTATAGTATAATTTCCCTAATCCCATGGTGCAGTACAAGAAACCGATATATGGATAGATAGTGTTTCGTTACCCGCCGCCTCTCTATCTCTCTGCCAAAACCCAGAGAGAGAGAGAGAGAGAGAGAGAGAGCAACACACCATTAATTCAGACCACAAAACAACGACACATTTCTCTGTCTGCGCCTACCCATTTCCCCATTTCTCTGTATCGGATCATGTGCTTCTGAATTCGAATCACCTTTCACTCAGTTCTCTGAAAAGTTCAAGCCTTGATTTTTAGTCTGTTTGATCTGATTTCTTAGCTGAATCTTTCAGAATCATTTGTTGACATGACTCGCCGATGTTCTCATTGTAGCCACAATGGCCATAACTCAAGGACTTGCCCCAACCGTGGTGTTAAGCTCTTTGGGGTTAGATTGACCGATGGCTCGATCCGCAAGAGTGCTAGTATGAGTAGTCTCAACCACTATGGTGGGTCCACCTCTGGACCTAATCAGGCCGGTTCATTCAATCCCGGTTCGCCCGCTGACACGCCGGATCATGGTGTCTCCGCCGACGGATACGCCTCCGAGGATTTTGTTCCTGGTTCATCCTCGGCTTCCCGGGAGAGGAAGAAGGGTTTGAATTCCAATCTTTAAATATTTGTTTTTGTTCATTCAATTTTTTTTTTCTTTGGGTTTTGTTGGTGGACTTTTATTAAGGTCTTTAGCTTCTGATGAGCTCATTGATTGAGCAATTGGAAAAGGATGTTTCAATTAATGATGTTGTGTTTTGAGTTCTATCTGCATTTACTTTCATTATACTTGTTTGGTTTTGCTTGCTCTGTCGGTTGATGGTATATCAATGTGTGATTTGGGATTTCTTCCTGATGGTAGAAATTTTGAAAATCATTTGACCATGAAGTTATAGGTTGACTAAATTATATTTCTAAGGGTACTGTCTTTTGATGATTGAATCCATAGAATGCTCAGCTTGTATACCGTGCTTAGCTTTATGGTTTCTACAAATTTAACAACATTGGATGCTAGATAGGCAGCAGCTACTGTTGCTTCTGAAATATTCCAGTTATCATTATCAATGAAGTTATGTTCTCACTGAACTGATCATTTGAAAAGAGAGGAAACTACAGAGCCCTTCCAGAATGGGCGAGAAAGAGAGTGGATTTTCTTATGTGCCATGGAAACAGAAAATTTATGCACCTAAATTTCCATTTTTTCCATTGGTCATTTTGGATGCTAAGATGATTTTAAATAATTCATTATTCATGGGGAAATGTACACTTGAATTCAGTGAATGGCATCTGATACCCACATAAATGCTAGGGGCAGAAAGCGTGGATTCAATTTTCACTATTAATATGCTTACGTTTGCACAGTCAGAAATTGTAAATTAAAAATAAATAAACTTCTTGTAACTTCTCTCGCGTTGTTCTTGATGTTCTGTGAATCTGTCATTTTTTTATATACTAAAGGCAAAAAAAAAAAAAAAAAAAAAACAGAAATCCATTGATCTATTGTGCATATTGAATTTTTGTTCCATTGATTTGCTAAATTTTTTTATGCAGGTGTTCCGTGGACTGAGGAGGAGCATAGATTGTTCTTACTCGGACTGCAGAAGCTTGGCAAAGGTGATTGGCGTGGTATTGCACGGAATTATGTCATATCAAGGACACCTACTCAAGTAGCAAGCCATGCTCAGAAATATTTCATCAGGCAAAGCAACGTGTCCAGGAGGAAGAGACGTTCGAGTTTGTTTGACATTGTCGCTGATGAAGTTAGTATCCATGTTTAACCCCAAGATTATGCATGATGAAAATGATGCCACACAAACTACTTGATGGCTATTCATAAGAAAATATGACCCTCCCCTCTTTTTTCCAATTCTTCTTCATTTTTTAGTCCCTTTCTGTCTTCTATGGCTTATGCCGCTCATGGATGGCCAATTGTCATATTTGAAAATTATTCGTTTCCAATCTTCTTGCATACTGGGCTGATAATATCTTAAGATCAATTCACTTTTCTCATCATGTATGCCTCTGTTAATAATATGATCATATATGTCTGGAGATAAATATTGCATTTTCCTTGGATTAAATTATTAATATCCATAATTAAAATAATTAAGTTTCACCCTCATTCCTTGGTGCTTTCTCTTCTAGATTGTATTTACATTTTGTTTCCATGTTTTTGGTTGCAGACTGCTGATACACCCATGGCAGAACAAGACTTCTTGCCGGGTAGTCAGTTAGAGGCTGAAACAGATGGCAATGACACCTTGCCAGCCCCCTCAGCCATTGATGAAGAGTGTGAATCCATGGATTCCGCTTATTCAAATGATGGAGACTCTGCCTCGGCCACTTTAAACCCAGATAGCTCACAGTCTCACTCACAGTTCCCAGTGCTATATCCTGCTTACTTTCCCCCTTTCTTCCCATATCCTCTGCCTTATTGGTCTGGATATGGTCCAGAGCCTACCAAGAAGGAGACAGTACATGAAGTGGTGAAGCCCACTGCAGTACACTCTAAAAGTCCCATCAATGTTGATGAATTGGTTGGCATGTCAAAACTCAGTTTAGGGGACTCTATTGCTGACTCTGCCCCTTCCTCTCTCTCACTAAAACTCCTTGAGGGATCCTCTCGGCAGTCGGCTTTTCATGCAACTCCCTCATATGACAATTCAGATATGAATGGCAATGCAATCCCTGCAGTTTAAGAGAATCTTTTGCCAACTTAACTTTAGGATGGCTCCCTAGTGTCACGATTATATTTACAAATACAGGGTTCACAACTTTGCTCATATGTCAGCCACATGTATCTGGTAGTGCGATAGCAGTATAGTTTTCTCTTCCTTTGCCCCCAGTATTTATTAACTTTGTTTCTTTTCTGCTAGGCGGTAGCATTTATGAATTATTTGAGTCTGAAACTTGTTATTTGTTCCGTATAGCGTAGGAGTCATAAAGTTGTTTCTGCAGTATGGCATTCTTCTTGGTAGTTGTTTCTTGGGAAAATTTCTTAGCGTAGGAGTCATAAAGTTGGTTCTGCAGTATGGCATTCTACTTGGTAGTTGTTTCTTGGGAAAACTTCTTAAACTTTAGTAATTTATTTCAGTCAACCCCTGAATCTAAAAACTACTCACTGCATCCCAAGAGGCATAAGTGATATTGAATGTTTAAAATAAAAGATCAAAATTTCTTTATTGAATTTTGTAACTATAATCCAAGACACTTGTGAATCCAACACTGAAGCATTCAATATTTCACAACTTTATGTTTAAGATACTCATCTGGTCCTATTTATAAGTCACTTCCAGCATATTTCACACAGACCAAGGAAAGCCTTAAAACTCATTAACTTTCCACTAAAATCCAACAAATTTACAACTTTATCCATATTAATTATCCACTATACCACATGAAAATAAAGTCAACACATAATAAATGAAGGGTAAACTTGTACATTCATACTCAATATTTAATTAGGTGACTTATATATAGGACCAAATAAAACCTTCTCTCTCTGCCCTATAAATAGGACCAGAGGAGTACATATGGAGAATTTCCAAGATGTTTGTGCTTATTTCCAACATTAATATGAGTATTTTCAAATCTCAAAAATCATGGATCCAATACTAAAGCATCTAAAATTTCACAACTAAATTTTTAAGACACACATGGGTAATTTTCAAAACGTTTGTGCCTATTTCCAACATCAATGTGAGTATTTCAAAGTCTCAAAAATTATGGAATCTTAAACTAAAACATCCAAAATTTCACAACTTAATTTCCAAAACACATGGGAATTTTCAAGACGTTTGTGCTTGTTTCGAACATCAATGTGAGTATTTCAAAGTCTCAAAAATCATGGAATCCAATACTAAATCATCCAAAATTTCACAACTTAATTTTCAAGACACATATGTGGAATTTTCAAGGCGTTTATACTTATTTCAATAAGGAAATTTTGGTATTTTAGTTGACACATTTAATATCACTTTGACATCTTCAAAGTGCATTGAGTTTTCCAATTTTGTTGGAGTTGGCTGAAATAAATTCCGAGGTTTATAATGAAATTTTCCCTTGTTTCTTTTTCTCCCATTTATCTTTGGGATAAAACAAGAGGATAATACTAAATTGTTCTCCTAAACCCCAAGTTAAGCAAGCGTCGAAATCACTAGCTCTTTAACTTATGGAGGCTGCTTGGCGCATTGATAAATAAACTGATTTTGACAAAAAGAAATATCAATAAACTGAATGGAAGTTATGAAAATAAGGCTTTTTTGAGAGAATATCTCTTGGCACATAAGCTTTGAGAGAACAATCGCTTCTAATAAAGCATGCAAATCATCGTTCTTGAGAGGGTTTTACTCCTGTTCTTTGTCTCTACAGTGTGATACTTGGTAACTACCTAGAGCTCATCATCACCTCCGCCTTGGCTTGTCCTGGTTCTGATGTGACGTCTTCAAGTTTTTTGTGGACTCCGTCACAAACGGTCTGGTAAAAAGTTTATTAGATCTTTCGGAAAATTTAATGAGGTAAGATCTAATAGAAGCCAATCCCTTGCAAGTTAACAGATAAAGGTTTGAATCTTTCTAAGAAAGAACAAAATCTTTTACAATAACAGGGAGGGATATAAAATAGCTACAGGTCAAGCAAGTGAAATTCCAATATTTTAATCTTTTGCAAATTGCAAACTACTACTTGTTTCCTTTTGTTGTACCTCGTGGTCCAAACTATGGGCGCAAATAAGGTGGGTAATTGAAAAACTTGGAAAGGCATGTAGCCTCTCTCCACTTCATACCAAATATGAAAAAGCTTCTACGGCAAAAAAAAAGATGAATTTGAACCCCTTCTAATCAAAAGCGACAACCAAATCCGCGTAATGACGACAAATCTGATAGTCGGATTAAAGTTGTAGGAGAAAATAAGACAACAACAGAATGAAAACCCATTCCTGTTTCTCCATCATTCATTATCCGTTCTTACAGAAGATCGCATCTGCCAATGCAACCTTGTGATCAAGACTCGTGCTTTCCCACCAAATCCCTGCTCCTCAACCAATCAATTAATGTAAATATTAATTTCAATCAATGTATCGTCCTCCTACCTCCTTATCGAGTAAACAGGACGGGTCTTTACCTTCATTTCACCTAAAAATTTAATATATCAATAAATTAATAATGAACAATATAAAAAAGGAACGATTTTTAATAGTATATAGTTTTTATATTGACATTATATTGGGCCGAGCTTATTATAAAAAGAATTATATTAGGCAGAGTATGTTGCAGTCGGTCCTTCAGTCTTTGACGAAGCTGGTATAAAAAAGTTCGGGTTTTGATAGTGAGAAGCGAGCGTTGGAGTTAGAGTCTGAGAGATTGAGTTAGTTTTGCTTTTCGAGAATGGAAGGTGTTGATTACTTGGCTTCCGAGAGGAACAGAGCTCAATTCGATGTCGAAGAGATGAAGATCGTCTGGGCTGGTTCTCGTGATGCTTTTGAAGTTTCTGATCGAATGTCTCGACTTGTTGCCAGCGATCCGGTGAATATTCATTTACTGACCATAATTTGCATCTCATTTCCCCCCCTTTTAAGATTTAATGGACGATTGTTCTTTTTCAATAACTGATTGATCGTGGCTGGTGATTTTGGCGTAATATAATGGGCACCCACCGTGTGCATACTTGGACAAATTATGATTTTTTTTTTTTTTAAAAAAAACAGATTTTTGCTTTGTTAAAAGACGAAAATTTGTTTCTCGATTTGAAATTGGCTTTTGATGTTGGTGCTTTAGCTACTTCCGGTTCCTAGAAGTTTAAACTGAAGATTTTGAGCTATTAAACTCAATGTGCCTTCGAATTAATCTGTTTTATTTAGCCTTTTCCTTCTGTAGGATGTGTCTCCCAATAAGAACTAAATTATTGGCCATAAGCATTGTGAAAAATGAATGGTTAGTTAAGGATTCACAAACTGCTGTTCAGCACTAACATGTAAAGTAGTTTGATACTGATTCATGTTTTCTTCTTTGAATTATAGGACATCATTATGACTTTTGCAAGCACCTGTAACGTTGTTTACTTTTCTTTTGTCTCTAGGTATTCAAAAAGGATAATAGGCCCATGCTTGGCAGAAAAGAATTATTTAAGAACACTTTGAGGAAGGCAGCTCACGCATGGAAAAGGATAATTGAGCTTCGCCTCAATGGTGAGCTTGTTGATCTTTTTTTGTCGTTTGCATTTGGTTTCCAAGCTTCTGATTTCTTATAAGGAAGGCAATTTGTTGCCCGTTGCAATTTCTATATATCATGCTTTATAACAATGTAAGTTGTATTCTTGCAGAAGAGGAAGCTTATAGACTAAGGTTCTATGTGGATGAACCTGCATTTACGGATCTTCATTGGGTATAATTCAAGTCTTTTTTCCTGTTGGAATTCCTTTTTTCCGTAGTCTATCTATCTATCCTTAAAGGAGTATGGGGGTCAAAGGGATCATGCATGGTTGCATCTGGTACTAATTTAAGGATTCCACATGAACATATTGGCCTCTTTTTCACTTATCGAGATGTGCATTTGAGGAGGTCACTTCAACTACTTCTACTAAAATTTGGTTATTTATATATGTTTCAGGGAATGTTTATCCCAGCTATAAAGGGACAAGGAACTGAGGAGCAGCAGCAGAAATGGTTGCCTTTGGCTTATAAGATGCAAGTTATTGGTTGCTATGCCCAAACTGAACTTGGTCATGGATCTAATGTTCAAGGGCTCGAAACAACTGCAACCTTTGATCCTCAAACAGATGAGTTTGTGATGAATAGCCCTACTCTAACTTCCAGCAAAGTGAGTAAACATGATAGTAACTGAGGAGAGCTTTAACTGATCATTTAGAAAGTGTTATGATTTGAGATTCTATTATCTGATAATATTATGAGATGCATTCACAAGTACAATAAGGAAAAGATATCATACCATTTTTCATTTACTCACTATGTGCACTTGTTATTAGGCTATTTGTGTAACTTTTATGTTTTGGACAGTGATGGGGTTTTGTCATCATTCCTTTCCACCTGATTCTTTCTTTCTTTCTTTCTTTCTTTTTTTTTTTTTTTGCAGTGGTGGCCTGGTGGATTGGGTAAAGCTTCTACACATGCTGTTGTCTATGCCCGTCTAATCACTGATGGGCAAGACCAAGGAGTGCATGGTAATCAACGTATTTGAATGATAAATATTTGGTGTTAGATTTAGATTTCTAATAATTAATTGAGCATGCAATATGAAGGTTTCATTGTCCAGTTGCGGAGCTTGGATGATCACTTGCCTCTTCCTGGCATAACTATTGGTGATATTGGAATGAAATTTGGAAATGGGGCATACAACTCGATGGATAATGGGGTTCTAAGATTTGATAATGTACGAATTCCAAGGGATCAAATGTTGATGAGGTTTGTTCTTCTTAGATATGTCATTATTTTATGTGAATTGACTATTGGTGGAGAAACAAGTGAATTTAAGAGCAGTGCTCTGGTGCCTGCTCTTACAATATGTTTCAAGTAGAAGAAGATTGCCTGTGGGTTGTTGAATACTTGAGTATTCAAATTCTGAAAATGCTTAATTTTTAATATATATACACATTGTGTTAACTATAATTTGATACTTTTTGAATCCACCAGGGTTTTACAGGTTACAAGAGACGGAAAGTGTGTCCAATCTAATGTTCCGCGGCAACTAATTTATGGTACGATGTTATATGTGAGACAAACAATTGTGGCTGATGCATCATGTGCTTTGTCACGAGCAGTTTGCATCGCCACAAGATATAGTGTTGTTCGAAGACAGTTTGGCTCACATAATGGTGGTCTTGAAACACAGGTCAGATTTTGAACTTTCTGATAATGTTAGGTTGTTGGGGTATTCACATTATTTGAAGGATAGTTAAATATTTTTAGTTTAGTTTCATCATAATTTTTTTTTAGTCAACAACAAGGGCATTGAACTTATGTTCACTGGGTCGAATAATAAAATGACCTGATTTTCTCTCCCTTATGAAGTTGCCCCTTATTGGCTATGTATTTTAATATCCCATTGCCTAGGTTCCTGGAAATCTTGCTTTCCACTAATGTATTCTATTCTAATTATATATTCCTCCACTAATGTATTCTACTCTAATTATATACTCCCTCCATTCCATAATATAAGGTCTTTTAACCGAATTGCGGTTTCCTAAAAAATAAGTTAAAGTTAATTAAAAATAATAAATGTGTAGGAAATATACCTTCATTCCAAAAGTACCATTATTTATTAATGAGTAAGAGAGGTGGTAATTATGAAAAGAAGATGAAAGAGAATGTGTGGGGGAAAGTGCATTTATTACTCAAATAAAGTCAAATAGGATTTTATATTTTGGGACATGGTCATAAAAAAAAAGACCTTATATTATTGGACGGAGGGAGTATAATTAGTAATTGGTAATCATAATGGGAAGGCTGATGTAATTCCCACTGATCTTTTACACAAACAAATGCATGGTATATAAACATTGGGTGGTTGGTCAAGTTTTGTAATTTGTCACTGGTTCGGTTGGTAATGCCTTTGTTTTTGTGCCAATGGTTATTTTGATCTCATACAGGTGATTGACTACAAAACTCAGCAAGCTAGGCTCTTCCCCTTGCTAGCTTCTGCTTATGCTTTCAGATTCATGGGTGAATGGTTAAAATGGCTATATACGGATGTTACCCAAAGATTGCATTCCAACGACTTCTCAACGTTGCCTGAGGCTCATGCATGCACTGCAGGATTGAAGTCCTTGACTACATCAGCTACTGCAGTATGTAATCATTTATCATTGATCACCGCTCTTTCAAATGATTTTAGTTGCTTAGTTTAATTATTCTGCTTCTTTAGATGGCATGTGAAATATGAATATTTATCTACCATCTGGGAGCATCTTTATATGTGTGCGTACATGTGTATTGGTATACAGTTCTACAGTGAAATTTTCATTGGTGATGCTGATATATAAGTTTCTTTCCTGTCTTCTCATCATTTTGTGCCTTCTCAATGAGTTGATGCACATCTCCTCCTGTTGGGGGTGCTTCATGCGATTTTATGATTGTCTGCTTTTCTTATTATGATAGACTTTGTTGTTTAAAGTTTGCTGCAATACATTACTTATAATT
The DNA here is from genome assembly GCA_037074515.1 of Mimosa bimucronata. Taxonomy (NCBI): domain Eukaryota; kingdom Viridiplantae; phylum Streptophyta; class Magnoliopsida; order Fabales; family Fabaceae; genus Mimosa; species Mimosa bimucronata. The sequence continues at coordinate 31,513,696 of CM073447.1, read as the reverse complement.
TAATATCATCAATCCATATCTATCTCGTTATTTGTGGAATAACTAACTAGATTACTACTCTTCATTTTAGAAGGACCATTCCTCTCTGATATTATCTTTATGCTTTTGTCTTTGTTAGTGTTTAACACTTAACTTTGGAACTTGTTTTGGATTCATTCTTGTTAAAATAAGGTAAAACCCATTTCCCCTTTGCAGGATGGGATTGAAGAATGCCGAAAACTATGCGGTGGCCATGGTTACCTTTGTAGCAGTGGCCTTCCTGAGTTATTTGCAGTATATGTTCCTTCCTGCACTTATGAAGGAGACAATTTTGTGCTGCTTTTACAGGTTTCTTATTTTATATTGTATTATTATATTTTGCCCCATTAGTTAATACACCAGACATGGTTTTTTTATTGTATTGTTTTTGCTGTCCTTGTATACTCCTGTTTGGCCTTGTCTTCATCCTATGATTTCTCATATCCCCCTTCTCATTTCTGTGATCATTTTTTTACACTGTTGCTGTCTTATTTTGGTGTGTTATTGTATTAAATTTACTGAAGGTTGGTCTGTCAACGTTTGACATTCTTTTAGAAAATTTCTTGTAGGTAGCAAGACATCTCTTGAAGACTATTTCTCAACTGGGCTCCGGGAAAAAGCCTGTTGGTACCACTGCTTATATGGGTCGAGTGGAACATCTGATGCAATGTCGTTCTGATGTTCAGAAAGGCATAATTCAATATTAAAATTTGTATGACTGAGATTGTATCAGTTAGTGTGATAAATTTTGTTCTTAACTTCTGCTTGATGACAGCTGAGGATTGGTTGAAGCCTGATATAGTGCTGGAAGCATTTGAAGCTAGGGCTGCTAGGATGTCTGTTGCATGTGCTCAAGCTCTTAGCAAGTTTGCCAATCCAGAAGAAGGTACATGCTTCATTATTGCCCGAACATAAAAATCTTCATTAATGAAGATTAGATGCATGCGCATGCAGTTTCTGTGATCAAAAGAATGTGATTAAACATTATAATGATTAATGCTAAGAGTTTTCTGGACGCAGGTTTTCAACAATTGTCAGCTGATTTAGTTGAAGCAGCAGTTGCTCACTGCCAGTTAATTGTTGTTTCCAAGTGAGTTTCCCTGTAATGTCTGAAAGAATTTAGTATGATGGCTGGTCTTTTAGGTGAACCCCACTTTGAAGAAGTTATAACAAAATAAAGTGATATTATTGAATTGGAAATTAAGGATATTTGAGTTATATACTTTAATATAGGTGCTTCCTTGAATATTTTGTGTTATTTGACCAACCCTTTGCTTTCAGATTTTTGGAGAAGTTGCAGCAAGATATACCTGGAAATGGAGTGAAACAACAATTACAAATTCTCTGTAGCATATATGCTTTGTTTCTTGTTCATAAGCATCTGGGCGATTTTCTCTCCACTGGCTGCATCACTTCCAAACAGGGTTCACTTGCCAACGAGCAGCTGAGGTCCTTGTATTCCCAGGTTCGTCCTCAACAATCTCAACCTGTGTTTGCTTCTTCATGAATGGCACATTCTATAAGGTCTCGAATTGATTATATGACTGCTAACTTGATTATATGATGTCTTAAGGTTCGTCCTAATGCGATTGCACTTGTGGATGCATTCAATTACACCGATCACTACCTCGGTTCGGCTCTGGGTCGGTACGATGGAAATGTGTATCCGACACTGTACGAGGAGGCATGGAAGGATCCTCTGAACGAGTCAGTTGTTCCTGATGGTTATCAGGAATATGTTCGACCAATGTTGAAGCAACAACTCCGGAATGCTCGGCTCTAGTGAAGAAATTTGAATTCGTTTTTATCATGTAAAATGTAACGGTCAAATACCCGGATAAGCGTCTCAAAATACCATGCAGTAGTTATAATAAGAAAGGTGGTAGTAGTTGGCAAAAATAAAAAAACAAAGAAAGAAAGAAAGGTGGTGGTAAATCCACTACAAATGGAAGATTTATGTTATATTGCAGCATATAGAGACGTAGAATCGCTAATAAGTATACTTCTTCTATAAGAGGTTGCAATTTAATTTATGTTTTATCTGAATCTGTATTATTTGCAAGTCATATTTCAAAATATAATTTATTTATTTCAATTATTGAATGTACTATCTAAATAGTAATACTAGTTAATGAAACATTAAATTGAAATATCTTTTACTTTTTGTTTCGGAGGAAAAAAGAATTTCTATTATAAATCTGGCTTGCCCTAAATGAGACAACATTGAGCCTTGGGCTCTCTTTTATCTTATAATGCATAAAACATCACAACTCTATATTTTTAAACTCACCTTTGACGTTGAAAACATTTTGTGGTCAGCCGTTTACTCTTGAGTGAAGGACCCATAGTAAGGGGATTAGTCACTGCTATGCTATGATACCATGAATTTACTAAAAATAATCACCACTTTTTTTGGTGAGCCATTACATAGAACATCACAAAACTTCGTCACCCCAATGATCTTTAGACATTTTTAGCTATTGAGATTGGTTTTTAATGTTCATCGTCATCTCAAGCAAACATTATTATCTTTTATTAAAACACCTCTGATTGGGTGTACACTGGGCATTCACTTTGCTTTCATCCTTCATTCCTTTCAACTTAAAAGTTACTAACCACAACATTGTACTGTCACATCCAATTGGTAAGGGTAAATGGTAAAAAATGACCATGTACTCTTCTCCAATATACATTTGGAACCTTTTACTTTTTTTATGTTTAAATTTGCACACCAACTTTTGAAATTGGCTCAAAAATGCACCCACCGTTAAGGGCCTGTTTGGGGTAGTTTAGAATAACTTCTGGAGAATAGTTTCTGAAAAAAAAAGCTGATTTTGAAAAAGCTGAAAAAATAGCTTTTGATGAATGAGAATGTTTGGGTGGTTGTTGTGAGAATAGCTTTTTTTATGTGTAAATTACTAAAAAGGACATAAGTTTAATGTGTTGGGAAATAGAGAGAATAAGGGCATTTTAGGTATTTCAATATGACATGTGTAATGATGGTATTTTCTGTCTCGCACTTCGCGTAAAAGATGAAAAAAGCAGTTGCCTGTTTGGATTAACTTTTAGAGAATAGCTTCTGGGAAAAAAACTGATGTTTAGAAAAAATAGCTTTTGTAAAAATGAGAGTGTTTGGATTATTGTTGTGAGAATAGTTTTTTCTGTATAAATTACTAAAAATGACATAAGTTTAATGTGTTGGGAAAGAGAGAGGTTAAAGGGGTATTTTTGGTAGATCATTATGACATGTGCAATGATGGGTTTTTTTACCTCATACTTTGTGCAAAAGGGGAAAATTGTAGCTTATTCAAAACCTAGGTTTTGGCCACCAAAACCTAGGTTTCCAATCCAAAATAGCTTTTCACATTTTTTCAAGTGTTTGGCTTACCTTTTTTAAAACCTAGGTTTTAAGTTCAAACCTAGGTTTTGAGTCCAAACTTAGGTTTATTAAAAAAAAAAAAGTGTTTGGCTGCCATTTTTTAAAACTTAGGTTTGGGTAAAAAATTGCTTTTTTCCTTCCACCCAAACAGGCACTAAGTTAACTAAACGACTATTATTTTTGTAGTGTAGGTCCCACAGTCAAGTCCACATGTGCAAATCTATCCTCTTTTCTCTCCCCTGCAAATCTATCCTCTTCACTCAGATCGAGCCATTGATTTAATCATGTGGCACATAAACGGACATTTATAAAGCTAGTTTGACGTTGAAAATCAAATAAAAAAAAACCCTCTGTGATTTTCTGATTTTGAAAATCTAGTCCTTGCTTCTTTGGAGAGAGGATTTTTTTGCAAGACTTGGGTTTTGATGGAGGGGAATCTTCAATCTCCGAAGAAAGGAAAGCTTAGTTTGATTATTGCTTCTTTTAAGAATTAATTATTTGATATTTACAGAAATCACCACCACCGAATTCACCATCATAGACGAAGACGACGACCAAGTCACCGGCGGCTAACACCGGCTGAGGAACTACCGTTCCATCATGACTGTACACGTATTTGAAGGCGAAGCTTGCTAATACTGTTGTGAAATTAAATCTGCAGAAGCTTGCTTCCGTCACCGAAGCGATGAACCATGATGGTGATGGTAAGTCGCAATTTGGGTGAACATGAATTTTTTTTTTTCATTCCCAGTTGTCTTCCCCCTCCTCCATCAAGGTTCAAAGTTGTGAATATACTTCCCTCTCAGTTATATTTTCTCCGAACATCCTCTTCTAGATCTTTTATTTCTATATGTTCAGATTTGTATTCACTATAAGGAACTCAAGATTTCCGTCTTTGTTGTTCAAAATCAAAGCTATCCTTTTGTTTGTTTGTTTTTTTTTTTAACTTTTGGGTGGATTGCCTATTAGCAGAGTGTTGCAGTCTTAGAGAAGAGATAAATAATAAAAATAATAGCACGCGTGGACTATCGTGGGACCCGCACTACAAAAGTAACGGACATCTAAGTGAATTTAACAATGGGTGTATTTCAAAAGTTGGTGTACAAATTTAAACCTATAAAAAAAAATAAAATGTGTTAGATGCATATTGGAGAAGAGTACGTAGTCATTTTTTATTCCCATAAGAAACAGGGAATGCCGTGGAATTCCTCAAAACATCAACTCCACCTCCCGTCAAGAGGGGAAATGTTCCATATAAACGGCACTTGCACATGGTTAGTCGATCCTAAGAGATTGCCACTGGGGCTTCTCATAGCTGCAAGTTGCTGATATTTTCCTAGGCTTTGCAACCATTCTCTGCCAGAGGTGTTTCAATGCAAAATTCCGGTTTTTGTTTCTTTATGACGTATACGCGTATCCATCAACAGCCATTCCTATTTTCTGTTGGCCGCGGATGAGGATAAAATAAAATAGAGTAGTAGATAAAAATACACTATCTTAACATTACCCCAAAAAGAATGAAAACGAATGCTCACACGGCAATGGTCAATCCAATACACATCATCAAACTTAAAATCTAAAATATAGATACATTTACGCCTAAAACCTTTCCTCCATGAAAGCCTACGGGGATCGATGGTTGAGGTCATTTTCAAGTCAAGCTTCCCAAACAAGGCGCTTCCTGTGGGGCCCACCTCCCAATCAGGAGCTCTAATATGTCGCCACGTATCTTCCTCCCTTCTCTCTTTCTCCCTTAAAAGGGCGCCATTTGCCTCTTCCTTCGTTTGAAAAACTTTTCCAGTAATCTCTAAAACCTCCTTCATTATTATTCTCTTCTCCTCACCATTTCCACCGTAAAACCCTAATTCCCTTGAACTCTGAACCTCTCACATCATTTTCACCATGCTTCCTCACTCCTATGCCATCGATTCTCTCTCTAAATCTCAGGACATTGCTTCATCTATTATCGCCGCTTCTTCTTCTCCTCAAATCCTATCCACCTGCGCCTCCATCGATACTTTCCTCCAATCTCATTCACCTGACCAATCTCGCCATTTCTTCTCTCTCGCCTTCCCAACCCTAATTTGCAAGCTCTTCGGCTTCGACGACTCCAATTCCTGCCCTAGACCTCCTAATTCATCCAACGGTTGGATCGACACCGTCGCTGCTTCCAACGATTCCGATTTAGCTAATCGGATTTACTCTCTTCTCTCTCCCGATGGTACTCTCCTCAACTCTATCTTCGCCGTCGATCGTCTCTCCCTTGTTAAATACGTCTTTCCTGTTGAACGCTTGCCGGAGTGGTCCCGTTACCTGCTGTGTAATCACAAGGATTCCGGTGTCTTATCGGATTTGTGTCCGTTGTTTAGAGGTAAGGTGAAACAAGACTCTGTCAAGGATTCTTCATGTCAAATCCAGCTTAATGTGTTTGAGTATTACTTCTTGTGGTTTGCTTATTATCCGGTTTGTAAGGGAAATAGTGAGGTTTCCGGTCATGTTTCGGTTAAGAGAGCTCGGAGGTTTAGGTTAGAGAATTGGACCTCGTCTATTCCGGGGCTTTCTAACCCTAAGCGCGGGGTGGAACAAAAAGCTGAGTGTAACTTGTACTCACGGCTTCTTTATGCTTATCTTCGTGCGTTTGTGCCTACATATGATCTAAATGCGCACCAACCGTATCGTAGTTCACTTCTTCATTATCCTTCGGGTTATGATGGTACAGTTATGATGCGAGCAGAGTTTTTGGTGGATACTTTCGTTCAATTTTGGTTGGTGGATAACGATTTCTCTCCCTTGACTGTGAATGTGTGCAAGTCTTTTGGAGTATCATTTCCACTTCGTTCAGTCTTAGGAGAGACACCTCCAACTTCGGGGTTGGGGGAGGTGGTTAAATTGTTTGTGAGGTACTTGAATTGCAGTACTCTTGCAGCCCTTGAAGGTCATGAGGGTGGTGAATATTGTGGGACTCCTAGACTGGGGACAAACGGTTCATTAGATACCCTGAAGTCAAAGGATGTAACATCTAAGTTCCCTTCTGTGCGTTCGCTTGGATATTGGAACCCATGGATGCAGAGACCTCTGTACCGGTTTTTATTGAGGACTTTTTTGTTTTGCCCGGTGGCAACTTCCATTAAGAATGCATCTCAGGTGTTTCATGTTTGGATTAATTACATGGAACCTTGGGCAATAAACTCTGATGATTTCTCTGAGCTCGATGCAATTACTACTGGACCTGCTGCGAATGAAAGGAAGGAGAACTCTCCGTCTAGAGCTGGTTTATATACACCTCAGTGGCAGGATTACGTTGTATCGAACTACTTATACTATAGTTCAATGGTTATGCATTTTATTGGATTCGCTCACAGGTTCCTTCACAGTGATGTGGAGATAATAGTCCAGATGGTTCTTAAGGTGTGCTTCTTTATCACACAATCACATTATATTTCTTTATATTAAAGTCATTTTCAATCATAGGGAACTCGGATGTATTTGCGATTTTTTCTGCCCCCTTGGCTATTTTTCCCTGCCAGGGTGAGATTTGATGTTTAGGTTTTTGGGAATTTCTTGTATGATCTACCCTAATGCTTGTCATAGACTGCTTTTTGTCTTGCATTATTCATATTGTCAGTTGTCAACTATTTCTCAAATCTACTTCATTTTATGGATTATATCCTTGGATTTCTTTCAAAAGTTTCAGTAGTTACCATCTGAATGTTCTTCAATACCTTTAAAAAATTTTCAAGACTAGCGTTGGCTTCTAAATGAAACCTTTGACATTGATTCATTAGCTCATGATTTTCCATGCACAAAAAGTGTTGGGAAAAAAAATGAGGAATTCCTTAAACTTTATAGTGTCTATTGAATGTGATGAATTTTTTATTGTTGGTTTTACATTGGCATGGATTTAACAGGAATAGGGGAAGTTAGCCGTGTCATTCTACCAAGGACACTTCCTGTAACTTCACTTTCAAGTTCACTCATAATTTATATTCCTCTGGGGTTGTGCTGTTCCTATTGGAGCTGTTCTTACATTTCTGGAAAACCTGCCTGTATAATCTTAGTGAAAAAAATTGTATCAAATTTGTGTTTGATAATTCATGATGTTTCATTTTTTTACCTGATGGGACTTGCTGTTATGTCTAAAGTTTTTGTCATAGTGAAGCTTGAGGCTTGATTCTCTGTTAAGTCGTTCTATTTTTTGTTTTTTCTGTTTTGATTTTTCATTCTTGAATGAGAAAAATTAACTTTTTGATATGTTTTATCAGGTGTTAGACACTTTGACATCATCAAAAGAGCTTATTGACCTTTTAAAGCACGTGGATACCCTCTTCCATTCCAAACAGGCTGGATCAGGCAAATCAATGGCAAATAATTTGTACAGATATATCCCTGTTATACGTGAGCAGCTGCAGGCAAGTTATTTTTTTTATCTCTTGCTAAAGTTTTTTTTTATTAGCTTTTATCGCTTAATTTAATGTTTTTTGTATTGACTATCTCCAATTGTGTTCTCCAATCTTCAGGTTTATTCTATGTTTGATTTGACTAAGTATAATTTCTTCTTTTTGGGGGGCGCAAGTTAAAAGTTAACGTGGTTTTTGAATCTTGGCACTGCTTGATCAGCTTTGGACGTTCGTCAGTTTGGGTGTATTAGTTAATGCTTCTGTTATTAATAAGTATGAGGCTAGAACTAATCTTTGATATTGGTTATTTGTAGGATTGGGAGGATGGGTTATGTGAGACTGATGCTGACGGCTCATTCTTGCATGAAAATTGGAACAAAGATTTGCGACTATTTGCTGATGGAGAGGACGGTGGACAACAGTTGCTTCAGGTTTATTATTTTCCTGTGCCCCTACTAATTTATCTCTCGTACTCTGTGACCAATATATACAGGGTTCTCATTTCGGTGTATGGTGTTGCAGTTGTTTATATTGCGTGCAGAAGCTGAGTTGCAAGCAATGTCTGGTGATAATCTTGTGCCCAGCCTCCAATGCGTAGACTCATTAAAAGCAAGGCTGGGGTTCATATTTGATGGGCAAATTATGAAGTCAACTTCAACGGTGCCAGAACCAAGGCAGCATCAGCAATCTCATGATGAGTTGTTCAAGCCAAGAAGAGCTGGCAAACATGCATTTACCGATTTTCAATACAAGGGTGACAGGATGAAACGTCCAATATCCGACAATGAGATTGCGTGGCTTGCAAAACTGCTCGTTAGGTTGTCTGCATGGTTGAATGATAGTCTTGGATTAAATCAAGCAGAGAGCAGTCTGGTGGATTCTGGGCTGTCATATGTGGAGGTAACAACTGATGTCGCCCATGTATGTGGACCTTCAGAGGCCCTGAAGGTGTTTTTCTGTGCTGTTGGTTCCTGGCTTCTTTTCCTAGGGGGCGCCTCTCTTGGACTTATGAGAAAATACGGTCTAAGAGTAAACCTTAGGATTTTGGCCTCAAAGAAGGTCGTGATGGTTTTGATATTATTCGCTGTTTTTAGCAGCTTAAAGAAACTTGTTCGAGCGTTTTGAAACTGGTAAGGATAGTGCTATATTCAATATACAGAGGGTGTACAGGGAAGTGTAGAAAATTTTGAGAGAATGTTTTCCTTCAACGATTTTGTGTATAAACTATAATGTGTTCGTGCTTTTGTAAAATACAAGCCATGTCATCAATATATAAATTAGTTACCAAAAGGACAGATTTGTTTAACATTTCTTTCACCAAATTAGATTAAAAAAAATTAAAAGTTCTGAAATGACGAGAAATGAGAGAGATGAGACTCGGATTATTTTTGGTGAAAAGGTTTTTATCTTGTCAAAGGTCAAATTATATTCTGCGATTGTAATGTACTGGAATGATTACATGGCTGGGATGATGCCATTACTAAGTTTCAATCTCACAGTGCGCGAAGCCTCCCTTTCTGATTATTTTCACTCAACCAAAGTAGCAGAGATAGGCACCTTACTGTTAAAACAATTTAAAACATTTTCATTTAGTTTTTTTGAAACTCTTCCATTGAATGTTTGTTCTTTTTTAAATTCCCGTATTACTTTACAGACCTCATTGTAACTATATTTTAAGTAATGTCATTTTGATCCATATTTAAAAAAAAAGTGCGGTTTACTGATGTGATGAGCCGAAGAACCATAACTATGAACTGGGTAGAGTTGAAATTTTTGTGCCCTAGAAAATGTCAGAATTTTCAGGCTTTAAAGCAAGGCTCATAAATGATGATCCAATTTCCGCCTTCTGTACATTCGTGTTAATGTAAAAAAGGACAAATGCGATCATTTGTTTCCCAATGAGTATGACATCTGCTCAAAACGAAGACCCTTAACCCCAACTTACATTGCATCTGACTAAACTAATTTAGTGGGTGAAAAAGATCATAAAAGCAATAACATACTAATGGAAAATATCTCTTAAAACACCTGGACAAAAAAGTCATGTAAATTTATTTTGTCAACGTATTGTGGAGAGAAATCTCAAAGAAGACAATACAAAAATCAAGAGTCACTACTTCGAAAGCAGGCGGAAATAAACAATATAGAGCTGATCTTCAGCATGTTATTAGTGCGCGCGCGCGTGAAAGAGTGAGACTAAATAAAGAAAAAGTTCGCTCCTTCTCAACATCAACAAGAGATTCTTAACTCAAACTATCAAGCAAACAAACAATAGCTAACCATCTATTCATCTAAGTTATATCATCTGTCAATATCTGCCAGTTTCTAGGATGCTCAGCGCAGAGCAAAACACAGCCTATGAAGTTACAACCAGATAATAAGTAAATTCACAACTTCTATGGGCATTGGAATAACCACAACCTTAGCATCAACATAAAACAAGCTAACTCACGTATAGAACCATATTTCCAGCATCGAAGTACATGCAATTACTTTACTACGTTTTGTGCATGTAGAAGTCCTTTCTAGAAAGGGAATGGGAAACAATGTCAAACTTGTGTGTTCGTTTTATAATGTTATAATGAAAATTAGAATAAGTTTTGAAGAAAGCCCATTAGTCATACTTATTCATGCTCCCACTATATACCAAACACACGAATCTAACTTTTCCTTTCCTGTTCCCTTTCTACAAAGGACCTTTCCAGATACCAAACCTAACAGCTAAAAGATAACGGGATCACTTTCCAAGCCCTAGTGCAAAAATAAGATACTCACCAACAATAATAGCTTAAGATCAACGTAAACCAGAGCAGAATTATTGCGGGATAGGACCTACAGAGAGTAGCCACTTAAATTCATAACAGTGCTTCGTCTTGACTAATTGAAACAACTGAACTAAGTACACACATGGAATCAGTAAAATTACTTTACAGCTAAAAGATGCCACAATCAATCATATTCAACAGAAGTTGCTAGCTACAAAAGCGATTAATTCAAAGGCCTTATGAGCAAAAGCTTGTAGCTGTGACAATACTAGTTATGTAGTCAGTTCTATACAGCAGACTGATATTCCAACCACAGTGTTTTGGTTCTCTACGGACATAATCTTAGGGAGGCTTTGCCACAGCTCATTTCTTATGTTGGTTGCGCTCTATCTCTGCCCCAGAGCGGCAGAGCCCGGTAATAAGAGTGAGCACATGGCATACAGAACCAATAATAATATATACTATAGATTCTTAAACTGAATAAACCATAAGATCTTTGAAACGTTGAAAATATATCTCTCGAACAATGTTTTGCATTATGCTTCCTGCAGCATAGTCTTCATAATCTCAACCACAACATGCTAATTATTTCCTACATAAAAGCTACAGAGGAATAGTAAAAGACTTTATTATCTTATAGCACAAGTAGAAATCTTGAGAAATTTATCAGCACTCAAGCATGGCCTAGTCTTAATCCTTCAAGTTCCATAATTTATATGGCTTATGGAAATCACTGGAGCATTACCAAATCATCCTATTGCTAGAAACAAACACAAATACAAGAAAACATCCAGAAGCAGCCCACTAATTTTCCCTCCATCATTTCCATAGTAGAAAACTCTGATACCAACACCACCGCTTCAAGCCGAATGAGAAGGAATCATCCCAGTCTTTCTTGCATATGCAAAAATCCCACCAGCTTCAATGACAGGTCCAGCATCACCAATGGGATTCAACTTATACTCCTTTCCAGTGGTATGATTAACCAATCGGCTCTCACCAAGCTCCACAGTAATAACATCTCCAGTTTTACACTCCTCACATATTCTCACCTCCGATTCCAACGGATAAACTTCGCCTGTAGCCACAGAATTCCTGAAAAATATTCTCGCATAAGACTCAGCCACCACAGCAGCCACACCAGAAGCACCCAAAGCCACAGGAGCATGCTCTCGAGAAGAACCACAACCGAAGTTAGATCCAGCAATGACAATGGAATACTTTGTTTTCTTCTGGTCAGAGTCAATAAATCGAGTGGTGTAAGAAGCGGGTAGGCCAATAAGAGCATAAGAACCAAGTTGTTCGTACTCATCGGGTTTAGAAGGGACTAGGGTTAAATACTCTGCGGGGATTATCTGGTCGGTGTCGATGTTGTCGCCGACGACATAGCAGAGGCCATGGAAGGTAGTGGAATTGGAGGTAGAGGAAGGGGTAGGGGAAGGAGAAGCGTTCGCACGTGTGACCAACGAAGCAGTTCGTGGAATGTGGGTGGTAAGGTGATTCGACCCAATCGAAGTGGTGGGTAATCTAATAAAGTGAAGATTAGACGAAAATGAAGATAAAGATGAGAACTTGGGAGGGAAAATGCGGGAAAGGTTGTGAGATATACTTGCAGAGGCCGCCATAGTCGTACTCTGAAAGGTTGGAGCTGGCTGTAAATTAGTGTAGGAGTGAGAGTAAAATGGAATGGGGCGAGGGCCGGCTATCATTTTGGGGAGAGAATCGTTCATTTTATACTAGTAGGTAGAAATTGGGCGATGCTTGCTTGCCAAGTGTATGGACGATTGAAGAGGAAGGCTTGCTCGTGCAACTTCAAATTCAAAATCTAATTTGGACTCATCGGGGTTAAACTGGAACCCTCCAATCCGGCCATATAATCGTTAGCTGAGGATCCAGCAACCCAGGACGAATTGGGCAACTTGGACTCAACTTAGATAACTCGACAGGTTGTTGGATTGACCGTATTTAGTTTTTCTTTAAAAAAAACACTTTTAATTTGTTTTTATATGTATGAATTGTAGAAAGCGGTATTAGTCAAAGTTAATAATGATTTTGGTGTTAATAACTATTAGTTTAATGATCAAATAACTGTAGATATGAATATTTTATTATCATTTATCTGTTTTGATATTTTACTGTGAAAAATATTTACTGATTAGTTATTATGTTGTCGTTGGATGGTTGATTGTTACTGTAATGTCGATATGTCAATAAATTGTAAATTATATTGAATAAATATATGATTATTTTGTTAGTGATTCAAAATATTGAATTAATATTTTACATAGACATTATTTAATGTCAATATGATATGATGTCAATTTGTTAAACCAATTATAAAGAATATTGGATGCTATAATATTTTTTTTTATATTGATTCAAGGTGATGAATTGAAATTTATTATTTAGAATTTTGGAAGGTGTGATGATATTGTTTTTATTTTTTATTTTATATCAGGCTGACTCTCCAAGTCGACTACAAGCTACCACTGACACTTAACACACTACCTCGACCGAGTCAGTGGCCGGTCTGAGTTTGATTACATTGCTTCAAAGATGCATTGAATATGACCACTCAAGTTTGACTTTGATGGATGCATAATCAATTGAAATCAAATATAGACTGTCTATTTAAGATTTAAACGATCTAGGTATGACTAAATTTTCTTACGCATCTTTTTTATGAGTAGAGAAACCAGTTGCATAGTGAATCACCAATCCAATCCCAACTTTATGGCTTACTCTTACCTTAGCTTTCTACTGTGGTGATGAGTTTAAAACATAAACTATGTATATAATTAGATAATTTAATTTGATTAGGTTTGTTAGTTTGGTTAACCTTACTAATGGCCTAAGGTTATAATAGGAATCCAACCCACAAACTCCCATTTATCTGGGACATGTTATACTATTGGGTTACAAGGGTTTTGGTTTTGATGTGCACTTTCTAAAACATAATAATTATCGTCCCTGCTTTTTTGTTTTCTTTTATTAATTGTTGTTAAGGGAGAGATATATTTTTTGGCCTGTTTGGATAGGATTGTGTATTGGTGAAAACTGAAATGGAATGTTTCATCTCTGATTCTAAAGTTATGTGTATTCTGGAGGCTGTCCCAGCAATGGTAATGTTCGAATTTATGTTTATTATCGTCATCCATGACCTAAAACTGAGTATTGAACTGTAATTGTTGCTTTAGTGCGAATGGATATTGTAAGGTGAAGAGTAGTTGGATATTCTTCCCCATAACCTAAACAACTTATGAAGATGGCTATGGAGAAATTGAAAAACTGATTTATTAAGAATGTTTAAAAATAAATATTTCTCTTTCTAAATATAAGATCTAATTTTATAAGACATTTATTTGGTTTATCAATTATTTTTATATATAATTTTCTTACAAGCTAATTTATCTAACTTATAAATTAATATATAATTCAGTGTTACATAAAAGGATTTAATAGATGTCATCTTTCATATGCTTTAACTAAGTCATTTTTTTTAATCTCTTAAATCTCCCTAAATTAGAGAAATAAATTTTATACTTGGACCAGATTGAGTATTAGAAGTATGGAAGATGTATTTCTTTTTATAAATATCAACTTCAATAACCTTAGAAAAACATATACAGACAAGAAGGATGTAAAAGTATTTAACTACTTGATCATTAATAGAAAGAGTACTTCTCAACAAGATAATTTTTGTGTTTTTCCTCCTCCCCAAATAAAGGTATGTTTATCATGTGTCACCTTTGCTCAAGCTCCACTTGAAACTTTTATTCTCTCATTAGCTTACAATTTGCAATTTTCTGTGACTCTTATTTTTTGTCAAAGTGGCTAGGAAGCAGCCCAACTGAAGCTTCCCCTAGAGCCATGAAAATATTAAGTTGGAACTGCCGTGGCTTCAGAAAGACCACGCAATTCAAAGATGCAGGAAGATTATCTGGGCTCACTCTCCAGATGTCTTTTTTCTCTCTGAAACTAAGCTTCATGTATCTGTCGCTTCATCATCTTTTGTTAATTTAGGTTATGATTACTTTGTGGGCACTGATGCCATTAGGTTAGGGGAGCCATTATAGTTGCCTAAGGGGCATTTATGGTTGATATTATTGAATTATGCCCTTACTATTGTCACTGTAAGATAACTACTAATGGAATAACCCTATTTGTCCACTTGATCTGTGTGTATGGACACCCTAACTTATCTTTCCGCTCTGCTTTATGGGGAGAACGCCCCCGGTCTTAGGCAAGGGTTGTGAGTCCCTACTGAACCGTATAATATCGGTGTTATTGGTTGTTCTGTTCTTGTCTGGTTACTTGCTAAATGGTAGCATATGGTATAGTGTTGACTACGTGTATTATGTTCGAGAAATTATTACTTAATGTTTATTGGTGTGTAAAGGTGTGAAATGATGTATATATGTGATAATTGTGCATCTACCTGGTATTTGACATGAGTTTTAAATAAATGTATACGTAGTAATGCTCCACTGAACACCTTGTTAGCACACACCACACGTAGTCGAGTAGTTAGTGGTTACCTGAGTCTACCCCCCTTCTGCTCAATTTTTGCAGGTGTTAGAGTGGGTCAGGAGTCACGGGAAAAGAAGCTAGCGACTACTCACTAGTAAGAGTGATGGTCTTCGGTTATCAGTGATTGTGTAATGCCACATAAATATTAGACATGATTATTTTCGCTTCCGCATGATTATTCTAAATTCTTGGGTACTTGTATGAATTGATTGTATTTAATGGAATCGGTCCTTTTCCGGCAAACTGGTTTGAGACTCTCTGGTTGTGTTGAGTTGTATTGTTGAAGTTGGGTGTAACATCCTAAGAAATTAATTGAGGATTAGTGGAAAAATTAGAAATCTTATTAATGAGAAATTTGGAGATTATGAGAATAATTGAGGAATTTTGATGTGCTTTTGAGGGTTTTAGAGGCTTAGTTTCTCCCTTATTTTAGGGACAATAAATTTGGAGAAGTTAATGTTTGGTTCAAATGAGGTTATTATGGGAGAAAATAATTAAGGGATTTGATAGAAAAAATTTTTGGAAGTGAAATGAACTTTATACCTCGAAATAAATATCTTATATGAAAAATTTTAGAGTACATAATCTAAATCTTCCTTTTCTTTTTTTTTTTATTATTTTCTCTCACCTCACTAATCACTCCCTCCCCCTCTCATTTTCACGTGCAGAAACCCCCCCCCAAATATTGAAACTCCCTCTTCCTCTCTCGTCACACTCTCACCCTCCCATCTCTCTCCTCGGTGGCCACAGCTCAACGTCGCCGCCGACGGCGTGCCCCTCTCCTCTCTTCTCCTTCTTCTTCTCTCCCCCTTCCTTCCCTCAATCGCTGCCTCTCCCTCCTTCTTTTTGAATATTTTGGAAATTAGGGATTTTGATGGTCTGAGGTTCTTATGGTTAAATTGATAATTTTTAGATGTTTATTAAGGTCATATGAGGAGATTTAATTGAATGGTTTGACTGGAATTTGGACCCAAGAAAATATTGGTGGACTAAAGTTTGGGATAAGTAGGATATTGTGTAGGTAATTGTGTAATTATGGGTGTTGGATGTTGAATCATGAATTTAAGGAGTTAGTTTATGCCCAACAAAAATATTAATGAGGCTAATTAGGTTAGATTTGGTGTAGGCCTTGATTTGAGAAATGAGATATTTTATGCTTGAACTTGAATTTATTGAAATTAAGGTTTGGAAACTAAATTGTGGAAACTAAATGAGGACTGTGTTAAGGTTGTAAAGGAAAATTTATAGTAAGAATGGATATGTAGGCTTGAAATTCTCTAAGTTGGATTAACAATGAATTTTGGATATAAGGAGGAGAGAAAGATTAATATTAGAATGCGAATTCAGAAAGAGAAAAGGGAAAGGTAGTTAGTGATTGAATTTTCTATGTGTGAATTGTGTGATAGTTGATTAATTATGACTTTGTAGGTTTCGATGTAGTTTGAATTGTTTGGAGTCAGCACGGGGAAGCTGCACTATTGTGAGATTGGTGCCAGCTATCAGGTAGCCGCTTCTACTTGTTCTATGTGTGTGTGCGTTGTTGGTAAGAGATTTCAAATTCTCTTTCAACTATGGAATTCTGGATTGTTGTGGTATATTTATTGTATTATTTCAATTAGTTATTTTGATATCAAATGTCATGTGGGATTCGTATGGTGAAACTGGCATAATTATCTGTGTATTGCATCACAAATTTGAAAATGATATATATATGATTTTAAAAATCTTGAGTTTTGGGAAAATTGGAAAGGCCATGTGCCTGATTTTGATGAAATTGATATTGTTGCTTGTGATGTATATGTATGTGATTGTGCTGTGGCATCGATGCATTGGTTACTGCTACCATCACGTGATGAGGTCCCTGTTGGCCCACAGGGACTAATTATTTTATAGGTGTACTGGGTATGGGTAGCCCCATCGAGTACTACCTTTCAGTGTGCTGGGTATGGGTAGCCCCCATAGAGCATTACCCCGTTGTGGTGCTGGGTATGGGTTGAAATCCCCATCGAGTTCCACTTCTCCGTGGTTCTGGGTACGGGTTGAGATCCTCATCGAGTTCCACTCTGGTCCACCTAGTGGTAGGGGACAACCTAACGTTTCGCAGGGCGAACGTTATGGACTATTGCGAAAAATGTATTTTAAATTATTTTATAAAATATTGGTATACATGAAATTGTTAAATGTTTTTCCTGGTACAGATTACTGCATGATTACCTGGTATGTGCTCATATTTCAAATTATTTAAATATTATATTTTCCCACATTGACACATTTCTGTCACACACCGAAACATATAGACTGGTAGTTAAGTGGTTGGTGGACATAACCGTGTCTGCTTAAACTTTGCTGCTTTGTAGGTTCAGGTTCAGTAGCGGATACTCGGGGAAATGAGCCCTCAGCTTCTCACTGAAACATAGTGAGCTTTTATTTTTGGGTTTATGCGAGAAGTGTTGTATATTGCCATACTTCTTTAGGCTTTCATATTTCGCTTCCGCATTCTTACTTTTGGATAACTGTATGCATTATTCTTTTGGTTGGGACCGGTCCATCTCTGGCATGTAGGCCTGAGACCTACTGGTATTATTTTTCTAACTGCATTTTGGTTATATACTGTTGGACGGGAACTTCTTTCTACCTGCCATAGTTGTTTGGAATTTTACTGGATGATTTATTAAACTTGAACATGGTAGAAGTTCGTTAAGTAATTGATCAAAGAATTTGATGTTTTATTTAAATGATTTACTCGGGTGATTAATTACATATTTAAAGAAAGATTTACAAAATTATTTAGATACATAAAATTTTTATATCCATGTTAGGTGAATTCTTTCTAACATGGATAAACCGGTTTAAAAGGGTAGAAAATTTTTTTTCTAACTATGATAGTCCGTTTTGGTATTCGTAGAAATTTTATTTTCTATCATAGTTAGACACTTAAACTTTATTTCGAGAGAGTGGTACCTTGAACTCTTTTCTAACTATGTTAGTATTTTATCTCGTAAACCCTTTTTCCTAACATAGTTAGTACAGATAAAATCTTATTAAATTCGGTTTTATAGTAAATAAAATGATCTTACAAAGCGAATGTTACATTGGGAGTATTTCGGTTTAAGTTGGCCATGACTCATTATTAATAGGATTATTTATGTTTTAAAATGATCGTAACTATGGATGTATTATTTAGATTTTGGATGATGAATGTTTCAATTACAGGAACCTGTATTTTATGGTATATGGTAGGTATTCTTAATTACCACGATAGGTGTATTCTTTTCTATCATGGTATATGTCGAAATTATGTTAAGAGGATTTCATATATATATATATAAGTATATTTTAAATATCCATGTTAGGTGAATCCTTATCTAACATGGATAACTGTCTCAAGGGTATTAGTGATTTTAAATATTCATGTTAACTTTTTAATTTTAGGAAATTCCTTTTCCTAACATGGATATCTATTTTATTAAGTAAAACTCTTTTCTAACCATGATAGAGTGTTCTTTATTTGGAAATCTCTTTTTCCTATCATGGTTAGCTTGTTGAATTTGTATAAATAGAAATTTATGTAAAACTTTTTTCTAACTATGTTAGTACTTTATTAGTCAATTCATTTTTCTAACATAGTTAGTTCTAAATTAGTTTTGAAACGAGTCAATGGTGATTTAAAATATATTTAAAAGTGTATTTAAACAAAATTTGTATTTTACTAGAATTATGAAAAATATTTTTCTAACTATATTAGTTATTTTTCTATAATAAATTTTTTTTCTAATATAGTTAGCGTGCCAAGTTTTGGTAAGCAGTTAATAGTAATTCAAAATGTATTTAAAAGTATAATTAGGGTGCAATTATTACAGAAGAACCATCACAAACTTGCCACTGGAGAATGTTGGTGATAAAAGAGCTACATGATAAGATATCTTTCCATAACCACGAAGAATTATAAGGCCTCTTTAACCATTCTCTTTTCGACCAGTCAATATATTTCCTACCCAAAGTCATAGACAAAAGAGAAGCTTCCTTGGCTGAAACTATGCGCCAAATCTGTCTGGCAAGTAAAGACTTATTGACTACCTCCATCGGCCGAAGACCCAGTCCACCTTGGTTTGTCGGTAGAAATAGAGTTTCCTTATTTGAGAGATGAATTTTATTTGAACCATTAAGAGATCCCCAAAAAAAGTTTATGCACCTGCTATCAATTTTTTGACAAACAACCTGGGGAAGTTTAGTGCAGGAAAGCACATGAATATTCACAGCAACTAGAACAGATTTAATGAGAGCTAATCTACTAGCTTGAGATAAGAGTCTTGATTTCCAAACAGAGGTTCTAAATTTAATGGTGTTTAAAACTTGTTGATGAATTACAAACCCATTCCAACCAAGATCAACCTAGGTACCCAAGTACTTCCCTAATTTAGTAGAAAAATGAATACCCAATGAAGCTGATAAGTGGACTTTATGGCGATGAAAAACATTTGGGTTGAAAATGATATTTGGTTTATTCTTATTAACCATTTGACCATATGGATTGCTGAATTTGGTAATGAATTCTTGAACCACCTGAAAGGCTTGGGGTGAAGCTTCAATGAGAAGCAAAGAATCATCAGCATACAATAGATATGAAAATATTTTATTATGCCACAACACGAGAAAATTCAATAGGAAGGATAAAATAACAGAAAAAGGTGAACTTTGCAATTGAACTTCTCTCTCTTTGCCAAGGAATCAAATAATTCAGTGGCCTTAAGGGAAAAAGACATTAAAAATGATATCTGAAGGCACCTAAAACTCACGATAACTAAAAATACCATGCGTGAAATAATTTACGAATATATCAGTGTTCTTTCTTTCTAGCAAAAAAAAAAAAAAATATTAGTACCATTTGGTTTGCATAATTATAGGGAATGTAATGTAAAATAATTGAATGTACTACAAGAATTCATATAGTTCATCAGTAAAGAGAGATGTTGCATATATGTGTATATATATAACGTTTGGTTGATTACGATGTACATAACAATATGAGGAGTAATGTATTAAAGGGAATATATATAAATGCATATATGCTTAACGAATGTAAATTATCATTTTTTAACTAAATATATATAATAACATTGTTCACTTACATAATAAATTAATTGACAAATAATGCCTTTCCTTATGAAGAACAAAATTTTGTAATTAAAACATTTTTTTCATTAATAACAACAATATTATAAGTTGGATCTATCGATAACAAAGAATATAATTACAAATTAAAGTCTAATGCATGTTTGTTAACTAAAATTGTGTGTTCTGGCAAACAAAACAAAAAACTAAAATTGTGTGTGTGTGTGTGTGTGTGTGTAACAGGCATAATCTCTATATAATTATGGAATTAAGCCAGGCAAGCCAATATATAAATATATGCTTCTATGATGACAATAAGTTAGATCATGGATAATTAAGGCATTTTTTCCATCTAAACATAAGCTACTGATAAGGAGAGTAGGCATTTAACAATTCAAACCTAGACTCTAGGATTAGAGTGTCTCCACTAATCTCACTCTCACTAGTTGGGATCTAATACAATGTAAAAATGTTTTTATAATATAAATATAATAAACACCTACTGTGTCAAGCTATTTACACTATTTCATTAATAAAAAAAAACTATTTACACTTCAATATTTAAAAATCTACAGTGCTCAACTATTTTACACTTCAACTTTTAAAAGTAAATCCAATGATGGAGATATCAAATGGAAAGGAAGTATATAGGGAAGTTTAATAAAATCCAATGGTAATAAGTATAAAAGTTAACAGTATTGATTAATATTTTAACAGTAAACTCGTAGCTCTCACCAATAAAAAAAATATAACTTCTACTTAAATCCGAGAATGAGTCAATAAATCCCAAACTAAGTCCTAGAATAAATGTCTCAATCGGGTGGATTAAGTGTTTTTTAGCTCTGGATAATAAATCCAAAAACATAATTAAAGTTTTATAGAATATATTCATAAAAAAAGTTATATAGAATATATTCATAAAAAAAAAAAGTTTTATAGATTATATTCATAAAAAAAGTTTTGCAGAATATATTCATCAAAAATATTTGTCAAGTTTCGACCCATAGGAAAGGATAGCACCCTTCATCCAAACCTTAGCAAAATTTGAAACTTCACAATTCACATTTCAATAAGTAGAGCCTCCTCTGTCATTCTCACATCCTCGTCTTTCGTCTTCCACCCACATCCGCCTCAACTCACCATATCAATACTCTGTCTCCAAAGTGCATCAGCAAACCCTTTTGCGTCTCTGCTAATCCATCTTTCTCTGAATTCCCATTCCTTATCCAATAACTCGAAAACCTGAGATCATAATCAGCACATAAAGGTACTATTTTTAGACTTCCCCCCTTAGCCTCCGTGCCACTTCTTCAGCGTCCGTCTCTAGTTGAATCTTCCCCATTCCTATCTCTCATGCCAATTCCAGACGCTTCTTCACAATCCATATCGACTCTCTTTTGTGCATGCTAATTAGACGCCTCCATCTAAGGTAAGGCCCTGCTTTACTCTGTCTCTAGCTATGGTTTGTCTTTACTTGGTCCTTGTAATCAACTGATTGCTGCCACCATATACTCCACTAAAGGGTGGATCTAACTCTCTTCAGTATATTTTGTTGTTTATTGAAGTGATGTATCTTCCATATTAGTGCATGTGGGCGCCTTTTTCTTTTATTTTGGTTTTGTATAATGCTAAACGTTGGGTGGGAAAATTTTGCCGAGGCAATTATGAAGTTGAACTTTGAATTATGCGGAGTAAAGGAGTTGCATGTAAATGATATTTGTTTGTAAAAGGAAGTTGATTTCCGGTCAAAGTAATATTATAAGTAGGAAATTCCTCAATGAATATAAATTTTTTTTTTATTTCAATTGATTGGGCTTAATGCTGGCCTCATTTGCGGTAAAATCTAATAGGATTGAAATTGAATAATACTTTGTTCCCTCCTCCGTTTCCAAATATAAGATTTAGTTGACTTTTCTGGAAAATATTAAGAAAATTAAATAAGTTATTTATAAAATTGATTTATTAAATTACAAAATTGATTTGCTTAATTTTTTCTCTAAACTAGTT
Organism: Mimosa bimucronata; assembly: GCA_037074515.1. Classification (NCBI taxonomy): domain Eukaryota; kingdom Viridiplantae; phylum Streptophyta; class Magnoliopsida; order Fabales; family Fabaceae; genus Mimosa; species Mimosa bimucronata. The sequence continues at coordinate 31,491,488 of CM073447.1, read as the reverse complement.
TATTTACTTATAAACTAACATATAATATACTCCTCTAATCCTATTTATAGGGCGGAGAGAGAATGTTTAATTTGGTCCTATATATAAGTCGCCTCATTAAATATTTCATGTGAATGTACAAGGTTATCTTTCATTTATTATATATTGACTTTGTTTTCATGTGGTATAGTGGATATTAAATATGGGTGGAGTAGGAAATTTCACTACTACAGCAAAAGCTTATAGCAGCGCTTTTTTTGACCCTATAGCAGCGCTTTTTAAGCGCTGCTATAGCCAGTGCTGCAATAAGTCATATGACCTATTGCAGCGCTTATTTTGTGTTATGAGCGCTGCTATAGGTTACCTATAGCAGCGCTCATAATCTGAAAAGCGCTTTAGGTCATACATATATGAATTTTTTTAAAAAAAAATAAAAAAGAATGCCTATAGCAGCGCTCATTAAGTAATGAGCGCTGGTATAGGTAACCTATAGCAGCGCTTATTACTTAATGAGCGCTGCTATAGGTAACCTATACCAGCGCTTATTACAATAAGCGCTGGTATAGGTTACCTATAGCAGCGCTCATTAAGTAATAAGCGCTGCTATAGGCATTATTTTTTTTTAAATATTCACTTATTTTTGTTTCACAACCTCCTGCATTAGTGCAAAAAACCAGCAACACTATCCATTCCAGCCAAACCATATATACATACACACCAGAAAAGTCATACTAATATTGTACAATAAAACCAACCATTGTAAGTTGAAAACAAAAGCATACTAATTAATGAATGGATCATCTAATGTTGGAGAAAAGAGGGTATACATAAGTGCACCATTCTTCAATTATTGCATCCATTTTTTCCCTTGACAACATGAAGGAACGAGCGTCTGGGTAATACTGCACGAACACATTTAAATGACAAGTAAATTTACTTGAAGTCTAACAAGTACAAACACATTAGATTTGGAAAAATATAAAACTTACTGTCAGTGGGATGCCGAGTCGATCATGTGTAACGATATCTCGCATGTATTGCATCACATAGTAACCACAATCGTTGTTATTGGGTTGGTAGGGGCACTGTAACAAGAAACACCAAATATATCATATAAGAAACATTTACATTATATTTTAACTATAGATATATTGTTTCAAAAATTGAATAACTTTATAAAACCTAGACTTGTTGCCACTTATAAGCATCTTTCGGGTCAGGGGCTCTGGAATACTTCAACTGAACATCGGCCCGAAAACTAGTCAATACTCTGAAAAAGAAACATATTAAATTAATTTTATTGGCTAGGATTGGGCATAAAGTGACAAATAATACAACGCATTCAAATAATGTTGACATTCACTTACCCATTGAAGAGATGCATCAAATCTGGGCGGTTATCTGGGAGAGCAGATTCCACAGGATCCAAATAGTAAATTATGGGTTCCTCTTGTGCCATCGGATTGATGACAAGCAAAATCCAATGTAGCCTAAAATGTTTTATAACGTTATGTCAGTATATATATCTATGATGCTCGGAACTAAAAATATGTATAGACTTACCCTATATTAATTGGAGCTAAGAATAAAGTTCTGGCTGTTGCTTTTAAAGAGAAACGCCTTTGAATCACTCTGAACTGGTCCTCACGTTTCGAGCCCGAAACTTGTGCTATCGAATAAGGGCTTATGAATTCGAACGAAACGTTGCTCCCGGCGATCATGACATGTTCATGCAGATACCTTCATAGAAACCATACCAACTCCCAATTAGTGTAAAACTTATGACATTGAATGAAACCACAATAGAAACGAATATATACCTGATCCATATATATATAACCGTCGCACCGACCCATCTTTGGTTAAGCACCTCCATTACCTGATCCTTAGACAGAGCGTCAGTGAAATTTACCTCGTCAAATATAGGCCTGCTGAATGGAATGAAGACAATAGCATCGCGAGAAACGGTAGCTGCAAATGCTCGCAACCGAGCACGATATGGCGTTTCGACGCTTGTATCTTCAATCACAGGATCAGGCACTTGAACTTTTTTCTTACCCTTAGCTTTTGGTGCCTATAAACCATGTAAATAGAAAGTTTAAAAATTAATTCCAATAATTAAGAAGAGTGCTAGTTTAAATTAATTAGCAAATAATCACCTGTGGTAACGGATCAGTACGGGTACTCTTTTTCTTGATTTGAGCAGCTGAACCACGGGTACCTTTGACATTAGCCACTTGTGCTTTCTTTCCCATAAATTGGGTACCCTGTAAAAACATTTAAATAAAAGAGCGTTATTCAAAAACAGTGAATGCTATTGGAAATGTTATTACTAAATAATTACCTGTGGTGTTGGCACAATCAAAGCAATGGGCCAAGTAACGTATGCACCGACAACGTCTCCGACCCTAGTCATCAAATCAGGAGTAGGGAATGGTAACGAGGCCCAGTCGTTGTACGAGTATTCAATCAATACCCTTAGTGCATTTTCAGGCAACGGTGAGTTGTGCAGGGTCATGTTTGAAGTGTTGTAGACCTTGCCAACCGCAACTACCTCACTGAAAGATTGATCCGTATACAGCTTGCACTTTGTCTCGCCCTACGAAAGAGTTGTCAACATTATGTCACAATCGATAATATAACAGAATCAATGTTAGTTTGTTAGTAGAAAATGTATGAACTACCTGAGGAATGTCAGCCCTGGGCATCGTACAGCTATCCTTGATGCTTGGACTCTCGACGGAAGGAATGTGACTTTGATGCACGAAGTTGGACTTTTGTGATGCAACATTGCTTTGCTGGAAGAATTCGTACATCTTCTCGTATCGTTGTTGCATTTCTTCATTCCGTCGTTCCATTTCCTCGTGCCGTCTTTGCATTTCCTCATTTCGTCGTTCCATTTCCTCGTTGCGTCGTTGCGTCTCAAGCATCTCCTCCCTCATAGTAAGAACTTCATCTTGCAACGCTCTAACATCGCCTTTTGATGCCCTCTTTTTGCGCCCAAAGTAAGATGAGGGCGTGACGCCTACACCCGCACCCCGAACACAGCCCGAATACTCAGGGCGATCGAGTGCTCTGCTAAGGAAATCGCCACTACCAAAAGTGTTGACCTCGTCAGGGCATTCTTGCGTTAACAAAACCTATAACAAGGAGGAAGGATTATTAGTTATTCACTTAGCAAAGTCACCGTTTAGAAAATATTTAGAAATTCCAAGAGAATGACTTACACATCGTTCATGGACTCTTCTGACCTCTTCATGAATGATGGTACCGTCCGCCTGCGAGTGACCTCTGACCCAGAGGCCATGCCGTGGTGGCCTACAGTCTAGGCCCTATTCCTCAATCTGTCATGGTAAACAGTTGAACGTATAAATTAATCACGTAAACATTTATTCATAATTTTGGAACCAAAAGTGTTACTAACATACCATATCTTCCTCCAATTCAGGAAATGTCTTTCGTCTGCCCATATACGGATACTGACTGCTCTTAGCCGCTTGGCTATTTTTTTTACTTCTTTCTTGGAACTCCTCAGTCAAACGTTATCGCACAAATTCATCCCAATGTTCTTGAGTAATTAACCCAGCATATATAGATGGTGGCATTGGAACGATCTCCCCTTCGTCATCTCTCAGGTAATACGTGATCAAGTTGGAACGATATCCCCGGTGCATTCTCGAAGCTTTCTGCAGCACATAATCCCTGTGAGTATCGTCGATATCAAAGACAGTCTGTAACAACAAAAATCACATTCAATTTGTTAGTTACAATGTTATGATGACATATATGCCATTAATTGTAAGAATGTACAAGTGCGCCAACTCTCTTTCAGCATTCGAAATGCGTAACAGCTTGAACCCACTTATTCCTTTCCCCGTTAATCGCCCATCGTGACGAGACTTGGGCAAGCTAACAGGTTCAACATTTGATAAGTAATCGGCACACAAATCACTCGCTTCTTCAATGATGTATCATTCAGCAATACAACCCTCTGGTCGATATCTGTTTTTGACATACCCCTTTAAAACTTTCATGAACCGCTCAATCGGGTACATCCATCTCAAATAGACTGGGCTGCACAGTTGAACCTCTTTGACCAAGTGTACAGTAAGGTGAACCATGATGTCAAAGAATGAAGGGGGGAAATACATTTCAAGTTCGCACAGGGTACAAACGATCTGCCTCTGCAAATCCTGCAACTTCGTTGTATCAACCACTTTACTACAAATAAGCTTGAAGAACATACAAAGTCTGGTGATCGTGGTCCGCAGTTTCTTGGGTAAAATGCTGCGTATGCCAACCGGTAAGAAATTTTGCATCAGGATGTGGCAATAATGAGATTTCAGGTTCTTCAACTTCAACTCTTTCACAGATACAAGGTTCTTTACATTTGAGGAGTAACCCTCTGGAACTTTGATTCCACTAAGAAACTCACAGAATAATCTTTTCTCTTTCCTCTAAAGGGTGTAAGCAGCTGGAGGTAAATAAGTGCGATATCCCTTCTCGACAGGTGCCAACTCTTGTCTTATTCCCAGCTTGAGCATATCTAACCTTGAATTGACATCATCCTTACTTTTTCCTTGCATATTTAGTAACGTGCCAATTAGGTTATCACATATGTTTTTTTCAATATGCATCACATCAAGAAAGTGCCTGACATATAAGGACTTCCAATACGGGAGTTCGAAGAATATGGACCTCTTCTTCCAGCCACTTGTCAATACATTTTTAGCAAAAGGCTTGCCAAAATCATTCTCTACCGCATTCACCTTTTCAAGAACGTCTTCCCCGGTCAATAATCTTGGTGGCCTACCTTCTTCTGAGCTCCCGTTAAATGCCTTCTTCCACCTCCGCCAACGATGCCTTAACGGCAAGAACCTCCGATGTCCCATGTAAACATTTTTCCTTCAGTGATCCAGTCGCATCGAATGGGTATCATCTTCACATATAGGGCACGCACCATATCCTTTGACGCTGTATCCGGACAAATTACCATACGCTGGGAAGTCATTTATTGTGCCAAACAACATGGCCCTCAATTTGAAACTTTCTTTCTTACAGCCATCAAAAACCGTCTCACCCGAATCCCACATATGCTTCAAGTCTTCAATCAAAGGATCCAAGTACACGTCTATATCGTTGCCGGGCTGTCTAGGCCCGGAAATAAGCATGGAAAGCATCATAAACTTGCGTTTCATGATTAAATTTGGGGGGAGGTTATATATCATCAGAATCACCGGCCATGTGCTGTGAGCACTACTCTGAACCCCATGGGGGTTGATTCCATCGGTTGCCAATGCAAGCCGTAGGTTTCTTGGTTCTTCACCGAACTCAGGGAATTCGTAATCAATTTTTTTTCCATTGGGGGGCGTCGGCGGGGTACCTAAGCTTGATGTCTTGAATCCTCTCATCAGCGTGCCATGTCAAAAGTCTTGCAACATCCGCATTACTGTACATGCGCTTGAATCTTGGAATGATCGGAAAGTACCACAAGACTTTAGAAGGACTCTTACCTTTCTTTCCATACCGAGATGTGCTGCATTTAGGACACTTCTCCAACAACGCATACTGGTTCCGGAATAAAATACAGCCGTTGGGACATGCATGTATTTTCTTATATTTCATACCGGTCGACCGGAGAATTTGCTTTGCCTCGTATGTTTTCGAGGGGAGTACGTTCCCTTCTGGGAGTATATCTCTCAGAGCGGATAGTAGAGCAGTGAAACTTGCATCACTCCAACCGTATCGCGCCTTCAGGTTATACAATTTAAGCACCACACGCAATCTGGTGTATTTACTGCATCCCACATACAGAGGCGTCTCTGCATCGCTCTTCAGTGTCTCAAACATTTCAGGATCCTCCTCACCCACCACATTCAACATTTCTTCAAGATCATCGCTCTCATCACACATGTCTGTGTCAACCACGTTTGAAGCGCTACTAACATCAGGTACCCGGTCTCCACCAGAACACTCATACGTCTCACCATGCTTTGTCCAACGTGTATAAGACGGATCGATCCCATGACAGAATAAATGGCCCAACAAGTCAAGAGGACGGAGAAGCTTTCCATACAAACACGACATACATGGGCATACAATTCTGTTAGAATTCTCTGCATGCTCAGCGGCAAATTCAATGAATTCTTTTGCTCCATCTATATATTCCTTTGAACGTCGATCACAAGACATCCATTTCCGATCCAACATTATAACCTACTAAAGGAAAGTGGAAGTAAGATCGATGTGCATGACTTAATCATTAGGTAGCCACCTTACGATGTTACCTTATTTTTTTAACAAAAATTCGGCAGCATAACGGCTAAAAAATGAACGCTCCCAGGCTCAAGGCCCTCTCTTTTTAACATATAAATGGATAGCCAACTATATAAACAATATCAACTCAATATATTTCCATAGCCCACCACAATAGAATTCACACAGCATACATAAAGCATTAATTGGAACAAAAACAGTAATATGCAAACCACACAGTTTCATCACAAAGCAAAGAAACCGATCTTTTCAGAGTTAAAGATTAACAAACTTACTAGGTAACGCAAATGGCACACACTGATCAGCAACAAGCTAGCAGCTACCACTTAAACAAACACCATTACAACAAATTTAGACAAGGATAATGTAAGAACTAATCTACAAAATCAAATAGTAGGAGCAAATTGAATCAAGCTAAATACCTCTTGAGAGTGTCTAATCTCAGGACAAGGCAATTAAAGCAGAAGTTCTAGCCACAATCTGAAGCACTAATCTCTACCGAATTCAACGCAACTACAGCCTCCTATTTTGTTATCACAAATAATCAAATAATCAAATAAATAAAACCATCCTAAGCACTCACATTTCAGAACAAAAAAATTAAAAAAAATGAAACTTTTCCTTAACTTTCCAACTCAAGCCAATCAATAACAAATTCTGTCAAATCTATGAATTGTTGTGCAACCAAATGTGCCCAATTATTTTATGACTTCTCAACTTTAGGCACGTTCTGAGATGGATCTAATGAAAATAGGGCAACAAATGTGTGAGTGTATGTAAGCATCAGCAATAAGCATGCTTTAGTAAATAAATAAAACCAGGCCCTGCTATAAAATCATACATTATAAACAGACCCAGGAACTAAATCACAACAAGCTAGCAAAATAATGGTTTTTAACCACGCCCACAAAACCCTAATTGTTCATAATTTAGACAACAATCTGCATAAGTAGTAACATAGTTGAAAATGCAGAAGTTTTCATACATTCATATGGCAAATAACGATCATACTGCCAAACGGTATGAACAAAACTATGAATCAAACCATTACCAAATTAAATTAACCCACAATAATCAGCACACAAATTGAGAGGATAAAAAATCAGAGCTAGAACCAGAAAGCTTGAATCGAATGTGCAAAGTACCAATTTCCAGTCCACAATCCAAAAAAAAATGGAAAACTTCAGGTCAAACAAACAACACAAAACTGGCTACCAAATAGCTACCACATTACCATATTTTCAAACGATAGTGGTTGAGGAAGGGATGATGGCGATGCTGAGGAAGGGGAAGAACGACGACAACGGTGGCTGGTGTGGCTCTGAGCTTTCACCGGCGGAGAAGAACGACGGAGGTGAGAGTCAGAGGGAGTTCCACCGGCGGCTCTGAGCTTTCGAACGGCGGCAGCTGGAGTTTTAGGTTAAACGGCGCTGAGGGCTTGGGAGCTTGAGGTTTTTGGGCGCTGAGATTGGGAGCTTGGGGTTTTTGGGCGCTGAGCTTGGGGTTTTTGGCAATGAAAAGAAGAGGAGGGAAAAATTAATGCCTTGGCGCGTGGACCTATCCCTGCGCTTTATAGATATAAAGCGCCGGGATAGGGTAAATTATTTAAAAAAAATACTGAAATAAATCAAAAAAATTAAAAAAGAGGAAAAATAAAATAATAATAGTAAATATATTCAGATAATTAAATAACGCCGGGCTAGGACCTTAAAAAAGAAAAAATAAGGCCAATGTTATTAAACATTAAAAAAACTAGGGGGAATTTAGAAATTATTAAATAATAAGGCCAATGTTAAATATATTCAAGGAATTAAATAAAGTCCAGAAATGACCTATCCCAGCGCTTTATACGTAAAAAGCGCTGGGATAGGTTATTAAACATTAAAAAAAACTGGGGGGGAATTTAGAAATTATTAAATAATAAGGCCCATGTTAAATATATTCAGGGAATTAAATAAAGTCCAGAAATGACCTATCCCAGCGCTTTATACGTAAAAAGCGCTGGGATAGGTTATTAAACATTAAAAAAAAACTGGGGGGGAATTTAGAAATTATTAAATAATAAGGCCCATGTTAAATATATTCAGGGAATTAAATAAAGTCCAGAAATGACATATCCCAACGCTTTATACGTAAAAAGCGCTGGGATAGGTTATTAAACATTAAAAAAACTGGGGGGAATTTAGAAATTATTAAATAATAAGGCCCATGTTAAATATATTCAGGGAATTAAATAAATTTCAGAAATAACCTATCCCAGTGCTTTATACGTAAAAAGCGCTGGGATAGGTTATTAAACATTGAAAAAAACTGGGGGGAATTTAGAAATTATTAAATAATAATTAAGGACAATGTTAAATATATTCAGGGAATTAAATAAAGTTCAGAAAAGGTTCAGAGAATTAAGTTCAAAGGAAATCACCTATATAAAGACAAATATGGGAGGTAATTTAGACATTATTAAATAAAAGAGATTATTTTAAATTAATATTCAGGGAAGTAAATATAATTTACAATGACCTATCCCAGCGCTTATAATTATTTCTAAAGCGCTGGGATAGGTCTTATATATCTATCCCAGCGCTTACGTTTGGTAAGTGCTGCTATTGTTGTGCTGCAATAGGCCATTTCTGTAGTAGTGATTTGTTAGATTTTAGTGGAAAGTTAATGGGGTTTAAGGTTTTCCTTGGTCTGTGAGAAACAGGCTGGAAGTGACTTATAAATAACTAGAAGAGTAATGATGTACAAAATATGTTATAATTAAGTACCTCATTTAGTTTCCTTAATCTCTAAAAAAAATGAACCAAGTCTTATATTTAACAACGGGAGCACTACCTCCTACTATTTATATAAGGGAAAATCACAATGAGTATGCCATGGGACTATCTGACCAATTCCAGTTTAGTAAGATGATGATCAATATATTCTATTGAGGCATTTGATTTGGTCATGATTTAACTTGACGTTCATGTAATATTGGGAAGCTTTTCTCTTTACGCACATAAATGTTAAAAAAATATGTTGATCTTCAGTATCACAAAAGAGTTGTCAAATCTGTATCATATAGCAAGTAATTGCGTGGGGATGAGTGCAGTGAAATAACCTATCATGCTCATGCAAATTAAATTCTGTGAACCATTAGCAAATATTTCTCCGCTGTCAACAATACTTCTTTCTACCATGCGTCAATTCTTTCTTATGATATTATATTTAGTTGGATTTGGCATTTTGGATCTGAATTCTATTCGTTATTTTGTTATCAAGTAATCTTGTGAGATATAATTATTGTGGCATTATTATTTTCTGCAGTTGCCGTCAGATTACCAGTATGGCCTCTGAGAGTGGAAAAAGTTTTGCAAGGAGGGACCGATTGCGTCATATTGAGGAAAAGGTTCGTGAATGGTGGGAGGAAAAAGGGGTTTTCAGAGCTGAACCTTGTGAGAAGCTTCCGGAACCTGGCGAAAAGTTCTTTGGCAATTTTCCATTTCCATATATGAATGGATATTTGCATCTGGGGCATGCATTTTCGCTTTCAAAATTGGAGTTTGCAGCTGCTTTTCATAGATTGAGGGGTGCCAATGTGTTGCTCCCATTTGCGTTCCATTGCACTGGTATGCCCATCAAGGCCTCAGCTGACAAACTTGCAAGAGAGATAGAACAATTTGGAAATCCACCTGTCTTTCCTAGTGAAGTACAGGAACAAGAAGACGAGGCTTCAAAGAACGAGGATAATGGTGGAGGGGCAGCTCCAGATAAATTTAAAGGAAAGAAGTCCAAGGTTGCTTCAAAATCAACTGGACAGGCCTTCCAGTGGGAAATTATGCGCAGCTTCGGCCTTTCTGATAGCGAGATATCTGAATTTCAGGACCCCTATAAATGGCTGTCCTACTTTCCTCCACTGGCGGTTGAGGATCTTAAAGCATTTGGGTTGGGCTGTGACTGGAGGAGGTCCTTCATCACAACTGATATGAACCCATATTTTGACTCCTTTGTTAGATGGCAGATGAGAAAGTTGAAGTCCATGGGCAAGGTTGTAAAAGACATTAGATATACAATATTTTCTCCCTTGGATGGCCAGCCATGTGCGGATCATGATAGAGCAAGTGGTGAAGGAGTTCAGCCTCAAGAGTACACTATTATAAAGATGGAGGTGCTTCAACCTTTCCCCTCAAAGTTTGGGGTACTTGAAGGAAGAAAAGTATATTTGGCTGCTGCAACATTGAGGCCTGAGACTATGTATGGCCAAACCAATGCATGGGTGTTGCCTGATGGAAAGTATGGAGCCTTTGAAGTCAACGAAACTGATGTGTTTATTCTTTCAAAAAGAGCAGCCCTTAATCTTGCCTATCAGAATCACTCACGAGTCCCTGAGAAACCCTCTTGCTTGCTTGAGCTGACTGGTTATGACTTGATTGGTTTGCCATTGAGATCGCCTCTTTCATTTAATGAGGTCATTTATGCTCTTCCTATGTTGTCGATTTTAATGGATAAAGGTACTGGGATAGTTACTAGTGTGCCTAGTGATGCCCCTGATGATTACATGGCCTTGCATGACTTGAAGTCAAAACCAGCATTCAGAGCAAAGTATGGTATTAAGGATGAATGGATATTGCCCTTTGAAATTATCCCTATTATTGAAGTTCCACAGTTTGGAAATAAGTGTGCAGAGACAGTTTGCTTGCAGATGAAAATAAAAAGTCAGAATGAGAAAGATAAACTTGCAGAAGCCAAGAAGCAAACATACTTGAAAGGATTCACTGAAGGAACAATGATAGTTGGGGATTTTTCTGGGAAGAAAGTTCAGGAAGCCAAACCATTGATCAGGACTAAACTTTTAGAGACAGGTCAGGCTATTGTTTACAGTGAACCAGAAAAGCAGGTGATGTCACGATCTGGTGATGAGTGTGTCGTAGCTCTTACAGATCAATGGTACATTACATATGGGGAAACTGAATGGAAGAAGCTAGCTGAGGAGTGCCTGTCCGGTATGAATTTTTATTCTGACGAGACAAAACATGGGTTAGAGCATACTTTGGACTGGCTGAATCAGTGGGCTTGTTCACGATCATTTGGTCTTGGGACACGTATTCCATGGGATGAACAATACCTGGTTGAGTCTCTGTCTGATTCCACTCTTTATATGGCTTACTACACCGTTGCTCATCTTCTACAGAATGGAGACATGTATGGATCGGGTGAGTCCCCTGTTAAACCTGAACAAATGACTGATGAAGTTTGGGATTATATATTTTGTGGTGGACCGTACCCTAAATCAACCAATATCTCTTCATCTTTTCTCCACAAAATGAAACTTGAGTTTGACTATTGGTACCCCTTTGATCTCCGGGTTTCTGGCAAGGATCTGATCCAGAATCATCTTACCTTCTGCATTTACAATCACACCGCAATTCTGCCTAAGCATCACTGGCCTCGTGGATTTAGATGCAATGGCCACATCATGCTCAATTCCGAAAAGATGTCTAAATCTACTGGAAATTTCAGGACTTTGCATCAGGCAATTGAGGAGTTCTCTGCTGACGCTACACGATTCTCTTTGGCTGATGCTGGTGATGGTGTTGATGATGCAAATTTTGTGTTTGAGACTGCAAATGCTGCAATTCTCAGGCTTACCAAAGAGCTTGCATGGTATGAAGATGTTTTAGCCTCTGAATCATCAATGAGAACTGGTCCTCCATCTACTTATGCTGATTGTGTGTTTGCCAATGAAATAAATATTGCTGTCAAAACAACTGAGCAGCATTTTAGCAATTACATGTTCCGAGAAGCTCTCAAGACTGGCTTTTATGATCTTCAGGCTGCCAGGGATGAGTATAGATATTCATGTGGAGTTGGGGGCTATAACCGTGATCTAGTGTGGCGCTTTATGGATGTTCAGACACGTCTCATAGCACCGATTTGTCCACATTATGCTGAATATATTTGGAGAGAGCTTTTGAAGAAGGATGGTTTTGTAGTGAATGCAGGTTGGCCTACTGGGGATGCTCCAGATCTTACCCTAAAGAGTGCCAATAAATATTTGCAGGACTCTATTGTTTTGTTGAGGAAGTTGCTTCAAAAGCAGCTTTTTGGTTCAAAGAAGAGCAATAAAACAGGTGCTCAAGTTACACCCCCAGACAGCAAGTTAACTGGCTTGATATATGTGAATGAACAATTTGATGGTTGGAAAGCTGAATGCCTAAGGATTCTTCAGAGCAAGTTTAATAAAGAAACCCGCACTTTTGCTGCAGATAAAGAGATTATGGAAGCTTTACAAAAGAGTTCTGTTGGTCAGTCGTCCAATTTCAAACAAATCCAAAAGCTTTGTATGCCTTTCTTGAAGTTTAAGGAGGATGAAACAATTGCACTTGGGGCTCGGGCTCTGGATTTGAAATTACCATTTGGTGAGATCGAGGTTCTGCAGGAAAACCTGGACTTGATCAAGAGACAGATAGGCCTTGAAGATGTGGAAATTTTGTCTGCAGTAGATGCTGATGCTGCGGCTAAAGCAGGTTCTTTAGTTTCTCTTCTAAATCAGAACCCTCCATCTCCTGGAAACCCTACGGCTATTTTCTTAACCAGGTATATCTTGTCTGAGTTTTGACATTGGTTTCTTTTGCTATAAAAACATGGGATAATACTTTTCCCTTTCCTTGTAAATGCTGTCTCCGGATTGACTTACTGAAGTTTGGTTGTTGTTAAATTTATGCCTTGATCGAGATAATTTTTTCTGTCCTGCTATTTGTCTGTTGATTGTTATCTTGTTTGTTTGTGTAACGTGTTTCCTTTCATTAGGTAACTGTTTGAGCTTTTAGCCCTGGTACCAGTAAAGGAGTGCTTCCGTCATCCTTTCACTAATTTCTTTAATTCGGATTTGGATCTTCAGATGGGCTGTGTCTGCCTCTTTTTGAGCTATATAGAAGAGTCTGACTGCAGATTAAGGATAAGCTCAAGTAAATTAACTTGCCTTCTGTCTGGTGGTTACATCCTTTTATAACGGTATCACAGTTTTTGACAATATGTCTTCCATTAGGATCTTGTATATATGATTACGTTTTTTGGCTACACTATTTGATCATGTTTATGCCCATCTGAACATGAAATTTTTGTGATTGTGCCGTAATTAAAGAAGTCCATACACTCTTTTCTCGTATTTTTTACTAAATGCCTCATGCCTTTGGTCGATCTATCGTGTTTATATGGACGGTAGGCCAATTTGGATGAAGGATTGGATAATAAATATGGTGAAACTCGATATGATGAATAAATATACAATTTATTCGTGTTTGGCTTTTATTTATAGCGATGCTTGTAACTTTTTAACCGTGGAGCAAGAAAATTCCCTTGTGCTTAATTCCACTATTTTCTGCCTAAAAAGTATTCTCAATATTTTTATATATTTGCACGCATGCCATATGGATGAATGTTATAGTAATGTTATAAAATCAAAACAATACCACTGTTATGATTTTTGGAACTTGGAAGAAAGATAATTAAAGATCTCGTAAGAAGGTAAGAAGGTTAATAGCAAATCAAGAGTTTAAAGATTTTTCATGCTGAAAATAGAAAAATAAGTGTTCAATTTGGAAAAATTTTCATGATATCACTTGACCTGTCAGCAAGGCTTTTATATTATGCTACAATACCTTTTTATCATGTTACCTAATTCTTAGGGAACTGTGTTCTCTGGCTTTGTACTCGCCATCGGCAGAATTTTTGTCGACTAAGTAGGTTCATGAGCGCATACTACTCGTCGCCAGTCCAAGCCAACACTAGAGCGTGTCCTTGTTGTAGCATTCCTTAAGATTCTGCAACGCTTGTCGAATAGTATCTTCATCTTGATTGGAATATTTGAGGCATAGTAAGCGTTGAGCAACCAGGTAAGCCCTCTGAATAGGATGATATTGGAGGCAGTTGACTTCCATTCTCTTTACTTCCTGAACAAGCATAGGCAGCTTTAAATCCAAGTTCGGAAACCAATCTCTATTTTCCAACAAAGGGGGAGTCAGATTTTAAAATTTCTACCTAGTGTTTTTCTAATTCATGCACCAATGCAGATACTTTAATGAACTTCTTATTTCTAGACTATTTTGTAGAAATGATCACCTTTTCTGTAATCTTGAGTGTGATCATTCTGGCTATCTCAATAACGGAATATGGTAAACCAGCCATTTCTGCTAAAAGAAGGCCGTAGTGTGGGACATGTCTTGGCCCTTCCTTAAGTTCGAACTGGGGAAAACAGAACGTTAGTTCGTACTTCGTAGGCCATCAACCCTACTTAATTTGAGAACAAAGAAATAGATCAACAACCTTGAAATCTAGATAGCTGTTTTTCAAGTCCACATGAAAGTGAAGAATTTTCACGTTTGGGTAGACAGTAGCTAATTCTGATAAGTTTTCCATATGAGTGGCAAGTATGGTATATCTGAACAGAAAAAAAAATATATATAACTTGGTCAAAGGGCCCAGAGACCAATCAATGTACATCAGTAGGTTTGTTCATAGCTGGTGAATGCATGCAAAAATTACTATTTTAAAATTAACAGGTCCCCCAATAAAGATTAAAATGAAAATTCCTTTCTGCAATTGTTGAAGTCATTTATGTTTGCTAACTAACCTAAAGGAATATGAGGTGTAACCTTCATTTATCAATTGTCAGAAATCCGTAGTACTCCCTCCGGTCCTAATTATAAGACCACTTTGACTTTTTTGACTTTTTTTTCCAGTCCAAAAATAAAGTAGTTTCAGTCCCAAAAATAATCTTTTTTCCTCAAAACTAATTTATTCTACTTATAAACTAACCTATAATCTAATTTCATATGACATATGATATAATTTAGTGGTCTAATTTGCTTCCTTAACTTTCACAAAAAAAAGTCAAAGTGGTCTTATATTTAGGACCGGAGGGAGTATTAACTATTAAAACATCAAGGGTCTTGTTCTTGGTGATTTATGATTTTATGATATAATTGTGTATCAAGAAAAGATTACGCTTTGAGTGATAAAAGATGCTCGCAGCAGCTCCATGCTATTGCAAAACCATCAGATGAAGAAGTAGCCCTCCCAAGTTCATCCATAACAATTAAACTCCTGTATCCAACAGAATGTTTAGAAAAAAGCTACCATTTCTACCAAGGGATAAAGATCATTGACTACCTTTGCGAGACATTCTGCAGGATAAAAGCTGTCTCTTTCATCTCTGTCATGAACTACACATCCAGACAACTTTATATGTTGTAAAGAGCCAATGAATATGATTTTGCAATGGGAAGTCAAAAAACACGTGAAATTTATAGAAAAATAGCTTAATTGCAGGCGTCACATTGTACCGTGCTGGAGTTTGATTCAAGATTATCAACTGCACCCATCCTAGTGAACATCCGATCAACAACCCTCAAAGTTGAGAAGCGAGCAGGAACATAACATCCAACTTGAGCAAGAATAACTATGAGGCACACTTGTTGAAGGTAAGTACTCTTTCCGCTCCTGGGACACAATATCACTAATTGATCAGCTACAGCAGCTCACGTCACGTGGAAGTCCTTTCACCAACACTCTTTTATTTAACAGTAAACTTCATCTTTGAATTAGAAGTGATCTTACATGTTGGGGCCTGTGACGATCACCATATTTGAGGCTTCTGATAGAAATATATTATTGGGCTGCAAAGTGAAGGATCGTCTCATTTACTCAGAGAACAATGCAAAGTTTGTTCATACTCTACGAGAAAAATAAAATAGAAATAGACACTGACAAAGAAAAACAATATACACAGTACTTACAACGAAATCATTGTGTATACTCTCGAGGATTGGATGTTTACCAGCATCAATTGCCATTGGTCCATTTTCTAGTAAGTAAATTAAGGATTAAGGATTTTGCCCATGGAGTTATCAGAACGTACAAAAATGTTAAATTTATCTTACCCATTCAATTACCTGTAAACTCAGGCCTTGTATAACTATCAACAGGCTTGGTTGATATCATATGAGCAAATGAATTCACAATCATATCCAACAGGCACAAAACCTCAGCAAGCATGGTCAGCACAGAGACATTCTCACGAATGGCATCCATAAGTTCTGCAAAATTTTTCAATTACAATTCATTTCATTTCAGAGACTACCTGGACTACCATAGAGATGCGAGATTGTACGAGTTCAAGGAAATCAACTGGTAATATCTACATCCACGGACAAAAAAATCAATCCGTCCTAATAAAGTTTAAAATTTGCAGTCTATGAAACAAGACCAATTTTATCAGAGTAAATAAGTTTGACCAATGTCATAAAATGTTCATTTAAGATTTCAACGGAAATGAACACACACACACAAAAGGGGGAGGACATTTGATCAACATTAGCCTCAATTATAAACTGAACTACTGCCTTCAAGACCGTATCTTTGCTGCCAGAATAATAAACACAACCTTCTAGGCAGACCTCTGTTCTTGTAAAGCATTCTGCGGTGGCAGATTTATTCCTAGCATTCAACTGCAAATTTCGAAGTGAAGGAAGAAAAGAAAAGTTTCAAAATCCAGGACAAAATTTGTGAAGGAAGCAACATCTTTGTTGTGTGGAAGCATACAAAACAAATAAAATTGCATTTTAAAGTTTCACTTATCAGAATTCCCATGTTATATTTTTCAGGTTGAAAGCCATTCTTTTTTGGCCATCAATTCATTTTTTTCTGGGCATTTGCCTATATTTGTACCTTAAAAAATTAAAAAGTTAAGGTCTCTTTTCAAAGTTCCTGATGTTTTTTTACTCATACAACACGTTAGACTCCCCTTAACTTTGACAGAGGCCTTTACGGGATGCCTATTTCCTATTCTCTTCTAGAGGACGATATGGAGCACTACACCTCATAATTGACTGGGTATGACTATGGTTCCAACAAGCTTCAACGCACACACTGACACAGATAATTACTGTGACCAAACTGCGCAATTAAACAAGAAAAATTTCGAGTCATGTGTGCCATGTCTTGTTCCCAAATTCCCCAATTATTATTGTACTGTATAGGATTATATTAATGAATTCCATAAGACCAAATTACTTACAGATGCAAGCTCCAAAGTTGAGCAATGTATATTGTTCCCATGTTTTATTACCTGACATAAGCCATCAGAGCATTAGCTAATTGGAAAGCAACTTCTAAGAGGAATTTCTGTAGTAAGGGCATAGATGATCTATTCCTAACCTGAATGAACTTGCTATGAAGCTTTCCTTGAACATCTTTCTGTGGTATGACAAAGTAGAATCCCTGCCTGTTTTTAAAGACGAGTTTTAAATTGGGCAACTTGAAATCATCACGATACTTGTTTGCAAGATTATGGATAGCTGTCGGCGTAATGCAAAATAAAAAGTTTTAGAAGACTCTTATATGGTACACTGTATTTCAACAAAGATTATGTGATTGATGAGATCGAAAGCGAAGGAGGACACATGATACAAAAAACCTTCACTGGTGTCACAAAATGATCTCCGAGAAATATCCAACAGACCATCAATCCCAGCCTTGACAGCAAAGCATTGCTGAGTTCGTGCAACAAAAGGAACCCGTGCTTGGAGTACATCCTCATCAATAACCTCCCCAATCCTGGAGCAAAGATATGTCTTAATAGAAATTTTTAATACCTCCAACAATCCAATATAAGTCACATTCTACAAGGTTTTCCTAATTCAAATATAATAGTTATTTTGTTTGCTATTTTATCATTGTTATAAAGAGGAGTATGTTCCTTAGAATTTAATGTAATTAATTTGTATTATATTGAAAATTATTTTAGTTCATATGGACCTAAATTTGTAAATATGAATCGGTATGCAATATTTCGGTGATTTAAAGAACACGTTGGCAACAAAAAAGAAAAGATTTGAGGTATACAAGTAATAATGGCATGTGCTCATAGGCAGAAAAAACTTCCCATACCTTTTCCTAATACGATCATATTTCTCATTTTCACAAACTGACTTGTAGATATTTGACAGAAGAAAACTTTTTGCATCCTTTAGCAACTGGCATATTCAAAAAATAGAAAAGATCACCCGTAGCCTTTTGGACTTCTATTTTCACAGGTCACGTATGCGTGTGCATGCATGTAGTCATGTAGATAGGTGTGTGCGTGTGTCCGTGTATTTTCTCAACAAAAAGGAAAAAGAAAAACAGAGAGGTACCTTAGATAGTAGTGGCAGGGCATCCAAAGCAGTCTTGAGGAGAATAACGCTCGATACTAACACTTGACTCTTTTTAGCATGATCAACTACCAGGGATTCATTTGTAACTTTCTTTGGCTTAAAGCAGAAGTGGCATAATGCTCTATCTGAATTAAAAGCATGGTCCAGTCCGTCTGTATGTATAACTACCATAGAAGCATAAACTTAAAGACTAAATTTCGCTGAGTTGTGTTTCCTACTTACCAGTTTCTTTTGGAAATTTACGCAAAACCTGAGAGAGGCCAAAAAATAGCTGCTCATTGCTCATTAGCTCGTCCTAAAAATGAAATATGGAAGACATGTTATGAATCTAAAGCACTACTAGGTTATGCGTCTAAAGAATTATAACTAGTCTACTATTACAAATATTGAGATGGCATATTAAACTATTTTAACCAAATAATTTGTCATGGATCATTGATAGTTGGCCTACACTCTTTTGGTTAAATGATAACAGGGATTTGACATGGCTCATGAAACACAAGTATATTGTATCTTGTATGAGGGTCCAGATGCTCATGCGCCTCAATTGTTTACTATGATGATTAAAGACTTAAGCAGACCAACATGATGAAACAACGCCATAATAGCCAGTGATGATGAAATCTTCATATAGAAACTTCATTATTTTTCTCATCCTCTCATTTTCACGTCAACATTTACTGTAATGGTCAAATTATGAGTCAAAACTTGTTAGATCATGGGAGTATTAAACCATACAGTTCTCAGAGCCAAGTGTCTAAATTTCAACTTAATGAAGCTATTTGTGGATATGATAATTATATACTACCTCCGGTCCTAAATATAAGACATAATGACCTAATTTGATTAGATTAAGGATATTAGTTAAGTTAGTTTAAGTCACGTGATATTACCAATGCACCCTAACTATCTACATTTATCCTCACCTTCCATCTCTTACCTGTTTATTATTGAAGAGTATTCATAGGGATAATTTGGGAAAAAGTTCAGAATAATTAGAAATAGGTATTATATTTAGGACCAAATTCACCCACCCTAATAGGTCCTATATTTAGAACCGGAGGGAGTACTTCATATGAGAAATATGTCACTAGTAACACCAGATATATTAGTTGTAGGACAACAAATGGTCCCTTCGTACATTACAGAATGATTTAGATTATACGTAAAACAGCCTTATAAGCATCATGCTAACCACCATATGACAGTCTCACAGTGCTAGGTACCAATTCAAAAGCTTACTCTGTCATAGTTAGACTAAGCAAGTTTTGTTACAAGAAAATATTGGGAGAACTTCCTTCAAAATCAGAGATGACGTTTGGCCTGATAAGACTACATTTAAGTCATCAAATTAACAGCAACTCAGTCATAATTCATGTCCTTTATTCAGGTGGCCATTAAGCAGACTCAGATGTTTAAGTTTTCCAGTAAAAAGACAACTCATGTAGAAAGAGTAATTGTTTAATTGTAATACAAAAATCTCTGCTTTAAGTTTTACACTACACGGCACAGAAGTTCAATGAAGAACAGTTTTTTAGATTTTTGAGCGTAAACTTGTGAAGAAATAGAAACTGTAAAGTGAATGAAGAAGCTTTCGGGGAAGCATTCAACAAGAAATATGTAATATAAACCCAAATGAAAAACACAGACCAGGCAATCAAGGCGAGCATTAATAGTTTGAATGTCTTTTAGAGGCTGCAATAGATTAGCACGGAGAAGCCTTGTCCTGGAAGGAACATATACATTGTCATATTGGTAATCCAGCATCAGTAAACTAGAATCATTCATCACATACCCTCCGATAGTTTTAGTTGTCCTCAACATGTGAAACAGACTTCTCTTTTTGTTGCTTGCTCCCAGTAGGGCAGAATGAAACGGCTCAATAATTTCCAAATTTTGGACGCTGCCATAAAATTCCAATCACTATTCAATAGACTTCAAACAAATGAAATGTAAAATGCAGACATGCTCACTTTCTACAATAAATGTGTTCATCTACTTGAACGAAGATATGTTAACCACAATAAGTTGTTTACTGATTTTAATTTCAAAAATAAAAAACCTCAACCAGTTGTAAACAATCATTTTCCAATATGCATATAAACTTAAAGGCAGTGATATAACAACATATTTGTAGGTCAAAACACAACTGTAAATGCTACAGTCATAGGTCTTAGCCATACTTCATTTTAGTCAGACTCTCTAAAATCTAAATCATTAGCCATACTTCATTTTAGTCAGACTCTCTAAAATCTAAATACTTAAATTCCTATTCAGAAGTAGTATCTGTATAAAGTTCCTTCATCAAACTCATGTTGTATTAACTAGTAATCTTATGTGCTTGTTTTATCAAGAAGCAAAAAAAAAATAAGCACCCTAGGTATATTGTTGATAGATGGAACAAACAACATACATTTGATTAAACATAAACAAAGAGTAATGGTAACCCCCACCCCCAAAAACCAGCAATATGCTCAGAGAACCAGCAAGCTAACCTGGTAGTATCAATATTCATGTGATCAAATGATCCATTAAACGTGACCTGAGATATTGGTATGAAAGTTAATGTGAGTTAAATCTTCCAAATAAGAACTACGAAGTATAGGTTGAAATCTAATGGACATGGTACAGATTCCTTGGTGGAAGTATCATGCGAGTTGGACACTGGTCACTTTCCCAAGAAACAATACAAGGGTGAACCCAATAGATGGAAGACAATTGTCAGAAGTTGATTATTAAGGACTTGCAGGGAAGTATTCAACTTGATAAAACTATAATCAGGGACAAGCATGAGCTCAAAGTTAAAACATCAAATGCAAAGGCAGTAATATTATGGCAATTTTTTTTTTAAAAGACCAAATCAACGCACAGCCTATTGAGCAAACAACCGTGTGAGTATGGCTTGTAAATTGCACAGAACTTTAATTTATTAATGTGTAAAGATGGTGATAAGTTGAACAACAATAACTTGAAAGTTACAGCATAAAAGGTCAGACACGTAAGAAACAGTTGTGCCTACCGACAAGGAGTGATTAGTAACAATAACCCCCTTTTCTGCTTCAGTCCTGTTGTACAGTAACAGAAATGTGGTCAAGAAATTTCAAAATAGCAACATTAACATCACATAATTAAATTTCATAATGAAACAATTACCACGTCGATAGGATGCATCATATTATGATGAGATAGTGAAGTATTTACACTATAACTGAGATAGGTTACGCCATCATAACAATTCGTCAAGAATAATTCTAGAGCAAGGCTAGGCAAAGTCTTCACCCGAAGAATTTTAACTCCTTTTGTCGGGGCACCATGAAGGCGATACAGTTTAATAATTATATTGAATAGCTTGTTGTCTTCGCACGAATAAAATTAATTAAGCATCAAAATAAACTCTATATCCAACGTAGAAAACTGAGTGATGGAAATACCACTTTATGGTGGCGGCAGCGGCAGCCAAACAGAGATAATACTGCTTGTAATAAGTGTCCAAGCCAAGTGCCGAAGGCTCCTTAGATGCTAGGTTTTTTATTAACATAGCACCCTAAGAAATCATACTTCAGTGACATGTAGGAGAAAAATACTAAAGCATCCTAAATCCCGGAAACAACTGAAAGGATGAAAAGCATATAACAACACCTTTGTGTCATCAAAAAAACCACGGGCCAATACAACCTGCATGGCAAATACTGTTATCATAAATAAACATCCGCAGTGGTTCATTAAAATTTAAAACTTTCAGACACACACTATTCCTCTAAATAGAGAAAGCAACATCACCTTCTTTAATGCACCATAGCATCTATCAATCAATTCTGTTACTCCAGCGGTAGAATTGGGTGCGGACTTGTTTGGAGGAATAATGATCACGATAGGGTCATGGAAATGCAGCAATGTTTTTGTATTTTGGTATGAATTGCTAGTTTCAATATATTGAGAAAGATGCAATGATGCCGATCTTAAATCAAAAGCAGCTAAACCGACCTGTGCATGTTACGAATTTCAGTTAGGCGTATTAATTTCCTTTATCTGAAACAAATATGTACATCTTGCTGGAAAAATACACACAAGCTTTCCAGCTCTCTCAGTTTATTAAAAAATCCTGATTCCAAATGGGAACCAAAATACTATTACTTGGGCATAAAATCATAAGATTGAAGGCACTAAAGTGACAATTTATTAATAAACTTTAAATTCCTTTTCCCCCCGGTGATATGACAAGAAATTCTACTTCACATTATAGTTTTAGTAACGTCCACGTTCAGTTAAAACCCTTGAACACCTGCGCAAGACATGTCACTTGATTATATACAGTAAAGGACAACTATTACAGAGAACGGATGCATGAAAGTCAAAGCATAATTTTAACTTCTGATCCAACAACAAAGAGTCTCCATTCACAACTCAGATATGCAACATAATGGCGAAACACGCGAATTTGAAATAAAAATTCTGAGTCCAGTAACACAAATCCCTTGACATTGAGAAATAATAATTCTTCTCATTAATATACTATTGATAACAGTTTTCTTTGATTGCCAACTGAAACACACGCAAAAACGTCAATCAGTTCTTCACTGAGGTCCTTGATCATCGTATTTCCAATCACTATCTCTAGAAGAATTCCTACCAGACTACAAGTCAATAAAACATGTACAACCACCGTACGAGCCAATAACTGAAATACTTCCAACAATCTACCATAAAAAAACACAGATATACAAAAGCAAACAGTAAGCAACACAGGTGCCGGATTTATCCAACGATTGAAAAACAGTTCCTCCAGTTCGCTTGATCAGCGTTCAATTTCAGCAGGTAATGGGATTTAAATGAGATAAAAATGGATCGAAGAATCCATATGAAATCAATGGTCAGCACCAGTTTGAGAGGGAGATAACCTCTTTGGCTCGATTCTCGATGAGAGCAACCACGATACTAGAACTCTCTGCACCGTCCTCTTCCATATTGCTTTCAGCAAATTCTGCACTGCGAATCACCCGAAGGGGATTTTGTGTGTTTATATTTGGCGGGAAGCTCGAGCCGAATTGGCTCTTCGGAGTCGGACGTCGTCGTTTATTGAATACTATTTTTTTTTTTTTGGAAAGGAGCACAGTTATACAAATAAAAAATGTACAAATATAAGAATTCCATTAACAAGCCGTTAAAACCGTTTAAAAATCTTAAAGTGGAACCCACAAACATGACAAGTGATGTTTAACAGTTCTAAGGGAATTCCTATATTTTCACCTTTTTATTTGATATATACCAGTTTGCACTTAAAAATATTATTTATATTTGGTGTGATTTGTACAATTGTTGGATAATAAATCTGTACATTTATCCTATTTTTTTATACATCAAATTTTACTAAGGGAGTTGGTTTCTATTTTTCTTCTACAATCCCCCGGGGACAAGATTGTAAAGACATCCAAAGTTGGTAATGACTAATGAGTTTTTTTTTAATAAAATATTGTTTATTAGAGGTTACTTTGAATAGATATAGAGCTAACCAAAAGTTTGATAATTTAGTTTAGTTAAAAAAATAAACACGGGAGATAAAAAAAAAAAAAAAGAGCATACCTAAGAATAAAATTATTTTTAAACTAGATGTATAAACTTACAAGTGATTAACATATAATTATCAAAATATTTTTAAAAAAATTGGGTGAGCCCATAAAAAATTTCATATATTCCCTTTTTGTTAGAACAATGCAACATTTTAAAAAAGTATCATTTAAATTCTTAAAATTCATATAGATGATGTAGAGTTGTTAATATAACTAGCACAAACTCCCCCGCGCAATGCGCAGGACTAAAAAATTAAAATAACAACATCAAGCATTCCACTTAAAGGAATGTAGCATGACCATATAATATAACATTAGCAAGCATTGCACTTAAACGGCCAAAGCAGGATCATGAAGATGGGCAAACAGGGAAATAAGGAGGCCTTAAGTTGCAATTTTGTTAAATGTGGATATAATGTATTTTGAACTACTAAGGACTATTCAAATGTAAACATAAGCCGAATACACAATAGGCAATTGTTTTGACGGAGTGATAAGTTACAAGCGAACATAAGAACACGGAGGGCAAACGGGGAGTTTCTCCACATCATGATGTGATGATTGCCATTGGATACAAGTACGTCCATTGCTAGAACTCTTTCACCCTACATACACGCAGCTCTTATACCGTTCCATTTGTAAGGTTCCAGAGGACAAACACAAGAAAGAAAGTCAGTGTTAATTTAGAAATAAAGAACCTAAAGATGCAGATATTATAACATCACCTAATGATTGATGTTCCTGAAGACCTCTTTGTAGACAACATTTTTCGTTGTACCATGACGTCCATCATCAGTCTTACCCACATAGATTTTCAAGCCATCTATGCTCTTGACCCTTGACAGAGCAACGTATAATTAACCATGTGTGAAGACAGGTTTAGGAAGAAAAATTCCAACTTGCCTAAGAGATTACCCTTGACTTTTGTTGATAGTCATTGCAAAGCTAAGGATTATTGGAAATTGTCTTCTCCTCATATGAAATGGCCATCTATTTTCTGAAGAATTCATATCCATTCTATGTATTAACAACTTTTGGTTAGGATGTGATCCATTTAATGTGATAGCTTCGACAACATTTTTTCCTAAGCGTGAGATTCGTAGTTGGGTGCCATTACATAATCCAGATGATTGATCTATATTTCATAGTAACATGATTGGAGCACCGACCTTCAATGTAAGTTTGTGAGGTGGTAGCCCAGAGCTACTAATTGTATTAAGAAATTCTGGTGTGTACAAGTTCTCAAATGTAGCACTGTCTTCAGTAGACTTGTAGACGGAGTCGCAACTAAAAAAATCAAATGACTCACCAGGAAGGTTACTGCACATGTAATCATTAATTTGACTGACCATCTCAATGGTTGGTGCAAGAATCGCCCTATCAATGAAGTATTCATGTTTATCTAAGTTTGAATCCAAATCCATATATGTCGTACAGGCGATAGATTTTATTGGATCATTGGATTATGAAACTAACAACTCTGTTAGGATATCTATATCAGCAGCACCATCTTCACTGTCACCCAATTTACCATCACCAACGTCAAGCAGCCATTTACCGAACCATTCTAACTTTTGCATTTCTTCAGGGGAACGACCGACAGCCAAACACATGTTTTTAGTCAAATTAAAAACAATGCATTGATCCCATAATACGGAGGAATTTATACAAGAATTAACAACAATCGCTAGTGAACCTTTTGGTAATACTGGTAGTATTTGACGAAAATCACCACCCATAATTACACACTTACCACCAAAATTTTTTTTGCTGTGCATTATGTCTTTAAAAGTGCGATCGAAAGCTTCAATACAAAAGCGTTGCACCATTGGCGCTTCATCCCAGATTATTAGCTTTGTATTAATTAGCAACTCTGCAAGGTCTGTATTATGTCTTATAGAACACATAGAATACTCATTAATTTGTATGGGGATCGCAAAACGAGAATGAGCTGTTCTTCCGGAAGGGAGTAAATTTGCTGCAATGCCACTGGATGCAATATTTAGGACAATATCACCTTTAGCACACAAAGAAGATGTCAAGGCATTCCATAAGAATGTTTTCCCTGTTCCACCATAACCATTGACAAAGAAGAATCTAGAACTCGAACTTTCCAATGAAGTCATAACCTTATTGTAAATAATTTTTTGATCAGCATTTAAAGAATTGACAAGTGAAATAGAAAGCTCACAGAGTTCATTACGATTGTAACTAAGTTCTTGTACAATGAGATTGTTTGAAACATTACCAGTGATAGTTCCGTCAGGAATAGGGATACCAGGAAAATCTTTAAGGCTTTTGCCGTTTAGACCAAGCAACTGATTGATCTTTGTTAGTGCTGCACCTTCTCTATCAACAATAGTAAATGGCAAACCTGATACAAGAAACTAACATAAATTTTATGTAAACTGATAAATAAACATAATATAACTTTGCCACATATTGTAAATGTAAATTTCACTTACTTGAATGATTTGGATGAGAGTGAGGCAGGTAGAAAAAATCTTCTGACAGTGTGGTAGAACACTGCTTCCAAAATAAATCTGGTCTTTGTATACAACTTGATAAAAGCATACTAACAAACAGCTTCCGTAAAGCTATAATGAGTAATTTAATCAAAATCATTATTTGAATAGTTAAAAAGCTAAAAATATCCCATCTAGAGTTTAGAAATTCAAATAATATTTTGGGATGATTTCATCTTATGACCGCAATAGCAATTTATTTCATTTAGCCCCCAATCTTACTGAAATTTCATTACAGTTTCGGGGCTGTACTGAAATAAAGATTTTGAAAATAAAAAGACCAAAGTAACCCTTACAAGAGAAAGAAAGAAAAGACAAGCATAGGAGAGAGGGAAAATCTCATCTCCACCTAGAGTTGGGAATCGGGTCGGGGCGGGGCGGGTCACGAACAAAAAAATTCCTCTTTTGCAAAGCTCGGCCCTTGAGATGTCAGCCCGAGGGCCTCGTTTTTTTCAAATGCTTTTTCTCCACTTTTGAGTCTGTATTGCTAACTAGAGCAATGGACATATGATAAAAAACATAAATATAATTCAGATTATGTTTAAATACCAAGAATTAGTGTATTACTAACTCAACAACTCATTTACACCACAATCAAATAGAATTTTCCATAAGGTCAACATAAAATTCACCTACCACAATTAAATAAACTATACATAAAGTCATAAACAAGAAATGAAAGCTATAAACCACATTAAATATTAAGAATTAGCGTCATTGTCATTTTCTTCACCATCATCACTAATCATCAATATCAAGAAAATTTGATTGTGTTTCATTATGAGTAGGCTATCCTTCTTATATAGCAAAAACATCAAGTTTTTTTCTTATTGTTTGTTTTTTTAAATATTATTAATTAACAATATACTCCTCTGGTCCTATTTATAAGGCACTTCCGGCACATTTCACACAGATCAAGGAAAGCCTTAAAACTCATTAACTTTCCACTAAAATCTAACAAATTTACAACTTTACCCATATTTAATATCCACTATACCACATTAAAATAAAGTCAACACATAATAAATGAAGGGTAAACTTGTACATGCACACTAAATATTTAATGAGGTGACTTATATATAGGACCAAATAAAACATTCTCTCTCTACCTTATAAATAGGACCAGATGAGTAGTTGCACAAAGAAATAGGGAAAATAGGCGGGCCTAAACGGGTCTGCTCACAGACCGGCCCGTTTAGGCCCACGGCCAGACTGGATAACCCGTTTAGGCACGTCTCCTTTTGGGCCGGTCCGACCTGAATTCCCGGCTCTGCTCCACCAAAATGAGGAGCCCAATGTGTTGTATCGCCAATTTTTATAGAGGAGGTGAACGATGACTTGTTTTGAGTCCGAGCAACTCAATATTACAAGTGTGTTCCATTCCATATTCACTAACTTTATTACTTCATTTGTTACTAAATATAAGACCTATTTCTAATTTTTCTCAATATTTCTCCAAATTATCCCAATTGATACTCCTTAACAATAAGCAAGCAAGAGAGGGAAAGTAGGGATATATGTAGGTGGTTAGGGTGTTTTGATAATATCATATGCTTTTAACTAATATCCTTAATATAATCAAATTAGAAAAATATATCTTATATTTAGGAACGGAGGGAGTGATATAGTCATTCACTAGTACTACTATTGACCCACAAAGAATGGTTCACTTTTTCATGACAATTGACCCACTCATTTGTAAAAAAAATTTATGTTCACGATCACAATGCATTTGTTCATGAAGAATGATATATTCCTTGAGCTGTAAACCATAATGATAAAGCTAACGAAGAAAATTTGCATGAGATCATGCCACCATTAGTGCAATGAAAGCCTTCTATTTATTCACAAGTAGTAAGGCTGCCATCTCTGTAACAAATAATCCGATATAATTCTTCGTGAATTTTGGCCAAATAAAAAACACCCACATCGAAGCTCCTGTGCCCTTCATCCATTAAACTCTAAATCGAAACATCTAAAATTGGAAGAAGAATAAGGGGGCTTACTTCAACTTGAACATAAACCACCAATAGTTTGTGAGTTCGACCCTTCCCTTTAACTCCCTCTGATGATGGCTCGCTCTCTATCTCAAGTTTCACAAAGATGAACGACTAAGGAAGTATGACAAGAGAGAGGAATTTTCTACCTACCAACCAAGCATGAAAGTGAGTGTTGCTGAGACATGCGCCTGAGGACAGCAATTTTCGAAAGCAAGTCATCGAGGACGATGTCTATGTCATGAAAAGCTCCCTCCCTGTAAATATAGAAAGCCTTCTTTCACATTTCCCCTTTTGCCTCCTTTTTTTATGTCAAGCCGTACAAGGTTATTTTGATATTTTGCCTAGCCAATTTAATTTCATCCCCGAAAAGACTTGAATGAATTTGGAAAATCTTTTATTCCTTTTTGGCTTTTTCTAAATAAAGTGCCTACTCAGGTCCTAAAGGGAAATTCTCCCTAGCATTTTTCTAAAAAAAACTTTTAGCAATGTATGTCAAGTAAGTAGACCAAATCCAATAGGGTTAAGGAGTAAATATGTCCAGAAGTTTTTGTTTATGAGTTATATTGTCCTAAAAGTTTTTTTAGTTCAAAATTACATTGAAAATTTTAAATGTAACAATTATTCTATTTATTGTTAATATATTCACGGTCAACGTCAATTTTTTTAATGGTAAATATTGATATTAGTAAAATATGCTTCAACTTTTACCACAAAAAAACTTTCAAAACAAAATAGTTTATATACAAAAACTTCAGTTGTTGCGTCCGGCCTACCCTATTCCAATAAAATATGCTCTAATATTTCTTAAAATTTGATAACGATATGAGGAGGAAAAAAAAAAAAAAAAGTGAGAATTGCCACTTTGCCTTCTTTCTCAAGCGGCCAACTGAGCCAAGCACAGCTAATACAGTTCATGGTCGAGAATCCTGCCCTCATTTATAAACACATCGCGCGAGTGTTGAGGTAAGTGATGTTGCTGGTCACTACAGCCGAGGCGAGTCGCAGGAGCCCATTGGTTGTACGTTGCTAGGCTTTGCTTCCCAGCCGTCCTTTCTTTCCACCGTAAAGCAGACCTGACATTATAGGACAAACGGAGTGGAAAAAAGCAAAAATGAAATATAGGGTTTCCCACCGATTTCCTGTGTTTCACCACTTTGCGCGGCCTTCTTACGCGCTCAACCAGTCTCGTTCCTTATCTTCTTTCTTCAAAAAGTTTCAAGCAGCACAAGCTCGAGCTTCTATAAATGGCGGAAGCGGCAATTCTGAAGGTCAGTTGCTTCTCTGCTCGCATTGCAACCTCATTTATGTTGCTGACTTTTAGAATTAAGTGGTGAAGGAAGAATGAAAGTCTATTGGTATTGGCTAAGTTGTTCCTCTTGACATCATTCTACTGCTTAATTTGTGTCCTGCTTAAATTGGTTTTTCTTTGGGTGTTCGCCCGTCATTATTGTCTTGGGGTTTTTGGTTTCCTTTAAAATAATATTCGCTTTCCTACTGCCTGAGTGGTAAAGGTGTTTCCTCATAGTCGCTCTGACCCATTTTGGTGATTATTCCGAATGTGGTTCATAGATTTTGGTCGTTAATCTGGATTTCAGAAAGTAAAAAGTGCGAACTTCATTCGAATAATGAATTACATGTGTTGGACGAATTGACCAAGTGACATTTAGGTTAGCAATTGATGAAAGCTGTCTGAAAATATTATTGATGAAGATTGTCATTCTATCATGCTTTAAGCTGCTTCAAATAGCTGCTAATAATGTGAAAACTGATGAACTATATGTCTGCCTCTTCGAAATTATCTTGTCATTGCATTAATCTTCATACGGTAAGATATCTGGAGTTCCAGATGCAAGCCCTCAAAATTCTGTAGTTGGTCTAAATTAAGTTTTGCGAATACGCTGTTTTATATATTGTCCATGTCCCTGTCCCTGTCCAGAATATTGGAGCTTATGGCTATGAATGTGTAGGTGATTCTTTTCTTATCCCTGGCGCAACAGTAGCTGCCATACTTATGCTGGGTGCCCTCCATGCCCGTCGACTATATGATGACAAGAAGGTGCACTTTGATAACTCATAAGTCATTGTTTATTACAAGAACTCTATGGCACCTCTGTTTTTTTTTTTTTTAATGCACTGTAATCTGTCTCCAAGTGTATTGGAACCAGGGGGGGTTTCCTTCGAAAATAGGGAAGAGAGTAAGAAGACACCTTATGTCTAACTTTGTTTTTATGTATGATTCTGGGATTCATTCTGATGCATTGCTTCAATAAATTGGATTTACTGCATATACCACCCGTTTGCAAAAATGAAGTCTTACCTGATTTATATTATAGTGATACATCTCTAGAATTTTTTTTTCTTTTTCTTAACAGATTGAAGAGATGAGGGAGAAAGGAATTGAAGTGGAGTTTCAACCTGATGTTAAGGTCCCCCCACCATTCTCCCCTAAACAATACACACACACACACACACACATATATAAAAGAGCAATTGGTTGTCCTTCTTTAATACATAGACATCAATGTTGTCACTATTTTGAGGCCGACTTAGACATATTTCCTTATTTTATAATAGGCTACATTTTTAAGAGTGCTGCCTCTGCGTTCAATATCTAGATTTTGGGGATACTTGACAAGCATGGTAGTCTCTCTCCCTCTCTCTCTCTCTCAAATTATCATACTTGATATTTATTGATGTTTTTGTTGAACCTCAACATAAATTTGTTATTGAGTTGCAATTTTGTTTTTCTCCTTGCTAATTTGGCTTCCCTCTTGTCCTGCAAATTAATTATGTGTTGCATAATCATTCTATTCTAGCGATAATTTTCAAATTTATTTTTAATTTGAATGTTGTCTATTATCTTTTATATTCTTCAAGTTACATGACTCACCTATTAGGCTATTTTGGAAAAATTTTCAGGAAATTCCGGTGTGGTTAAGACCATATGTTTATAGAGCTTGGGCTCGGGCATTTCATTCAAGTGTGATTGTCTTGTCTCTCCAGCTTTTTATTTCAATATCATTCACTACATTATTTGTTAATATGATCCTATTGATATCTAGATTTAAATGAAGCTGCTTTACCTTTAGACAACTATGCTTCTTTGAGGGAATTTTTTGTTCGCACTTTAAAAGAAGGTTCCAGGCCCATTGACCCTGATCCACAATGTCTGGTAACTGGTAACAGCTTATAAGAAATCTCAAATTTCCTATCAGCTTCCTCTGGTAGCATTGTTAGCTGATATATAACATATGGTCATTCAGGTTAGTCCTGTGGATGGTACAGTTTTAAGATTTGGAGAGTTGAAAGGAGCAGGTGCAATGATTGAACAAGTCAAAGGATTTTCCTATTCTGTTTGTTCTCTTCTTGGTGCAAGCCAAATTTTTCCAACAATAGCTGATGGTAGTACACATGAGAAGCATATTGAATTGGTAAGCACTACTGATGAGAAGAGAAACAGATCGTGGTGGAGTGTCTCCTTAGCTTCTCCCAAAGTTTGGGACCCTAAATCATCATGGTAATTAAATGTTGAATTTCTAATTGTTTCCTATCAAGTTGTAAGTTCATAATTTAACAGGACCAAATGGTTGAAAGAATTTTTTTCTGTTTTTGTTTGGGTGAATAATTGTTGAAGGAAATTGATGTTTGCTTCTCAGTTGATGCGCTAACTAACTACTACATTTTCAAAATGCATCTATGATTAGTTGGACGTCACAAGGCATATGTGAAAATCCATTTTTGCAACTCTAGGATGAAACTGAACTGAAAATGTTGAAACATCGTTGACGTCGTTACTGCTTTTGACTCATTGCTTGGGTTATCGGATAACTTTTTAATCAGAAATTTGTGTGTTTTGAATAACAATTAGTGTAATAATATATGACTTTTCTCAATAGTCTGACCCAATGCAAACAATAAATCTGCTTCTATATGTTAAATAGATACATGATGAATGCATTTTATGAAGGTTTCATATATAATCAAAATTTCAATTGCAGTCCAGAGAGAGGCCTTTTTTACTGTGTGATTTACTTAAGGCCTGGGGACTACCATCGCATACATTCACCTACTGACTGGAACATTCTCGTTCGAAGGCATTTCTCAGGTAAAAAGATTTTGTTCATGAGCCTTTATGTTAAATTTTAAACAATTTGAGAATGATGCCTTGTCGTAATTTGTTTTTATGAGGTGCCTGTGTCTGTAGTATGTTCCTATCCCTGATATATTGTCATGATTAAATAATAAACCTTTCAAAGACGAATGTGGGAGAAGCAGTCATGTGAGTTTATTGATACAACATAACAATCAAGTAATGCAATCATCAACAAGACCAAAATTATGTTATATAGTATATTCAAGACAAAAGATAGGTTGGCAAAGGGAGAAGCAACACCCCCCTATCTCAAAAGAAACTGTCAAAAGCTCTATCATTATCTAGTTTTTGTAATTTTCCTCGGTTCAAGTAGTCTTTCTTCTTTTTCCCCTTTTTTTGGCAATGAGTGATTAATTTTCGATGATCAATATATTAGATAAACAGTCGTATTGGTAGGTTGGTGGCAGGTAGTAACCAACTTTATCTGTCAATGGTTATTGGTCCTGCAATCGGATCAGGAGAGGAAAGGAAACAGTAGGAGAGGGGGCGCAATTTTTCCCACTAATTAATAGGTGCAGTTGCAGTTTTTGCATTGTATGTTGAATTTTTTTTTTTTTTTTTCTTGGTGATAACCATTGGAATCAATGGGATATAAAAAATGGAAAACTAGGTTTGACAATTTAGCTCGTTAGTTTTCATTAGATATTTTTCTATTCTAATCTTATTTTTTTGCCCCCTTCAAATTCTTTTTCTGTGTTATGTTGCAGGACGTCTTTACCCCGTGAATGAGCGTGCTACAAGAACAATAAGAAATTTATATATTGAGAATGAAAGGGTAATTTAAACTGCCAAGGACAGTTGCAACAATTTTGTATCTCTATAAACCTGTATTATCTTTTCTCTCAAAGCCTTTTATTGTTGATATATATATGTATATATATTTCTTGAAGCAGAATACTTTACCTTTTGGAAATTTGAATGTTTGATGAAAAGCGGGGACCACATGCTGTGGAAGTATGAGTCATACGTGCTGTGGTTTTTGTTTTTTGTGGTCATTCAAATATCTTGCTCGAAAAATAATAATATTTTCTACTGATAATGATAAAACTAAATGAGCTTTCTTTTTAGTTATACAGAGCATTCAATATTCTGTCTTTATATTTTTTGAAATTTTCCTGACTATCTTTGTGCTGTTCTAGCTATTTATTTATTGTGGATGTTATTTATTTGTGTAAATGACTTCAATTTGTGACACTATGATTGACATTTTCAATCTCCACCTCTATGATTTGCTCCTATTTTTGCAGGTTGTTCTTGAAGGTCTATGGCAACAGGGATATATGGCGCTTGCGGCAATTGGGGCCACAAATATTGGGTCAATCCAGGTATTTTTAGCAGTTCCTTATGGGTGTATTAAAAGAAAGCTATGATACGAGAACTAGCATTACAATATGCTTTTTTTTTTGGCAGTAGCATTACAATATGCTTTATTTTCACCTGTATTGGTTAATTGTAATTTGATACAAGTGCTAGCATTAGAAAAGCCAGAAAGCTTTGAAACACAAAGGCAGGGATGGCATGTTGTATTTTTGTTGATAATAAATTGAGCTTTTGATTAATAAATTGTTTTAACTCTGACCCGACAGCTTCTCATTGAACCTGAACTCAAAACCAACCAGCCAAGGAAGAAGTTTCTTTATTCAGAGCCTCCTGAGGAACGGTTATATAAACCTGAAGGGGTTGGTAAGATGCTTCACAAAGGAGATGAGGTTAGACATGAACTTTGCTTATATCTTTACTTTTGTCTACTTCATTTACAGTTATAGCAAAAAGAATTACAAAATGGCTACTAGTAGATAGAGATTGTTGGTCTGCTAGTGGATTTCTTAGCCCTTTGCTGATTTGTCGGTACTTGACTGGTGAACCCATGGCATAATGTAGTTTATTGTATTCCTGGTCCTCAGTTAGGTGCTTTCAACATGGGATCCACAGTTGTGCTTATTTTCCAAGCTCCCATTTTGAAACTGGTTGAAGAAGCTAGCCCCTCATCGGAGTTCAACTTCTCTGTCAGACGTGGGGACAGAGTCCGTGTCGGTGAGGCTTTGGGAAGGTGGAATAATTAAAGTCTAAAGCGGCCTCTGTATAGCAATCAATTATATTATGTATTTAGAAAAACTATTTGATATTTGATTGTGCCTGGGGTAAATTTCCTTCTTATTAATCAGATTTCTTAACTCAACACTGCTTGAAGAGCAAAATGCGTTCATCATAGAGTGGGACTTTACTTCGCGATTTATGTATATGGAATCTCAAGTGATTTTGATGTTAAGCGATCTTGGAGGGCGAAATTATCACTCCCTCCTGTTCTAAATATAAGACATATTTAAGGAGGTATATTCAGTTCTAAATATGAGACTTAATCCTAATTGTTCTCAATTTTTTTTTTAAATTATTCTTATTTAAAACTTTTCAATAATAAACAAGCCAGAGAGGGAGGGTAGGGATAAAAGTAGGGTTAGAGTGTATTGGTAAGTGGTAACACTGTGATTTTAATTAATTTAATTAACATCATAATCTAATCTAATTAGATAAATATATCTTATATTTAGAAACGGATGGAGCAAGTGAAACGTTTCTTTGAAAGAGAAGGAAAAACAAGCATCGGGTGGTGCACGAAGGGAAAGAACTCAGCCTCAATCCTGATTTATGGTAAAATTGTTAGATTGGAAAAAAAAAATGTCAGACTTTTATTTTGTCCCAAAGTGTAAGATAATTGGGTAAGTTAGTAGTGTAACTAATGTATCGTTCTCCCCATTTTAGCTCTCATTTAATTATTATGAAATTTTCTTGATATCAATAAATGTAATTATTTTATTTATGTTTGAAACTCAACTATGAACATTAGAATGCTTGAATCTGTATAGAAAACAATATTATAAATTATTATATGTTATTTATCGGTAGTGCTTATTTTATTAGCTTCAGTAATCAGTAGACTGTAGAACACAAAACGATGAAGAAATGCTACTTTTGCAGTACAAAGAGAAACGTATTGTAGTCATGAAACTTGCAGGCATGAAATGGTGAATGAAATCTTGTAGTTTTTTATGTTTTTTATGTTTTAAATGAAAAATATATATAATTTTGGGTATTTCAGGGGAAAAAATCAGTGTAAACTATAAATAATACAAAACTGCATGGATCATAGATCATGACAGAGTACAGTTCAGAATCGAATGAACAAAACCCCTTTATCGTGAGTGAGGGAGGGATCTCTCTGGTAAAAAAAAAAAAAAAAATGAGTGAGGGATCTCAATACGTTATTACAAGAAGGAAAAAAAAAATCAATGGATCTGATCAAGCCTCTTCCTCTCCGACCATTAACCTCCGAACATAACCACTGGCAAATCTTTATCCACTAAAGCCGAGCCTCTCATCTCGTCATTCTCTTATATCAAAACCTTGTTCCTGAGTTGACAAAGAAGCGTCAATCACAACCCTATTATCAAGTCTACAGATCTAAACATTCAACTTTTGCTTTATCTTCTTTTGATTGTTCGAATAACACAAAAAATTTCGCCCAATTCATCTGATAGGCTGCATTTTCAACAATAATGGGAAAATGATATAAACAGTGAAAGCAAAGAGAAGAAAAGAATCTACGTTTGTTTAGTGTAGGACGAAGACGAAGGCACTCGCTTATTCCGGAGCATCATGTAGGCGACCGGCAATACAACTCCGATCATCATAATAGCAGCTCCGATGAAGTACCTGCTAGGGCTAGGAGGCTCAACCTCTACGAAGATCCTAACCTGCAATCAAGGGGAATTATGAAGTGAAACAGAGAAAGTTTTGAAAGTAAATCAGATGAAAAATCGAAACTCAAAAACTATTGATCCTGGAGGAGATCGGGATTGGGGTGATGAAGAGAAATAGAGGGAGAAAGGGATACTTACAGGCATAGTGGGGAAGACGAAAGGGAACAGATTCTTTGCTATCAGTTACAGTAAGATCTTGGCAGCTTTTGTTGGCCGACGGAAAGGATCTAGCGAACCAGCCAGAAGAAAGATTTCCCATCTTCCTCACCTGATTAATTTCCCTTTTCCAAATAATTGGCAGGAAACAGGGTAAATTTTAAAATAACGAAATTATTTAAATTCCTGTGCGTGTATTATCTATTATGTGTAAACTGTAATAGTTATACTTATACGTACATACATACATTTAAAACAAAATAAAATGTGCTTTTTTCGTTTAAATCATCAGTTTAAAATTAGCTTAATTGTTGCATTATGATTAGTTTAGAGTTTAAATGATGTGTCACTCTGAAAAGATAGGTCACTTTGCAACTTTTTTTTTTTTTTTTGAGATTAACAAAGATGGATCCAGAACCCTACACATCTCTTTTTTTGAAGGTGTTCTACAAATACTTTTTCTATCATCAACTTGTAAGATAAAATAAAATATATTTAGATATTTAACAGTAATGAATATATTTTATAATAAAAAATAAAATCTACATTTGGGAAAAAAATTAAAAACATCGAATTCTAATACAGAAACCCCTAAGTTATGCTTTAAATGTAATTGAAAACATGATATGATAACTAATAATTCATTTTGTTATAAGTAATCTCCAATATAAAAAAATGTTGAAACAGAGAGCATTAACGAGTTATATGTAACGTGATTCATCTTAAACTCATGTTCTGTATAAAATTTGAAGAATGAGCTTTGTAATTCATGAACTATGAATATCACATGATTTTATATACATTATAAATATATATTATATACTGTATATTAATGTTACTATAATTATTATATATGATAAAATTTATTAACAATCAGAGTGTTCAAAAATTATGAACTGTGCGAGGCATTCTTTTAGTCATTATACTTTATATAATTTTTTTTGTAAAATGATCAAGTATATTAAATATTAAAGAAGGCTACATTAAACCACTTATATAGGAACTAACAACACACTCATGTACTTAACAACTAACCAAGAGAAACTACAATTGTTAATAAACACAAGCATGAAGCCAAAATTCCAATATCAAAATATAACCAAGAAATACACCATATGAAAAATCCTTGTATTGTAATGTCGTATATAGATAAAGCCATCAACATGAAGTCGATAAAGATTATGCCACTAACTTCACTCTCAAGAGAAGAAAAACAGGCATCTACCCAAAGAGGGTTTGAAAGAAAATGACTTAAATCCAACACTAAGTCAGAAGTCTCATAAAAACTATAACAACATTTGCAAAACTCTAAAATTCCATCAATGTAAAACGTGATCATGATTCTATGTTGAAATTGAGATTCTAGAACAAGCAAAACAAAGACAGAAGACACATAATTAAAACTCAAATAACATAGAGCTGCAAATATGAACAGTTGAAACTTTAAGAGCACTAAGTTCCCTCAATATGTTGAACTTTCACATAACTTAAGTATTATAAAATGCTGCAGCACTATAAGATAGACCTCTAAGTGGTTGCTGGATAACTTAGAGGCCCCTTCCAGCATCATGTGCTTGTACGGAGCTTTTTGGCAGAAGCTCCATCAGAACCCAGATCATCAGAATGAGTATCATTCCATGGGCGCATCATTTTCCTTCTTATAAGATCATGCAGAGAAAGAGGTGTCCAAAGTATCGTGTCACGACGATCTTTATCACTAAACAAAGTTGGTTGTCTTTTAGCCAGCGTGGAAAAAATTCACAAGAGATGCTAGTTTTCCTACTTATAATCCAAGACTTTTGGACAAAAGCTCCATCAAAACCCAAAATATTAGTAAAAGATCTATTCAGAGGACATTTTATATTGAAGTAATAGAACAATCCTCTAAAATATTATCAATGTGCATTATAGTCTATGGATGATGTAACTCATTTTCGGAGTTTTTTTTATTTTGACTGAAATTTTCGAAGCTATTTGCATTACAACTGAAAGCATATTTAATTTTAGAGAATTAACAGGACATTAGATTAAAAAAATCAGTAAAAAATCTATGTTTGAAAACTTTATAAACTTGAAGGATTTGATATATTTTATACACAATTTGTATTATTATTTTGCTAGATTTTCATCTATTTTTCTCAGTATATATTGTTGAGATTTTAATTATCAATTACGCAATTGTTTGTCAAAAAAATACTTTGTTAGTAGTGGGAGCTTCTCAATCTGATTTGTAGTTGTTATTGTGATCAACATCCTTGTGAATATGTCATTGAGCATGTTAGGATAAAATTGTAATTGTAATTCATTATAGGCATGTAAAGAGTGTAAATCTGTTAGGATTCTACAGCTGTATTGTATCTCATTGTATACACGTGTATGGCTCATATTGAGCATCCTGTAATAGTATTGCTTATATAATAAGAAGGAAAAGGCTGAGCACTGTACCGTTCATTCATTGCATTTTGGCATTTTCCTATTTCTCTATTTTGGTATCAGAGCCAGTCTACTTTTTGCCTAATATCCATGTCTACTTCTGAAATTTCATCTTCTTCTTCCTCGGGCTCCATAGGTGCCGAGTCTCTTCCTTCAAAAACAGGGTCAAAGGCTTATTCTCTTTTCAGTTCTTCAGCCCAAATCGCCTCGATCAAGTTGGATCGGGGTAATTTCCTCGTTTGGGAGTCTGTCGTCCTTCCATTAATCGAAGGAAATCGCTTGGGATATCACATTGATGGCTCGTTTTTGCCTCCACCGCGTCAAATCCTATCTCCTACTATGCCTGCTGCCATGATTCCTAATCCAGACTTCAATGATTGGTTCACCGTCGACCGTATGCTTGTCGGTGGGCTTCGAAACACCATGACTCAAGACATCGGCGCTCAACTTCTCCATTGTGTTACAGCTCATGATCTATGGATAGGTGCTCGGGATCTCACGTGTGCGTCTTCAAAGGCTCACGTGATGGTCTTTAAATTTGAGCTTCATCACACTCAGAAAAACGGAATGAAAATGGAAGAATACTTGGCGAGAATGAAAAATATAGCAGATCAATTAGCTCTTGCTGGTTTCCCTCTGTCCACTGAGGATCTCGTGA
Source organism: Mimosa bimucronata (assembly GCA_037074515.1). NCBI lineage: Eukaryota > Viridiplantae > Streptophyta > Magnoliopsida > Fabales > Fabaceae > Mimosa > Mimosa bimucronata. The sequence continues at coordinate 31,451,786 of CM073447.1, read as the reverse complement.
TGCATACCCTTAATGGTCTCGACAGGGAGTACAATGCCATTGTTGTGAAGCTTTTGGATCAACCTGGCATCACATGGATCGATGCTTAGGCCTCTATTCTTGCTTTTGAGAGTCGCCTCGAACAGCTTAATCAATTTGCATCTCTCTCGATTTAGCCCTTTGCAAATTTTGCTTCCAGTGAATCTGGTTCTCATGATTGTGACTCTAACTCTGCTGGTCGTCGTTCGTCCGAGGGTGATTGAGGTGCTGGTTGGCAAGGTTCTTTTCGTGGAGGACGTGACCGTCATCGTTCGCGTGGTGGTGGCCGCCGTGGTAATTTTAATGGTTCTGGTGGTGGAGGCGGTCGTCCATTCTGTACATGGTGTGAACGTCATGGGCATGTCTATGCTACTTGTTTTCAACGCCTAAGATACTATCCTGCTAACCCTGGTCGTTCTCACTCTCCACAAGCATTTTATGCCGCTGGACCTGAAGCATTGCACGATTCTGCCTGGTATATGGACAGTGGGTCCAATTACCATGTCACACCAAATTATGAAAATCTTGATCACGTAAATCCTGTCGGTAAGTCTCATCTTATCAGTTGTACTGGTGAGAAAGCCTGTGTTATTGGTATTGGTTCAACTCGTCTTCCCTCTTCTAAGCTTTATCTTAATGATGTACTAGTTGTTCCTTCTGCAACTAAAAATCTATTTAGTGTGCAAAAATTGGCTGAAGATAATCGTGTTAATATTCTCTTTACTAATACTGGATGTACTGTGAAGGATTCAGTGACAGGCAAATTACTGATGGAAGGGCGAACAAATCAAGGAATGTATCCAGTGAGTGATGGAGGTGTTGCTTCGGCAAGGACATTTGCAGCTTCTTATTCCCAGTCAATTTCTGATGTTGATTTTCTTCGTTGGCATTATAAATTAGGTCATCCAAGCTTTAATGTTTTGAAACAAATTCTGAGTCAATGTAATATTTCAGTTTCAAATAGTACTAGTTTTGTTTGTGAAGCTTGTCAAAAGGGAAAATCTAAACGTTTAACATTTGTTGAATCTACATCCCATGCTTCTAATCCCTTCGATTTGGTGCATTCCGATCTATCGGGACCAGCTCCAGTACGTTCTGTTGGAGGTTATTGCTATTATATTCTCTTTATTGATGATCATAGTAGATTCACATGGATTTATCCATTAAAGTATAAAAGTGAGGCCATAGTTGAGTTTAAACACTTTCTTCAATATGTCAATACCTAATTTAATACTATGATTAAATCACTTCAATGTGATAATGGGACTGAGTATCGGCCGATTTTGCATCTTGCTAATACAGAAGGAATTCACATGCGTTTCACATGCCCTTACACATCACAACAAAATGGTCATGTTGAAAGGAAGCATAGAAATATCACTAAAATGGGCCTGACTCTTTTGGCCCAAGCTTGTATACCTCTAACCTACTGGGCTGAAGCATTTCAGACTGCAACTTACCTTATAAATCGCCTTCTTACTCCAGTATTAAGTGGACAGACCCCATTGTTCAGTTTGTACAAAACTGAGCCTAATTATAAAGAACTTCAGCCATTTGGGTGTGATTGTTATCCATACTTGAAGCCTTATAACAATCACAAATTTCAGTTTCATAGCTAAAAGTGTGTTTATCTTGGGCCTGCTCCAAATCACAAGGGCTCAAAGTGTCTTAGTTCTACAGGCCGAATTTACATTTCAAGACATGTTATTTTTTATGGTTCATTATTTCCTTTTGCAATTGGTTTTCTTTGCAGCCAAGGCCCACTTAGTGAGCCCAAAATACTTCATTTCCCTTGCTCATCCCACGAGGCGATTTCATTCCCGAAAACCCCAGGCTATCTGTGATTCACGAAGCACCCCTTTCACCTGCATAGGACTTTGGATATCTTTCTTCATCTCAACCCAATTCATCACCTTCCTCGCCTGGGATGCCGCCACATTCTTCGTCGGTGCTACCTAGTACTGTTGCGCCTCAACCTGATTCATCACCTGTTGCTTCTACTTCGTCTTCTTCATCGGATCCGGCCACCGTTGGTAATATTTATCTTATGGTTACTAGAGAAAAGTCGGGTATCACTAAACCACAGTATCCCTTCATTGGGCTACTCAAATCAGAGGACCCTCCTTCTCTTTCAGTTCTCTCTGAACCACTCACTGTGGCTGCTGCACTCGCTATTCCTCACTGGCGTCAAGCGATGACTGATGAATTTCAGGCTCTCCAACGGAATCGCACATGGACATTGGTTCCTTGTCATCCTTCTCAGAAAATAGTGGATTGTCGATGGGTGTTTAAGAATGAATTCAATACTGATGAGTCGATTTCGAAGCATCTTGTTTCCAAGGGTTTTCAACAAACTGCTGGTGTTGATTATGGGGAAACTTTCAATCTGGTTGTTAAAGCCACCACTATTCGGGTAGTTCTCACTGTTGCTGTCTCATTCAATTGGGAAATTCGGCAATTAGACGTGAATAATGCCTTATTGAATGGTTTTCTCCAAGAAGAGGTTTATATGAGACAACCTGAAGGATTTTTGGATCCTAAACGACCCAATCATGTCTGCAAATTGGTAAAAGCACTCTATGAACTCAAGCAGGCACCACGTGCCTGGTTTGATAGGCTACGAGGTACACTTCTTTATTCTGAATTATGTTGATGATATCATTGTGACTGGAAATGATTCTCATTATATCCGTCGATTTATCCAAAGATTGAATACTATATTCTCTCTCAAGGATCTTGGTCCAATTCATTATTTTCTGGGTATTGAGATGTATCGTGATCAACAGGATTGTATCTTAATCAAGGGAAATACATTCTAGATATTCTCACAAAATTTAAAATGTTGGATTGTGCTCTCGTTTCTACCCCAATGGTGACAGGACGTTCGTACTCTACTTCTGATGGTACACCAATGTCTAACCCATCTCTTTATCGACAAGCTATTGGTTCTCTGCAATACTTAACGACTACTAGACCAGATATTGCCTTCTCAGTCAATAAGCTTAGTCAATTTCTCTCTAACCCTACGGATGTTCATTTTCAGGGGATGAAGCGAATACTTAGGTATCTTAAAGGTACATATCATTATGGGTTATTGATTAGACCTTTTTCTGATTTGAGTTTGACTGCTTTCACTAATGCTGATTGGGCAACTGATGTTGATGATCGCAAGTCTATAGGAGGCTGTTGTGTTTTTCTGGGAAATACTCTAGTTTCATGGGCATCTCGCAAACAAAGTATCATCTCTCGGTTAAGCACTGAATCCGAATATCGCTCACTTGCTGATGGTGCTGCAGAAATCAAGTGGTTGATGTCATTGATGTTTGAATTGGGACTTACACTATGCCAACCTCCTGTGATATGGTGTGATAATCTCAGTGCTAGTGCTTTGGCTGCCAATCCCATTAATCATCGCAGGAGTAAGCATATTGATATTGACATCCACTTTGTTAGGGACATAGTGCATTCTGGGACTATTCGTGTTCGATATACACCTTATTCTACTCAGATAACACATGCTTTCACCAAGGCACTGTCTTATACTCCATTTTCCAATTTTCGTTCCAAACTCGGGCTTTTTGCTACACCCTCTCGTTTGAGGGGGGATGTTAGGATAAAATTGTAATTGTAATTCATTATAGGCATGTAAAGAATATAAATCTATTAGGATTCTACAGCTGTATTGTATCTCATCATATACACTTGTATGGCTCATATTGAGCATCTTGTAACCGTATTGCTTATATAATAAGAAGGAAAAGGGTGAGCACTGTAACGTTCATTCATTGCATTTTGGCATTTTCCTATTTCTCTATCTGAGCAAAGCTAAAATGTTACTCCCTTCGATCCTAAATATAAAACCACTTTGACTTTTTTTTGTGGAAGTTAAGGAAGCAAATTAAACCACTAAATTATAACACATGTCATATGAAATTAGATTATATGTTAGTTTATAAGTAGAATAAATTAGTTTTAAGGAAAAAAGATTTTTTTGGGGACTGAAACTATTTTTTTTTACTGAAAAAAAAGCCAAAAAAATCAAAATGATCTTGAACCGAAGAGAGTATTGTATTAATGGCCCATCGATTAACGAGTGTCTTAATATTTGACACCTTTACAGGGAAGAACTATTATTAAAGAAGATCGCCAATATAGTTTTTAAATTCCACCTTACCATTGTCAGAGCATGAAATAGAGTCCATAATCACAGTGCGTCTCATATTTGCGAAGAAAAAAGTAGCTTGAGATTATTGGATCTGACTCTCTCAGGTAATTCTAACCCATGGTCCGGATTGGTTCGTTCATAGAATGATTGAATAATTATGGAAAAAGATCATATAGTTAGATATCCTCCTTCATGTTGATCATATGGTTTAAAATGTTCCAGGTTGGAGATCTAATAATCTGACACACACAGTATTGTGATGGTCAATATCAGACCGACACGTCCAAGTTATGTGGCCGAACTGATGGAATCTATCACTTTCGAGCCATAAATTTATGGGGCCAATCCTACCTATTTTATTCAAATATGTGTGCGGCTATATGTCAGTGCCATAAATATGAACCCTAAAAATTCCATAGGAATGCGAATATTGGGTAGGTGACAAGTGATTATCAGTTATTAATTAAGGAATCAATAAATGTTGTTTCAATTGATAAGATCATAAGATGTTGACTCAATTTAAATGTTATTATCAATAAAAACAAATACATGTTACTCTTTTTTATAAGTCAAGTTTGGAAAAAAAAATGTTGTCCTTATATATAAGCCAATCCAAGGAATTTTTTTTTTTTTTTTGCCAGCAATCCAAGAATTAGTAATGACATTGTTATGAATTTTCTTATATTAAGAAATGTAGAAAGAAAACAGGGGTGAAATACAATGTAGAGTAATTTTAAATAATAGTATATCAAAAGAAATATTGTTAAACTCATTGGTAAATGAAGGTAAGAAAAGAAAAACTTAAAAAAAAGAAGAAGAAGAAGAAAAGCTTATCAATTTAGAACATTTTTAATGAATTGATTAAATTTTTTAGTATATAATAATTATATAAAATAGACTTATAAGAAGAATCATGATGTAAGGATACATCATCTTGTTGATAATAAGTAACCATGATAAATGCTCTTCATATCTGGAGGTGTGTTTGATTCTATTGAGTATAAGGTTCAGAAAACCGGACCGGATGTCAAACCTGATGAGGCATTAGTTTAAGGGTTAATGGTCGGATCGGGGTCGGACCGGGTCAGACCGATTATATTAAAATAATAAAATTTTATTGATATTAACATTAATAATCACTAATATCAAAATATAAACATAGATAAGTATGCATGATTCATCAAACATGAATATTTTGATGTTTCTATAGAGGGAAAAATATAAAATATTAGTTGAGTACACGTGAAAATAAATATTATTTTACAATCCACAGACTAAAATATAAATACTAAGAGCAATAACAATTAAATACTAAACATATGCAAGTATAATAGCATTTAAAATATTATAATTTCCTTGTTTCTAAAATTAAGTGAAGTGAAAGTTGGTAATTAAGTGAATTATAACAAAATAAAAAAAAATTTAAAAAAAAAAGAAAGAAAGAAAAGGAGAGAACCAGATTAACCCCCGGTTCTGGCCGGGTTGCCCAATTTTTGGCGGGTTAAACCGGTTCAATTGCTCCCCCAGGTTAAAGGTTCACCCCGACCGGGCTTGTGACCGGTTCACGGTTGAACCGGTCCGATCCGGGTCAACAAACAGTGATTGAGTACTGAGTATGCATTGATCATAATAAGACCCAAAAACCCAGTTCATCTAAAACTTTATTCTACTAAATAATCGGTTAATTCAAGTTTCATATTACATCTTGTGTACCTGATTGATAGCTCACTAAAAGCTTAATTAGGTCGCATGAACTGTGAGATCCTAACGTATGGAACATGACCTCTTCTAATATCAATGGCTACTACACCTTCATTCACCACAAATGGCTCAACAACACCCACACTCAAGGGTCCACATTCCTCGATGACTCTTTTGAAATCCAATGGCTGTTACTATCACGAAAACAATTTATCATCCAAAGTGGCTTTTAGAGGTAATAAGTTTTGCTTTACGCAAGAAATCGAAAGACGACATTCCATTCATATCCATCATTTCATTAATTAATTGAATCTAATAAATGCTGATATTTTTATTAATGTTTCCTCCCTACTAACTCACTGTGTCGGTAAAACATAAACTGGTCGGCGGTAAAATGGGAAGAACAAGAAGGAGAAGAAGAAGTCAAGGTGGTGAGAAGGGAAAAGGCTGTACTAGAAATCGCACCACCGACCATGGTGGCCCTTCCTGCTCACATTAATAATCTATTCGAATTCGAATATAAAAATTGATCGAATGGACGTACGTTGAACGCAAAATTGAATCGAAGACGTACATCGAGGTATCCTCCTCCTACGACCATAAATTTATAATCTTCAATAGTTTACTCTAGAGGGTTTTTGCATGAAGGACCAAAACCCGCTTCTCCTGGATTGTGTTTGTTTTAATTTATAGTAAATTAGGTTTTCGAGCTTCGTGTACCCCAGAATCTGTCGATTCTTTTTTGAATTTCAATAATGAAATCCCCACCTACCCTCGTGCTGGTTCAAAGCACTAGGTTTCGATCCTTGTTCCTGTAATCTGTCTGGCCTCGCTGCCCTTAGGCCGTGTCTATTGTATATAATATATATATATATGTGTGTGTGTGTGTGTGTGCAAGGCTGAAGCTGGTCACCAAGTAGGTGACTTGGTCAAAAGCTTATCTTGATTCTTGGTGATTCTTGAGGTTGTTAAGATCTCTGTAAAGCTGGTTTCATCCCCTGTTTCATGTTTTTTATTTTCGTTTGGAGAATTGTTATATAATAATCTGTCTCTTGCCGTTTAGTATTTCCTAAAGGATCTTGAATCAATTGTCAATCGGATCTTCTTTTTCTTCTGTTAGATTATCAATATCGCGAAGATTTTGTAAAGTTCAGACTTTGACAGTGTCCGTCGAGGATAACCGAAGTACTTTATTTGTTATTGCTCTGAGAAAACTGGTACATTCAAATCCACACAAAACAATACCTTTACTTTTAGCTTCTCCGAAACTGATTTAAATTTGCTTCTAACCTTATTTTCTGCTATGTGGGTCTTGTGTTGGGCGCCTAATGTAGCATTGCAAGCTTTTGAATAAAAAGCGTGTGTACATATAACTATCTAAAGGAACTGAAGCATTCAGAACTTGTGTGGAGTGAAAATGGAAGGCGGTTTGTTTCCACTATGGAAAAATGGTTCTTGGTATGGGCTCGAGGAAGTCGAGGAAAACAACGAACTCAAACTGGTCTCTTCATTGCCAGCCATACCTCAGCCACCGACACCTCACGAGCCTATGGAGTTCCTAGCGAGATCTTGGAGTCTCTCTGCTTCTGAAATATCCAAAGCTCTCTCTGAAAAACAGAAACAAAATCACCTTGATAAGAATTTAGACAATTTGCCACTAACGACTTCAGCACCTCGACTTGTAAGCCATTAATCTGAATCCTTATTGTTAATATTGATCATTTTGTTGGCGGGAATTGTTTGCTAGAGCTTGAACTCTTGTTCTTTTCTTTTGCAGCGAGGGAAGGCCATTAGTTCTAACTCTACTCATTGTAGAAGAATAAGCACCATTGGTAAATGGTTTCACCAAAAGCATAATGGTAGTAGTACTAATAATATAACATCAATGAGAAAGAAAGACAGGGTACGTCTTGAAAATGCTCGTGTACATTCTGCTGTGACCATTGCTGCTCTAGCTTCGGCTTTGGCTTCCGTGGCTGCATCAGAGAGCTCCAATAATGATTCTCCTTCAAAATTGAACCTTGCTCTGGCTTCAGCCACTGAACTCTTAGCATCTCATTGCATTGAAATGGCTCAGTTAGCCGGAGCTGATCGCGATCGGGTGGCTTCTACTGTAAGGTCTGCCGTGGATATTCAAACTTCTGGTGATCTAATGACCCTAACTGCTGCGGCAGCAACAGGTGATTGCTTGCTTAAGTTTGTTTAATCATGTAAGATAGTTCTTTTATTGATATGGTTTTCTGGAGTCAGATTCCAGTATTGCTGGGCCAATTGGGATGAGCTCTTCCAAAGACTTTTTTTTTTGTTCACACGAGTTGAACTCAAGTTGTGCTTATATATTAGTTATGCATTCACTCAAAGATTCTTCTTGCACTTTGAAAATTTAGCCCTTCGAGGAGAAGCGGCTTTGAAAGCAAGATTGCCAAAGGAGGCAAAGAAGAATGCGTCCATTAGTCCCTATGATAGGGGAATACCTGAGACACACTTGTTTCCTGCTTTTGACAGTCCAATGTGGGAACGTCCTCCTCCATGTGTGGGAGATTTATTGATGCTAACACGAAAAGGTAAGCTACCATGTTTCAAAGAACCACTTATATTTGAAAAGCTACATTAGATCATTGGTAGAGTTTGTTCGCTATGTTGGATTTGCTTAGTCCATAGTTCATCATTTTTCTAAGTCTTCCCTTTTATTCAGGTGTTTTACAATGGAAGCATGTCTCTGTCTACATCAACAAGAAATGTCAGGTATAATACATTTATCCCCAGACTGACAAGTATTATGTGATGGAGGGCTTTATCACCAACAAGGCAACAAAAAGCTTATATTCTCAATTATCTCATTTCCCTAATTCTCAGGTCAAGATTAAGCTAAAAAGCAAGCATGTTGGAGGAACCTTCTCCAAGAAGAAAAAATGTAAGTGTTCAATACAAAAACCGAACTCTTTTTTTTTTTTTTTTTCCCAACTATGAAGCATCAATTCTTTTGATTTGGAGCTGTGGATTCTGAAAGATGTCCCGTGTAACATATCGTGCTAGGTATGGTTTTTGGAATTTGTGATCAAGATGGTGCGTGGCCATATCAAAAGGAAAGGGAAGCGTCGGAAGAGTTATATTTTGGCCTCAAAACAGCACAAGGTCTTTTAGAGTTTAAGTGCAAGAGTAAACTCCACAAGCAGCAATGGGTTGAAGGGATAGAGAGTCTGCTTCGTCATCTCAATTCCACTGAAGCAACAGAGCATTCTCTGGAAACTTTAAGCATCAGTAACAGCATATAATTTGTTCACACAAAGTTTTCCCAAAGCCTGTACTTTAATATATATATATATATAAATATATCCATGTCAGTTCTACACTATGATACAGCTATGAAGCAAGTCTGATGTCCGAATGTCAAGTTGATTACACAGCCATCCGATTTTGAATGGAGTATATGTAAATAAAACAGAACAATTTAAGATCATGAAATGGTGAGGTATATTTGCAATTGTTTGGCGCGTTGTAGCACTCTAGTCTATCACAAAGCAGAGTTCAGAAGATTTCTTTCTGAAAAAGGTTTGATCAAGCATCTGCCAAAGCATGAGTGCAAGATAAAAACAAGTTTGATCAAGCATCTGCCAAAGCATAAGGGCAGGATAGAAACGGTATGACTTTGGAATATAATTGTCCATTATGTCTAAACATAACATATTCTCAAAATAACCCCTTCCATGTCAAAAACATTTACACACAATTAAAGATATTTCATGCACTGCTGAAGTAAAGTTACGTATGTTGAGGATTAGGGGTGTTCACAGGACCAGGACGACACCGTCCTGTCCCGTCCCGAAGAAAAGTGTTCGGGACGGGGTTTCCGTCCCGTGTATTACTTTTTCCTAATTAAAAAAATTGACCCAAAAATCTTTTTTTTTGCAAAGCAACACATTAGGTGGGTGATTTTATAGCATAATTAAATCTCCTCCAGTGCCATGAGCACTCCATATTAATATATAATAAACCAAAAACATAATAATTAGAGCAAAAAAAGGTAGCAACAACTACACATTTAAATAGAGTTTTAAAAAAAACTTCAAATGTGATGTGTTACACATAGAGCATAGTGGCAGCGGACAAGAAATTTGAGATCAATGAATGGTTGGAACTTAGTTTAGAAGTTAGAGTTATATATATATTTTTAAAAAAAATTCATATATACTCACATATGAGACAGATGACACATGTATTTTTTTTAAAAAAATATGAACATACATATATATATTAAGGAAGGGACGTCCCGTCCCGAAGCGGTACTTTGTCCCGTCTTGAAAATTTTTGGGACGGGACTGTCCCGTCTCGAAATGACCGGGACGGGACAGAGTTGAACAGCCATTATTGAGGATTATTGCACTAAGTCCTTTTGACATGAAAAGTTGCCAAATGAAGGCATTCCCCAATTTTCTTTTTGTGATTCTTTTTATTTATACTTTAAGGGAGTTTTAATTATGACTCCTATTCTTTTAATACATTTTGTTTTTTCTCCATATACTCAACTCATACCCGATTCCTTATAAAACTATAGGAATTAATGGTTTTTACAGAAGAAACTATATAGACAAAGAAAAAACATGATTTGAAATTACATGGATCAAATTATAAGAGCAAAAAATGGGATTTACCCTTCTATTATTTTAAGAACAATTAATGCATAGAGTAAGAAAAAGAGGATGCCTTCTCATCATCCGGAACACCCACAATGACACATGGCCTCAAGACAACTCTTAACGTTACAAATGGAAGGACAGATATGAGAGCAGTCTTGGTCGACAGAACAAGTGGAATTGGCGATAGGTTTGGTGGAAGTATGTCCAGGGCCAAAAGGGCAGGCACATAAGCCTTTGAAGCAAAAACTGGGCAATTCAAGGCAGTTCTTTTTGCAGCCTCCAGCATCACATTGTTCTTCGCAATCTTCATCAGTTTTGCAAGCTTGGGCTTCTCCAGATACACCTGCGACCAAAAAGTATGGCGTGTTGATGTTTACAGATTCATTAAGAATGAGATAGATAGGGACATGGGACTAACCATTTGAAATGATGAAGAAGAAAAATAAGAAAGCCAACTTCCTTGAGATTGCGCTCATATTTTCCAAGAACCGAAAGAATCAGATACTGGATGATAAGCTCAAGCCAGTGCTCTGTTCGCAACTCGAGTATTAATTTGAGTAACTTGAATTCAAACCTGAAATTTGGATTACGTATTAAATGATTAATTTTTATGGTTTGCTGAATCTTGTAGTGATTAAATTACATTAAAGTCATTCATTGCTATTAAAAGTTACCTTAAGAGCAAAGTGCTTTTAATGGTATTCGTTCCCAAATATAAGAATAAGTTAAGTAAGTTATTTATAAATTGATTTCTTGAATTTTCTCTAAACTAATTTATTTGATTTATAAGCTAACATATGATTTGATAATATACAAAATACGTTATGATTAAGTAGCTCGTTTCGCTTCCTTAATCTCTCCAAAAAAAGTCAACTAGATCTTATATTTAGGAACGAATGAAGTATTTTTTTTATTTGATCAAGGTATATTTATTATGAGACCATTTTTTTTCCTTTTATAGGGGTCAGTGAGACTAACTAACATAAAAATTACTCCCTCCGATCCTATTTATAAGAGCTCAGCTGCCAAATAACAACGTTTCTTAAGAAAACATGTAAAAGTTAGTTGGAAGATATAAATATGCGTGAAAAATAACTGTTTTTTTTCTTCAATATTACCCTTATTTATTATGAGACTAGAGCGAGAAATGTAAGTATGAGTGTTAATGAATACTATGAAAGAGAGTGTTTATAAGTATGGGCAAAATAAGAAAAATGGTATTAAATGATGACAGATTACAAGGCGAGCTCTTATATTTTGGATCAAAATAATTCAAATTTCGAGCTCTTATAAATAGGACCGGAGGGAGTAAAATTATATCTATCGAACAAAATTTAAAGAAAAAAAAACTTAGAAAGGCAAGGATTGGGAAATTAATTTGCATTTATTATGTACATTTTATTACTTGTACACAAGCAGAAGCTCCTTCAGTCCTTCACTACACTGGGTGGATGATCAAAAGTCAAAGTTTCAATTTCCACACACAAAGTAAGAGAACTAAACCATGAAAAACATCACACACACGCGCGCACACGAGAATGCCTTAAGGGTAGCTTTCAGCAGCAGGAACTGGAGCATATGAACCAATGAAAACGTCGCCATAGACCAACCCGGCCAAACCCCCACCGACCAATGGTCCAACCCAGTAAATCCAGTTATCCACGAAGTTGCCGCTGACCACGGCCGGGCCGAACGAGCGAGCTGGGTTCATTGAACCGCCACTAAATGGACTGGCAGCCAAGATGTTGGCACCCACAATGAACCCAATTGCAATAGGTGCAATGGTGCCAAGAGAACCCTTCTTGGGATCAGCAGCTGTGGCATACACAGTGTAAACCAATGCAAAAGTCACAATAATCTCAAACACTACTCCTTCTCCTGCACCCACTCCCGCTGCTAGTCCATGTGTTGGAATGCTCTGCCAATCACATTCAAAGTTTCGTGTTAGCTCATGTTTTTTCAGACTACTGAAAAATCATCCCAACAGATTGAAAGCTAAGTTATACACTTATTCCTTAAACTTTGTACAATGTTTCATTTTTTGCCCCTTAACTTTGAAAAGTGTCTTTTTACTCTAACATGGTTAAAAAAAATGTCGATATCAAGATTTTAGTTAGGAAAAACCATTTCAAATGCTGACATGTTAAGCTTAATTTTTCAAAATAATTTTCACAAAAAATTATCATTTGAGCCTAACTATATTAATGTTAAAGGACTGAAAACATCTTTTTTAAAAAATTAAGTGATCAAAACGAAACCTTATGTAAAGTTAAAGGATAAAATGTGTAGTTTTACTAAAAATGAATATAATTACATAAAAGTCTCAATAATAGACCAACAAGATTATGACTAATTAACGTTATGTGGGGAGATTAGTGAAATTAAATAAGTTCTTCCTTAATCTCCACAAACAAAGTCAATTAACTCTTATATATTAAGATTTGATCCTTGGGCTAATATTTTTTGTACAGGATTTTGTCATTATATACGGTTAGTGGAGATACGCCCTCCTAGTCATATGGGTTATTTGAATAACTCTTTATGAATACCTTGCCACCAGTAACAAACTTGAGGAGGAGACATGCGACTATGGAGCCAAGCAATTGGAAAATCCAGTAGAAGATGGCAGTTAATATGGTTATGTTGCCTCCAATTGCCAATCCAAAAGTAACCGCCGGGTTCAAGTGGCCGCCTGAGATGTTGGCCGCCACCGCCACCCCTACAAACAACCCAAATGCATGCGCCACCGCCACCGCAACCAGCCCCGCCACATCCAACGGTGCATCCTTCGTAAGTTCACCTGTAATAATTGAGTATAACCGACACACACACACACACACACAAATCCCAACATAACCATTATTTAACTGCCGAACACATATATAACTTATTTGATTTTACACACACACACACACACACACACACACATTAGTCATACTTGAGCTGCCACACTCACCGTAAGCAATGGCTGATCCAACTCCAGCAAAGACGAAAAGAAGAGTGGCAATGAACTCTGCTACATAAGCCTTAATGGAATTTACGCTAAATGAATCAGGAAAGCTACCAAATTCTATCTTCACCATTTTCAATCCCTAGAACCAAATAATAAGCCTCTTGGCTTGCTAATTAATTTTCTGTGCCTATTGGTGTATGTGCTTAATTATCAGAAAACTATGCCTAGCTTTATATATATAGACACACACACACAATGGTAAAAAAGTGCCATTGCCGGCTTGGCTGGCACCGATCATGGGCCACATGAGTGGTTGGATGACGCATGATTGAAGTCGACCAAATTAGTTGCATCAACAAGCTTCTGGGATCAGTTTTAATATATTTATCAATCATGAGCACAATGGCGGTTTTTTAAAACGAACAATAAACTTATAATACTGGGGTGGATAAGCATGTTCGCTCAGAATATTATCAAAAGTAAACTTCATCGACTTTGGAGGAAACATAGTAAATGTCATCCGTCATTTTCCTGGACTAACGCAGAACTTAAATTTAATCATGATGATAACGATGATAGCAATAACTATGATTGTGAATTATTATAAAAATTTCACTATGTGACAAAAATTATTAACGAAGAACAACTCTTTTATTATCTGATCTCGATCGTATGTACGTATGCTCTACCTAATAATTGTCCTTCAATTGTGGCCACATGAATTAATTATCAAATAAGGCCAAATTATAATGCAGCCTGCTTAGGCTCAAAGCCCCGTTCCACAGGAATTGTTTAAGTACAGGATTGTTGAAGCAAGGTTACACGAATGGTTGGACGGTTCATATATAGTGGACTAGATCAAGTGATGCTACTTTAATTTGTCCTTTCTTCCTCCACTAAGTGATTTTTTTTTACCAGAAGAAACTTCAAGAGTGACGGTTCAATAATGCTTTACCTAGTGAATTTTCTATCCATGTCATGGTAAATCAAATTGTTTTATATACAAAAACCAGATATTCAATAATAGTGACGTTTTCATATTAAATTAGTACCCCTTCCGATCATAAATATAAGATCTATTTACCTGATTAGATTAAGGATGTTAGTTTAGTTAGTTAAAATCATATGATATTACCAAAAGACCTAAATCATCTACCTTTATTTCCATATCTCTTGCTTGTTCATTATTAAGGAGCATCAATATGGATAATTTAGGGATAAGTTGAGAAAATTATAAAGATATCTTATATTTACGGCCAAGCCCATCACTCTAAATGGGTCTTATATTCAGGACCGGAGGGAATATGTAATAATACTTATTGTGTTTTTCCTACCCTAGAGTTATCATCCCGTTGACTAATTAAACGTGTTTGAAGCACAGTGGATACAGATGATATTATGTTTTCCGTTCATGCCTTACATATAATTAGGAACCAAGTATATTCCCTACTCTTCATATATACTTTTGACTCTAAAAATAAAATTAAATTGAGTTGACTAATTTAGAGAGATTATGGAAACTAAATAAAAGACATATATATAGCATATGCTACTCGATCCGTCTAAAATACTTTGGATATATCTATCTGTCATTATGTTATCTATATAACAATTTAATAAGTTAGGCAAATTAATTTTTTAAAAATGATTAATATAAATAAAAAATGAAAAAAGTCTCGTATCTAAAAAATAAATTCAACTAGCTATTATACCTAGGAGGTAGTATGATATAATGATCTATTGTAATCGGTATTTACATTCGTCCCGTCGTTGTCAATGCGAAATACAGAACGCTGACCTTCAATGTCAGCTAATCTACTCCTTATGTATCTTGTGAGAGCTACAGATTATTCTAATTATCAGACAGCTGGAGAAGGAAAAGGAGAGTAAACGAACCATTTTTCGATTTGACAGAAATTAAAGTACAGTATGAGAAATACATAAGACTATGACGGGACATCATTCGCAGTTGTTCTGTGAGACAATATCAAGGCATGTAATCTGCAAACGACTAGAGATATTCTCAAGAGCAAGAAGAAACGAGGATCATGGCCGTCGTACATTCTCGAGTTGTCGACCCTTTTGATAAGCCTAACATATATTCCACCACATATCTTCCATTTCTAATGGGAAGGCTTAGCTTTTGAAACTATGGAGCATATTTTTAATTAATTTAATTTGTTGTCTAATATCCCAAATCAGTTCCAGCTTGAAACTATTCTTTTTCAAACTTGAAGCGGGTTAAAATATATTTATCTCTATAACTAATGTGCTTTTGATGAAAATTTGAACGTGTTTTCTTTGTTGTAAGAATGAGACGCTTTATCACTTCAACTAATAATTTATTGGTAGAAACTAAGTTGAACTAAGGTATTCAACTAACAATTTATCGGTAGAAACTAAGGTTTATTGATCATGCCAAAGATTTCCTTTGGACAAGAGAAATTAGGTCCACTCAAATTGTCATTGTCAAATTTAGTCAAATAATATTAGTATTACAAGAGAATTTAATATAATCTGATTTCAATATATTGATTAATTAGTCAAATAATATTAGTATTACAAGAGAATTTAATATAATCAGATTTCAATATATTGATAATAAGACGGTCAGGGTTGAAACCATGCATATTTCTGGAATGAGATAATTATGAGAAAAAAATAAGAAAAGGGTGTGAATGGAAGTAGATAAAGCTCGAATCGAAGCAAATAGACAGTATGAATAAATTGTACTAGAAGACGTAGCTTTTAATTTCTCTAAACGAATTTTAGTCATAAAATCCTGTTTTGGGTAACCATTGACCAGAATATGGTCGCGCACATGCTTCCTTAATTAATTGCTTCAACCTACTTTATTGATATATTCATACAATTAATAATATTCTCAAATGGGGTTGTTCTTCACCAGAGATCATTTGAGTGCATTCAATTTCACAATACGAGCATTATTACTCGAAATTCATGACACAGACACGCAGTTGAGTTAAATTTCTGACTAGCAATACTCCATTTTGAGCGTCCCACTATTATTCAACCTGCCATAAATGATGAGAATTTTTTCAAAACGTAGCTTTGCGGTTGAGATGATTTAATCAGGAAAACTGGACAGAAATGTCATAGTTGCTAGATGTGATGGAATCTGCAGTAACAGCAAAATTCGTCAGATGAAGCAGTGAAAATCAGTTTGAACCAAAATCAGCACAGAATTGTCAATTTTAGCTAAATCGTTAAGTTTAAACTCTTTGGAAACAGGCTCTACCTTTTTCCATTTTATAATCCTACCAAACACGGTTTTCTAATTTCATGTCTGTCAAGGCAGGTGATAAAATTTTAAACACGGTATTCATTTCAGTCTGATTGTAATTAACATGCAAAATGGTACTGTGTGACTGGGAACATTTAAGAAATTAAAGCAATCTAGTTGGTGATTCATGCCTTACAGGATTAATTAATTGATTAATAGTCAGTACTCAGTAGACTCTCTGGTGTGGTGAGAGACAACTAGATATAGTCGAAATTTTGGTGTATTGTTCAAACAGGAAACAATTTAGGTGTGTTTTGAGGCTTTTCTAAAAGAAATTTCGCCTTGAATAGTGGATAAGTACTGCAGGCACCAGAAGGCAGTGAGTAGTCTACTACTTTTCTGTACAATATTTCACAGTTTGACAAAAGAAAATGGATTTCCCTAAACGGAGGCTTGAGAAGTAAATGGTGCTAGGAAAATGCCATACATCTGAACAAGATGTACCATTTGAAACCAGATGATTGAAAGATGCATTTACATTTTATTGAATGTCCTGTTTGAGACACTTTAGTTCACTAAATGCGCATGAATTTAAATTCAGTTTTGTGATATTTCATTACCATCTAACACAAACTATCATGGATTACTTATGCTTTCTCTTTGAAATTGAAATTGGATCTTACTCAACAACTCATGCTTTATTTTAGGGAGAATTGTAATTACTAATGTATGTGATGACACAGCATATTACCAGAACAAGGAAAGAAAGAGAGAAAATCAGAGAAGTTTGGTTGGGATAAGAAAGCACATACTATTTATAGTGCTCAGAGTAAACACTGGAATGGAAGATGTCAACATATTAATTGTTCCTTAATTAATTTTGCCAATCAACAATTATGACAAATTTAAAGAAAATATGACCTCAATCACCAATTATTGCTGATTGAGTTAACTTCTCCAATTTCTCTTTGGACGCCTCTCATCTGTCGAATCACTTTCAAATAATCGACCAATTGAGGGTGGATGGCCAGGAACTCCTCCATTTCCCCGCTCTCCTAATCTCTCTTTTTCCCCAATCTGAGCCCTTCATATGATCTGATAGTCCATGACAACAGTTTTCTTCTTCTCCCCTCTGGCATGCCAAACCTCCTCCAATTAAAACCAAAATAGTAACTTTTTTCTCCGGCCTCTAAAATAGCGCTGCAATTATGACCCTTTTCCAATATAATCCAATCTTGGATTGATTATTTTTCTTTGCATTCAAGTCATTTTCCTCTTCGAGACGCCCAAATCCCACCCATTGACGATTTGAATGAGTGGAGGAAATTGAATTGACCCATGCATGATAAACATGAGCAGTGGAAGAGGTCGAAGGAAGACACACGGTGAAGCAAAACTCAAGTCATTTTGCGTCTCTATGGTTTCTATGCGCAGTGCACGCGCCCCAAAATAAATGATCAATTATTTATCCCTTAATAAATACAATACTTGGTTAACTTTTTTTTTTTTAGATTAAGCGAAATGAAGCACTTAATTGTTACTTATTTAGTTTATTGTTCAAATAACTATTTCTTCCATTCCTAAATATAAAATTCAATTGATTTTTTTGGAGAATTTAATTAGGAAGCTAAATTAACCTCTTGATCATAACTTATTTTGAATATTATTAGATTATATATTAACTTATATTTAAATAAGCTAGATGAGTTAGTTCGAAAAAAAAAAGCTAGATGAGAAAAAATTCAGACAAATCAATTTATAAGTAACTTATTTTGTTTTCTTAAAATTTTATAAAAAAAGTCAACTAATAGGTTTTATATTAGGAATAGAGGGAGTAAGTTAGAGAAAAAATTCCATCAATCCAGTATTGCATTGAAAACGGGTAAAAATTGTAGCTATATTTTAAGAGCTGGAGAAAAAAGTTTCGGTTTTGGTTTTAATTGGAGGAGGTTTGGTGTAGGGCTGAGCAAAATACCAGAAACCCGATGGGTTAGCCCATTACCTGCAATTTTTACCCATTTAAAACCCGCCCAATTAAAGCCCATTTAAAAATTAAATGGGCGGGCGATGGGCACACCCTCGGGCTGCCCATGCCCGCCCATTTATATATATATATATTAATTTGTTTTAATTTTGTCAATGAGACTTGAGAGTGAGTTAGTTTATTCCTATAAATTTCAATAAATAAATATGTAAAATTGTAAAATGCCAAAAAAATAAAAACGCTCACTTTCAGGAGTTCTTTATCTTCAAAGATAGTTGAGGCACTCATTTTGCCGAAAAATGGCTATCCAAAACTCTCCCCAATAAGGACCTTGACATTGATAATTTTGATGAGAGTGGAATTGTGATTAAAGGTATTTGCATTAACATTTTTATTGTGTTTTATTTCATCTATTTATTGCATAATACTGAATTGGATTTTTCTTAATTTATTTTCTAGAGGAAGATCTAGCACTTGTTGTAGATTCAGCCTCATCCTCAAGTGAATCTGAAAAAGATGATAATTGATGAAGATTTGGAAGCATGATATTAATCCTTTTGAACTTGTAGTTGTAATATTTTAGTTTGAAGTTTAAATATTAAAAAGATGTTATTATGGTATTTGTCTAAATTTAAGCTCTTTTGTGCAACAAACTATGATGTAAACATGGATGTGGAGTTGTAGAGTCACTTTTAATATGTGAATGTGATGCTTGAATTATTAACTTTGATAAGAAATTTAGAAATTTGTAATAATAAAAAAATAGGTCAAAAGGTTAATGGGTTTTCCTATAACCCATTTAACCCGAACCCATTTAGTTCGGGTTTAAATGAGTTGAGGCTCGAGTATGGGCTAACCCATACCCATCTAATATTAAATGGGCGGGGGATGGGTTAGGCTTCGGGTTACCCAACCCGCCCATTGCTCACCCCTAGTTTGGTGTGCCATAAGGGAGGAGAAGAAAATGTATTATGGCCACGAGATCATATGAAGGGCTGAGACTGGGGAAGAGGAGAGGAATAGGAGGGGGGGATATTGAAGAGTTCTTGTCCGTATACATAGTCCAACAACTAAAAATCCCTATGACAAGAGCAACATGTATGGACTAGTTTGGGTGCATGAAATGATAACAAGTCAATTGTTGTTATAACTAGTTTGAGGGTTAATGTGTAATTTTGATCCAAAAGAAACCACTCAAAAGTCTCGGATGTCCTGAAGTTTTTTGATGAATAATTTTGCTTTAGAAGTAACCAAAATGCAACAATTTTTTGCTATTCGCATGAATTTTTTTAATAGTCAACATTAGTATTTTAATAACTATATCACATTTGCTCATCCTTTAACATTTTTGGGCCGGAAATATTGCTCCTAAAAAACTTTCAGGTATCTATAAATTTTAACTTGTTATTTTCATGACATAATTCACCTTAACCTTTTTTTAATGAGGTATGGTATCCAAGTGCCAACAACAGATCATCAAGGTCCCATAACGAAAGCTGCGTTACGTAGAAGGAGATGACGACCACGCTCAACCTATCATCCACACACTTTGTTGTGTTCAAGGATGGTCCATTAATTATCACGCAGAAAAATTTCGTCTAGCATGATAAATACGTATAATGTACGAAACAAATTTTTAATTGACCGGCAAAAGAATGTGAAACAGACTTTCAATGAATTTTATATAGCTATATATTCACGTTAACTTATTGCGAATGATGCCCCCATGTAATCTTAGAAGAAGTAGTTGCATTTATTACAAAAGGAACCTAATTGTGTAGAATAGAGAACTGTAGTTAGATTTGAAAGAAAACAATTAATATCAAACAAATCTCATTACATTACATTATTGATAATAAGTGAATGAATCACTTTTATAACAAGTAAAAAATAAAAATTGCCAAGTAATTGAGACTTGTTAGATAATAGATTTTTCTCTTGAGATCCGAATACAATCTGAATTCTCCTAAAAAAATACTAAATTTATACCAATTTCCTCATATAATATGTTAGTTTATTATATCAAGTAACATTTCAAAAGTAGGACAACCATGTAAGAGGAGAGAACTTAACATAACATATATAAAATAATTTTATATAATTTATTTTCTTTTAAAAAACATATATTTTATTGTATGTTGTATGAAATTTGAGCTGTGATTGTTTATTAATACTTCCTAAATATAAGATATAGTTGAATTTTTTTAAAAGATCAAGGAAGCGAAACAAGCTACTTAATCATAACATATTATGTGTATTATTATATTAATGTTAGCTTATAAGTCAAATAAATTAGTTTAGAGAAAAAATTCATGCAAATCAATTTATAAGAAATTTATTCAACTTTTTTGAAACTTTTCAAAATAGTTAATTAGATTCTATAATTAGGAAGGGGAGTAATATAATTTGCTATACTCCTATATTGATCAACTTGTAGGCTGTGTTTGGTTGGGAAGAAAACTTGAGGAAGAGAAAAGTAGGGAAGGAAATGAGAGATAAAATAAATGTTTATATGTTTGGATTAGGGAAAAAATAGGAGGAAGAGAAAAGTGGTAAGATAAAAAATTATATAGGCCAATTTTCTAAGATAAAATAATTCTCTCCCTTCATTTTCTCCACCCCAACCAAACATAGCCATACGAATTTGGTTTTATAGTAAATCGGATTCGCAAAAAGTCGCAATTTTGGCGGGTGAATGAAGATGTAAAGAATCCAGGTCTTCGTTTCAAACTAAAAATCAACGTAGCGCCATGTTTGTGCGTGTGATTGTGAGAGAGTGGGAGTGAGAAAGGGACTAAAGAGTGGGGGCTGATTAGCAGATATATTAACTCCAAACATTGAATGCTCTCAACAACCCAAAGTGATCGTATTGAATTGCTGGCAGACCAACTATCTTGTCCGATTGTTCTACTCTTTCGGTAACCACCGCCATTTACTTCTCATTCTTCCCTTTCAACATTATTCCCTTCCTCTTTTTCCCTTCTTTTCAACTGATTATTCTTTTTAATCCTTGCTTATTCAACTAATTTATGCTAATACTCTCTGGACATCCTGCTGTGTGTGTCAAGTTCAAATTGGGGTTAAATTATTTCTGTATGAGTATACTAGTCTTTGTGAAAGAAGGATGTGAGCGCTTTCTGGAATAAATTAAGAAATAATAATAATGGGTGAGTTCCATGTAGCTGGAAAGGTTCAGGAAGAAGCAGGTGGGTATGGAGAGAAACAAGATTCTCGGGCGTGGCAACCTGTATCAACTCGACATCGGCGCTCTAAGAGGTCTAGACTTCACTAAAAATTCAATTATGGCTGGTTTTGGCTGTTGTTTCGTCTTCCCTTCCTTATGTTGTCATTTTATCTGTGGCATTTCTTTCTTTCTGTGTGGCTTTTTTTTAGTGAATATGTTAAACTGTGCTTTCTTTTCAATGCTGAAAACTCCACGAAAAGCTTCAGCTTCTTTGGGTGGTGTTTACAAGTTAATATGAAAAATAAAAAATGAAGGTTGAATTGGCATAAACTTTGGAGGTCTGTGGAACTTTTTGATTGGGAAGTAATGGGAATTACAGTTTTGTGGCTACATATAAGTGAAGTTAATTGGTTGAGGCAACTAGGAAGTGTGACAAATTCATTCGGAGGATGAGGTTGTTCTTTTCAATGGTTCATCTTCTCACTCAGAGTTTCACCCAGAGTTTTCCTGCCTCATAAGTTTTTTTTTTTAGACGAGTTTTGACTAATAACCACATTGCTCAAATGATTGAAAGGTTCTGGTTCAGGATCTTGATGTCTCTGCAATTTGTCTAACAATTGGAAAACAAGATCGCGTATGTGATGCTAGATTAATTTTCTTTATTTGTGTGTGCTTTTTTTTTTTTTGGGGGGGGGGGGTGTTTATTATGTCGATTTTGATCTTTTAGATATAATGTAGTTGCCATGTCCAGTTGACTTTTTTCCCATGACACTGTATTCTTTCTGTTTTTTCTCTTCCAGCGCTTCTGACAGGAACCAAAAACTCGCAAGAGGTGGAGTGTTGCATGCCAAAGAGAAAGACCACAATGAGAATCTTGTGAGACTATAAGTTGAAATCGATCTCTCGCTTTATAATCATATCTTATGATTCCTTGAAAGAAGCAATGATCAGATGCATGCTTGCACCACAAATTTAACTTTCAGTGCGGCTTAAATCTATAATTTACTAATTTCCACATAACTTGAACAGGTATCACCATCTTCTGTCAGCACTTCGAGATTACAAAGTCCTTTGCACGACAATCTATCTTATATTAACACGAATGGTTTGTTAAACCATAGAGCTTCCTTGGAGAAAGATGTAAGCATTTTATTCAGATGCAAGTTGGGTCTTATTCTTATGTCTGGAATATTTACTTCAACATACCTTGTGAAAAACTAAGATAGGTGGTGAAGGTTTTTATCTGCTTCATGATTTTTGGCCATTGCTTATGAATTTATGTGATGAATCGTTTAGTTATTTAGAGTTGCTTAGTATTTAGTTTTTGTCCACAATTTATTTATGCCTTAGATCATTTATTAATTTTGAAGGTTGAGCAACTGCAATTACGCCTGCAGCAGGAGAAATCTATGCGCATTTTGCTTGAGAGAGCAATGGGCCGAGCCTCCAGTACTTTATCTCCTGGACATAGGCACTTTGCTGCACAGGTAATTTGCCATTCACACTTTCCAATGAATAGCTATTCATCCTCCAATAGGTTCTTCCCACCATGTTTCTTCAGTGCATGAGCTTGAACACTGCCTCAAAATGTTCAGCCATTGATTCTATAACTTAATTTACATGTGAGAAATGATCACTTGCTAATAATACTCGGTATTCTAAAATAAGGATGCCCTGAAGATAACCTCAGCTCAACTATTTCTTCTGTACGATTTCGTGATAGTCTTGTGACATACTTCTTGTAACATGGAATCACTTACTAAGGTGTTATGTATTTATAAAGTTGACGTAACATTGAAGAAGATATGCAGAGATATAAGTAGTAGGGTTTGAGCAACTGATTTTCACGTGAAATAATTCTAGTTTGGTGATAGAAGGGCAGGATTGTCCACTTGGTAGTCAGATATTGGATACCTATTGGAATGTGTGGCACGACCATGTGAGTTTGATGTCTGTTGCCTTGATTCACACTCGCATTTCAACATGACTCTTGCAAAGATTTTGTTATCAATGTTTCTTTCTTCAGAATGTTAGCAGCAGCTGTAAATGTCTGCTTTGTGGGAAATAACTCCTTGTTTTACCTTCTTTTAGACAAAAGACTTGATTGCTGAGATTGAGTTACTTGAAGAAGAGGTTACTAGCCGTGAGCAGCATGTGCTTGGTCTGTACAGGAATATTTTTGAAAATT
This sequence comes from Mimosa bimucronata, assembly GCA_037074515.1. NCBI lineage: Eukaryota > Viridiplantae > Streptophyta > Magnoliopsida > Fabales > Fabaceae > Mimosa > Mimosa bimucronata. The sequence continues at coordinate 31,427,712 of CM073447.1, read as the reverse complement.
GTGTTAGTCGATCTTCTTCTGAACAAAATTCTGGCGTGGCTTCACCAGCTCATATAAAGCATGAACCTAGGAAGCATCCAAGTATAATTTCAAGTGCATTCTGTTCCTCAAAAAAGTTCCCCCTGCGACCATTGCAAGCTTTGATTTCTACCAATGACTCAAAAAGCAGAATATTTGGCTCAACAAATGGTTCTTTATCAAGCGTCAAAGACGAAATTTATTTTAAAAAGACTTGTTCTGATTCCACTAAGGTAGAGCATAGTTGCTATTCTTTATATATATATCTATGTATTCAATTCTTGTCTGTTATTTTTCTATGACCGGATAGCATTTGGCCCCAGATATAGAGCATGTGGTGTAAATTTACATTTACCATGTAGATGTGATAGGGCTTGACTGTACTAGAGTTATACGAGCTGTCTCAAAAATGTAAAGTAAGAGGAAAAACCAGCCATTGTTGAAACTATCATTCCCTTACCTTTGCAATGAATTTTCTTACCTGAAATATGAAGCCTTTGTTGATGTTATCATTCCTCGATAATAACTTTTCCAGCATATAAAGGCCAATCCTACAGAAATCTGTATCTGTTTATCTGCTTACACTCATCCTAATAATGCAGAATTTATCTCAAGGTTCATATCTCTTATATTCCAGGTTCATGAAAAGTTGTCTACGATGGATAAAACTCCAGTGTTGCGAACTCTCAAAGACCATCTATACCAATGTCCCAGCAAGTTGTCAGAGGAGATGGTCAGGTGCATGGCCACAGTATATTGTTGGCTTCGTAGTGCAACCACTGTAAATGCTGAAAATAACAGATCACCATTATTGTCAAGGTCATCAACTAATGCTATACAGCCACGACATGGTACTCTAGAAGATCGAGACTGGTCATGCAAATCAGCAGTTGAAATATCTTGGATTTCTACTCATAAACGTCATTCATCTCATGCTTCATATGCCATCAATAACTACAGGTTAATTCTATGAGTATGATGATTTCGAATAGGATATTTGAATTGTATATTTATATATAAATCAAAGTTTAATTATTGTTACAGCGTCTGTTAGGAATTTCAAGCCAGTGATGAACGTTCAATTGAAATTCAAATTATTTTGAATGTCTGGAAATCTAAAAATTCTACAAGTAGGATTCAGTTGGCAATCTTAGCATTTGTAATTTCTGATTTCAATCCAATTCTATACACTTCATTGGATTTATTTTCTTGTTTTATAGATATCTTGAGTATTTTTAATATACCCCGTTTTAGTATAATTCTGTTTGAATAGGGCTTGTCAATATAATTTGGTGGATTGGGGGGAATGATCATTAGTTAGTTTAGTTTCCGTTCTTTCAAATGGAGAGAGTAACTTTGTTAAGTGAGACTACTGGACGGCCTTCATCGGATTCCGAGGTTTCCTTGTTCCTTCTTCCCTGAGGAGGTCGGGAAAAGGGTCTTGACCCAAAAAAAAAAACCTCCTGGGGCTCTTTTCATTTAAAATTTAATTGAGAAAGTGGAGTTTGAATGATTCAGGCTCAGAATATCGGGATTTTATTACTGGAATGCTCAAAACTATCACAAAATTATAAACACACTTTTTAATTTCCTATAATAAAAGAAATAAAATCTCTATATTCCAGTTCTATACTAACGTAAGCCCTCCTTTTACAGTAGTATAGATGATAATGTAATGGAAAAAGAAGTAATTATTTAGTTTGAAGGCAATTGCCTGACTGGGTTGCAAAACAAACGTTTGTTTTTGGGGTATTTGTGTGTATTGGTATGAACACTCTTGTTCTTACTTGCTTCATACTGTTCAGTTTTACTCTTTATTGGAGGGGTGGTGGGGAGCATAGTGTTCCAGATTTACTTATACACATACCCATTATTTCCTGTTTAAGATTAAACTGGATTTTGTGTTTAACTGAATTTGTAGTATGACACGATACCATTTCTTTAACTTCAGGGTTCTAGTAGAACAACTGGAAAAGGTGAATGTCAGTCAAATGGAACGTGACACCCAAATTGCATTCTGGATCAACGTGCATAATGCTCTTGTGATGCATGTAATAGTCAATTGACCAGAGATTATGTTTGTCTTATTTGCACCACATATAACTTTTCTTCTGGCATTGACAGGCGTATTTAGCTTATGGAATTCCTCAGGGCTCTCTGAGGAGGTTAGCATTGTTTCACAAGGTAGTTTACTTTTTTATTCAAATTTATATTTCTATTAGGATTTCCGAAGTTTATGAATTTCTGGGAAAAAATGTTGGATCCAAAGAACAGCTGGCAGGGCTTAACTTTCTAAAAGTCCTCTCCATAAACCAACGTTCAATTATTGTGATGCCTTTACCAGGAAGACCTTTGCCCTCTGTAACTGAATAACTCATTTGTCTCTCATTTCCTTCAATTTTCTTTTCTCAGCAGAACCCATTTCTCCAGTCTATCAAAATTACGAAGAAATTGCCACCCTTACTGCTAAGAAAACTAAAATTTGAACCTCTGTGACCTCCCAATCTCGTCAGAAAAGGGGGAAAAGAGAAAAAAGAAAGAACTGTTTTTGCTGCAAATATTTGTATGATATTGTTCATGCTAAGCAATTTCATTTATTTCATTGGCAGTATTTTTCTTTCTGTGAATTGTACCTTTTCTGGTGACACAATATCAAATAATTGGTAAAATTGTAGCGCAGGCTGCTTACAACATTGGAGGTCATATCATTAGCGCAAATGCCATAGAACAGTCAATATTTTGCTTCAGAAGCCCCCGCATTGGACGGGTACTGTTACCTTACCCTCATGTTAACAATGAGACAATACACTGTGTGTGTGTGTGTGTGTGTGTGTGATATCATGCCTCTTGTAAATACATTTTTTCATATGTTGGAATATGATTATGGACCCAGAGTTTTCAGATACCATTAAACTTCCTACCTTCCTTTTCTGTCTTGGCCTGTGGAAGGTTATAGAATTGACATATTCTGCTTACAGTTTCCATGAAAATTTAGAATGACATATTGGTATATTAGCATGCATGGCATCCGTAATTTAATAAACCATCACACTTGTTGTATTTATTGAAACATGAAAATTAAATCTCAAACTCAACTTTGGTTAATTAAAAAAAAAAAAACTCAAACTCAACTTTGGTAGAAAAAACATCAAACTCAACTTGAATTTATTATTCCTTATATGGGAGTTGCTTATGGTTGGCAGCACCTTTTCTATTCTCCTGATTTTATACAGTATTTTTTTAAAAAAAATGTAAGTTAAATTCTCTGACAGCTAATTTAGATGCTTGGGCATAATCTTTTGTTTTAACTAGTTAATTTACTTGTCATTTTCTAAACAACAGTGGCTTGAAAGCATCGTATCTGCTGCCTTGAGGAAGAAAAGTCATGAAGAAAGACAATTGATCAGCTCAAAATTGGGTCTTACTGATTCCCAACCCCTTGTCTGCTTTGCCCTTTGTACTGGAGCCTTGTCAGATCCTGTGGTAATTCTTCTCATTTATTCTTTTCCATGATAGCAGTTTGTATATCGCCGGCAAAAGTAAGGTGTTACTAATAATACATTTTTAAAGACTCGTGGACTCTAGTTTTTTCTATTTTTAACCAAAACTCATGGACTCTAGTTGAGAAAATATGATTTGGATAAAATTGCTTGCACTCTAGGCTTGTACAGTCTTGATGGTCCCTCTGTAAAAAAGTTGCACTAACTCATAGATACGGTCAAAGGATGAATGATAGCACCATTCATCTTAGTTCACTCAAATGGCACAACGGAAATGTTGGATAGAGCATTTGCCAATTTAATACGTAGATTCATCTGAGAAAGGCTGGCATTAGGGAGTCCATGGATGTAGATCACATGCTAGTTCCCCCACCCCTTTTCAATTGGCATTAATTTAACTTTAATGTCGTTAAATTCAAAATGCAGAGCGCTTGTAATTTATCATTCCTTTTCTTTGTATGGCATCGACAGTACTCTCTGCTCTCTTCCACACAGACATTTTTAAGAGTTTTTAATCCCTTGTTGATCTTGTTATGATCTATGCTGCAGCTAAAAGTTTATTCAGCATCCAATATAAGAGAGGAACTGGAGATTGCCAAGAGAGAGTTTCTTCAAGCAAATGTAATTGTGAAGAAGTCAAGAAAAGTCTTTCTCCCCAAATTGGTAGAAAGATATTGCAGAGAAGCCACAATGAGCATAGATGATCTTCTTGGATGGGTCATGCAAAACGTTGACAAGAGGATTCATGATTCAATACAGAAATGCCTTGATCGTAAATCCAGTAAAAAGGCATCACAAATAATAGAATGGCTACCTTACAGTTCTCGATTCCGCTACATGTTCTCCAAAGATCTCATAGACAAGCCGTGGTGGATGTGACGCCTGAACTGCCTGGAATAGTGGAATAGATTATCTCGAGTCAAGTTAACTGAAGGCGCATAAAAGGCATTCCTTGTACATTTTACCATAACGTGATATTTTCTCACCTTAGATTCTGTACACTTACTATTTGAGATTTATTACTGGGTGTTCTAACTTTTGACAAATCTAATCGCCATCCTTTAGCAAGTGTAAATTTTTTTCTTAGGAAATTGGGCAAGCGTCACCCTTTAAAAATTTTATTGGTAAGAATAACTTAAATCAATGTACTGTACCTAAAAATTTATCAAGTTTTTGCTCACAAAAATTTTTTAATGACGGATCTTTTCTCAAAATCTCCTTTTTTTTAGTGTGATGATAGTCTAAATCTAAAATTTAAAAGCTCTAAATTTTAGTTACTAATCATTGTATTCCATGCAATACAAGAGCCTAAGATAAGTTAGCTACTCTATCTGTCAAGATTTTTGAAAAATAAATCTATTTTGTTGATAATAGTCATTGAAAAATTCACATCCATTTAATTTAAATCAAGGGAATTTAGGGGTTTAATTCCTCTTCATAATATTCATCTCTTGCCATCTAGTGGTTATTTTTTTATGGGTATATTCAATATACAATAAGGGACAATTGTGTTGAGGTCTCAAACAAGAAATTAATATCAGATAAGTTCCAATGAGTTGCTAATAATAATATTAACCAATGATAAGCGAAAATGTCACCGTGTTAACAGGTGAAAACATAATTGACAACTCATTGTGACGTGTTTAATATCAATTCTTTTGTTTGGGACGCAATTGTCCTTACAATAACCTAACATAAATATATATTTTGAAAGACGATTTCATATTAAATAAAGATAACAAATAAGTTAATATGATTTAATAAAATTTAAAAAATGAGGACATCTAAAATACCAAGGCTTGAAATTTAAATACCAGTGAGGCCTATTTGGTATGGTGGACTTGGGCTTGTGGAAATGGAGTCCAATTCATATGTGAAGTCTATTTGGTGGCATGGAATTTGCTGAAAATTTCATTTTCATATAGAATTAAATTGAGCTCAATTCCATCATATCAATTCCACCAAAATTGCTCAGTTTTATAATTCCATGTCACCATCTTCCTACATACCCTTCTCTCTCCCCGATACCTTTCTCCCTCACACTTCACCACCACCACCACCGCAACCTTCTTCCTCTCCTTTGGCCCACTGTCTACAACCTTTTCCCCCCATCTCCGACGAGCTTCTTTTTCCACCACTGGTGACACCACGGTGACATCATCTCCATTTTCGCATATCTCATTTTTCATCATCTTCAACCTTGCCTCTCCCGTTTTCACCTAACCCTCTCCCCACTCATTGTTGACATCTCAATCACACCATCTCCATGCTTTTTTTTCTAACCACCGACGGCCTTATTCCCTTCCAACTTTCACGTGACTATTCCCTTTTCCTTTCACCACCGTGGACCACCCACCCACCACCTCCCCAACCACCGACAAGATCTGCACCGGCAAGTTGTGCTTGAGAACGGAGGCTGGAGATGAGACCTCGCGATTTTGATGGAGTCTTCCCCCCCCCCCAACATTCATATATGAAATTAATATGTATATTTACAACTCAAATCTAAAGAAAAAACTACAAACCATAGATCTACAATCTTGGCTGAAAACATGGTGGAGTGATCGGTTTTAATGGGGAAGGGAAGTCATAGGTTTACAGGTTCGAAGGAGAAAGGAAGAATTCTTTAGGAAGTATTTATTTCAATAAAAAAAAAATAGGAGGGCATTTTTGTCATCTCATGAAAATTAGATCACATTTCGATGACATACCAAATATTCCTTCACATCTCATATCTATCTATTTCTTTATCTATATCCATTTCTATTAAAATCAATTCTACTATACTAAACAGGCCCCTGAGTGTTTGATATCATTTTCTTAAAACGCATATGAGTGGATTTTATCTCATCAACAAAAAGTAGCTAGTTACTGGCCAAGAAAAAAACAAGAAACAGCTGGTTAACATTTAAAAAAGCATTTTATACAAAACTACGAACACAAACTTCAAAGAGCCCCGAGGCTCAAAACAACTACTCACTTCGGCGATAATATGACAAATTTTTTGGTCCAAAATATAAGAAGTAACTTACAAAAGTCATAGTTATAAATGTTTGTTTTCTATTTATACCCTTATATATTAAATAATGAAAGGAGGGGAGATAAAGTGTGCATAATAAATAAGTGAGGGTAAAAAAAGAAAACTTTATTAGATCTACTCATAATAAATGATTCAAACATATTTTTATTAGTATGTGTAAAAAAGTTGACTAGCCTTGCTGCTGGATACAAACATCCTCGTGCAACAACTACGAATAAAATCAGGTGGATCTGAACAGCCCCATAAACCCCTACTCAGCTCAGCGATAAGGCTTCCTACGTTAAGCGGTCTGCAACTCAATTCCTATTCCTTTGGCAAGCTTCGACGCTGATCTGCCGATCTCTTCCCATGATGTCCTGTATCTCCTCCACCAAATTTCTATTGTCATTCCATACCTGATGCTCTCCATGCACCCACCCAAGAACCATTTCGCAGTCACTCTGAAGAAAGACATTCTTGAAGACATTCTTAAAATGCTTAAGCGTCGACTTTTGAGTGAATGTCAATGTTTTTTACTACCTTGTTATCAAATTAATTATGCATGCATAAATATTAAATTTTCTACCAAAAGATGTGAATTGAGTCTGAATCTTTGTTAAAAAAGACTTCATGAAAGATAGAATGATAAAACCTTTGTACAAATTAATTCAAATTTTTATATTTTGTTTGATTAGTAATAGAAATAGATTGTAGTGTGTTTTCCTGGAGTATTTTTTTTAAATAAATATTCTAATAAAAAATTTCATGAACACGTATATCTTTTAATTTTTTATAATAATATAAATATAATTTTTATTCTTATAAATAAAATTATAGTACATTTTTCACTTGTAAAATGTTATTTTCGGACCCTAAATGGAAAATATCATTGATTTTTTATTCTACAAAATTTCATAAAATATAGTTTTCTTTCTGGACAAGTAATTTTAATCACTTACGCTATAATTTTTTTTGTCAATAATTCCTTAGCTCTATGACCATATGTATGAAGGGTGATTAATAGGGATGAGAATAGGCCAAGCTCTTAAAAGGAGCATACACCCTAGGCTAGGGCAGATTATTCGATTTTTCGGTTCGGTATTCGGTAATAACCAAAAAAACCAAAAACTGAATTGTGTTTATTTTTATAACCAAACCGAAACTGAATAAAGTACTGTAACCAAACCGAAATATTTCTGTTTGGTTTCAATTTTTCTCTAAAAAAACCGAAATTTTTTGTCTTTGAAATTACATTAGATTTTCTTTTTTCGTAAAGTAAAACTCAATATAAATTATAAACTTAACAACCTCAATAAGATCCCAAATAACATAATACAATATATAAACTTGAAACATAATATAAGATTTCTTGGAAATGCAAAATACAAACATAATAAATGTATTCAACATTATTTATCCAAAAAAAGCATAATAAAAATTTAAAAAACTAAATATCAATGAATGATATGTGGCATATCATTTTTTAATTTAAAATAAGAAAAACAAAAAGTACAGTTTTAAGTTTTGAATTTTAAAACTTAACTGTATAAAAAGAAAAATATGGAAAAAATAATATTTTTTAATATTTCGGTTATTCTGTTTTAACCGAATTATTTTTTAAGGCATCAAATCGAAAACCAAATTAAAATAATTGAATACACATAGAAAACCGAAAAAACCGAACTTAATTCGGTTCGGCTCGGTTTTCGGTTTCGATTTGATTTTACTCACCCCTACCCTAGGCTACATGAGGCCCAACCTAACTTATTTAGTAAATAGGTCAGCCTCATATTTAGGTCTAATGATAGGCTTATTTAGGTAAATAGGCTAAACCTTTTTTCTTAAAACCTAACTTACAAGCTTACAGGCATGACCTATTTAATTTTACTTTAATTTATACTATTCTGTATAATATTAAATAAATTAACTATATAAATTATAACTTTACTAAATGAACTTTAATTCTAAACTTCACATCTGGTCGTTTATTCACATAGCTCAACTCTTTCATTCATTAGTAGTCGTTCACCACTTTTTGATTTATTCCTCTTAGTCAATTAAAATACAATGCAAACTCACATACTCTTTTCTAATATGTATCATTTTTTAAACATAATAATGTTTACCACTAAGAAGTTTATTTGCCTAAATGATATATTATAATGCCAACAAAGATAATTTATAATAGTTTCTAAGGTAAAACTAAGAGAAAATTATCTAGTTTTATGGCAGTAAAGCCTTTCTCAGACATGTGCTTTTTAAATAGATTTAAAGGGTGGTACATGGAATTAGAAGTATAAGTTTTTTTATTATATTTAAAGGTCTATATTTTAAATAGGCTTTCAAACATACTTCAGGCCTTTTGAAGGCTCAAATCCAGACAAAAAAAAAAAGAGATATATATATATACAGGCTCAAGTATATACTTAACATTCATATATCTGTTGTTGTAAGCCAAGCCTATCTATCTTAAACCAATATAGGTCTAAACTCTTTCTATCCCCGGTGGTTAAATAATCAGTTAAAAAATGGGTGGTTAAATAATGTTTTTAATCACATTACTTTCTGAAAAGGTAAAAAAAAAAAAAAACATCACATTACTTTTTTCAACAAAACATACGTAACAGCACCTTTTTTTCTCAACCCTCATTGAGACCCCTTCCCACTTTCACTTACCACCGTAAGATTAGTACCGAGATAATTTCTACGATCGAATCAGGACCATCCACGTGTATATCTAATTTATACATACACGTTGGATATCACCTACTACTAGAAACAAACTCAACTTTTTCAATTTCAGTCCCCTTCCGCAGACTTTATTTTTTGATGAGTTGGAGAAAAAACCAATACCAAAGTCCCTTCGTGTTCTTTTTTCCTCTCTTTTTCTTACTACTTTCTTTCGACGTCTGAACCCTAATTCGATTCGACGGACCACCGAGCATCCGGTAAGATTCTGCTTCCCTCTCCAATAAAATTGACTCGTACTGGCAGCGTGTTATTCACCTTATATGTACATAGGTTCTGGCGTTTCACAGAATTTCACTGACCCAGGGACTGTTTTTTTTTTTTTTTTTTTTGGAAGCAGTAGATGACTGTAAGATTGGGGAATAGTTGAGATCAAACTGGTTGGATTTCCTCGCCGGATGGAGGGAGGTAGCGTCTCTAGACTTACTTGTTCTGGTACTGTTCGTATTCAACTTTTATGGGATACAGCGTTTCGTTTTTATCTCTATAAATCTTACTATTTGATGTTTGATTAGGTAGACTCTTCTTATTTTTGCTCTGAATTCGCCTGTTTGTTTTTGAAAGTTAATTTCTTTCTTATTATTCGGACCGTCTAGTTGACCCAGAGAACAATAGTTCGAGATATGCATGTTTTATTTCTTGGCGGTTAGTCTGTGGGTGACTTATTAATATATCATGATTGTTAGTCGGCGAGGGAATGTGGTTGATTGTCTCTCAGGAAGTCGGTGCTGTGCAACCCCTTGTATGTAAACTAGAAGTGCTTTAACAAGAAATAAAGCCTATTGTTTTATTAATCCCATCCTCTTCTGAATTTGTTCTTTAAAGTATGGTCACTTGACCGGCCAACATCCAGAAGGAGAAAGGTAGAAAACCCTTGTATGAAATGTAAAGTGAGTTTTGACCTGTATAAGATTTTGTATTTGTAAGTGGATGATACAAGACAGGGCAATTCATTGATGACTTATAATGACATAATTATAGCTTACTAATTATGCAGTTGTAACGTACCAAATATGGATTAGGACGTGTGCTGCATATGCTAATACATACTACCTATCTAGGAAGCCTATTTACATTCAAAATTTCAAATACCCCCTCTCTAGTTGGAGCTTGAAAAACCATATGCTCCGCAGTTGTTACAACAACAACAACAACCACGCCTTATCCCACTAGGTGGGGTCGGCTACATGGATCACACGACGCCATTGTGCTCTATCATTGTGCCCCGCAGTTGTTACAAACGTGAGAAATGTCCCTTTGATGCTTTAGTGAAAATATCGGCTAATTGATCATTAGAACATGGTTTGTAGTGAGGGTTCCGGATATTTTTTATTGAAGAGTTCCAGAAGGTGTTTTCTTTCTGATGAAGTGGCAATTAACTTCAATATTTTTGTTTTTCTCATGAAAGGCCGTACTGAATGTAATAGGTAAAGCATCTCAATTACCACAGACTGTCATTTTTCTTTATATTCAACTTGTGTTCCTGAAGAATTCATTGTGCATATATTCAGTTTCAACATTACATCTAGCCACAACACCATGTTTCATGTTCTATTTAGGTGCAATCTTTCCTTGAATGAAAAATAAAATAACTTACTGTATGAAGTCAACCCACTAGAGGTTTTGCCAACCTGCCTTAGCATACCCAATCACTTGAGTTTGTATATAATCTCATATAGCAAGCCTCTCTCATGTGCCCTTTTGACATATGTGAGAAGGCGTGTTATTGCATGCTAAAGATTAGTGCATGGTGATATCAGAGGCAGATAGTTGTTCAAGTTGCTGTAAGAGATCAATTTTCCAATAAGAACAGTCAAAGGCTCTTTCTGTCCTAGTTTAATCTTAACATTACTTTTTTATATCACCTCCCTGACATGCCAGTTTCTTGAAGGATATTTAGTAAATTCTTTCTCTCAGATTACTATCTCAGTATTAGATTAGGTTATCTTAATTGTAAAAAATTTTCACTTTCTCAATTCTATGGTCTAAAAGTGATTAGGTAGGTTTTATTTAAGTAAAGATCCGTATTCATCATTCCCAAATGATGATAACACCATCTGCACAGACAACTAAATATATGCAAATATTAGAATCATGATGCACTAAGAATAATTAGCGGTTTGCTTCACTTGTAATCAACCCAGATTGTCAGACAATAATTCTAAATTGCCCAAACGAGGTCCATGGTGATTGTTTGAGCCCATAAATAGAATGATGCAATATGCCCATTTATGTAGACTCTCCTTGAGCAACAAATACAATTTTTTTAGAAATGTTGTTAAGGCCTTTTTCTAAGCTTTAGCAGCTTTGCATGAGTTTATTTCGAATAATGCAAGAAAAAGTAGTCTTGTATGGAAAGAAACGATGATGCATTTTTATCCTTAGAAAAGATGCAAGAGACTTCTCACAGCTCAATGGAAGAATGTCACACATGGAAGTCCAATAGCTTCATTATACTCTCTCAAATCGTGGGAATGATTCATTGCCTTCTAATTTAAAGGGGCTTATATGAAAGTAGAAATTCTCATTGCCCTAGTTGCTGGGTATTATGGACACAGGAAGATAAAGCTAGTCTGTTTGTGCTCATTATGCTTAGCTCCCTCATTAAAATTTTGATTTTTAGAAGTGGTATCACTTTTGGGTTCTTAACAAGTGGTTCTCTACTATATGGAGCAATTCCTTGAGTTGCTTAATGGAAGATTATTTGTACTCTCCATATTATCCTAATTCTTGTTTAGAGCATATTTTGTAGCATTAGGTTTAATTCTGATGTGAGGGCTTCATTATCATGTATTAAGACTTTATGATTCTCCAGAAATTTATCTTAGCAATTCCATGTTGGCATTGTATGCATGCTATATGAGTCTTTAGGCATGCCTCTGAGTGTATTTCATGCAATAGTCAAATTCGATATTATCTCCTGGAATGCTCTAGTAACTGCTTAAGGTGACTTGGGAATACAAATAAGCTGTGAGCTGTTTTAATGGAATGCAAAATTAACTTGTAAACAAAGGGCCAACCCAGTTCAAGTCCCCACTTGGTGGGGGTGCTGGGTAAGAGAATATACTAGGCAGCCTTACCCCTGCTTTTTATGTAGAGAGGCTGATTCGAACACGTGACCTTAGACCCCATGGCAAGCGAGCTTACTGCTGATCATGCTGGCCCTTCAATTTGTAAACAAGATCAAGCTAAATTTAACGCATTTTCTTTTACTTCAGCCGTTCAGGCTTATTTGATTGGGAGACCTTTTCTTTGGGTTGGGGGGGGGGGGCTTTAGTGGTGAAAACTGTGGGTTTATGATAACTCATGCTTTTTCTGTCTGATGTAAATCTCATAGCAGTTTTACTGCTTTCATGAAATTTTACAGAATGAGCTGATATATGTACTATTGCCTTGTTGCTTTTAAATACAACTATCTAACCTATGTTAGACATTGAAATGGATTCTTTTGGAGAGAATTCATGCTACTTAGGATTAGGCCAATGAGAGAATGGACCTAGAGGTTCCAAGTGCTACCATGTCATTGGCAGAAGCTTTCCCAATGCATGAAGGAATCAAACCAAAGGTTTTTCCTCCCTGCTCGGGGTGAACCTGTTGTATTTAGCCCTGCCTTATATTGGTGTTTATTGATTATGCAATAATTTTGTAATATAAATTTTGCATTTCTATCCATCTATTTATTTCTTTGTTCACAGTTCGCATGTTCATGCACAGATTGGTTTGAATGTCTTGTGGAACCAATCCTATATGTATTTGGATTTTTTTGTAGAACAAGCTGTATTCATGCATCTGTTTCTATTCATCTGTATGTGTAGTTTACACTCATATTTTATGTTATTTTATCTTATTGATTTTAGGGATACATCCATGGATTGTGATGATAATGAAAGCCAGAATCTTCATTTAGCTGGTGAAGGGAACACCAAATTTCCTCCTGTACTAAGGCCATATGCTCTACCTAAATTCGAGTTTGATGAGAGCCTTCATGGGCATTTGAGATTTGATAGTTTGGTTGAAACTGAAACTTTCCTTGGCATTGAAAGTCACGAAGATAACCAGTGGATTGACGCATTCTCTCGAGGGAGTAGTGGCATTGTGTTCAGTTCAGCTGCAGCCGAATCTTGCTCTATATCAAGGCATAACAATGTTTGGTCTGAGGCTACTTCCTCAGAATCTGTTGAAATGCTATTAAAATCTGTTGGGCAGGAGGAACTTGTTCCTAGGCAAATTGTTGAGGAATCTAATGCCTGTGATGAACTTGCCTGCTTAACCAAGCAAATGAAGCCCAATCCTAAACCTGATGTAAAAAATGTATTAGAAAAAGATGATAAAGATTTACAGCCACCTGATGCTTTACGTGGAAGCTTGTCTGGATTGAAGGAGGATGTTGGAAGGGAGGTGTCTCAGGCCGATGTTTTGCAAGGTCATGGAACTGAGTCATTTACTATCGGAAGTTCCAGTAAAATGGAAAGTAATGTTATGTGCAGAAATGCTAACTTTCCTGTTTCTGAGGGAAGTCTCTATGCTGATGGCAAAACTAATGAGGTAAATAAAGTAGTTGGGGCTTTAGCTGATGACTCACTGGATGACAAAGGTCAGGATTTATCCACATCTGGGGTGCAGGCGAATGCTTCTGCAGCATCTATGCAGGATAACTCTTCTACTTGTGATGTGTTGAAGATTCAAAATTTAGAAAGTCACGCAATTGGCATTGGTGATGTGCAGCATGGTTGTTTGCCAACAGAACTTGATAAGCAAGAAATGGAATCTTCTACACTGAGCAAAGATGATCACATTGACACTCAAACTTCAGATGGAATTGCACCAGAGAGTGATGCACATTCTCTAGACAAAGCTCTTTGTTCATTCTCTACAGAACAAGCTTCGGAAGGTGTGAAGGCAGTTCAGGGCTGCGATGCTGTTATGAAAGGGGTTGCATTAGTTGCTGACTTGCTTAAGGTCGAAAGATGCAGTGAAAATGTATCTTCCAAAAATTTGGATGGGGATGATATGAATGCAGATGCAGTGATAGAAGCTAAATCTGTGCAAAGTCCATGTGCCTCGCCTGTGGCTGAAATTAAAGTTGACTATAGTTCAAAGCCACAAGTTCTTGAGACTAGTAATCCCAACCATGAGATTTCTTCCGATCAACATCAGGATGTAAATACCATTGAGAGGAATGCATGTGGTGAGGACAATGCCGTCAAAGAAAAGTTGGTTTTGAACAGTGATCACCTAATGGAAAAGGAGATTTTAGTCAGTCAGTCTGAGGAACCTATGAATAGTGAGGGAAACAATAATATTTCTAGTCAAAGCAAAGGAAATAGTGATAACCAAATAGGAGATTTTTCCTTGGTGGCTTCTACAAAATCTCTTGGTACAAGTGAATCAACTCAAACATGTGAAAACAATGACAGTCAAGGGCATGATGATCATGAAAACTTGCAAAAAGATGCTTCTGTAAATGAGGAAATGAGTACAAAGGATCGTACTGTTTCCAGTCAAAGGCATTGTGATATAAGCCAATCCCATTTGGTTGATAATGTTGTCGATTCATCATCTGTGAGCGGTGGGAGCAGGGAAGCTGAGTTGACAACTTCCACTACTTCAGCCAGCAGCATGGCTGGTGATTCAGGTACTTGCAATTATCTTAATGAGGAACACTGATTTGATATATAACTAAGCTTAACTCTATGGTTTCTTATTATTTTTTTTCAGCTTCAAAAGTTATTCTAGGAAATATTTGTCTGGCTCCCTGTAAGACAATGGATACTCCACTGCCTCCTAGCAATCTCGTTGCCATCAATGAAACTACTGATAACAATGTCGAAAAAAATACATCTGCTACGTCTGTCCCAGTGGATCGAAAACAAGATCCAGCCAAAATAGTTACTGAAGTAGTCATATCCACTGGGGTTGAGTCTACTGAAAAGGAAGCTTCTTGTCTCGTTAGTGGAACTAAAATGCATGCATCTTCTGATTCTTCTGCAAATCCTTTATGCAAAACAGTGAACAATTGTCCGCAGGTTGAGGGGACCAGTGGTATTGAAAAATCAAGTGAGCCTCAGGGAACACAAGTTGATATGGCTATTCAGGAGTGTGCGAGTGTGAGTGATGTGTCTTCAGTTCCATGTGGATCAACAGTGAAACAGGGTGATGAAGTTGCAGCTTCTTTTGATAAACTCTCAGGTGATTTGAAGTTAAATTTGTTAAGTATCGAGGTGGTTGTAGTTCTAGAACATGCCAAATATGTTAATTTCTTTAACTCCTTTGAATGAGTGATTTGATTGCTTAATTTTGTAGCAGTTTTAATTAATTAATGACAGACTCTGTCTGCCTGAATACAAGACTTTGCTTTATATATCCATTCAACATGTTCTTCCTGTTCATGTTTATATAACTTCTACCATATTCTGCTTTACAGGCGACATTTTGCATGCAAGCCAAGATTCCCTACCTTCTGCTCCTTTGCGTGACTCTCATGTTGCTTCACATCAGATTGGAGATGTTTCTTCCTGTCCTGCCAATATTACTGGCACTGCTTCTATTACAACTGGAAATTCTTCTCAAACTAGAAAGGATGGGAATCAGGTTAAGCCATCCACTGATCAGAATATCTCAGTCTCAGAGGGTACCAATAGGGATTCAAGGGTAGCAGATGTGCCATCTATTGGTTCTCATACAAAGGCAAGTAATGCATCGAAGAAGAAGAAAAGTTTGACTTCTGAGGTCAATCCAAAGGCAGATTTGTCCAAAACAGATGGTACAAATCTGGTTGCAAAAGATGTTGGAAAGAGTCAATCACCTCCTGCTGCTACAGTGAGCAAAGCATCAACAGTAAGTCTTGACAAAGTTCATAATTAAAGTATAAAGATTTTGATATTTGAAACTTGTTTTCTTCAATGCTTTCTTTCTGATTGAATTAGCCTATGGGTAAGCAAGGGGCTTCCATAGTATTTAATGTGTAGTGGATATATTCTGTTGTATTGAGCATGGCAATCAATGTAAATGATTAGAGAAGCAATCTTATGAAGGTTTTGTCCCCTTTTTGTTGAAGGTTGAGTTATCTCCTGCAACTTCTGTGTTAGGCCCTTCAAATGTTAAAACTGCAGGAGATACATCCAACAAAGGTTCAACTGAGCGTAAGACTAGGCGAACTTATAATAAGACGCTGCGAAAGGAGTCTTCTAGGAAAAAGAGTGTTGCAAAAGAAACAACTCCAGCTAGACAACCGGTAAGAGGTGATAAATCAAGTAATCTGTCCATAAGCTCATCTTCCAATCTCCAGCTGATACAATCCAGTGAGAAGCAGCAGTATGGACATATGGATTCCAGCAGCACCAAGCCCTATCCTTTTTTAAATGCCTCAATTTCTGGGCTTCCAGACTTGAATAGTTCTGCTTCTCCATCTGTTCTGGGTCAACAGCCTTTTACAGATTTACAGCAAGTACAGTTGCGTGCACAGATCTTTGTGTATGGAGCTTTGATGTGAGTTCAAGTGCTCTCGTTATATTGTTATTTAATCATTATGGGGGCACATATGTTGTGTTTTAGGAATAACGTGTTTTCTCACCTATTTATTAATTTACAATTTATGATATTTTCCCCTGGATAAACTATGGTAAATAGCTAAGTCTAGGCCGGTGTTATTGTCATCCTTCTGGTTCTCACTCACTGATATATTAAACGTAGGGCTAATTTCATTGTTGCTCCTTCAATGTTCTGTTTGATGCCACTGCTTGAAGGGGGTTATGGGGTCTTTTTTTTTGTTTGGGGGGGGGGGGGCAATTGAGAAATTGGATTTTCACGATCTAGTTATTGGTTTTTTGTCCAGGGTTACCAAAAGAAGGATGTTTTAAACTTTTCGTTTCACTTAAAGTGGTGGTGAAATAAGTTAACTATTTGTTTTTTAATTACTGCAGTCAAGGGATGGCACCTGATGAGGCATATATGATATCAGCTTTTGGTGGTCCAGGTTGATTTTTTGGGTTATTGCGATTTCTTTTTGCTATTTTAATTATTTCACTGAAAATATTGACTTTCAACCTGTGTTTTAGATGGTGGAAAGAACATGTGGGAGAAAGCCTGGCGTGCATGCATAGAAAGGCAGCTTGGTCAAAAATCTCATCCAGTTAACCTTGAAACACCTCAGCAGTCGCGATCTGGTATGTTATTATAACTTCTTGTTTTCCCCTCTGACTTTATGAGTGACTCTTGAAAATTGGGAATGTTGCAGCTAAGCAAAGCGCGCTCCAGGGCATTGCCATTTCCTCACCTCTTGGTCCAGGAAGCAGCAATGGCACTTCAACAGTTGTAAATCCTTTGATTCCTCTTTCATCTCCCCTTTGGACTACACCAAATCCTTGTGATTCCCTTCAATCCAGTGCCCTAGCAAGAGGTTCTGTTGTGGATTATCCGCAGGCACTTACATCCTTACATCCTTACCAAACTTCACCCATGAGGAATTTTCTGGGACACAATACATCGTGGGTACCCCAGGGCTCCCTTCATGGACCATGGATTGCTTCTTCAGCCCCTCCACCTGGTAACAGCGCCCATCCTTCAGCAACACCTGTTTCAGGTTCAACAAAGTTGAGTTCTGTAAAACGATCACCACTGCCTCCTGCCTCTGGTATAAAGAATGTTATTTCTAGCATCCCTTCTTCCACTGGAGGTTCACAGAGTATGTTTGGTTCGAGTGCTCCTCTGCACAATACAAATGTGACAGTATCACCTGCACAGCCTTCTTCTGATCCCAAGCCCAAAAAGAGGAAGAAAGTTCTGATATCTGAGGATCTCAGCCAGAAGGCGTTGCAGTCACGGTCTCAATTAGAGTTGACTTCTGCTGTTAGTAGCCATGTATCCACTCCCATTGCCATCACAACTACTGTGGGTGATGTGCCCAAATCAAATATAGGAAAATCAGTTGTTTCAGTATCCACTCTATACCCTGCTGACCACCTCCAAAATGAGAAGATGATCGAGAAGAGAGCGTTGTCAGATGAATCCCTTGGTAAAGTTAAGGAAGCTACAACACATGCAGAGGAAGCTGCTGCTGCTTCTGCTGCTGCTGTTAGTCATAGCCTGGAGATATGGAATCAGTTAGATAAACAGAAAAATTCTGGATTGGTTCCAGATATTGAAGCCAAACTAGCTTCAGCTGCCATGGCAATCGCTGCTGCTGCAGCTGTTGCAAAGGCAGCCGCTGCTGCTGCCAATGTAGCCTCAAATGCTGCATTGCAAGCAAAACTGATGGCTGATGAAGCATTAATCTCATCTTGTCATGAGAATCCCTGCCAAAGTAATGATCCTTTTGACTGTTTTAATAAATTGGGAAAAGCTACCCCTGCATCTATCTTGGGGGGTGCTAATGGAACGAATAACTCTGTTATGGTTGCTGCCAAGGAGGCTGCTAGAAAGAGAGTGGAAGCTGCTTCAGTTGCTGCAAAGCGAGCTGAAAATATGGAAGCTATAGTGAAGGCTGCTGAGCTGGCTGCAGAAGCTGTGTCACGCGCTGGAAAGCTTGTGACTATGGGCGATACTTCGCCATTTAGTGACTTAATAGATGCTGCTCCTGAGGGTTTTCAGAGTGTAGCCCGAGAATCTTCTCAGGGGGTTGGATCATCCAAAGAAATGGCCAGAGGTCTGGTAAACTATGTTAATGTTGAAGACAACCTTGAAACTTCTCATGCACTGAACAAAGATGGTTTTTCTGTTGAAATGGGGAAGCAGATGGTTACGAATGAGCAACCGCCTTTTCATATGTTTCATAATGGGAAATTAAAGGATCATATGAGGCCAATTGATAGTATATCCATTTCCATTAACGGCAATGAAAGAAATACAAGAGGATCAAAGGGCCGTAAGGTTTCTGATTTAGTCAATTCAATTGATGTGGTTCCGGAATCGAACATTGAAACACAGTTAGGGAATGAATCTAATAAGCTGGAGAACATCAAGGAGGGTTCACTTATTGAGGTTGTTTCCTAGAGTTGACTCTTTGGGTGTTTTATTTTAACTTAAAGTCATGAATATTTTACTTTTAAGTGAGATTTTGTCTGCCTGACCGAAGCGATTTCAGGCCTAAAAAATAAAGATAAAAATTGAAGCAATCCTTTCCGTTTCAGGTTTTCAAAGATGGGGAAGGATGGAAAGCAGCATGGTATACGGCCAATGTTTTGAGCCTGAAGGATGGTGATGCTTATGTTTGCTACACTGCCCTTGTTGCTGATGGAGGTGGGTCAGAGTTTGATGGTGCTTGTTCTTGAATGAGAATGAAATCTTAGTAACTGTTTGGCTGCTGCATGTAATATATGGGCTTTTGCCTTCTAAATTACTATTATATGCTGAATCCTATGGTATAGGCTTATTGTGCGTGCAATGTAGAGATTACTACCTCCTGTCCTCAATATTAGAGCTACTTGTGTGTTTTTTTTTTTTTTTGATAAAAGAGCTACTTCATTGATTTGGGTAGTTTAAGGGAATTGGTTATTTATAACAAATGAGTTGGCCTCTCTGAAGTACACTTAATTCACAACTATTCTTGGATGGAAACCTTCTTAAAGTGTTTGTGTTGGGTTGTAAAGCTAGTTCCTGTTCTGGGTTTTGAATCTTACTTTGATGTTCTTTTGGATATGAAAACTTTTGTCCATATTATGTTCAGTTTGATGTCTCTCATTCTTCCCATTTTATTTTCATAGTTAAAACTTTCTAGTCATCTTGGACTAAGATTGTAAACAATCTTTTTATTCTAATGATTAAGTCTCTCATTTTCAAGGCGCGGGGCCCTTAAAGGAATGGGTTACATTTAAAGGTGAAGGTGGCAAACCACCCAGAATAAGGATTGCTTGCCCTTTAACTGACTTGCATCATGAAGGAACAAGGAAAAGACGTAGAGCAGCTATGGGAGAATGTGCTTGGTCTGTTGGGGATAGAGTTGATGCATGGATAGAAGAAAGGTGCAACTATCTACAGTTTTCAGTATTCTTTTACTTATTAGCCATCTGTTGTAATATGCCAATCATGAAATAGCTTGAGATACCTGGGATGATAAGGATATTGAACCTCATGGATATATTTTCCGAGAGAAATGCACATTGAATGACCCATAATAACTATAGATCCAACTTATCATGTTTTCATCTTTCATTGTCATCGAAGCTGTATACCTAGACTCAGCGCCATGATGTCTTACTGTTTGGTTATGTAGTACTCCCTCCGTCCCTTGTTATAAGAGCCAAATAGGTAAAATCACACAGATTAAGGAAGTAGTTGAGAGAGATAAATATGTCTGAAATAATTTTGTTTTCTCAAGTTTGCTCTTATTTATGTAAGAGAGAGAAATGTGATAATAGTGTTATAAATGAGTATGAAAGAGAATGTGAATAGAGAGAATAATGATGGGTAAAATAGGAAAAAGTTCATTAAATGCTTTGACAAATTGTGATAGGTTCTTATAAAAAGGGACAAAACCATTCAAATTTTTGGCTCTTATATATCGGGACGGAGGGAGTATCTTTATTTTTAATACCACAATCACACATTATGTTTTTAGCCTATTTAATGGTTCATTCTTCAATAAGGTTTTAAGTTCTTTCTATTACCATTATTTGCATGCTGCTGGAATTTATTTGACATTTCGTTGTTATTGTTGTCAGCTGGCGGGAAGGAGTTGTGATAGAGATCAAGAAAGATGAAACACTCACTGTCCACTTTCCAGGTACGTGGACCATTTATTGAATATAAATATGTTTGTGCTGTAAAACCTTTCCTACTTGTTTTCTGAATGTAATTTATCTTTTTTTGCTCACTGCAGCTATCGGAGAAACTTCAGTGGTTAGAGCGTGGCATCTCCGTCCATCACGCATTTGGAAGGATGGGAAGTGGACTGAATGTTCTAGGTTGGGAGCAAATGACCGTTCTACCCATGAGGTATTACTTTTACAGCTTCACTTAATGGTCATCTTCATATTTGTCTTTGCTGAGTCATTTATTCTGCATGCAGGGTGATACACCACGTGAAAAACGACCCAAACTGGGTGGTCCAACAATAGAGGCAAAGGGGAAAGGTAAGATGGTAACAAGCATAGATACGGTGGAGCCAGTGAACCATGGTGAATTGAGATTACTGAATTTGACAGAGAATGAGAAAGCATTCAACATTGGTAAGACCAACAAGAACGAAAATAAGCCTAACACACAGAGAATGGCTAGGACTGGTCTTCAGAAAGAAGGATCAAGAGTGGTTTTCGGGGTTCCAAAGCCTGGGAAGAAAAGAAAATTTATGGAAGTGAGCAAGCATTATGTGGCTGATAGGAACAATAAAATTAACGATGGGAATGATTCGGTTAAGCTAGCAAATTTCTTGATGCCTCAAGTTCCGGGGTCTCGAGGATGGAAAAATAATGCCAAGAATGATGCAAAGGAGAAACGAGGAGCCAACCCCAAGCTCAAGACTTCCAAGCCTGAAAAGGTGCAAAGTGCTTTTGGTCGTTCAATCCCTCCACAAGACAATAATTTGGCAAATGCATTTTCTCAGTCGAATGATCTAACAGACCATACAGAAAGGATCAAGGATGTGAGCCATTTTAAAAATGCATCAGACAATGGAACTCAGTTGGAGACAGCATCCTACCCTTCGGTTGATGGAGCAGCGGAGGGACCAATCTTGTTTTCTTCACTGCCAACCTCAGTTGACGCTCCTTCCTCTAAGAAGGTATCCACATCAAGAGCAAGTAAAGGAAAACTTGCCCCTGCTGGTGGAAAGTTGGGCCAGATTGAGGAGGAAAAAGCTTGGAACAGCGATTCTGTAAAATCAACATCTGATGTCATTGAGCCCCGTAGATCCAACCGTAAGATCCAGCCAACATCAAGAGTAAGTATTTGATATATTTGCTTTTCTGAGTTGTTCTGGTTGCATGTAGCAATTTAGTTCCAGCATGTGGAGGGGAGATCATTGGCTGCGGTTACTCAAGAGTTACCTAACTGAATTGTGGATAGAAAAATAGCCTGCACTGATACATAATATTAATTCTTTTTTAGAATAAAAAAGGCATTTCCATTGTTTAACCTTGCGATATTTACTGGTTTTATATTTACTGTTATTATGCTTGTTTTCGTGTTGATGTGGTCTTTTTCTTTGGGATGGTAGCTATTGGAAGGACTGCAGAGTTCTTTGATAACCACCAAGGTTCCGTCCGTTTCACAAGACAAAAGTCACAAAAACCTGAGCCGCAACGTTTCAAAGGGTTAGTTTCCTTACACAATCTCTCCGGTGCGTACTTTTTATGTTATTGCTGACTGATTGGTTGTTACAGGGAAATGACCAGGGGGGAACGCTATCTTTGCCATGGTACTGTTCACGATCAAAGTTTCATCTGTATTTCAGACTACTGATACACCCGGGACCCAGCTTAGATGTGTATATTATTACAATAGTGAGGCTAGAAATTAAAATTCTTGTTTCTTTCGGTTTAGGCAAACTAGTCTGCTAGCTGTTCATAATAATGCTGCTTAGTCGCATTTGTAATGAATTTGATCTCTATTTGGGCCTTTGGCATTGTAGGCTGTATAGGAATTTCTCCATGTCAATCTGGTTTGTAGAGGCTTGCCGATGATTAAAATGATAACGTGATGACCCCTCTAGGTACTGACCGCTCCATCCCCTTGCATTCTTGTGGTTCTGGATAACTGCCTCACCCGTTTAACTTGTTACCTGTTAATGAAATTATGTTATAGCTCTGCATTCCCCACCCAAAATTGTTAGTTATGCTCCACTTATCACAGATCATACCTATGAGAATGAGAATGTAGGTTTACTGAGTTAGCATTTTTCATTAAATTGAAAACATGACGTAAATTTAAAGGATCTAATATACTCCCTCCGGTCCTAATTATAAGAGTCAGTTGATTTTTTTGGAAAAATTAAGGATGTAAAATACATCACTTTAAATTATTTATATTTGTCTTTTTTCCTCAAAATTAAGTTATTTTACTTATAAACTATCATATAATATAATTACATGTCACATATATTAAGATTTAGGGATCTAATTTGTTTCCTTAATCTCTCCAAAAAAAGTCAACTGGCTCTTATGATTAGGACCGGAGGTAGTATTCTTTACATGTTTATATATTAAGGCATGTTAAGTGTAAAATCGTTGCAACTTTATTCTACTTAATAGTCATTGTAACAAAAACAAACCAAACCATCCTTCTTGTACCTTGGATTGTGGGTCCGCAAATGCTAACTGAATAATGTCAGGCTCAGGCATACTGGAATGGAGAAGGTACAATATCAACCTTGTACAGAAACAATGATCAGCCGAAGATCTTTTGGCTTTTGCAGCCGTTTTTCTCGTCCTATATATCATTCCCTCACTTTCATACTTTCTGTATGACATACCAATATATGCAATTAATCTGAAATTCCGGGGCTCCATGTACCTTACCAACTTTAATTTCATCTCACTGATCTCTCATTTCCTCACTGCCATAGTTATTCTATAATATACATACCGATGACACAATCAGAAAGGAATGGGATGTAATTAAGAACACAACCTAAATAAATTGAATTACAAAAAGAAATGGAAGGAATATACTTGTTATATAAAATTATGTGTATGTACACCATAATTTACTACCTAATGAATGGTATTTGATTTAGTGATAGATTAGCTTGATCAAAAGTGGGCAAACCGAATTTGAATCTCACCTTACTAAAAGAACCTCAGAGAGAGGCACCTTAATTATAAAGTTTCAGTTGGGATGTTATGAAATAATAAAAAGAATAGAAACTGTTATTCCGTTTGTATAGGTGAGGATAGAATTATGAATAAGACCTTCGCTACCTATTGTATTCAGACTATTGACTATTTAGTGATGTGATGGAATGATACTTCCTCCCCCCCTCCTCTCTTCTCTGTTTCTCTAATTCCTCTCTTGTTCCTTTTGGTATCTCTTTCTCTTTGATCTCTTTTCTATTTCTTCTCTCCCCCTCTTCCTTTCATAAACAGAATTATGATTCTGTAACACAGGATTTGTTGGTTGTTCATATCGATATAGTAGGATTTACCAAATGGGTAATAAATAAAACACATAAAACCTAAATAAATTGAATTTGAAAAGCCGCCAAAGGCTTATCTAAAATTATACACACAGTGCATTCTTGCTTCATTGATCTTCGTAGACTAACATTGAATTTGAGTAAATAAATGTGTTGTATAAAAGCAATAGAAATATGAAAACTACAATATAGAGATCAGTTAATAATGTTTTTGTCTTTTTTTCCAGAAAAAAAAAATATATCTTGAAGTCAGTAAATTAACTTCACACTTAATCAGTTAAGCCATAATTTTATACACGCATGACACATATTATCAAGATCTCCGAGAAAAATTATTGCCTCTGTCTTGAATATGGATTCAAATTTTTAGATTTTGTTTTCTTAATAAAAGAAAAAATGTAGTGAATTTCTCTGTATAAAATTTATTATTTTTAATTGATATCTTAAAAATTATTATAATATCAATATGCTTGAACATGTATATCTTTTAATTTTTAATATAACAATAAATATATTTTTAGTCATTTAGCTAACATAAGAGTACATTTTTCACTTGTAAAAAATATCATTTTGAACACTTTATAGAAAATATCGTTAAAATTTGAAGGGTAAAAATACAATAAACACTATTGTGCTTTAAATTACTTAAGAGTGCAACTAACAACCGAAACTATTTAAAGGGGATTTTTTTTTTTTAAAAGTTTTTCCCTACCTTCCCTTCTTAATCCTCTCTTTTAATAATGGGTAGATTACATTTTCTCCCATGCTTATTTTTAATATTCCCAAACCAAGTGTTTTTTTTTTTGTTATCCCCTCATATTGCTCCCACCTTCCTTATTTCCCTTTCGATCCCAAAAATTAAAGGCAAGGTTCAACCAAGATTATTATGGTCTGGTGAAATATTTTTAGAATTTAAACAATTCTTTAAGAAATTCAGTTTAATTAGGGGATTTTATGAAATCTTAGCTTAATTTCGGGAATTTGTGAGAACGCATCTTAATCAACCCTCTTTTATGGAACAAGTAATTAATCCCTCTTAAAATATATAATTCATAATTATTTTTTTAAAATTATAATAATAGGTTGAAATAGAATATGGGTAAAGTTGTCCAAACAGAAATAGCTCCCTTCCCCTCACTGCGCTATGTTGAACCAAACAAAATTCGATCCCTAGCTAGTTCGATCACCCGCTGAGTGAGAAGTGAGAAGTGAGAAGTGAGAAGTGCTATCATATTCATATCATTCAGTCTTCGCGTCTTCGCTTTCGCATTTCTGCCTTTCGACGTCGCAACCCTAATTCGATCCAACGGACGTCTCAGCATCCGGTAAGATTATGCTGGCTTGTCTGAAAAAATTTGACTCTTTCTGGGAGCGTTTCATTTTTAGGCTGTGGCTTTTCACTGAATTACACTGACCTGAAATTGTTTCTTTGAAGCAGTAGATGACTGTAAGATTGGGGAACAGTTGAGATCAAACTGGCTGGATTTCCTCGCCGGATGGAGGGAGGTAGCGTCTCTAGACTTAATTGTTCTGGTACTGTTCGTACCCAACTTTTATGGGATACAGGGTTCCTTTTTTTTTTTTTTTTTAAAATCTCTGTTATGTTACTATTTGATATTTGATTAGGCAGACTCTGCTTAATTTTGCTCTGAATTATCCAGTTTGTTTGAAAAAGTTCATGTCTTTCTTATTATTCGGACCTTCTAGTTGGCGCAGAGAATAATTGTTCGAGAAATGCCTGTTGTATATCATGACGGTTATTCTGTGTATGACTCATTAATATATCATGGTCATTAGTCTGCGAAGGAATGTGGTTGATTGTCTCTCAGGAAGTTGGTGCTGTGCTACCCCTTGTTTGTAAACTAGAAGTTCAAGTAACAAGAAATAGAGGTTATTGTATTATTTATCTCATCTTCTGATAAGTTCTCTGAAGCATGGTCACATGACCGGCAGCACAGCCAAGCCAGCAACCTAATGGAGAAAGAGAGAAAATCCCTTGTTTGAAATGTAGTTAAGTGAGTTTTGACCTGTATGCAATTTTGTATTTGTAAGAGAATGATACAAGACAGGGCAATACATTGACGACTTATAATTACATCATAATATCCTACTAATCATGCAATTGTAACCTACTAAATATGGATTAAGACGTGTGCTGCATATGTTAACACATGCTATCTATCTGGGACGCCTATTTACGTACCAATACTCCCTCTCAAGTTGGAAGGTGAAAATCATATGCACCGCAGTTGTAAAAAATGTGAGAAATGCTTGGTTCCGTTGATGCTTTAGTGACAAAATCAGCAAATTGATCATTGGAACAGCAACGTTTGTAGTGAGAGTTCCAGATTTTTTATTGAACAGACCCAGATGGTATTTTTTTTCTGATTAAGTGGGCAATTAATTTCAGTATTTTTGGTCTCTCATGAAAGGCCGTACTGAATGTAATGGGTAAAGCATCTCAATTAACTTCTGAGTTTTGGAAAACTTCATCACACATATTCAGTTTCAACATTTGATCTAGTCACATGTCACAGCACCTTGTTTATTGTTTTTCTAAGATGCAATCTTTCCTTTAATGAAAATGAAACAACCTACAGTAGGAAGTCAACGCACAAGAGATTTTGCCAACTTGGCTTAGCATACCCAGTCATTTGAGTTTGTCTATAATCTCTTATAGAATGGCTTTCTAATGTGCGCTTTTGATATATTTGAGAAGGCATGTTATTGCATGCCCACGATTAGTGCATGGTGATATCAGAATTGACTTGTTACTCTTACAACAAGGCAGATATTTTGTCAATTCGTTGTAAGAGTTCAATTTTCCATTAAGAACAGTCAAAGGCTCTTTCTGTCCTAGTTTAAGCTTAACATTACGTCCATATATCACCTCCCTGAAATTCCAGTTTCTTGAAGGATATTTAGTAAATTCTTTCTCTCAGAATCCACTTTCTCAATTCTATGGTCCAAAAGCAATTAGGTAGGTTTTATTTTAAGGAAAGATCCATCTTCATTATTCCCAAATGATCATAGTATCATTTACACAGACAACTAGATATATGCAAATATTAGAAGAACAATGCACTTAGAATAATTTGTGGTTTGCTTCACTTCTAATCAACCCAGATTGTCTAATGAGAATTCTAACTCACCGAAACTAGGTCCATGGTGATCGTTTGAGTGCATAAATAGGATGATGCAATATGTCCATGTGTCAAGATTCCCCTAGAGCAACAAATGCAATTTTGTTTCAAATGCTGATAAGGCCTTTTTCCAAGCTTAAGCAGCTTTGCATGATCTTATTTCCAATAATGCAACAAAAGGTAGTCCTGTATGGAAAGAAATGATGATGCCTTTTTTATGTTAGAAAAGATGTAAGGTTTCTCACCGCTCAATGAAACTTATCTTTAGTGAGTTGAGCTCTTCTTTTTCCAACTCTAGATGAGAAGCCTCGGCCCAAGCTTGCTAGTTGGTTTTTGTTACTTATATTTTTGTGAGTGATGCAACAATAACCATGTATTCCCTCTTTGCGAAATTGCAGAAGCGCTAAATTATTCCATACAATGGAGACAAGGATCTTCTTTTATGAATCATTATGATTTTAGCATGCTTTCTAGCGAAACTTGGCCCATAAGCAATGTTGATCTGCTTGGAAAATAAGAGAGGTTTGAATTGGAAGGATTTTACATATGGAAGTCCAATAGCTTCATTGTACTTTGCTTAAATTGTGGGAATGGTCCATTGCCTTCTAATTGAAAGGGGCTTATATTAGAGTAGAAATTTTCATTGCCCTAGTTACTGGATATTATGGACACTGAGTTGCTTAATGAAAGATTATATGAACTCTCCATACCATCCTGATTCTTGTTTTGGGCATGTTTTGTAGCATGTTAGCCTTGATTCCGAGGCGACGGGTCCATTGTAATGTATTGTGACTTTATTATTCTCCAGAAGTTCATTTAAGCAATGCCCTGTTGGAATTGTATGCATGCCATATGAGTCTTTACTCTTTAGGCATGCCTTCGGGTATTTGGTGCAATAGTCAAATTCGATACTATCCCTTGGAATGCTCTAATATCTGCTTAAGGTGACTTGGGAATAAAAAGAAATTGTGCGCCGTTTCAAGGGAATGCAAAATTAAATTGTAATCAAGATCAAGCTAAATTTAATGGATTCTCTTGTACTTGCAGCCATACAGACTTATTTGATTATGAGATTTTTTTTTTGGCTGGAGGGCCGCTTCAATGGTGATAACTATGGGTTTATGATAATTGTAGATCATATTTCTCACATGATCAATCGTCAAGGTCATAGTGGGTAGCTTGACTGTGAGAAAATATAATTAATGGGGGGCCCTTCATAGCACACACCAATGTATTATAGTCTGTGTTCTGTGTTTTTGAAGTTCGATTTAATTTAACAGTTGGAAGAACGGTTGCTACACTTGTCTTGGATAGAGGATTTAAGAAATGTTTAGCTTCTATGTGTTAATCAAATTGTGTGATGGCAGGTGAGTTACTTTGATGGGATAATGAAACAACTTATACTTGGAAGTTTGATGTTCTTGCAAGTTTAATCAAATTATGTGATGGCAGGTGAGTTACTTTGATGGGATAATGAAACAGCTTATACTTGGAAGTTTGATGTTCTTGCAAGAGTTCTCAAGAAAATCTAGTAAAATTATTCTATTTTCTGAAGTTTGAGTTGATAGAATCTATGAAGTGTTCAGGGTAGAGACAATTTCGGGACGAGATTTGCTGTTCTTGTAGAATTAACTAGTTAGAGGTAATATGCCTGTGAATAGTTTATAACCAGGTATACTGTTATACTCCCTCCGTCCCACAATATGAGGTCCTTTTAACCGAATTGCGGGTTCCTAAAAAATTAGTTAGAATTAGTTAAAAACAATAAATGTATAGGAAATATACCATATTGCCCTTATTTATGAATAAGTAAGAGAGGGGGTAATTATGAAAAGAAGATGAAAGAGAATGTGTGGGAAAATTAATGCATGGGTAAAATGGGAAAAAAAACATTTATTACTCAAAAAAAGTCAAACAGGACCTTATATTGTGGGACAAGGTCATTCAAAAAAATGGACCTTATATTATGGGACGGAGTGAGTATAAGTTAACAGCAGCTGATGTGAATAGAGGGGCCAATTAAGGAGCTTACGATGTGTTCAAAGGAGAAGTTTAGGAAGGAAAATGAATGCAGTCCTTGTTATTCCCTTAAGCGTGACAAGGCTTTTGGAATACAGCTAAAATCTATATGGTTTGAGAAATTGAATCCGGATAAACTTCTTGTTCTGTTTTGTTGTAGAGGGAGGTTGGTGAAGATGCTATATGGGTGCCTCTATTTGATTTTCGAGGAATGTGACTTCCCTTTACTTACTGGTATGAGGAAAGTTAGCTAGCTAGCAATTAATATAGCCATGACCCCTATGTGTATGAGAAGGAGGGGCGGTTTTTTTTGGGGGGGCGCTCGCTGTATTCTTTGGGCTTCGATGATACTACACACTTTAGTTTCCTTCATTCTCTCTTCTACATTCCCCTCCCCCAGAGCCTCTCCTATCTATCCACAGTGGCTTGAATAATTTGTCTGAGAACGGCCTGCTCAAGAAATCTTTACAAGCAAATGATCCAGTTTAACAAGTAGTTTTAATGTATTTTTTATAAACAACATGTACACAACTCTGTTGCAAAAACAGTTGCTTTGTTCTATGATAGCTCATACTTTTCCTGTCTGGTGCAAATTTCATAGCATTTTTAGTGCTATCAAATTACACAGAATGGGCTGATATAGGTTTCTTGTCGTGTTGTGTTTACTACAACTAACTAACGTATGTCAGACATCGAAATGGCTCCTTTTAGAAAGCATTCATACCACATAGAATTTGGCCAATGTGATAAGTGACGAAGAGGTTCCAAGTGCTACCATGTCATTTACAGAAGCTTTCCCAGTGCGTGATCGAATCAAACCAAAGTTTTTCCTTCCTGCTCGGGTGAACTTGTTGTATTTAGCCCTGCCTTCTTTAGGTGTTTATTGATTATGCAACAATTTTGTAATATAAATTTTGCATTTCTATCCGTCTAGGTATTTCTTTGTTCATGGTTCACATGCTTATGCACAGATTGGCGTAAATGTCTTGTGGAACCAATCCTATATGCATTTCGATTTATTTGTAGAACAAGCTGTATTCATGCATTTGTTTCTGTTCATCTATATATGTAGTTACACTCATATATTCTGTTATTTTATCTTATTAATTTTAGGGATAAATCCATGGATTATGATGACAATGAGAAGCAGAATCTTCATTTAGCTGGTGAAGGGAGCACCAAATTTCCTCCTGTACTGAGGCCATATGCTCTACCTAAATTTGAGTTTGATGAGAGCCTTCATGGGCATTTAAGATTTGATAGTTTGGTTGAAACAGAAACTTTCCTTGGCATTGAAAGCCACGAAGATAATCAGTGGATTGACGCATTCTCTCGGGGGAGTAGTGGCATTGAGTTCAGTTCAGCTGCAGCTGAATCTTGCTCTATATCAAGGCATAACAATGTTTGGTCTGAGGCTACTTCCTCAGAATCTGTTGAAATGCTATTAAAATCTGTTGGGCAGGAGGAACTTGTTCCTAGGCAGGTTGTTGAGGAATCTGATGCCTGTGATGAACTGGCATGCTTAACCAAACAAATGAAGCCCAATCCTAAAGCTGATGTTAAAAATGTATCAGAAAAAAATGTTAATGATTTACAGCCACCTGACGTTATTCATGGAAGCTTGTCTGGATTGAAGGAGGATGTTGGAAGGGAGGTGTCTCAGGCCGATGTTTCCCAAGGTCATGGAACTGTGTCATCCGTTATCGGAAGTTCCAGTAAAATGAAAAGTAATGAGATGTGCCAAAATGCTAACTTGCCTGTTTCTGAGATAGGTCTCTATACTGATGGCAAGTGTAATGAGGTAAATAAAGTAGTTGGGGCTTTTGCTGATGACTCACTGGATGACAAAGTTCATGATTTATCCGCATCTGGGGTGCAGGCTAATCTTTCTGCAGCATCTATGCAGGATGACTCTTCTACTTGTGATGTGTTGAAGATTCAAAATTTAGAAAGTTGTGCAGTTGGCATTGGTGATGTGCAGCATGGCTGTTTGCCAGCAAAACTTTATAAGCAAGATAAGGAATCTTCGACGCTGAACAAAGATGCTCACATTGATACTCAAACTTCAGATGGAATTGCACCTGATAGTGATGCACATTCTCTAGACAAAACTCTTTGTCCAGTCTCTACAGAACAGGCTTTTGAAGGTGTAAAGGCAGTTCAGGGGCGTGATGCTGTCATGGAAGGGGGGGCATCAGGTGCTGACTTGCTTAAGGGGGAAAGATGCTGTGAAGATTTATCTTCCAAAAATTTGGGTAGGGCCAATACGAATGCAGACTCTGTGATGAATGATAAATCTGTACAAAATATATGTGACTCACCCAAGGCTGAAATTAAAGTTGAAACTAGTTCAAAGGGACAAGTTGTTGATATTAGTAATCCCAACCATGCAATTCCTTCTGATCAGCAGCAGGATATTATTACCATTGAGAGGAATGCATATGGTGAGGGCAGCGCCATTAAAGAAAAGTTGGTTCTGAACAGTGATCACCCAATGGAAAAGGATATCTCAGTCAGTCAGTCTGAGGATCCTATGATTAGTGAGGAAAACAATAATATTTCTAATAAGAGTGAAGGGAATAGTGATAACCAAATAGGAGATATTTCCTTGGTGGCGTCTACAAAACCTCTCAGTATGAGTGAATCAACTCAAACATGTGAAAACAATGACAGTCAAGGGCATGGTGACAATGCAAACTTGCAAAAAGATGCTTCTGTAAATGAGGAAATTAGGAAGGTTCCTACTGTTTTCAGTCAAAGGCATTGTGATATCAGCCAATCCCATTTGGTTGATAAGGTTGTTGGTTCATCATCTCTGAGCTCTGGGAGCAGGGAAACTGAGTTGACAACCTCCGCAACTTTAGCCAGCAGCGTGGCTGTCAATGATTCAGGTATTTGTAATTATCTTAAAGAGGAACGTTGACTTGACATATAACACAATCTAACACTATGGTTTTTTCTTGTTTTTTTCCAGCTTCAAAAGTTATGTTGGAAAATATTTGTTTGGTTCCCTGTAAGACAATGGACACTTCACTGCCTTCTAGCAATCTCATTTCCATCAATGAAGCTACTGATAACAATTTCCAAAAGAATACATCTGCTATGTCTGCCCCAGTTGATGGGAAACAAAATCCAGCCAAAATAGTTACCGAAGTAGCTGTATCTACTGGGTCCAGGTCTACCGAGAAGGAATCTTCTTGTCTTTTTAATGGAACTGAAATGCATGCATCTTCTGATGCTTCTACAGATCTTTTATGCAAAACAGTGAACAGTTGTCTGCAGGTTGAGGGGACAGGTGGTACTAAAATATCAAGTGAAACTCAGGGAACACAAATTGATAAGGTTATTCAGGAGTGTGCAGGTGTGAGTGATGTGTCTTCAGTTCCATGTGGATCAACAGTGAAACAGGGTGAAGTTGCAGTTTCCTATGATAAACATGACAAGGAGGGTCATGAAGGGTCATCCTCAAAACTCTCAGGTGATCTGATGTTAAATTTGTCAACGTGAGGTTGATGCACTTCTAGAACTTACCAAATATGTAATTTTCTTTAATTTCTTTGAGTGAGTGTTTTGAGTACTTAGTTTTGTTGGGATACTAATTGATTAATCATTGACTCTGTCCGCCTGAATACAACACTTTGTCTTTACATAGTCATTCATCATGTTCTTCCTGTTCAGATGTTTATATAACTTCTACAAGATTCTGCTTTGCAGATGACATTTTGCATGCAAGCCAAGTTTCCCTACCTTCTGCTCCTTTGCCTGACTCTCATGTTGCTTCACATCAGATTGGAGATGTTTCTGCCGGTCCTGCCAATGATACTAGCAGTTGCTCCATTACAACTAGAAATTTGTCCCGAACTGAAAAGGATGGGAATCAGGTTAAGCCATCCTCAGATCAGAATACCTCAGTCTCAGAGGGCTCCAATAGGGACGCAAGGGCAACAGATGTTCCTTCTATTGGTTCTGATACAAAGGCAAGTAATGTATCGAAAAAGGAGAAAACATCTGTCAATCCAATGGCAGATTTGTCCAAAACAGATGTTACAGATCTGATTACAAAAAATGTTGGACAGAGTCAAATACTTCCTGCTACTACAACTAGCAAAGCATCAACAGTAAGTCTTGGCAATGTTCATAATCAGAGTGTAAAGATGTTGATATCTGAGTCTTTTTTTATTGTTTTCTTGATTGAATTAGCCTCTGGGTAAGCAAGGTACTTCCATAATATTTAATGTGTAGAGGATAAATTCTGCTGTATTGATTATTGCAATCAATGTAAATGTTTAGAGAAGCAAACTTATGAAAATTTTTCCCCCTTTTTGTTGAAGGTTGAGGCATCTCCTACAACTTCTGTGTTAGGCTCTACAAATAATAAAATTGCAGGAGATACATCCCACGAAAGAAATGGTTCCAGAGGTACAACTGAGCGCAAGACTAAGCGATCTTATAATAAGACGCCACGAAAAGAGTCTTCTAGGAAAAGGAGTGTTGCAAAAGAAACAACTCCAGCTGGAAAACCAGAAAGAGGGGATAAATTGAGTAATATTTCCGTAAGCCCATCTTCTAATCTCCAGTTGATACAATCCAGTGAGAAGCAGCGGTTTGGACATATTGATTCCAGCAGCACCAAGCCTTATCCTTTTCTAAATGCCTCAACATCTGGTCTTCCAGATTTGAATAGTTCCGCTTCTCCATCTGTTATGCGTCAACAGCCTTTTACAGATTTACAGCAAGTACAATTGCGTGCACAGATCTTTGTTTACGGAGCTTTGATGTGAGTTCAGACGCTCTTGTTGTATTGTTATTTAATCATTATGGGGGCACATATGTGGTGTTTTAGGAATAATGTGTTCTGTTGCTCATTTATCTAGTCACAATTTATTAAACAATGGAAAATGGGAAACTCACTGCCCGACTTATTGCCGTCCTTTTAGTTCTCACTGGTATTTTAAACCTAAGGTGTATTTTATTGTTCTCCTTCACTGTTCTGTTTGACGCCAAGGCTTGTGGGAGATATTGGAATTTTCGGGGCCATTTGAGACTTTGGATTTTAATGATATACTGATTGGTTTTATGTTCAGTGTTACCAAAAGAAGGATGTTTTAAATTTTTTGTTGCACATGACAGTGGTGATCGATTAAGTTAATCATTTGTTATTGTATTGCTGCAGTCAAGGCATGGCACCTGATGAGGCATATATGATATCAGCTTTTGGGTGTCCAGGTTGATCTTT
Organism: Mimosa bimucronata; assembly: GCA_037074515.1. Taxonomy (NCBI): domain Eukaryota; kingdom Viridiplantae; phylum Streptophyta; class Magnoliopsida; order Fabales; family Fabaceae; genus Mimosa; species Mimosa bimucronata. Next base: position 31,392,962 of record CM073447.1, on the reverse strand, counting down.
TTTGGGTTATTGTGATTTCTTTTTGCTGTTTCAATTATGTCTTCATTACTTACACTATTGACTTTCAACATGTGTTTTAGATGGTGGAAAGAACATGTGGGAGAAAGCCTGGCGTGCATGCTTAGAAAGGCAGCTTGGTCAAAAATCTCATTCACTTAACCCTGAAACACCTCAGCAGTCACGATCTGGTATGTTATAATAACTTTGTTTTTCCCCTCTGACTTTAAGAGTGACTCTTGAGAATTGGGAATGTTGCAGCTAAGCAGAGCACACTCCAGGGCACTGCCATCTCCTCACCTCTTGGATTAACAAGCAGCACTGCCACTTCAACAACTGTAAATCCCCCTTTAATTCCTCTTTCATCTCCCCTTTGGAATCTACCAACTCCTTGTGATTCCCTTCAATCCAGTGCCCTTGCAAGAGGTTCTGTCGTGGATTATCCGCAGGCACTTACTATGTTACATCCTTATCAAACTTCACCCATGAGGAATTTTCTGGGACACAATACATCGTGGGTACCTCAGGGCGCCCTTCATGGACCATGGATTGCTTCTTCAACCCCTCCACCTGGTAACAGTGCCCACCCTTCAGCAACACCTGTTTCAAGTACAATGAAATTGAGTTCTGTAAAAGGATCACCACTGCCTCCTACCTCTGGTATAAAGAGTGTTATTTCTAGCATCCAGTCTTCCACTGGAGGTCCACAGAGTATGTTTGTTGCAAGTGCTCCTCTACACAGTAGAAATGTGACAGCATCACCTGCACAGCCTTCTTCTGATTCAAAGCCCAAAAAAAGGAAGAAGGTTCTGATATCTGAGGATCTCGGCCAGAAGGTGTTGCAGTCACAATCTCAGTCAGGGTTGACTTCTGCTGTTAGTGGCCATGTATCCACTCCCATCGCCATCACAACAACTTTTAGTAATGTGCCCAAAACAAATATAGGAAAATCAGTTGTGTCGGTATCCACTCTATCTCCTGCTGACCACCTCCAAAGTGATAAGATGATGGAGAAGAGAACATTGTCAGATGAATCCCTTGGTAAAGTTAAAAAAGCTACAACACATGCAGAGGAAGCAGCCGCTTCTTCTGCTTCTGCTGTTAGTCATAGTCTGGAGATATGGAATCAGTTAGATAAGCAGAAAAATTCTGGATTGGTTCCAGATGTTGAAGCCAAACTAGCTTCAGCCGCGATGGCAATTGCTGCCGCTGCAGCTGTTGCAAAGGCGGCGGCGGCCGCCGCCAATGTTGCCTCAAATGCTGCATTGCAAGCAAAACTCATGGCTGATGAAGCATTGATCTCATCTTGTCATGAGAATCCCTGTCAAAGTATTGAACTTCCTGACGGTATTAATAAATTTGGAAAAGCTACTCCTGCATCTATCTTGAGGGGTACGAATGGAACCAATAACTCTATCATGGTTGCTGCCAAGGAGGCTGCCAGAAGGAGAGTGGAAGCTGCTTCAGTTGCTGCAAAGCAAGCTGAAAATATGGAAGCTATCGTGAAGGCTGCTGAGCTGGCTGCAGAAGCTGTGTCGCGCGCTGGAAAGCTTGTAACTATGGGCGATACTTTGCCATTTAGTGACTTAATAGATGCTGCTCCTGAGGGTTTCCCGTGTGTAGCCCAAGAATCTCCTCAGGGGGTTGGATTATCAAAAGAAATGACCGGAGGTCTGGTAAACTATGTTAATGCTGGAGACAACCCTGAAACTTATCATGCACTGAACAAAGATGGTTTTTCTGTTGAAATGGGGAGGCAGATGGCTACGAATGAGCAACCACCTTTTCGTATGTTGCATAGTGAGAAATTCAAGGATCATATGAGACCAATAGATACAATATCCATTTCCATTAACGGCAATGGAAAAAATACAAGAGGATCAAAGGGCCGTAAGGTTTCTGATTCAGTCAGTTCAATTGATGTGGTTCCAGAATTTGATGTTGAGACACGATTTGGAAATGAATCTGATAAGCTGGAGGAGATCATCAAGGAGGGTTCACTTATAGAGGTTGTTTTCTAGAGTTGACTTTTTTGCTGATTTATTTCAAGTGATAGTCATGAATATTTTACTGTCAAGTGAGATTTTGTCTGCCTGACAAGTGATTTCAGGTCCCAAAAATAAAAACTGAAGCAGTTCTTTGTTTCAGGTTTTCAAAGATGGAGAAGGATGGAAAGCATCATGGTATACGGCCAATGTTTTGAACCTTAAGGATGGTGATGCTTATGTTTGCTACACTGCACTTGTAGCTGATGGAGGTTCGTTAGAGTTTAATTTTGCTTGTTCTGTAATGAGAATTAAATCTTAGTAACTGTTTGGCTGCTTGTTCTTTAATGAGAATTAAATCTTAGTAACTGTTTGGCTGCTTGTTCTTTAATGAGAATGAAATCGTAGTAACTGTTTGGCTGCTGAATATAACTCACGGGACTTTGTCTTCTAATATTGACTATTAGATGCTAAGTCCTATGGATCAGGCTTATTGTGTGTGCAATCTAGAATTCTGAACTGTTGAATCAAGGAATATCTGAATGTAAGAATTAGTTGATCGAATCATTTAACTGGCTTTTGCAATTTCTTTTAGAAGTGCTTGTGTTGTGTTTTAAAGCTAGTTCCTGGTCTTGGTTTTGAATCTAACTTCTATGCACTTTTGGATTTGAAAATTTGTCTATATCATGTTCAGTTTACTGTCTTGCATGTCCTATACCCATGTTTTAAGTAAAAAATTGCTGGTCATCTTGGGTAAAGATTGTGAACAATTTTTTTATTCTAATGTGACTTCTTACCTTTTTAAGGTTCTGGGCCCTTAAAGGAGTGGGTTACATTTAAAGGTGAAGGAGACAAGCCACCCAGAATACGCATTGCTCGCCCTTTAGCTGATTTGCAACGTGAAGGAACAAGGAAGAGACGTAGAGCAGCTATTGGAGATTTTGCTTGGTCTGTTGGGGATAGAGTTGATGCATGGATAGAAGAAAGGTGCGACTATCTACAGTTTTCAGTATTCTTTTGATTATTGGCGATCTGTTGTAGTATTGCAACCTTGAAATAACTTGAGATACCCGGGATGATAAGGATATTGAACCTGTTGGATATAATTCCCCTGGGAGAAATGCTCATTGAATGTCCTATCATTATTACAGATCCAACTTATCCTGATTTCACCTTTCAGATCAAAGCTGTATAGTTGAATCCAGCGATATGATGTCTTCTTACTGTTTGGTTATGGAGTGTCTTTATTTTTCATACCACAGTCTCACATCGTGTCTGTAGCACATCTAATGTTTCATTCTTCAACAAGTTTTTTATTTATTTTGATTACCAGTATTTGTATACTGCTGGAATTTATTTGACGTCTCATTGTTTTCATTGTCAGCTGGCGGGAAGGAGTTGTGATAGAGATCAAGAAAGATGGAACACTCACTGTTCACTTCTCAGGTACGTAAATCATTTATTAAATATAAATTTGCCAGTGCTCTAAAATTTTTCCAACCAGTTTTTGAGCGTACTTTATCATATTTGTTCTCTGCAGCTACTGGAGAAACATCAGTGGTTAGAGCGTGGCATCTCCGTCCATCACGCATCTGGAAGGATGGGAAGTGGACTGAATGTTCGAGGATGGCAGCAAATGACCATTCTCTCCATGAGGTATTATTTTCACAGCTTCGCCTGACGGTCTTCATATTTTTTTATGCTAAGTTGTTTATTCTGCATGCAGGGTGATACACCACATGAAAAACGACTTAAACTGGGTGGTCCTATGATAGAGGCGAAGGGGAAAGATAAGATGTTAACAAGTGTTGACATGGTAGAGCCAGTGAACCAGGACAAGTTGACATTACTTAATTTGACTGAGAATGAGAAAGCATTTAACATTGGCAAGACCAGCAAGAATGAAAATAAGCCTAACGCACAGAGAATGGCTAGGACTGGTCTTCAGAAAGAAGGATCAAGAGTGATTTTTGGGGTTCCAAAGCCTGGGAAGAAAAGAAAATTTATGGAAGTGAGCAAGCATTATGTGGCTGATAGGAACAATAAAATTAATGATGGGAATGATTCGGTTAAGCTAGCAAATTTCTTGATGCCTCAAGTTTCGGGGTCTCGAGGATGGAAAAATAATGCCAAGAATGATGCAAAGGAGAAACGAGGAGCCAACCCCAAGCATAAGACTTCCAAGCCTGAAAAGTCGCAAAGTGTTTCGAGTCGTTCAATCCCACCGCAAGACAATAGTTTGACAAATGCATTTTCTCAATCCGGTGATCAAACAGATCATACAGAAAGGATCAAGGATGCAAACCATTTTAAAAATGCATCAGACAATGGAACTCAGTTGGAGACAGCATCCTACCCTTCGGTTGATGGAGCAGCAGAGGGACCGATCCTGTTTTCTCCACTGCCAACCTCAGTTGATGCTCCTTCTAAGAACGCATCCACATCAAGAGCAAGTAAAGGAAAACTTGCCCCTGCTGGTGGAAGGTTGGGCCAGATTGAGGAGGAAAAAGCTTGGAACAGTGATTCTGTAAAATCAACATCTGAAGTCAGTGAGCCTCGTAGATCCAATCGTAAGATCCAGCCGACATCAAGAGTGAGTATTTAATGTATTTGCTTTTCTATATTTCAGGTTGCATTTAGCAATTTAGTTCCAGCATGTGGAGGGGAGATCATTTGCTGCGGTTACCCTCTAATTGAATTCTGGATAGTAATTATAGAAAAATGACCTGCACCAATAGGCCTAACGGGCATTTACATTGTTTAACCTTGCGATATTTACATGGTTCTGTATTCACTGTTATTTTGCCTGTTTTTGCGCTGACGTGACCTTTTGCTTTGGAATGGCAGCTATTAGAAGGACTGCAGAGTTCTTTGATAATAAGTAAGGTTCCGTCCGTTTCACAAGACAAAAGTTACAAAAACCAGAGCCGCAATGTTTCAAAGGGTTAGTCCTGACACAAGGATTTCTAGTTCCGGTGTATTCAGTGTCTATTTACCTACGGGTGCATCCATTTTACGTTATCGCTGACTGATTGATTGTTACAGGGAATAATAACCAAGGGTGAACGCTCTCGTTGCAGTAATACTGTTCACAGTCAAATTTCCAACTGATATACCCGGTACCTGGCATAGATGTGTATATTACAGAAGGGAAGCAAGAAATTAAAATTCTTGCTTCCTTCGGTTTAGGAACTAGTCCAGTAGCTGTTCATAATAATGCAGATTAGTCGTATTTGTAATGAATTGATCTCTCCTTGGGCCCTTGGCACTGTAGGCTGTATAGGAATTTCTCCATGTTAATCTGTGGTTTGTAGAGGCTTCTTGCCGTTGCCGATTATTTAAATGATCTCTTGACACTGACACCTCTCTTTTCGCGCATGCACTCCTCCAGTCCTATTCCCCCTTGCTTCTTGTTGTTCCGGATTGGATAACGGCACGATTAAGAGCCTATTGTACCTGGTTTTAAGTTGTTACATGTTAATGAAATTTTAATATAGTTCAGCTTCCACAGCCCAACCAAAAATGTAAGTTGAACTCAAATCATCACAACGTGAGGCGGTCGAATTATGCATTTAAACGAACCAAAAGATCACGATGTACATGTTGAAACTCGAAGACACCGTTCAACTGTAATTCAAAGGTCAAGAAGAAATTAGAGGAGATCAGTCAATAAGTGGCTGCAATTCAATCTTTGAACCATGCATATCCATGGACATTTACGGCTAATCAACGGCTTTTGACCTGTACACGCGTCTAAAATGGCCCATGGGCCCCCGGAGGTCGTCAGATGTGAAGATTGGAGTAATTACCATACCATTTCAATCACACCCAGACGCCATCAATACATACCGAGCAGAGCACAATCGTTATTTCCATCTTATGATCTCTCCAAAACAAGGAAGTACTAGTTATCACTACGATTCTCAGCTCAATCCCCTCGATGCATAACGGATCAATCTTCTGCCGTCCCATTTGTGGCGATATGCTTAGAAGGGTAATATCCTCGTTGAGTATTTTCATCCCCATATGGTTTCTGGCACACACAAGAGGAGGGATATTCATGAAACTCTCCTCGTCCACCTCTCATCTCCTCTGGCTCTCCCATGAATCCTCTTTGGCTTGCCTTAACCTTACTAGCGAAGGTATCCCAGTCCATCTTATCCCTAGCCATCATTAGCGCGCTTAGCTTCTTCGTGTTGGGTCTAATGGTTCTTTTGTGACCCATATACCTCCTACAGGTTGCAAAATCGGATCAGTGAGTTTAGATTCTTCAAGTTCCCAACAACACCCTCAGATCCTCATGAAAATGAAATATAACTAGAAAATAACAGCAAATAGAAGAAACCACAAGGTTTGAGAAACAAATCCTGAATTGGTAAAGAGTAATTATAATCTACAGAGGCAGGAGCATACATCTCTGAAAGCAACTAACGAGACGTATGCTAAGCATTGTACAATTGAATAGTTTATGTCAAGTCCTCAATTGTATATTTATACACAAGGAGCCAAAATTCAACGAATGCTGAATGAGAAATCTCATTTAAAATTAGTACCGATTGAAAGAGCAAACTCAATGTAGGATACCATTAATCCTGAAAAATTAAATGGATCGTACGATTTGAACACTAGTCTTAAAATTAAACCATCTCTACTAATAGATATCTGGGACTCTGATTCTTCTTTCATGTTCATAATCATAACAAATTAAGCTTATAGAATGATCCATCTTTTTTTTTTTCGCAGACTGAAGATAACCATGGATGGAGTAAATTACACAAGTTAAAACTACATGGGTCAACCTCTTCCTACTCCTATAATTAAAAGAGCATAAAACACAACATACCATAATAGCCAGATTTTATAACTTAATAGTCACAACAATAAATTCGGCTATTGTATTATGAAGTAAAAGCAGTACTTCATATTATATTTTAAAACAGGTTGAATGTCCTTGTAATTTCAACTGAATACAATAAAAGGATAAATAAGGCACTAATAGAATAACATCCCACAATGTCATGATATTAGAAGAAATTTCTATATCTTACCTTTTGCCAGCAAGAATCTTGGCCATGTTACCATTGTTGTTAGTGACAAATACATCGCTTTCATCGCAGACTATATAGTCAATGGCAGCAAGGCGGGAAGAGAATGGATAGAAAGGTTTCAGCTCTTCATCAGCAAGCATCTCCTTTGTAAAGATGTTAGGGAAAAGAGCTTTGAGTGGCTGCATGGTTTCATTACCACCATATATCTCTCCTGAAGCAACGTAGATGTATGTGTTATTTGCAAAACCTAGTGCTCGCAGCATTAAACCAACTTCGTGCGGAGTAAGAGGACATTTCCCTCGCTTTCTCTCTTCATCAGGGATTAAGTCCTGAATTATTTACATGAGTAAGAACTTCATTCATTTTATATAGCATTCAAAAGAAATATCTCTGCCTAAACTGTAAAAAGCATCCTGTGACAACACGATATGGAATTCAAAATCATGTTAAGTTATATGCATGTGAAAAAAGTGCAGGCTGGCAATTCAAGCATCAATAAACAAAATGACCAAACAACGCCATTCTGCTAGTTGAATAAGGATTATACCATATGTTTGAGGAATGAAATCTTACAGGTAACGTTGTCCACCTTTTTCTAATTTCACCAAGCTCGTGTCTCTCTTTTTCTCCTCCACCGAAGTAACAACCTGAAAATGCTAGCATATCTGGCTCAAACCTGCCATAAATCAGTTATGAATGCTATTAAGATGATCTAAATTTCATAGACAACAACAATTGCCATTGATACCCCCCCAGCCTCAAACTCTCACTTGGTTTTATTACCGAGGGGACACAAAACCTTAGACATGCTAGGAAAATTGGCAGGATAGGAATCATACCATTGACATCATATTCATCTCAAATCTTAAAACCGAGTCAAGCACTATGTGAGTTATAAGCTCATTGGCCAAACTCTCGCTTGAACTCTGATTCACCATATTGATCATTATTTTATTAAAATAATAAAATTACTTATATGGATAAGATGCATCAGAATTTTGTAGGAACTAAAGTATGTTGCCTCTCACTCTCTTTTAACACTTCTGACACAGCAGAAGCAAACATACATTTCCTTTCGAATTTCACAACCCACATCACAGAAGGTGTAAAAGGAGAAAGACAAAGTAAACAGGTTGAAACAAGTTAAGACTAAAATAGACGAGAGACAGTGCATATACATAAATGGAAAGGAAATAAAATGGAGCGATAACCAGTTTCAATCATATAAAATAAAAGTACTTCTTCAGAAAAATTAAATCACTTTAAATGATAGTTAAACTTAAACTTTATCCAGCAGGTTCTTCAAACAGACCTCAAATGGACAGCTATAAAACGGTCCGCCATCTTTTTCATTTTCATGACAAGTCTCTGACCAAGTACCCTTATAGGTTTTGTAAATCTTAAAGCATGATAATTAACACGGCAACGTAGTTTTTGCAGCTCATCGTCAAGGTTATTTGTAAGTCTATAGTCAAACTTTGTCAATTGCAGAACCTGCAAGACATCCCAAATATCAGTTCCTACACTGCACAAACCAAAACACCATTTTGCAGAAAAAAGAAAACAAAATTCAAAACACATAGAATCACAACGTGGCCTTACTCGTCTTCTCAAGAGTATTGGCAAAACTTGGTCAAGATAATATTCAGGCTCTGATTTCCTGGGTACACGCATTGTATATGGGGGCTTGTTCATTGATCGCATGACCTTATTAGGAACTTTTTTGATAATTTTAACATCATTTGCAAGATAAGCAATGAACCAATTGATATCGAAGATGTTGTTGAAGTCACTGTATACAAATTAGGGGTGTCTTAAACGAAAGAACTGTAAACTTGATTCTCAACCAGTCCAACCTGCATATAATGAATTTACTGAAATCAGAAAATTACCTGTCATCCTTCCAGTATGATTGATGATCTAACTCAGGCACTACTAGTGTAGCATTAAGAATTCGAGCAACAACCACGGCATCTGTAATCTGAATGTACGAACATAACAGTCATTCCCAAAAAATGTATAATGAAGTATCCACATGAATATGAAAAAGAACTTAATTAAATTTTATATTCCCCCGTAAACAGATGACACATAGCCAACGGCTTGAGAGGAACAGAGAATAAAACTTAGTGGCTTTTAATTTATGAAAAAAGCAGCTACGACGGTAAATAAAAGAAAAAAAAACTTCTAATCTTTTATGCATATAGGTTTAGACTATTTTTGAATAAAGACCACCAGATCTTGTACAAATTCTTAGAGGGACAAGGAATATCATAAAACCTTATCTTGTACTTACCCCAGTTCTTTGTTGGTTCAATCCACCACTAGTTGCAATAAGCAAGTAACCATTGGACAAATGCTCACGTACAGTGGCTACATTATCCAGTAACCGAAATCAAGGAAAGTTTCACATAGGAAATTGGTATTGCGCACTCCAACCTTAAAGAGTAAACAAGAAACATATTCGATATTGAAAACAACACAATACATCGTTGGGGGGAACATAAGGCGCTTTTGGGGGTGGGTGGTCTTGGAGAAATGCCAACTAAACGCATCTCGTACATTGCATGGAATCTGAAGAATCAGCCTTACTATTTGTAGCTTACAAGTAGGGCAGTTTATTAAATACTCCCTCCGGTTATTCGGGAGGTGAGCTTGGTCCTGAATATAAGAACTCTTTCCAATTTTTATCAACTTTTTCCCAAATTATCCATATTGATTCTTCTCAATAATAAACAAATAAGAGAGGGAGGGTGAGAGTAAAGATAGATGGCTAGAGTGCTTCGGGAATATCATGTGATTTTAACTAACTTAACTAACAACTTTAATTTACTCAAATTAAATAATTATATCTTATATTTAAGAGCGGAGCAACTATTTTATATAGAATATTAGTGTCTCTTATGTAGTTATTAGCAATTCAAGGAAGAATACGCATAATGAAATAGCAGACAAAAGGCAAAACATGGTGCATTTACTTACGAGCAAAGTGACGTCCCCTCTCACTGCATCCATAGTAGTATCTAGAATATTGAGATTGCCATACATCAACTGGATCACGATAAAACTCACTCTACAAAGGTTAACGCCAAGTATGTTTACAATTAGGCACAAAAACAACAAATTTCATCTCTCATCTACAGTTGCCAATCAACAACAATGCCTACGAAACCAAAGCTATCCATCAACAACCGCACTCCAAATTCAGTGTACCATAAAAAAAAAAAAAAAACTAAAACAGTAATGCATCGCACGCAAGTAGACACCAATTCAATCCATCACATGTACACAAACTCTTCGGCATAAAAATTACCAGTCTGGAGTAAAATGTGTGATGAACCAATCGCTGGGAGTACCATTCAAGATCAGAAGCTATGTGACCAGTAAAAAGCGAAATCAAACCTAACCCGAAGAGCATCATCCCGAACACCACCACGGACAAGGAGATCGGCTTCCTGGTCAGAAATTTCGCCGGCGCCCAACAAGCTTTGGACAAACCCATTCGGGTCAAAACAACACCCCCAAATTGCAAACATGTCATTCACTTCTATTGAGGCCTCGCTACCTTCCGAGCTGCGTGAACGTAGAACAAATTGCGGAAGGAGATTGAGAGGAGTGTGAAAGCGAGTAATGTCGATGAAGATGGCTGCACACTAAGGCTTCCAACAATCCAGATTTTGTGGATGAACCCTAATTCAGAGTTACTGTGAATTGTTAATCGCTTTGGAGGGTGAATTGTCAAGTATGATTGATGCGAGTGGCTATGTATGAAGACTTTACACATAGAAATAAAGCTTGCAGAGAAGAATGGAGGGAATTATGAAGTTATTTCTATTTTTTTCACTATTGCTGGGATTTCAACCAAGAATGGAAAGATTATAACCATGCAACATGCTTTTATTTATTTGGAAATTTGAAATACTGATTGGCCAAAAAAAGATAAGTGTATTTACTCATTTATCAAATTTGATTATTTTTTTTATTGATACTACCTAATTTGATTAGATTAAAGATTTATGTTAAATTATTTAAAATTACGTTATATTACCAAAACAATTTAACCACGTACATTTATTCCCACATTCGCTTTCTTGCTTCATTATTATTAAAGAGAATCAATAGGGTTAATTTGGAAAAATGTTAAGAAAAATTATTATATTTAGGAACAAATTCATTTCACCTCTTTAAATAGCTCATATATTTAGGAACGGAGTGAGTATTTTGTAGTACCTATGTTACTACGAAAATGATATTAATATTATTTACTATATGTCCAATTAAAACAGAGGTACACAAGAGCTCTTTAGGAATAGGACTTCTAATGATAGGAATGGTAAGAAATTGGGTGTCTAGGTCAAAAAAAAAAAAATTGAGAGGGTAAGGATCGACCCATGGATATGGGTTTTAACAAGCAAGAGATGATTAAGGAAATAAGTCAAGTTAGTTAAAATCACATGATATTACTAATGCACCCTACTCATCAAATTAGTTAAGATCACATTATATTACTAATGCACCATAATCATCTATCTTTATTCCTACCCTCATTCTCTTACTTGTTTATTGTTGAGGAACATCAATAGAAATAATTTGGGGAAAGTTGGTAACAATTAAAAATAAATCTTATATTTAGGACCAAACTCATTTAACCAAATAGTTCATATATTTATTTAGGATTGGAAGGAGTATTAAATAATGTGACTTGGTGTTTTCTAAGGTAAAAATTCTGGTTGGAAACAATTGGATTAAGTTGTAACTGCTTGGATATAAAACTTTACTTCTGATTCCACTTAACCTGCATTTGTTACTATGAAACAAATATGAAATATATCAAACTCCCTGAGCTAATTGCATTGATTGATTTAATTGAAACCTGAATAATAGTTATTGCTTTTTACATGTAACAATTTTAATGTCAATATTTCTCCCACTTCACGTCTTGCAAGCTGCAGTCATCTCACGGTTGACTTTGATTAGAAGTTTTGAGACATGTCGGCCAAGAATGACTATAATAACGTGAAGCCAGTTGACCCAACAAGAATAAAATCTTTGAAGATAACATTCATGTTATTCAGCAACCATGGTATCTTCAGTAAATTTTTATGTATTTTTATCTATGGCCACATAAATAACAATAATATTAAAACAGACACATACAACTACAAGGTAATAGAAGCACAAGAACAAGACCAATCAGCATTATTGATGTTAATAGAAGAGACTACATATATCTCGAGTCTTTGCCAAAAAAAAAAAAACATATATCTACATATCATTAATAATATTAATATCATTTTTTTAAAATAATTTTTTTTAAAAAAATAATTTACTTATCATCATATCATTTAAATACTAAATATATATTAGTTGGCAAAAAAAAATACTAAATATATATTCGATACATTAAATTACAAAAAAATGGTTATATTTTTAAATTTTTAAAAGGTATATTTTCATTCATTTATATTTTTAAAAAAAAAATTATAATCCAGCATCACTAAGCCTTCAACATAAACCTCCCTCTACTCCTCTAGGCGTCTACCATCCAAGCCTTATTCTCTTTTTAAAAGTTAAAACTGATTTCTTTTAAAGTGATGGGCCTGAGCCCATTTAATAACCCAACACAAGCCCAAGCCATCACTTCCCTTTCCCTATTCCCTCATTGTCTCTCAGCCGCTTCAGCCTTCATTTCTGTCGATGCCCAGGAAACACGACGATGAAGAAGAACATTGAGCATGCAGATCTGAAGCGACATCACGACAGGAGTTTCAAAATGTTCTTTAGTTGATTATATCGCTCCTCTCTCCCTCTTCTCTTCATCTCTCCTCCCTTTTCTTTTCATCTCTCCTTGTCCTTGTAGATCTGGATCTGACGTGTTGGAGGAGGAAATTTTAACTCGGTGACTTGTCCTACTCCCGAGTCTCTCCGGGCCATCCCGTGCTGCCTTCCTCTGAGTTGGGGGCTCAACCGAACCAGTATATCTCTTGATCTGATAAGTTCCGGGCCGGATTGGCCGGTCCGGTTCGGGTTCTATTATGGTGCTTATATCCAATTCTTTATATGGATTACATTAAATTCTCTAGTCACATATTTTTTTATGGGATTTATAGTTAAATGACAATGTTTCAAAAATAAAACATATAAAACTTCTTACTAATTACTTTCAAAACCAGGTACAATTCCGAATAATCAATTTGAAACCAATTTAAGGAACTAACTATGATAAAAAAGAGAACCGTCAAAACAAAAGATCTATCGTAGTTGAAAAAGAGTTTAACTACTTTTGGAAATGTAACTATGATAGCAAGATACTATCATAGTTATTAGAAGCTCTAATTAATTAATTAGGTCTTAACTACGATAAAAAAGAAAGTATTAAATCACAAAAAATCTATCATAGTTAAATAAAGATGTAAGTTACTTGAAAGCTTAACTATGATAGAATATGATCTATCATAGTAATTAGGAAACAATATGTTAATTGAAAGCAACTTATCCATTATAGAAAATGACGTTTCTAAAATCATTTATAATACCCTATCACGAATAATAAAAGACCGTACTACCTTTGAAAATGTTAACCATATTATAATATGACATCTGTTAGCATGGTTATAAAAAATTCATTATATAAAATAGTTTATCCTAACTATGTTAAAAAAATATTGACATAATTAGAAAAGAGCAACTTTCAAAAACGAGTCTACCATATTAGAAAGAGTATATTTAACATAGTAACTAAAATGAAGTCATAAAACCAAAACCATGTCCTTCTTTAAAAATCTCACAAATCGAAACCTAACAACAATAATGATAAATCAACCTCACTTTGCAATTCATCCAAAACTATAATCCACAATAATCTAAAATCAATTGTCCCTAAAATCAATCATAATCCCACCATTAATCCACTAAAATAATCTAAAATCCTCAAAATTCATTTAATTTGTAATTTGTAATTAACGAATCACCTAAAATTTAAGATGTTACAAAATACGTCTTCGCAAAATCGCATGTGATTAGAGCATTTGATGTGGTAAATATAAAGAAATTGATCTAAATATTTTCCCTTTAAAAAGTATATTATGCTCTATGTTAAAAAATTAAATAATAATAATAATAGAGTATGCTGTAAACTTACAAAGGAGCAGATATGATGAGTGAGCCTTTGCAAGGGAAGTTACAAAAGAAATTTAGAGAGAGAGAGAGAAAAGACAATCGAAGTGTTCGAAGTCTGTCTCTCCATTTGTTGTAGGGCCTTTTATATTGAGCCCGGGATACATTTAGAGTTTATTTTCATTACATTTCCTTTGCATTTTCTGTAGTTATCACTGGTGAGCATCTTACTGTAGCAGTCATTAATGCCATAGCAATCATCTTCATTTTCGTTCCCATTAACTGAGGATTCTGAACTTGTTCTAACTTGAGAACCTGTAGCCTGAGAGGCAATTTCTTGTAATTTTTGCTGGAATTCTTGGAGCTTTAGAGCCTTTAATTCTTCTATAATTTTATCATTTTGGGTTAAAACTCGTGATGTGGAAGGGGCTGGGAGAGGAGGAAAGTCTTGGACAGAAACCCCAGCCTGCCATTTTAACACTTGAGTTTTATTTACCCAACTGTCTTTATATTTTGGCCACCATTTAACTCTATATCTCTTTGCTATAATAATAATAATAATAATAATAAAAACAACATCTAATTGTTCTTCTGGAACTCGTCAACTTTCCAGCACCCTCTTTTCTCTTTATGGAACAACCACTGTGCTTAAATATCCTGAAAGGATCACATTCCAATTTCCATTTCCCATCACTCGCAACCATAATCACGCGGTTGAAATTTAACACATTGTTGACATGTGGATTTCCAAATGATCGCTTCACCAAATATTTCACTCTATAAGATAATTAAAATTGGGCATAAATAGGTGTGCAGTGTGCACCTGAAAATAAAAAGAGGTAAGACAGAAGTTGATTTTATAATTTGAAATTAAAAGGAAAATAAATAGACCACTCTGTTCTTTATTATAAGTCAAACTACCGCAAATATTCTGTTCCTAAATATAAGTCTACTTTAGAATCAATTAATGTTGTTGTGACTATTTTACCCCTATGTTGGAAATAAGGAAGATGAGAGATAATGTTTATAATGTATAAAATATTACTTTAACACATATTCTTAAATGAAGGGCAAAGTTGGAAAACTATTTAAAAATAGGACATATTTAATGTTATAATTTCTATTACATAATATGTGAGAAGTAGTTATGGTGGATTTAACATGGTGCTATGTGTATTTATGAACGCAAGAACGACCTGATTAGCCTCCTACAATTACAATATTTCAACATAAATTCATTTTCATTCAAAATGTTAACATCGTAGGTTTCCATCAGAGGTGAAATCCTTTGTGATTGACCATGAGGCTGATGAGAAAGTGGTCAACCATTAAATCCCACCGTAGACCTATGAGTCTTCTCATCCATCAAAAAGTGAAAGAAACAATTAACAATTCCACAGTGGGCGCATTTTCTCATTTTTGCTTTGCCGTCTCATTTGTTATTTCCTCCAACTCTTTGTTTTGTGTTTTTCTGTTCATTAATATCTATTCAACGGGGCTTTCAGTTTCGTGATTCGTCGCAATAGTAATTAGAGAAATAAATTAAAGAATGGGCATATAGAAAGCAACGCCGACGAAAGATAGCAAGTGTAGGACCCTCGATCACAAGTGAGTAGTGACAGTGAAAGAAAATCAAATCACTCATAAAGGCATAGTGGAACTTCCCTAATCCCTCATCCACATACTCCAAATCTAATTGCGTATTGAAAGCGAAATCCAACAAGCTATTGTTCAGACCCTAACCGTCCTTGTACTATATACAAAAATAACTCAAAATGATGCTTAAGTATACACCCTTTTAAAGTACTACTGTAGTCTACTAATAAAAGGCCACGATCAACTACTTTACCACTAATCTTTGTAAGTTGAGCTTGCGTGTTAATTGTATATATACACACGCACGACTGAAAAATTGTAAATAATGTGTCAAAGGAAGAGCTTCGCCTTACGGATTGTGAGAGTATAAGAGCTAGTATTTATATTAATTTGTAATCTCAACCTGATATATGACATAATAGGAAGAGTAGTCTTGCATGCATCACAAAATACCACCAGAACTCCAAAAACAAACTTCGCCAAAATCTGACAATTTTTCCCAATTATGCAAAATAAATTCAGACCAGTTCGAATCGGGGGAGGAACCTCTCCTTTTCTTTTGTATCATTTTCCCTCTTTTTCTTTTTTAATAACCACTAGATCTTCTTTCAATGGTTCAGATTTAGATTTATACAAAATATATTTTAATTAATTTTCAATAATGATATTATAAACATCAAATCTGAACAATTGAAAGAAGATCTAATGGTTATTAAGAAAGAAAAGGAGAGAAAATGATACAAAAGAAAAGGAGGGATTCCTGTCATGAATCTATGTCAATTTTATAAAGATTTGTAGTTGAACCAACGAATGTTTACACAGGACGTAGAGCACTAGAGCCTAATGTCCTTGTTCATAATGAGTGATCTCTCTCATTTATTGCATGACGATCCCTTTTTTTCCTTCAATTTACAATAGAAAAGTAAATGATGATATGTTTTCTAATGGTTGCTCAATTCCTCAAAAAAAAAAAAAAAGAGTAACTAAGACTTCTTGTTCAGCTAATTGAGTCGTGGTTCACTAAACAGGGACTGCTTTCATGGATAAACGTTAACATTCATATTCATATACGATTGCTAGATAGATGGCGTAACAATTGCTGATTCTGAAAGGAGAGAATTTTGGTGTGGGAAATCAAATAAGGAGTATGTGTATGTAAGATCTTATTAGCACAGTCTCTCATATGCAATCTCAGTCTTCTCCATCAAAAAGGTCAAAAAAACATAAACATTGATCCCCCACGAGCTTCGATCAGGAAACAGGTGCAAGTCAACAAAACCTAATTACAAACCAACTCATACCTCAATATACCATACGAACTTTGAAACTCAGAACACGTTTCCTTTTATCTGCATTTTTTTTACTAAAAAACCAGAACCGAAATAACTGCATATGAAGGGAAAGTTGGAAACAATCAACGAATAGGTTACCCGCCATCACACTTCAAAAGAACAGAATCCCCAATAAAAAATTACAGAATCTTCTTAGCTTTGACACTCATATTTGGCTTCCATCATGCCAAAGACATGTCTTTGCCTATAATTTCATTCAAATTCACAATCATGATAATTCCAATTACCCATTATTTATGCTCTGATTCATGATAAGACTTCTTTAACTCTAAAAAATACCTTCTCCCTCCACCAAATAGAAAACAATAATCATTATGTTCCAAATTTTCAGTTACTATTACCTTTTCTTCTTCTTCTTCTTCTCCTACTTGTTTTCCCTCCCCTGCTTTCCCGCCAGAACCATCCCCATAACCCCAACTGTAATAACCGCCGAAGCTAACAGTCACAAAGCCACGTGGCACAATTTCTCTAGATTCCTACACGCAGAGAGAGGCAGCCAAATCAACGGCATATCAGAGCTCAAGAATTACCTCCACCAATTCGGCTACCTCCCCAAGGTCAATACGACGTCGTTTCATTTCACCGATAACTTCGACGCTCAATTCGAATCGGCTCTTTTGCTTTACCAGAAAAAACTCGGCTTACCGGTCACCGGAAAACTCGATTCCCACACCTTATCAACCATCATGACGCCGAGATGTGGCGTCAGCGATGACTCATCACACGTCATCCACCCAACCAATCACTTCTCTTTCTTCAACGGCAAGCCACGGTGGGCCCGGCCTTCTCCGATGATCCTCACCTACGCTTTTTCCCCTTACAATTTGATCCAACGGCTCAGCATAACGGAAATTCGGACGGTTTTTCAACGGTCCTTTTCCCGGTGGTCGATGGTGATTCCGGTGAGATTTCGGGAGACGAGTCGATACGAATCGGCCGATATACGGATAGGATTTTACCACAGGAATCACGGCGACGGAGAGCCGTTCGATGGAGTTCTTGGGGTTTTAGCGCATGCGTTTTGCCCAGAGAATGGGAGATTCCACTTGGACGCGGCTGAAACGTGGTCCGTCGATTTCGATCGTGATAAGTCAAAGGTGGCCGTTGATTTGGAATCTGTGGTGACGCATGAGATTGGGCATATTCTTGGTTTGGCTCACTCTTCTGTTAAAGGAGCTGTTATGTATCCCAGCTTGAAGCCAAGGACGAAGAAGGTTGAGTTGAAGATTGATGACGTGGAGGGAGTTCAGGCTTTGTATGGGTCAAATCCTAACTTTGCTTTTGGTACTTTGTTACAGTCTGAGAGTTCGTCCAATCTTGCCATTGAGTCACAGAGTGCTTTGTCCAAATGGACTGTTTCTTTGGCTCTGGGACTGATCATAACGTATTTATCTACTTGATTTTTTTTTTAACTTGTCCCTGATCACGTATTCTTTGATCCAAGTGTATGTATCATAGAAGAAGGATTCACTAATTTGCAATCAAAGGAAAGGAAATTTCAACTGCAGCATAGGATCTTACAGTACTACGTATTATTAGATACTCTTGGTAGATCATTTTGACTTTTTTCGGAGAAATTAAGGATGCAAAATTAATCACTTTAGATTATCTATAGTTATATTTTCTCCTCAAAACAAATTTATTCTACTTATAAACTAACCTATAATCTAATTATATGTGATATATATTATAATTTAGTGGTCTAATTTGTTTCCTTAACTTCCACGGAAAAAGTCAAAGTGATATTATATTTAGGATCGGAGGGAGTGTTAAACATGGGCAATAATATATGCTCCCTTACTCTTAAATATATGACTTAGTTTGATTTTTTTGAAAAATTATAAGAAAGATAAATAAATTATTTATAAATTAATTTATCTAATTTTTTTTTCTAAATTAATTTATTTAACTGAGTAAATTCATTTTTACGAAATTGTGTGTGACGTGAAAGAGGTGTTAAGTTACGTTTTTACTTTTAAGAGTGAAAAGAAACTTGGGTATAGTGAATAGTGTTTTTATGTGGACCAGAGAAAATGTGGGTGATGGAGTGGACTAGACAGTAGACACTAGACACATAAGAAGGGAACACGGAAAAGGTATTCGTAATGAGAGAAACTTTGGAAAATAGAATATGTGCGTGGCATGAGTAATAGAAGGCAACAAGGTATCTCTTTTCGTTTTGGTGATAAATTTCCTAAAGAAACCCAACTCGTTTCTTGCGAGTGTATGAGAATAGGGAAAAAAAAAAGGTTCTGAACTTTGTCAATCACTCTTTTTCCGTAAGCCTAGATTACAAGTCATAACTCATAAGTCACGTATCCTTTTTCTTTTCCCCTGATTTTAATGTTTTGAAATTGATCTACCTAACTCTAAAGGTCCTTTTACCTCTTTTTTTTGCTTTTTGGTAAAGAGGACTTCATCTAACTGTCTACATGGGCAATACTCCTTCCCTTCGAGATCAAATTAGTTAGTTGATATTAGGTGTCAGATTATCGGACAGTGTTTAAAAAAAAAAAGATGACTTCATTTTTTTCTTTATTTAGACAAATATTTTTTTTAAACAGAATATATTTTTTTGTTAGATGTGTTCAAGATATTCGTGCTAAATATGGACACATAGTTCAACAAAGATTCAAGCATGGGATTTGCCTTTTTATTTGTTCTTTCTTTTTCTTTTCTTTTTTTTTTTTGTGCTAAGCATAGATATCAATATATTTTTAGGAAAATTAATTAGAGGTTCAGTGGAAGAAACATAATTAAGATGAGGTCCCATAGAGTTGTAAGTAACAACTTCTGGCCTGGTGATAACAACTATTGGAATCTCATCTTAATTATGTTTTTTTCTATGTGATCTTTAATTAATTTTCTCTTTATTTTTGGACAATTTTATTTGAGACATTGTTGGAAACTAAACGTAGATAAAACTTTAATTTAAACATAAGTTCATCACATTACAAGGAATTATCGCTTCTACAGCTCTACTACATCCAACCATTATTCGGCTTCATCTTTACTTGACAATGCCCCCAACAAGCTAAGTAGGCCGCAAAACCCAGAGCATCATTTTGGGCTTTGTCTTTTGAAATAGGGAAAAAGAATGTCAGGCCCAAAAAAGATGAAGTGATAATAAACACAAAACGGCGTCGTTTAGAATGAGCTGAGCCGCCAACAGCGCAAAGCCCTAAACCCTTCTTTCTCGGAGATCTTCATCTGGAAGCTCTTTCGTTTTTTTTCCATCTTCAACTTCCACTCGTCAATGGCTTCAGGCTGCAGCAGAATTGCTCAAAGGACATTTCTGGCCTCCGTGAAATCTGCCGTTAAACACAATCTTCGTACTCCTTCATCCAAACCACCCACCACTCCTCCATCTGTTCCTATCAATTCAACCACTTCTACATTTCGCAGATCCTCCTTGGCCAGGTTTTATTATATCCCTCCATCCTTTCGAATTTTCGCAATAAGTATATGACCTGTATTCTTATTTTTTTTTAATTCGTTTTTCGTTGATTTTTGTGCAGCAAGATTGCGCCGGAGCTGGGATGCCTGCAGTCAATGTTGCCGCTACACAGTGCGGTTGCGGCGGCGAGAATGACGTCATGCTTGAGCATAACTTCAAGGAGTTGCCGAGCTCTTTCTCAGGGTACACTCTGCTGCACCTCTCCCGGCCTCTAATACTTTCTTTTTCAAAATTATTATCAATTGTGAGTAGCTTCCTTGCTTCTTATATTGATGTTCCTTTTTTGAACATGTTTGTTATTCCCTTCTGAATTGCATTCAACTGAATGAACCTCAAGAACTTTTGAAACGGAGGGGGAAATCATCGAAGCATTTGTTGTGATTTCCTGAATGCTGAGTGTGTTTTAATTTTTTATGTGACTTTTTGTTACCGATTTGTTTGCGATTTTGCTTAAGGAATCTGATTAACATGCATTCATAACTCGTATACTGGCATTGTCACACATGAGTTTTATTAATTTGATATATGTTGCGGGTAATACTTAATAAACAAGTAATTAGAACTAGAGAGTGGACGCCCGAGTCATATAGTTTGATTTAAACCAGAACCTTTAATAGTGTCATCGCTATAGGTAGTGGGTTTTGTGGAACCATTTGAAGGCTGCAAATACGAAATGAAAGTGCTTTAATCGGGAGATTCAGTTTCAACTAACTGTAAAATTTGGTTCCTGCAGGCACATAGTTAATTGGGAATCTGCGGGACCTACCATATATGGCCTACTGCTTCATTATCAAGTATGAATGATAAATGATGTTTTAACGTTTACCACTCTCTTCAGCAGTATTAGAACAGCTGCAATTTGTTTTATCACCATAAAGCTCTGCAGGAAGTTCCTAGTGTCATTGGAATTTTATATGAAGTTCTTATAGGAATAGTGGCTTTAAAACTTAGTGAAATAAACAATAAGAGGAGGGAAGAACTGAGAGCCATATAAATTAGTATTGTCTAAAGCTTTTAAGCATGTACCTTCTCATAATTCATAAATCCTCTTCTTTCCTTCCTCTCAAAGAAAAGTGATTCTTTATTTGTTGCTGTTTATTGAATTCATAGTAGTATGTTATGGTGGTTTTCTTATGGGAATTTTGTCTGGTATTAGAAGTCCCAACCCTACCATATTCCCCTTACAAGCAGAAAATTAGACGAACCTTGAAACATTGGATGAATTTTTCATGAGTGGCCTCTGTTAACTTCAATGCCTCACCACTTTAATCCCTACGTTTCTTCCTAATTGTTTGTGTATTGTGGCCCGGGTTGTTTAAGACTCCACAAAATTATTTATGGTGGGTCTATTGTAAATAGCTTCGAAAAGAAGTGTGATTCTGTTACAGGTCAATCTTATATAACTTGTTACTCTTAACATGTAACATATCTACAAATTGTATCGATGATCCATGCATTATGTGTCTTTTTGTGTTCATAAATAAACAAGGCATTGATACCACAGTGGTTTGTGCTTTGTATTTGTGCAATTCAATTCTTTCTTGTTAGTGACGAGGAGGATGACATCATTTGTCTGTCTCTCTCTGATAGGATGGCTTCCTATCCTAGCAAGGATTCGTTTTGGTACTTGTGGGAAGGATTCATTAGGAAAACAAACAAGTCAAAAGCCTTGCAGTGTCGAATAGGAAAACTGAAATTATAAGTGGGGTGTGTGTTGAATTTTGATGAGCTACTCTTGGAAATAGGACAGCCAACCAGATGCTTGGATGCAAATATTTTGCATTAGTTTTACTATATACTTTTATAATAAATAAGCATAATATAATAACCTAACTGCTACTTTGCCAGATGGAATTGATGGGACGTGAGACATGCATGCACTTTTGAAGGTGGGATTTATCTTTGTACGTCTGACCTCAAACTGTTTGGACAACCGTAGATAGTATCAATCTCATAAATTTTGCTTAATATGTGTTTAGCCTTTTACATTTTATTCGCATAGTTATGAGAGTGCACAATGTACATGAATGCTGGTTATGATTTTGAGGTGACTCATTAATGCCTTTAGAGTTCTTTTTTGTACTTGGGAACCACTGTGACCAAATATATTGTAGGATTATTGTTTTTTGCATGTGTTGTAAGAATTTTGCTTGCTTAGCTGTGATTCTTCATTCTTTACTTTTATTTACAGTTACAATTTGTAGGCTTTTGTAATCAGGCATATTACTGATTGAGCCTTGTTTTATTTGTTTCTTATAGAGCTTGGATTGTCAGTTCCAAGGTGACCTGCTGAGAGAGATATTATATATTTTACGCATCTGAAGGCTTTTTGTTTTGGATGTTTTTCGGGATCCAGCAAGCAGCTATACTGTGATTCTTTCAAGCTCATAAATTCGTATCTTGACGGATAATATTTAGTCTCCCCATTTTTATGAAATTATGCGATGCATAATTACTAACTGAAACTTCAGACTATCTGCACCTATATCCGTTTATAATTATTCTTGTTTTTCTATTCCCTCTATCATGTTGATTTCCTGTTCTCCACTTCCTTAAGCTGCTGTAACTTGAGAGGTTGATCCATCGTCTAAACACCTATGCAGAGATATCATGGTCTTCGGAAAAGGGGGGAAGGGGGGATGGCGATTTAATTTTTATATCCTCTTTCAAATTAATCTATTAGTTAGAGGTTCAAAACTTCTAAGAGCTTGTTTGGTGCTAGGGATTTGGAGGAGGAAGGGGACAGAAAATTTTTGTGAGCCGAAATCGAAAAAATTGAAGTGGGGTTGTAATCATTGAACAAATGTTAGATGTAAGATAAAAGAATAATAAAAAATAATTAAAAATTTCACATAACTTCTCTTATTTTTCAAAATTCAATTAAAATTTTTTTACTTCCGCCCATTTTTCTTGCCCTCTCTCCCATCATTCCAAACAGACCCTAGATGATACATTTCCTTACTTTCAGATTTTCTCGACAGTTTGAACTGCATGCTTAAAAATATGTCTACTCACATTGACAAGTCTTGAATTGCTCTTCTTTGCCTCTCTATATCTTTTGAGGTAGCAGTGGCACAATAGTAACATTTTAAATTTGATCTTAGATCATGCCTTTTCTATTATTTTGGTGCAAAGTAGGATATACAAAGATCAAACACTAAACTTGTCATTATCAGGCATCTATGTTTTGGTGAGTAGATTAATATATTTGTCTACAGACCAACTACATATATATATAACCTCTTCACCAACTAGCAACATGTCGTAAGGTCTAAAGATGTCAGTTCCCTGTCAACTTGGTCCTTTGAGAGAGTGCTAGGGAACATAATGATGTTCAGAGCTGAATTTTGGGCAGCCCAAAACCTCTCCGCTTCGCTTCCCATGCATCTCCTTCCACTATATGCCTATAAATCAGAAAGCGTTAATTTCAGCAAATTTGTTAGATCAAAGTTTTTTTTAATAAAACCATGTAGTTTTATCTAAGTGGAGAGAAATGGACGGGAAGTTAAGTGGAGAGGTTGCAAGCCGAATTTCGGGACATGGTGTGTGAAAATGGGGAGTGGGATCTCTCCACTTGGGTGGGGGTCCATTTCCCTCCATTTAAATGATACGCTGCGTTTCATGCCTTTATATTAAAAAAAGATCCCATCCTAAAATAACCGAATCTCTTCTCCGCCAGTCAAACAAAAAATCAGCCTTCACTCCCATTTTTAGCTCCACCACCACCTCCTACAACGCCACCACCTCCCTTCGTTGCACCTTCCTCCTCTGCCCCCGGAACCTCTTGTGAAGCACCCCAAGCTTCCGCATCTCCACCACCACCGCCACGTCAGCAACCCTCATCTTCTTTGGGTCCTATGAATGTGTCTCTTGCAACCTCACATACGCTCTCTTCATCGTGAACACAGATTTGATCACATCCTCCATTAGTAACTCCATTTGCTTCAGCTTCTTCTTCTCCCCCAAAACCTTCAGACTCTCAATTTCGTCTTCCTCGTCGTTGGAGTCGGCGTCTTTGTTGGGTTCAGATTCGTGGAGGAACTTGTGGTCCTTGTCGCCGGAAGAGTCGTAGCGGGAATCTGCAAGAGGATGGAGGCAAAAATCAAGAAAAGCATAAGCGGTTATGCATGGAGAGAGAAGCGGTTATTTAGAAGGCTGGCATTTTTTAAAAAAAAAAATGGGAAGGCATAAAACGCAGCGTTGCAACTAAATGGAGGAAAGTGGACACCCATGTGAGTGGAGAGATTCCGCTCCCGTGAAAATGCGGCATGCTAATTGATATATCTATCTATACTATCTCCCATACATTATATAAAACTTTTTTCTATAATTGTTTTATAGTTCAACATATAAGATTCTTTGCGAATTTGTTGAATAATTTGTGATATATTTTTAAAAATGCTCCTCGTACAATTAAGTAATTAACTCTCAATTTAATAGGAAATATCATATTTGACGTTATTTTCTTAAAAAAGAACTTAACATGTAAAATAATATATAGATGAGAGGCTTTGTTTTTTACTTGAAGACACAGGCGTCAATCTATAGAATAACTGAGCGAGTTATGTATACCCAGTAGCTAAAGCGTATGGGACAGAGTTCTCTACTTCTATCCAACTAGAACCTGCATCTTTTCTCACTCTTTTCTTCCTCATAATGCCCCTAATTACACTAACATCTTCCCATCTCCGATAAGATGCATAGAGATTAGACATTACCACGTACACGTAATCTTCATTGCCCTCCAGTTTCATCAAATTAGCAGCTGCAACCTCTGCTATTTTTAAATCTCTGTTAATTTCACAAGCACCAAGCAAAGCCCTCCAAACCAATGCACATGTCTCAAAGCCAAGTTCATGTATCATTCTTTCAGCTCTCCACAACTCCCCTTTTTGTCCCATCAGCCGAATTATCGAACAACAATGCTCGATGGTCGGCGCTATTCCATAATCACTTATCATAGATTTGAAGTACTGAGTTGCAATCTCAAGAGGTATTTGATTATGGGAACATGCAAAAAACAGGTTAAGAAATGTGATACCATCAGGTTTTGTATGTCTCTCCATTTTGAGCAGCTCAAAGAGCTGGATAACTCTCACAGAATCACCACAACGAGCATAGCCTGAGATCACTGCATTCCAGCTTACCAGATTCCTGCTAGGCAACGATTCAAAAACTGATTCGGCATTCTTAACCTGCCCACATTTTGAGTACATGTCTATTAATGAACTACCAACAACCACAGATGTATCTAGACCATACTTCATAGTGAAACAATGAATCAGCACTCCCCATGTTAAGGCTGATAGAAAAGCAATCCCATTTAAAATGATGGAAAATGTGAACTCATTCATCTCTACGTTCCTTGAGTGCATCTTACTGAATATATCCAATGCTTCTAGAGCTTGATTCCTATTCACATATCCTGTGATTATTGAATTCCACGATGAAGAATTTGGATTTGGCATGGTGGATAATATCTTAATTGCATCTTCCATATTCCCCACCTGAGCTGTGCCGTTTATTAGTCCATTGTATGAAATTGTGTCAGGGTTAGGCATGACGTGCAAAAATTGAAATGCTTGTTCAATTTTTCCGTTGCTAGCATTTGCCGCTATTACCGAATTCCAAGAAATAACGCCCTTGTGAGTTATCTCAGAGAACACTTGAACAGCTTCTTCAACACACTCGCATTTGCCATACATATCAATCAAGCAATTGGCAACAACAGTATCCCCAACCAACCCAGATTTCAAAACCTTGGAATGAATTGACTTGCCTAACTTCAAGAAACTCAGGTGGCCGCAAGCAGCTAAACCCGATGTAAAAGAGAACGCATCAGCAAAAATATCAGATTTTTCCAGCTGAAGCAAAACAGACAAGGATTTACGGAACTGCCCGGAACGCGCATACCCAGAAATTAATGTATTCCAAGAAACCACATTCGGTTGAGGAATTTCATCGAACAATATGTGGGCATCGCCAAGAGATTGCATTCCTACGTAAAATCTGATCAACGCTGCGGAAACATTGGCGTCGGAAAAATACCCAGATCGAAAAACATAGCTGTGGAGCTGAAATCCAAGTGTGACACAACCAAGATTGGTGGTTGCTCGAAGAAGGTGAACCAGAGCATGGGCATCTGGCTTAGTGCCAGCATTGAATGATCGAGAGGCCTCAAATAACTCAAATTCAGGTCTAGTTTCGTCTTTGGCAATGAGACTTGGGGTTGAAATGAAACGGTTAACTCCATTCCTCAGACTTGAATTGCAGCATTCTAATGGAATAAAATGAAGATTATGGTCCCACTCCCACAATTTTTTACCTCTGTTACATAGTTGCCTTCGCATAGCTGCGTAGTAAGATCATTTCTTGAATCGTTGCTATGACCATAATGTGCCCACTTTTAAGCAATTATACCTCGGACTTGGAATTATGTTTATACAACTTCGTGCTCGACCTAATTCAAATTTTTGCTAACTTCTCTTCAATTTATCTCTGATCTCCAGAGTAATAATCATGTGGGAGGAGAATAAAGGAGGATAATTATTGGGGTGTTTAAAAACATTACATACTAACTATTATAACTAACAAACTTAATTTTAATTAAATCAATTAAACACCTATATTAGTTAGATGGATTAGCATTAATAAGTGAACTGATGATAGCTCATACCTGCATCCATTGAGAAGCAGGGATCCTTATAGGCAAGGGGACTACCGTATAATACATCAATGATGGGCCTATATGTATAGCTTCTACAGAAACTACTCAGTATTGGCCTATTGGGCCATATTTTGGGCCTAAACACGCATCTCACACAGAAATTACTTAATTGGATGTTACGAGTTAAATGGAGAACTAAGGTTTTAACCTTCGTTTTGTCAAAGGTGACATATTGGAATATTATTACAAGACACGTCTCGATATCTCATCACCTCATAGAAGTTAAGAAACTCCGGTATAACTAAAAAAGAAGTTGAGAAACTGTGATTAAGTCGTTCACTTGGTTTGAAAATTGTTAATTTAAGTCCACTTCAATTTTTAACACGGACTTACCCACTTTTTTAGAGTCTAAAACTTCTTCACTTAATTTTCTATCTATTTACCTTCACTTAGATATAATTACATCATTTTATTAGAAAAATTATGATCCAATAACTTTTCCAAAATTAATGCTTTTTGTTTTAAAAGTAAAACGATTAACCCACATAATTTTGTAATAAAACGATGTAATTTTATCTAAGTGAAGGTAAGTGGATGAGAAATTGAGTGGAGGGATCTAAGCCTCTTTTAGGGAAACACATTCCATGCTCATCACAAAGATGAGTAAAAGGTATCTCATTTTAATCTCAACCATTCAGATTTATTTTAATCGTCCGGATTTAATTTGATTTATTTTAATATTTTTAATAATAATTTATTTTAATGGATACAAAATCAAAAATGAAGTTAATCTTATAGCTGTCATTTATTTAAAAACTAAATTTATCATTAAAAAAATGGGCATTTAAAAATTCAAATTTGGACTATATATATCAAATTTTATATGGTTAGATTTCATTTCAATAATGAGAAATAAATTCTCATCACTACCAAAAACATTGAATGAGGACCATTCCTTTTAGAGACCGGTCAGGGTGAGGGAGGCACGACGGCGGGCCTCAATTCCTGGGGGATCTCGTCTCAGTTTCAGGTAATGTGGAAATGGTTCCAATGATCAAGGGAAAAATTCTTGCGTGAATACGGTGTATCAGGTTATTTGTGGTCTGGCTAATCACAAATAAATATATAAGGTCTTACGTGAAATTTTCAATATGAATTGGTACCCTAAAAAAATGAACTAACACATAAAAAAATTTAAATCCAATGTTTTCAATTTTTTTCATTTTACAAGTTGAAAAAAAATATTTCTACCAATTAGTTATTTTGTTAGAGTGCCAAGTCGAATTGAAAATTTTAGGTCAAATTTTATTTATTTAGTTATGATTGATTAGATCATAGTTAACTTGATAGACCGGTTTCACGTAAGAGTAAGAATTTATGTGAGGAGAAAGTCCGGGAATATTGAATGTTGGGTCATCAAATGAAATATGTGAGGTGTCCACCACACAACAAACCCAGGCTTGCATGTAAAATTGTTAATCCACTTGTCGCTTTCACTGCAGCTATTCTCTTCTATACAATATAACGCGCGACACATCCTCATTTGTAACACCCACTCGGTTTAGAGATCTTATTATATATATCTACCAAAAATATTAATTTTTGACTCCATCTGTAGTCGATAATTTATTTGTATTTTTTTTTTTAAAAAAATCAACTCTGCACCAACGATGATAACGTAGGATATATTTTCCTAAACACTTGTCAAGTAAAAATAAAAATAATACTAAGCACTTCTTTTAAAAGTTATTCTTCACATTATGTTAGTTGACTATGCATATCTTCCGGGTTAATGACAAAAGTAGCTGAAGCCGCTTTTACTTACTGAAAACAGTGGAGTATATGTCATGGACTTTGAAAGTAGTAGAAATATGTCATTATGTGTAATCAGATAAATGATTACTATTTTTAAAAATTAAAGCTGAGAAAATAATCAATATGCATATCTAATATCAGAAACGAATCTAGTTTCAGGTTTAGAGTGTGAGAAGAAGAAGAAGAAAGGATGACTGATGTTAAGTATATAACACACATGGGAGGAGCGATGAAGAAAACAAAAGAAAGTGAGGGTATTCAATTCTTCATACATAGGCATGACAAAGGCAAAACAATCTCGAAATGGACAAATGAAAGATGGCTTCTGAAATATCGGCAGAAACAAACAAACAAATACTGATCAGAGTTGATCAACTCATCCGAGGAAGAAGCCAATTTTTTTATTATCAGAGAATGAAAGGTTTGTGAAGCTGAAAGAATTTAAGAGAAATTTCATTGATGGTAGAGATGATGGAGAGTATGGCTGAAGATTTAGCCATCACCGTAGGTCTCTTTGGCGTACAATGTGCCGCCTCAGGCCACGCTATGTTGTTTAGCTATCTCATGACTCTAGAAATCCATCCTCTCACTATGATCATTTTCACCTCCTTCTCCACCTTCATCGTCTTCTTCCCCTTCGCCATTTACTTCGAAAGGTCTCTGTGTATGTGTGTGTGTGTGTGTGTGAATCAGTGGTAGAAGTGTAGATTTCTCACTTGTTCTGTTTTTCTTCTGGTTAAATGGCTCGCTCTGGTTTTTTTTTTCAAGGAAAAAATGGCCCCAGAAATTCAGTTTCAAGTTAAGCACACATATTTTGATGCTATCCTTGGGAGGGTGAGGAAATATTTAGTATTTTTAATTTATGTATTTGATTCATTTACCTTGTTGTTTTCATGCAAGTGGGAATTTATTTCATAAATTGGAGTTATAAATTGTTATATTCTCCCCTGGCGAATATGCAGAGTAACTCTGTTTCAGTCCTTAACCCTGAAAGGAATGAAACTGACTTCACCAACAATGGCAAATTGTAACATCCTAAAAGAATATATATTTAAATATTGGATTAATAAGTATTAACAGCTTTATTGTAAATTTTATTTGATATTTTCTTATTATTATCTTATTAATTAATTAATATATATATATACTTGTATATTTATACACATAAAGATAAGAGATAAATTATGTATTGATGAGGTAATAGATGCATAAAGGATTAGAATGAGAGATAAAAAGTGAAAAAGATCAATGCCTCTATATATATATGTTCTTCTATTTTGCTTCTAAGCAAGAAAGAAAACAAAAGTCCTAGAAAAGAAAAGAAGATAGTGATACTGCTGCAACAAGTAAGAGTTTTCTTATTGAGTGATACTTCCCTGCCTAAATTATAGTATTTCTAAACTGGTTTTGAATGTAAGATATTACTCTTACCGGTTTGATTAAAGTATGTGAGGAAGGCCAGATATTATTGTTGTGTGCTGAATTCTGCTGTGTGCTGAGTTCTTTGAACACCCAAGAAATTCTGTGTGAATTTCTGTTGATTGTGGATCCACTCTAGGGGACGCCCTAGCTTGTCTGTGTGACGTGGGTGCTCAGAAAAGTTGTATCTGTGCAAATTCTCACATAATTTCATACATATGAATTTTCTTAATATATCTACACATATTTTCTCAAATCTTTTATTGCAGGGATTGAAAATGTTTTCCGCTTAAATAGCAGCTGGGCATTATTAGTTAAAACTTATTTATTTAGTATCACTCATATTTTGTCATAATGTCCCAGATGAAAGATAGAGACAAGGAGATGGTTCAGACTGGATAGCTTAAACTTCTCATGGGGATTATATTTTTATGAAGATTAATCAAGCGCAATAGACAAGAAGTCTCATTAGTTGCTTTTAGTTTCTTTTTAGGAAATGATAATTATAGCATTATCTTTTTGAAACTTTATGTCCGTGGTGAAATATGATTCACCTTTTGTACTAAATTATGATAATCAATATCAATAGAATATTTTATTAGTTATATGTCTTCTTTAAACTATAATAATATTTATAAAGAGAAAATAAATTGAGGGTTTTACAGAAATGCCATGCCAAACCTTGCCCCAGGTCTTATATTCATCATCGCCTGCACTTTCAGGTACACACACATGCATAAACTAATACTGTAGATAAAAGGATTTTTTTTTTTAAATGCAGAATCAAACTAACTAAATTCTGTAAAAATTGTTGTTGGCACAGGTTAGAGAAAATCAACATAAGAAGCGTATATAGTAAAGTAAAAATCTTGGGTGCCATAATCTGTGTTAGGGGCTCTCACAATGAGCATAATGCAGAGCATATCTTCTTCACCTGCAACGAAGAAAGAAGCTGGAATGAAATTTGACATGAACAAGATCAAAGGTTGTCTTTATCTCGTGGCTGCTGTTCTCGTATTATCTAGTGTCTTTATCTTGCAGGTAATAACGTGGAATGAGAAAATCATATATATATATATATATATAAACACCACGAAAATAACTTGGAATCATAGAACAGCCACTATTGATATTGATGTATATGTATTGGCAGGCTTTTACTTTACGAGACTTTCCTGCACCAATATCTATCAGCGCAATCACATCATTACTCGGAGCTTTCATGACTGCAATAGCTGAATTGCTTGAAGATCACAAACTGAAAACTGGTGGACGAAATCTCAGCGTTGCAAAACTCTTTGGCCTTACTTTTATGGTATATTTTGTTGTTCTTCTTTTAACAATAAATTCACATTCATGGGTATTAACTTGAGGAAACTGTGAGAGCTCAGGTAGGTGCGGTGCTTGGATTATGCTCTAGCTTCAATGGATGGGCTGTGAAGAAGAAAGGACCAGTTTTGGTGTCCATGTTCACTCCAATTTCTACAGTCTGCTCCATCATGTTCTCTGCTGTAATACTTGGAGATACTATCAATATCGGAAGGTGCGTCTGTGTGTGTGTGTGTGTGTGTTTTACCAGTTTCTGTCATTTGATTATGAAATATCGTTTTCCCAAGTAAGAACACTAAATATTGTAGCCTTGTGAGCATGTTGCTCGTGTTTACGGGGCTATATTTTGTGCTTTGGGCTAAAGGGAAAGAAGGGTTCGATGATGGAGATGGCTTAGAGCCTGAGTTTGATGTAGAGAAGCCTCTACTCGGTTGAGGTGCGAGGCACATGTAATTTCTTGCTTGAGATGATCTTATTTAAAATATTGTCACATTTCCTCAAGAAAATTTGAACATTAATACTAACCCCTCTACTAGACCCAATTCCCGATTGTTGAAGTGTGAGTGTTTTTGAGCATGTACATAATCAAAACCACGAATTAAGATAGGACAAGCTACAGTAGATTTTAGAACAAGACACCGGGGTCACAAGGATATGCAAATTCACATTCAGTTTGTGTTATGTACAAGTGCTTTTGAGATTGTAAATAGAGAAAGGTGTATCAGATAATTAGAAGGTGAGTTAAGTGACTTGATCTGAACCTTTTTATTCATCTCCTTTTTTACTTTAGATGATACGGGATCCGTATAATTTGTACAAACTTTATGTTTGGATCAATCATTTAATCAAATAATCAATTATTCCTAAAATATTGCAAGCACACAAAAAAATCTCTCAAACTTTTTTTTTTTTATCATGATCTCTCAACCTTCTTTCGGTTCAAAAAAATCTCTCAACCTTCTTTAAACTTTATAAAAGGTTGGTCACTACCATGCATTTGCCTGCATATGTATAAGCCAGCCACTTTAATTTAGTTGGCTTTTGTTTGCCTTTTCTTGGAAGGAAAAAAAAGTTGGACACTGAGATATTTTGGTAGATGGCCAATTTATTTAACCAGGGATTGATCCGAGTGGATCGGGGACAACTTAATTTTTTTAAGAAAATAATGATACCAAGTTTCTTACGTGGAATTTATTTTGGGCTTGGAGGAGACTTATGTAACATAAGAAAAATACCAATAACGGATATGTGGGCCAAGATATACTTTTTTGGACCAATGGACCTACAATATCCTGGCTAAGAGAAAATCTCTAAACAGGTTTCCAAGAAAAACAAAAAACCTGAAATTTTTTAGAGACAAGTACAACAATTCACTGAATTCAGGATAGTGTTGGAACTTAGCCGGAAATCACGAAATTAGGAGAAGGATGGACCCGCTTGAAAGGATCCTCCATGAAAGGTTGTTCCCACTAACTCAGGTAAAATTCTTTTACAAGTTTAGGTCATCGAATCCTAAAGGCTAAAACATGTTTCTAGATTCAAATAATGTTAAAAGATATACTATAAACCAATCACCATAAAGTTATCACATCAATAAAAAAATTTGAACTCACAGTATTAATAATTATGAGTGGATTCTTTACCAACTAATTAAACTAACATTTGTAGGTTACTCTCGATAAATTTTTACGATACAAAGTCAAATGCACATTCTCTAAACTTTTTTTTAATGATTCCGCGGTCCTCACTCCTTAAACAAAAAGTGTCGGCCAAATTTGGGATCATGTGACCAACCATTCCTGTGTAACATATGCCAATGTTCCACCCATTTTTAGTTTATTCGCTAGTTCTTGATTAACATGTAACTTGTGATTTTATTGACGTGTATGATTTCTAAAATGACTAAACGATCAAATTCCTTTTTTTATTTTCTTGCTTGGTGTTGAAATGAAGATTGGTGTCCAAAAAAAGGACAGGACGTCACGCCTTGCATGAGGCTTCTGAAAATTAAAAGCAGAAGTGATCTGATTTTAATGGAGAGGCCGTGTTTCATGACTAGTCATGCAAGTTTTGGCTCCCTTCAAATCAACACACATTCTCATGTATCGCTCTTTGAATTGGACATTGCATTGTTGGCAAAAAAAAGAATTGGACATTGCATGTGCCCTGCTTTATTGTTATCATCACCTTCATCGTCGCATTGAAAATTTAAAACTAGCTAGCCTGCCTCTTTTGAAACTCCCATCACACTACTATTTTTATAAGTTTTCAGTGGACTATTCAATCATTATTTTCTTTCTTTTTTTTTTTTACTGAAAAACTGCATTCCTTTTTTTTTTTTTTTGAAAATGAGTCAAAATGACATTAATCATAAAAAATATTACATACAAGTACAAATACTAGGACAATAAAATAGTTCAGCCCTCATGTGTTGGGGGATAAAAGGAGAAAAAAATACAGATAAGCTTCGAAAAGCTTTAATAAGGCTAGCAATATCTCTGCTAACCACATCACCAAGTGCCTGCAATGAAGATTGTGGAAGATGTAGCGAGTGTTTAAAGGAGGTTATATGCAGATCCTGGGTCCCATCGCAAAAGAAAGGGCAACGGACTATCCATAACATAGAAGCCCGAATACATTTGAGCTGAAAAAGAGCATCTCCATGAATCTTCCTGGTGAAGGACAAGTTGATTATTGATTGCTTCTGGAAACAGATTTCTATGTGAAGACCGCTCTGTGCGCTAATTTGATTCCTTTCC
Organism: Mimosa bimucronata; assembly: GCA_037074515.1. Taxonomy (NCBI): domain Eukaryota; kingdom Viridiplantae; phylum Streptophyta; class Magnoliopsida; order Fabales; family Fabaceae; genus Mimosa; species Mimosa bimucronata. The sequence continues at coordinate 31,358,422 of CM073447.1, read as the reverse complement.
ACAAGTATCATCCATCCATCCCGAAGCTTAAAACCATCCTCATTACTTTGTATGTGGAGCTGCGAAAAAACACCATCAGGAGCATCCTGAGAAGCCATATTACAAAAAGATACTGTTGCTAGCACTTCACGAGAGACACTTTGGATTGTAGGAATGGAATTGCCATGCAAAATGGAGTTTCGCCTCATCCATATTACATTTAAGAAAACAACAATTTGATGAAGAACTTCTTGGTGATTATCCTTATGCAGGTTGATCAAGATAGTTTTAATCCAACTCAGAAAATCATCAAAGGAGGTAGCATGGATTCGAATATTGAGGCAGTGAAACCACAACCCTTGTGTAAATGGGCAACAACAAAATAGATGGAATAAAGTTTCATCACATTGACATCCAAAGAGGCAAGAGCCTTGAACTGGTAAGTGGTGATGTCGGAGCACATCATAAGACGGTATGGCTTGGTGAAATAGTTTCCACAGAAAGAGAAGATATTTTCTTGGAAGAGGGATTGACCATAGGAAAGGCCAGAAATCATCCCAAGCACGAGCAGGTCGTTGAGAGCACAAAATCCGATAGCCCTGTTGAGCGGTGTACTTGCCGGAACGGTGAAGCTTCCATATAATTCGGTCGGGGTTCCCGTATGCAGAAATTGGCATCTTCAAAATCATACCCGAGGTTGTCTGATCATATAGGGAGGTAACTAGATTGGAGTTCCATTGAGTACCATTCCAACCAGAAGAAGTATGCTCTAACAGATCTGCTACTCTCGGGTTATCAACCAAAGGAGCAGAGCTATGCCGCATAGGCCACCACAAAGGGTGGTTGAGAGGGATAGAGGTACCATTACCTACAGACCATTGAAGATTGGGTATTATCATATCAGAAATTTGAAGAAGATTCTTCCAGAGCCAAGAAGAGTTGTAAGGCTTCCGAAGGACCTCTTCTTTTGACCAATCCACATACTTGACTTGGAGGGACTGACCCAAGAAAGATGATTGATGGGATGATATAATTTGCGAAAGCTGTTTTGATGCCAGAGACTTGTTAGTCATAAACATCGATCAAATACCTAGACCTCCCTCTTTAATGGGCAGAAAAACTGCATTCCATTAATATTACTCTATCCCAAAAACTACAAATACAAAATACAAGATAGCAAGTTGGTCTACTCTACCCTCGCCTTGATCTCAATCATTGTTTTCCATGTCTTTGTTTGTTTAGAGCATTGAATTTTTTTAAAACAATTAAATTAAAGAATGAAAACTTAATGCCACCACTGTTCTAAATATATGAACCAATTGGAGTTAGTTTTTGGTCCTAAATATAATGCATTTTTTATTTATCCTTTTTGTAAAATTAATTTGTCTAACTTATAAATTAATATATAATCTAATAATTAATAATTTTTTTCATAAAATACCATAGAACATATGCTATAATTGATTAGTTCATTTTGTTTTCTTAATCTCCCCGGCCCAAAGTAGTCAACAAAATTCAGTTAAAAAAAAAAAACTAGTCAACCGAATATTATACATTAACAAATGGAGGTAGTATTTCTCTTATCATGAATCTAAGGCAGTTTGTGGGTGTTGATTAGGCATATAACTAGAGGATGACCCGTTGATCCACATTATTTTCATTAACTTCACAGTTTTACTTCTTATTAGCTGCTTTTCACGGCTGTTTTATTTTTAATGTTAACTTTTTTTTGTGTGATACAACAATAACAAAGTCTTATTCCACTATGTGAGGTCGACTACATGAATCATACAATATTATTATACTTTATGAGTAAGCCTTATCCTATAGGATGTAACATGTATATTAATCTAAATAATATTGAATCAACTAAACATATATACACATATATTCTCTCTTGTGTGGTGTAAAAATTTGGCTTGTAAAAATTAGGCGAAACTATGCAAGAATAAATAAACCAAATAATGGGCAATAGCTCAGGTTCATAGTTTAGAATTATACTCCCTCCGTCCCGTAATATAAGGTCCTTTTTGACTTTTTTTAGTAATAAATGCGGTTTTTTCCATTTTACCCATGCATTAATTTCTCTCACACATTCTCTTTCATCTTCTTTTCATTATTATCATCTCTCTTACTCATTCATAAATAAGGGCACTTTTGGAAAAAATGGTATGTTTCCTACACATTTATTGTTTTTAACTAACTTTAACTTACTTTTTAGGAACCCGCAATTCGGTTAAAGAGACCTTATATTATAGGACGGAGGGAGTATTATTTTTCAGTGTAAAAAAATTGAAAGGTCAATGGTTAACTCCATCCCTTCACTTAATTTTCCATCCATTTACTTGTACTGATATAAAACTACGTCACTATATTAAAAAAACTATGATCCAACAACTTTTCTGAAATTAACGCTTTTTGCTTTAGAGATTAATGATTATCCACATATTTTTTTTTAATAAAATGACGTGCTTTTATCTAAGTGGAAGTAAGTGGACGGGAAGCTAAGCCGCATTAAGACCGGGTTGCGTGAGAGAGGCACGACGGTGGGCCTCAATTCGCGGGGGAACTCGTCTCAGATTCAGTTGTGGAAATGGTTCCAAGGACCAAGGTTGTGGGAATATTGAATGTTGAGTCATTAAATGAATTATGTGAGGTGTCCACCACACAACAAACCCAGGCTTGCATGTTAACCCACTTGTCACTTTTACTTTCACTTTCACTTTCGAAAGAAGTAGAAGTTTGTCATTATGGGTTGATTATGAGAAAATAATCAAATATGCATACATGATAGTATCAGAATCGAATCCAGTCTCAGATTTAGTGTGAGAAAAACAAAAGATGACTGAAGGCGAGTACTTATATAACGCACACGGGAAGAGAGACAAAGAAAACAAGAGAAAGTGAGGGTATTCTCTATTCATGCATAGGCATGACAAAGGCAAAGCAATCAGGAAATGGACAGATGAAATGGCGGCAGAAACAAACAAATACTGATCAGAGTTGATCAACTCATCTGAGGAAGAAGCCAATTTTTTTAATATAAAAGAATGAGAGGTTTGTGAAGCTGAAAGAATTAAAGAGAAATTTCATTGATGATGGCTGAAGATTTAGCCATTGCCGGAGGTCTCATTGGCGTGCAATGTGCCGCCGCAGGCCATGCTGTGTTGTTTAGCTATCTCATGACTCTAGAAATCCATCCTCTCACTATGATCATTTTCACCTCCTTCTCCACCTTCATCGTTTTCTTCCCCTTCGCCATCTACTTTGAAAGGTTTTTGTGTGTGTGTGTGTGTGTGTGTGAATCAGTGGTAGAAGTGTAGATTCCTCACTTGTTCTGTTTTTCTTCTGGTTAAATGGCTTGCTCTGGATTTTTTTTTTTTTTAGGAAAAAATGGCCCCAGAAATTCAGTTTCAAGTTAAGCATACGGATTTTGATGCTATCCTTGGGAGGGTGAGGAAATATTTAATATTGTTAATTTATGTCTTTGATTCATTTCCCTTTTAGTTTCCATGCATTTGGGAATTTCTTTCATGGATTGGAGTTTCAATTTTATATCGTCTCCCCTGATGAATATGCAGAGTAACTCTGTTCCAGTCCTTAATCCTGAGAGGAATGAAACTGACTTCGCCAACAATGGGAACTGCCATGCCAAACCTAGCACCAGGTCTTATCTTCATCATCGCCTGCACTTTTAGGTACACACACATGCATAAACTAATACTATAGATAAACAAATGTTTTTTTTAAAGTGCAGAATCAAACTAACTAAATTCTGTAAAATTTGTTGTTGGCACAGGTTAGAGAAAATCAACATAAGAAGCGCGTATAGTGGAGTAAAAATCTTGGGTACCATAATCTGTGTGGCAGGGGCTCTCACAATGAGCATAATGCAGAGCATATCTTCTTCACCTGCAACGAAGAAAGAAGCTGGAATGAAATTTGACATGAACAAGATCAAAGGTTGTCTTTATCTCGTGGCTGCTGTTATCGTATTATCTAGTGTCTTTATCTTGCAGGTAATAACTTGGAATGAGAAAATCACACACACACATATATATATATATATAAACACCGCGAAAATAACTTGGAATCATAGAACAACCACTATTGATATTGATGTATATGTATTGGCAGGCTTTTACTTTACGAGACTTTCCTGCACCAATATCTATCAGCGCAATCACATCATTACTCGGAGCTTTCATGACTGCAATAGCTGAATTGCTTGAAGATCACAAACTGAAAACTGGTGGACGAAATCTCAGCGTTGCAAAACTCTTTGGCCTTACTTTTATGGTATATTTTGTTGTTCTTCTTTTAACAATAAATTCACATTCATGGGTATTAACTTGAGGGAACTGTGAGAGCTCAGGTAGGTGCGGTGCTTGGATTATGCTCTAGCTTCAATGGATGGGCTGTGAAGAAGAAAGGACCAATTTTGGTGTCCATGTTCACTCCAATTTCTACAGTCTGCTCCATCATTTTCTCTGCTGTAATACTTGGAGATACTATCAATATCGGAAGGTGCGTGTGCGTGTGTGTGTGCGTGTGTGTGTTTTTATGCCAGTTTCTTTGTCATTTGATTATGAAATATCGTTTTCCCAAGTAATAACACTGAATATTGCAGCGTTGTGGGCATGTTGCTCGTGTTTACGGGGCTATATTTTGTGCTTTGGGCTAAAGGAAAAGAAGGATTTGATGATGGAGATATCTTAGAGGCCGAGTTTGATGTAGAGAAGCCTCTCCTCAATTAAAGAGTAAGGCACATGTATTTCCTTATTGGAATCTGTACTGTTTGACACATTTCTTCTCAGATATTCGAACACCCCTCCTGTATTAGACCCAATTTTCATTGGTAATGTTCGAGTGTTTTTTAGCATGTAATTATATATGTACATATTCTTTTTGTCAGAACCACAGATTAAGATAGGATAGGCTACTGCAGATTTTAGAACAAGATACCGGCGTTACAAGGATATGCAAGTTCACTGTGAGTTTGCGTTATGAACAAGATCTTTTGAGATTGGAAATAGGAAAAAGTGTAATAGATAATTTGAAGGCGAGTTAATTGTCTTGGTCTGAACCTTTTTATTCATCTCCTTCTTTACCTTAGAAGGTGGTTCGTATAATCTGTACAAACTTTATGTTTGGACCAATCGTTGAATCAAATAGCCAATTCTTCTATTAAAAATCTTAAACAATTGCAATCACGCAAAATTACAGATATTAGGACGCATTTCCTCCGTTTTTTTTTTAGACAAAAGGAAGGGCTTTTGGCAATTACTAATTAATACAAGCCTGTGACATTGGTTATTGGAATCTCTCAATCTTCTTTAAACTTTATAAAAGGTTGATAACTACCATTCATTTACCTGCATATATATAAGCAAGCCACTTTAAGATAGTTCGCTTTTGTTTGCCTTTTCTTGGAAGGAAAACAAGTTGGATATTGAGGATTTGAGATATTTGATAGATGGCTATTTTATTTAACTGAGGATTTGATCTAAGTGATCGGTGACTGCTTAATTTAAAAAAATAATAATCCGTCCGGTACTAAATATAAGACACATTTAACTAATTTGATTAAATTAAATATATTAGTTAGTATTGTGTGTTTTTTCTAAAACACCCCCAATTAACTTCTATTATTGCCTCCCACATCTCTTATATGATTATTGTTGAATGAACGTCAATAGGAATAATTTTAGAAAAATTGACGAAAAGTAGAATTAAATCATATATCTAGATCAAACCTAACTCCTCAAATAAATAAATGATATGATTATTGTAGAATTAAATCATATGTCGGAGAAGTAATAATGAACTATATTGATATGTTACAAGAAGGCTGCACTGTTAATCAATCGTCCCCGGCTTATTACGTGGAATTTACTTTGGGATTGGCGGAGACTTCTGTACCATCAGAAGAATAAGAGAGTATATGTGGGCCTGTGTATACTTTTTTGGGCCGTGGGCCCACCATATCAGTTCCAAGAGAAATTCTCTTAAAAGGTTTTCAAGAAAAACAAAAACCTGAAATTTTTAAAAGACGAGTATAAGATTTCAGGATAGTTTGTGGGACTTGGCCGGAAATCACGACATTAAGAGGAGGATGGACCCGCTTGAAAGGATCCTCCATTAAGATTTGTTCCCATTAACTCAGATAAAATTCTCTTACAAGTTTAGGTGATTGGATCTTAAAAATTATCAGGATCAGAACATATCTTTAGATATAAATAGTGATAAGTGAGATACTCATAAATCATTTACCAACAATGTTATCACATTGACGGTAAGATATAAACTCACAATCTTGTCAATCATTAATCAATTCTTTACCAACTAAACTAATATCTATGGTGAACTAGATAAAAAATTTTGATCCAAAGTCAAATGCATCTTCTCTTAACCCTTTTTCATTCAGCGGTCCTCACCCATTAAACAAAAAGTGTCGGTCAAATTTGGAATCATGTAGCCAACCATTCCTTTGTAACATATGCCAATGTTCCACCCATTTTTAGTTTATTCGCTAGTTCTTGTACACAGTAAGTAATTAAAAGTTCTTGATTAACACGCAACTTGTGATTTTATTGACGTGAAGGGTAATATTATTTTTGTTTGATTTCTAAAATGACTAAATGATCAGATTCTTTTTTATTTTCTTGGTTGGTGTTTAATTTGATTGAAGATTGGTGTCGGAAAAAAAGGACAGGACGTCACGCCTTGCATGAGGCTTTTGAGAATTAAAAGCAGAAGCGACCTGATTTTAATGGAAAGGCTGTGTTTCATGACTAGTCATGCAAGTTTTGGCTCCCTTCAAATCAAAACAAGTTCTCATGTATCGCTCTTTGCATTGGACACTGCATGTGCCCTGCTTTATTGTTATCATCATCGCAGTGAAAATTTAAAACTACCTAGCCTGCCTCTTTGGAAACTCCCACCACACTACTATTTTTTACAAGTTCCTAGTGGGATTGTTTTCCATGTCTTTGTTTAGAGCATTGACTTTTTTAAAAAAATTAAAATGAAAGAATGAAAACTTAATACTTACTTTGGTCCTTATTATAAAACATCAACTATAAATTCTCACAACCAATAAAATTAATTAAAAGTATTAAATATGATAATATGTCTTAAAATTCAAGTGATTTACAATATTTTTTTGATACAAAAAGTTATTTACAATATTACCGTCATCAATTATAATAAACTACAACACCATATTAATTATTTGCTCTCCTTCTACCCTTATTAAATAAGTTTATACATCGAAAAATATAATTAATACTAATTGGAAACTACCAAGTGTCTTATAAGACGGATAAAAACTGCTTATTAGTTGGTGTCTTATAATAAGGACCGGATAAAGTATTAGCTCTGTTCCCAAATGTAACAACTAATTAATCAGAATAGACTTCTATTCTTAAATATAAAGCATTTATTTATCCGTGTCCTTTATTTAAATTTTTAAAAATTAATTTATTTGACTTTTAAACTAATATACAATTTAATAATATACATAATTTTTCAAAAAAATATTATATGATATATGTTATATTGAATAGTTTATTTAGTTTTTTTAATCCCCTGAGATTTGTCATTATATTAACAACTTGAGGTATTATTTCTCCTATCATTTTACATATTATTTTCATTAATTTCACAGTTTTTTCTTCTTATTAACTGCTTTTCACGGCTGTTTGTTTGGGAATGTTAATTTTCCTTGATGTTATAGCATGTATATTAATCTAAATACTACTGAATAAATTAAACACACACATTCACTCTCTATTTTCTCAATAGTTGTATCGGGTAAAAATTGGGCGAAAGTGTGCAAAATGAATAAACCAGATAATGGGTAATAGCTTCAGGTTCACAGTTTAGAATTATGTTATTTTTCGGAGTAGAAAAATTGAAAGGTCAATGGTTAGCTCGATCCCAACACTAATAAGGGACGATTCCGAGTTTCCAACACAAGTGTCGTTTTAATTAAGACCACCCCAAACCTTACGATGAGACTGAAATTTCTAAGTCAAAGTCAAATCTTTAATGGATTTTTATTTTTGTTGGAGCAGGGAACTTCAAAAATGGTTTAACTGCTATGGAGAGCGGAGGGTTCGGGGGAAAGTGTTGACTACAACTACAAATTGCCAACTGAGTCGTCAATTAGCCTAACATTATAAATACAAAATGACAATTGGGCTCATTATTTTTATGTTAGTTGCATTTGCATGACCCTCTAAGCCGCCACGTACTTCTCACTCACAAGGCACATCTTGAATGCCGTCTTAATTCAGTGCAAAAAAAAAAAAAAAAAATGCCGCCTTAATTAATAACCACACCCCTTTTAAAATGAGTACAAAAAAGGTGATGAAATAATCCTTTAAAGCGTAACGAATAGATGTTTGAATTTTTATCTACAAATATATTCACATTTAATACATAACACTGGTTCAATTGTACTGTGATTACCTCCAACAAGATATTTTATATATTTACATCAAATAGACCAACAAGGATTGAGTCTATTTTAAATAGTTAATCTCTCACAATATGCTCTATCCACTTATTTATGTAAAATTAAGTTTACTTTATTTGGGGAAATTTAGAAAGCTATATAAATAATTAGTATAATATATGTTACAAATAATTATATTCTATATTTCTATTTATAAGTCAGAGACAAATTACTTAGTAAAAAAATTATAAATATAAATGCTTTAAAGTAATTTATTTTACTTCCACATAATATTTTAGAAGGTCAATTTGATTTTATATTAAGGACTTATGAGAGTAATAATTTATGTACGTTTTGAATTTTTGTTGAAAGCGGGGTATGCATACATTTACATTTAGTGAACAACAATGCATCCAACATAATTGTTTCGACTAAAAAGATATTTGTGTATTGAAAAAAGAAAAAAGATTCTGGTGGAGGATAAGTCTAGAACTTGTAGCATTCGCCGGCACTTATCCAACAGCTAACATATAGTAAGTGGCAAAAATCTTGCACTTGCAAGCTGTGACACAACAATTAACATGCATTATCCGCATTACTATCAACACGACAAATGAATGGATTGGATATGAACTTGCTTCTTTTTTCCTTTACAAAAAACAAAAAATGTCGCCAGGAATCATCATACTTATTAAATAATGAATGATAGAGGAGAGTGAAAAATGTATGATATGTGACTCTAGAACATATTTTTCTTCAGTATGATGACATGTATATATAACACAGTTATTTTCCAAGAAAGAAAGATCAATATAGATGCAAGCCTCCAACAAATTAAATTATAAAAATGAGCATAAATTGGATATTGAATAATGGTGGGTGGAATGGGATTTGAAACAGAAAGAAATATATAGGAGGATAATATAGAAAGAGGGAAGAGAATAGAGAGGGATATATAAAGAATTAGAGATATATAGAAAGAAGAGGAGACAATGGAGGGAACAAGGGAGAGGGTTAATGCGAAGGTAGGCCATTGTATTATATAATACTCACCACTTGTGTGTTCCTCGTTCTCATATTTTGGTCCATTCCTAACCAAACACTGGTCCCCTCTCTCTTCACACTCTTGCCTCTACCCACAATGCCTCTTTCTTTCTACTAATTTTTCACTTTTCACAAATCAAATTTATAACTCGAACATCTTCATTTATCATTAATTTTCATACAAAATTCTTCATTATCACCCACCCAATTGCAATATGAAGTCCTGCCAGCTCAGTTCCCACAAATTTGACCAACATTCTTTTTTTTTTTCAACTGGTTATAAAATTGGTAATAAATCTAACCTGAAATATGATATAACGATTTATTAGGATCTTTAATTGTAATTTATTTTAACGTTAGGATTTTAAAATGTTACTAGTATCTAGTAACTTTTAAGATTTGGTCGGATTTACAGATAACACATCAACACGTTTATTAGTTTGTAGCTTTTTTTCTTTTCTTTTTTTACCAAATTATCGAGCTTTTTCTCTGGTCTCCCCCCCCCCCCCCTTCTCCCCTTTCCCTCCACGGTATCACCAAACTTCGCTTGGATCTTGAAATCAGTCAATAAATAACACGTATAGCTGTTCTGATCCTTCTTTAATTTCTTGCTCAACGCCTAGTCGCCTACCACCACTTGCTTGGGTTTTCACTTTTTCTCATATAATTTGTCAGTTTTCTGACATAAGCTAGGTGGTCTATCCATTGTCTACGGAAAAAATGTTACAGAAGTCTTCGGTTTGTAATTTTGTATCCATCTCTCTCTGTTTTTTATTTGTGCTTTTAGCTTCAGTTGTTACATGACGAACAGGGTTGATCATGAGGATAACACTATATTACTTCTTCCTTTTCTACCATCAGGAAAGAAAGAAAGATAGTGTTATATGTCCACACGATCATGAAGGGTTGGTGTAAATCAAGGGCCGTAGAAAGAGGGATTCAAATCTCAAAAGGCCATGAAATCAAAACACAACATGATGATTCAAATGTAGGAAGTGGACAAATATTCAAGCTGGAAACGAAACGACATGTCATTTTTCTATACTTTGATGGATCAAACATTGCCTCTCACATTATATATTTCAAATCATATAATAAAAACAAAATGTATCCTCCATCATCCCCAACATCATCATCATCGTCACCTGACTTTCTATTTATCTGAATCTCTTTCATTTAAACAAGTCGTAATTACACTAACTTCTGATATTTTGACAAATATCTACGGCTACTTGCGACATAGTCAAGTAATAATCATCACCAAATTGTATATTTAAGTATAATTATATACTTCCACGAAACAATATCTATTCATAAAGTTTAAATTACCGTAAAGAAAAAAAAAATCAAACGCACATTGCGGAAAAAAAATAGCAGAAATCGTTGCGACTTGCGACATAATATTAAGTAATGCTCCAAAAAGAACAAAAAGCTTTTGCGTGTTGGTCCGTTTGGATCGCCTAAACTTACTTTATCTAGTAAGAAGAGAGATAAGTATGTAATGATATGTTATTCTTTTATAGAATTCACATGTTAGACATGACTTCAATATTACGGGCCAACTTTCTTTATCTACTTTTTTTGAATAAAAGAATTAAATTCTTCAAAAGTCGGGTAAAAATTGAGGAGCATATATGATGACAACTTCAAAAGTAAAAATGTGTCAGTATGGTTACAATTCTCATATGTCACTTAGATTTTTTTTGATAATTAAGTCTCTTTTCTTGTGTTTTCGTAGTAATTCCCCCCAAAAATATTCAGGATCGTCCCTCATCCCTCTGTACATATGTTTCCATGATTCCCATGTATTCATTAAAAATATAGTTACATAAATGGTGTGATTTAAATGAAGTAGATGCTATTGGCGAAGCTTACCAACTGAATTAAGAACTTTTCATAGAAATTGGTCAAATAAATAGTAAATGACTGTATAAAGAAAGAAATAAATAGTAAATGACTTTTAATTTATTATTATACAATAATTTGTGAGAATATTGAAATGGTAAGGATACGCCTGGCATATTATCGTCTTAAGTCTTAACCACATCATTTCACTTGTCGAGTAATGTGATAATGATTAGATCCCTAATCTGAATCATTTCTGGTATATGATGTCCAAGACAATTAACATTCTAATATCACGTAATCAAAAAAATTTCATATAGGACGAGCACCGAAGCTCATGAAACATAAAATAACAAAGCTGAAAAAAATATGTTGTATGTTTTGCACTGTATGATATTGCCAATTCTATTCCTGATTTCTTTTGATTCATAGATCTTTTTTTCCCCATAAAAATAGTGCTCATGTGTTACTTTTTTATTCTATAAAATTAAAACAAAATTTATTCGTGAGATATTGTTGAGTCCAGCATTGGCAGCTACTGAACCCACCATGTTGGGCACCCCAGGGGCCCATCTCTGGGACACCCCGGTATTGGCAAGCCCAACTCAGGTATTGTAGCCCAGTTGGGGGTAACTCTCGCATACCCGACCCAATGCTGCAGCATTTGTGGGAGGAGGCCGTGTCATTGGCGCGCACACGGGTTCGATCTCCCAACCAAGCACTTTATAGGCATTCTAGATGCCTCGCTTATCACCACTTGAGCTGCAGCTCAAGTGGTGATAAGTGAGGCACTTAAGGTGCCTATAAAGTGGGAGGTCTCGACTTCGAATCCCACCAGGGCTGCAGCCTGGGGATGAAGGTCTCGAGAGAGCATTGGGCCTCCCTACAATACCTGAGTTGGGCTTGCCAATACCGGAGTGAAGCGAGAGTGGATCCCTGGGGTGCCCAACATGGTGGGCTGATAGCTGCCACTGTCAGTACCCAACAGATATATATATATATCAAAATTTGAATAATATACACCAATAAATCAGGTCAAATCCATAGAAAATTACAGTACTCATAAAGCATGGACAATAGGCAGAATATGATTAATCCAACTGTTTTTATCATATATAGCTAAAGTAAAAACATTGATTAATATAAACCATCAATGTAAATACAAATTTATGACAGTTTATACTCATAAACTAATTAATTTCTAAACTTATTATTCATACAAAGATTAAAAAATAATTTAAAAACCACGAACAATTCCGATATAATATAATAAAAATATGTTTCAATTTTTCAAAACAAATATAAATATGAATGTAAGAAAGATATAAAAAATCTTATTCTGAGAAAAACTTATAAACCCCACTATTTCAAAATCGAAAAGGAGATCCAGAATTAATGAAATTCAATATCGTATTGTTCATTTCACTGTCTCATAAAAAATATATTGTTCAATTTTACAATAGGAAAGATTGAGATGTGCAAAACTTAGCTAGCTGTACCTACAAAGTTATTCAGTTCTAAATATAGAACACATTCAACTACTTTGATTAAATTAATGATGTTAATATGTAATTTTTTTTTATAAAATACACCAATCATCTTCCCTTATTCCATCCCATCTCTCACTAGATTATTTTTAGAGAGAAGCACCAATAGGAATATTTAGGAACAAGTCAATAAAAATTAAAATTAAGTCTTGCATTTAGGATAATACCAACTTCTTAAATAGATTATATATTTAAGATAGAAGGGAGTATATTTTACACGCACACAGACACACACCAAATTCCTCATTTCCTCCAGGTGGTAAGGAGCATTTATTTCGCGAATAGAGCATCATTTTGAGTTCTCTGTATTTTTTTTTTTAAAAATAGTTTGGATCCTGCAGGACTTAGAAGCAAACAATGGATAAAAAAGAAGTCAATATTATAATTACAGTATGAATTGCGTAAAGAGAAGTGTGTGACGGATTGATGAGCGGTGGAAGCAAGCGATCACGTTGCCACTGACATAACACACCAGTCGCCACATTGTGAATCCCCCTTGCGCTTTGCCACATTTCAGCAAATTTGTCAACAATCCCACTCATTAATTAATTAGTTAATTATATTCACTCACACACCCGCATTATAAATCTTAATCATATAAATAATTCATAAATTTCCTCACAACATAAAAAATAATTTACAAAATTTCTTTTGTGCTAATTGAGTTCTGTAAATTTACTTTTTGTAATGAGTAATAAAAGGACAAGCACCGCGCGCTCTCATAAATAGAGATTGCGGCGTCATAACTTTTATAATAACTAATTCTAATAAATATTAAGACCAACCATACCATATTGCTCAGTGTAATGATCTGTGATTTCCATTTTTCTCGCTATATAGGTAGTTGGCATCTTAATTAGCATCACAACATTAATACTGCTACTACTATAGCTTTTCAACATCTTGTTAATAAATATATAATATAATATTTATTTAGAGACACAGAAAGAAAATCCACCGGCCAACTTATTATCATCATGGCTAACCAAATTACGCGTGCTATCCAATTTTTGAGTAATGTGCTATCCAATTTTTAAGGCCAGATTCTCTCGCTACAATTGTTTACACAACAAATCTTGATGCTTTCTATTTTTCTACTTTTGCTATTTCCCCTTCTTTATTTTTAGCTACCTCCTTGTTCTATTTTCTTACAATGCAAAGCCTTTAGCCTGGATCCATCTCAAACAAGATAATTGTTTTTTATTTTCCAATTATATGTATATTTAAATGTACACGCATCGAAATTTTATTGAAATAAAATACCTCTCTGGTAAGCACGATCCGGTTCAGCTTTGATTTTGTTTCTTTATTCTAAAATTGCAAGGAAATTAACATTACGGTTTTTAAAATGTCACGAGAGGCCATGGAAAATGAGGAATTCATAATTTTCGGCCACTTTTCTTCATAGCGTGAGATTCTGTTCAATCTCTAGTTATAGTCATCTTTGTTACACTGCACAATCAGAAATTCAGAATTAATGGAGCCATCAATGATTCGAGATGAGAGAGTTCATATCACAACCAAAGAAAATATCAATCCACTTTCCACGGAAAAAAATGGGGATACTATGCAGATAATTACTACACCACTTACTACTTACTCCAGTTTCTTAACTTAACTCTTATCTAAAGAGCTGATCTTGATTTTAAATATAAGATATAGTTATAATGTTCTATCAATATTTTCCTAAATTGGCCTAATTGATATATACTCCCTTATCAATAATCAAGTAAATAGAGGCTTAATTCATTGCTTAACATAATGATGGGCAAACTTTTCTCATCGCTAAATGAAACATGTACCATCTGAAATCTGATATAAATGGTCCAGATGTAAAGTTTTTAATTAATGATTTTTTAAAATAAAAATTTATTAAAATAAATTAAATTAAATTTAAACCATTAAAATGAATCTAAATAGTCCAAATTAATATGAGACACACATTATTGGTAATCTTTTATGTATGAGCAAGGAATGAGATCCCTGTACAAGGGGAGAGAATTAAGGAAGATTATTGAGGTGATCTAGGGAAGGTATATTATATTAATTTAGTTAGCGTATTTAATTTAATTAAATTAGATAAATAAGTTATTTATTTGAGATAGGAGAGAGTAATAAATTTTGAGAATAGCAGAAGTTCACGAATTTTAAAATCACGATAAAATAAAGATGGAATTTTGTTTTGAATGGAATGTGAGTATGAATGTACGGGAAAGCAGTAAGAAACGATTCGATTCCGTTTAGGCAAGGTTTGCATGTTACCACATAAGGCTGCCCCGTACACACAACAGTCACACTTTTCTCAAGTTTTGGAGCCAAACAAATAAATAAATTAACAAGTCACAATGTGTTTTGACATTTTTTTTAACAGACATGTCAATCTCTGCATCCTATAAATTTTTTTTTATATAATACTAACTCCGGTCCTAATTATAAGAGTCAGTTTACTTTTTTTGGGGAGATTAAGGAAGCAAATTAATCCCCTAAATCTTAATATATGCGACATGTAATTAGATTATATAATAGTTTATAAGTAAAATAACTTAGTTTTGAGGAAAAAAGACAAATATAAACAATTTAAAATAGTGCATTTTGCATCCTTAATTTTTCCAAAAAAATCAACTGGCTCTTATAATTAGGACCTGAGGGAGTAACTGATAATCATCATATTTTTTAGATATATTATCAGGTATTTGAGCAGTCGACTACTCAAATTTCTCTTAATTCAAGTGTCTCTTCTACAAGAGTCGAATTCAAAATCTTAAAAGAATATAATGAGACTTATACCGGTAAGTGTCTTGACATTTTATTACTATATTTTTATATACACATAATTCAAGTAAAAAAAAAAGGAGTTACTCATACAACACTAATTTTTATAGTGGAAGAATGCTTGTCACCTACTACTCCTTATAGAGTTGCCAATTCCCCCTAAACTCGTGAGAGAGGCAAAAGCCTTTTCAACCTCAACCTGTTGCTTTCTTCTTCTCCTTCTCTCTCTCTCTGTGGTTGGTTCCAATGGAGAGGCACAAATGCAAGCTCTGCTCTCGAAGTTTCTCCAATGGCAGAGCATTAGGTGGTCACATGAAGGCTCACTTGACCTCTCTTCCTCTCCCTCCCAAGCCCCAACCTCTCCTCACTCCTTCTCTCTCTTATTCCTCCTCCGACGACGACGACGACGGAGAACAACAACAACAACAATCACAATTCGCGCCTGTTTACAGAGATTCCGACGAGAAAGCTCTAAATTACGTCCTCAGGGAGAATCCGAGGAAGAATTTCAGGTTTTCAGATCCTGAGTTCTCTTTTGCTGCTGCTGTTGTTGTTCAAGATAGAGAGAGCGAGACCGAGACCGAGTCAAAGAATCCGACTCGCCGGCGATCCAAGCGAGTCAGGAAATCCAGCGTTCAGAAATTCGAAGTGGCCAAGGCGAAGTCGAATTTGACTGAGTCGCCGGAGCCGGTGAGCTCGGTTTCTGATACTTCGCCGGACGAAGATGTTGCTATGTGCCTCATGATGCTTTCCAGGGACAGATGGTTGAGGAACGAAGAAGAAGATCAAGTGGTGGAGAGATCCAAGAAGAACAAGAAGAAGAAGCATCAATCTGATATCACTAATAATAATAGGGCCTATTTTCCTGAAGAAGAAGCAGAGACTAACAAAATTTCAGGTAACGATAAAATTTTCGAATGCCCATTCTGTTACAAAGTTTTTGGTTCGGGACAAGCACTCGGTGGTCACAAGAGATCTCACCTTCTGCCATCTTCTTCGTCCTCTACTGCTATTCACTCTGCTAAATGTTCCATGATAGATCTCAATCTGCCAGCTCAGGCTGAAGAAGATGAGCTAAGCGTGGTTTCTGATGCCTAGTTTAATTTTATTTTTGGTTTAGGTTTTGCTCACTGATCTCGCTATGCTTAGTTGTATTATTATTATTATGCAATTGGGTAAAGTTAATTATTCTTGTTGTAGGTAAGGAACATTTCATTGTCTTTATTGTTAGATCAATGCTTTTGATGGTACAATCATGGCTGACTATAATTTATGTTTTCACCAACTGTCTGGCTATGTCTCTTAGAGTTGGAGTTAGAGAGAGATGTGGGTGAATTAGTGGCTAACCATTCACTTTTTTCCCCCTTATGCCTCCTTCTTCCTTTTTCATTTGTACTACTCGACTTTGATCATCATCATCATTATGATTCTCGGCGCAGACTACAAGTTTTGTTACTTGCTCTGCAAAACTCAGTTATGTAGTAAATTTTTTTTTTTTTGTTGGGATTTGGTTGTGGACCTACACAACTCTTCCCCCCTATGAAAGTACTACTAAAGTGCTACATTTCACGTTTTTCTATGCTCTGCTTCTGTTCAAGCAGGTCTCTAACCTTTTTTACCACTTTCTGGTGCCAATTCTTTTTTCTTGGTCGTTGTTTTTTTTTTTTTGGTGTTTTATCATTTCTGTTGTTGGGGAATGAAACATGTAATGAATGATTCAACAGGCGGAGTCAGTAAGTGTACTGTGTAAAACGAAGGGAGAAACCAACAAAAAGTATGCACAGATGATTTCATGAACAGGGGGCAAAGCAATGGGATTGCCCCTGGGAGAATATCTAGAAACTTTTTTTTTCCCCTATGAAATTTCTGAATGTGATATTTTGTTTTGTTATGTGGAAGAATTTATGTGCCTTGAAAAGAGCGAAGCATCCAGGTAAAGAGGAGGATGGAGATGAGGTCCTCTCTTAAGACTATTCTTATAGAAGAATCAGTCAGATTAAAGCAATCCTCGTATATATATGATCATGTATATGCCAATCAAAGGCTTGCTTATCTATATATTATAAAATCATTATCAAGCCATGGGTCTTACAACGCGGACTTTTGTTTCTTAAAAAATAACAATCCTGTACACTGATGAGGAAAAAAAAATAGAGGATAGAATACTTAATTCACAAGCCATGACAAAAGCGAATTGTTTTGTGGGTGTTTTGCTTCACAAGATGCTAATTGAAACTTGGGCCGTCATCACATTAGCCTCCCATAAATACTTTTACACAAGCTTGTATAAAATTCATCTCAAATATTTATATAGCTCGTATGCTAAAAATCACTTCCAATAAACGTATTCACGTAGAGATTTGATGAAACCGGAAGTCTTTTTTTTTTTTGGGTAACTGTGGGTTGAGATGTGTGCGTGTTGTTTTGAGTTTGACCCTTGGGAGCAGCCTTGGTTCGAGTGTGTGTCAGAGTGTAAGACTTGGGGTGTGATTGAGCCATTGTATTTGGATCACCGCAGATCACATCAAAACGACAAAAGACTCAATTAGAAAATTGTCGTCTATAGCTTATTAGGCTTTATGCTAAATATATATATATATATATATTTGGGTAAACTTTACGAAGCAAAATACGCTGCATTCTCATGCTGAAAGGCACCATGATTGTTTCCTACTGATCCACGCTTTCCACGTCTAGGGATTCTTTTGACAGTTTGGCACCCACTGCCATTAATTATATTGATTTCAGTTTTATTATTTTTATTTTTCCAAATTTTGGATTTTAATCTTCTTCTTGGATTAGCCGGCCGTTATAGGTTGTTCAGATCGAGTAGATTATGTGAGTTGCTAGATGCATTCTAGGGGGAATATAACTTAAAAGATTGCTGCTACTTTGATTCTTCCCTAAAGTCATTGCAAGAAAATAAGGAATAAAGATATAATGGATTTATTTACATTTCTGAAATGTGTTGCGATCTTTTTTTAAGTATGAAGATTCTTCAAGTGGGCCCTCTTAAACAAATATAATACGGGAAGGTTGACAATATTATTTTTTAAAAAAATAAGTACTCTCTTCGTTACTAAATATAAGACCTAATTACCTAATTTGATTAGATTAAAACTGTTGGCTAAATTAGTTAAAATTACATGATATTACCAAAAGACCTCAACCACCTACATTTATTCTCACCCTCCCTCTCTTGCTTGTTTATTATTGAGGAGTATCAATAGGGGTAATTTGGAAAAATGTTGAGAAAAATTATAAAGATGTCTTATATTTAGGAACAAAATCAACTCTCAAAATATGTCATATATTAATGAACGGAGGGAGTATGTATATTACTAGAATTATTTAATAGCCGCCAATTATGTGTTTGGATCAAGGGCAAATGTGCATTTTTGCAAATAGACTATTACTCCTAGAGCGTTGGGTACAAAAAAGTGTTTCAAGATGCTTAATTAGACATAAAGCTTTAAAAGCGGTGCATAATTACCAACTGCATTAATGGGTTCAGAGCGGTCGTTAAATGCATCACATGTGGCGCCACGAGTTTTTAGCTGAGAAAAACAGCATGTGCTAACCCCTGACACAAAGTTTTGAATCACATAAGTGTAAAATTACAAGTTTGAATCAGATTTCATAACTTCCTATAAAAATTTGACCTACCTTAAGATATCAAAGTGATTGAAAATGGTGAAATCGAGACCGCTGGTTGTTTTGATTTTATTGGCAAGCTTTTTATGAGTATGACTGGTCATCCTAGCGTAGATCCAGATTTCGGTGACGCTTTTGCTTTTTGGTGCAGCCCTGTTTCGCCGTTCCTCACATATTTCTTATTTGATTCAAATGGTGTTAAACAACTAGACATACCTATTTTCTCTATGATTCGACCCTCTTTCTTACATGACTTTGCGATTACAAAAAATGATGGTTTATTCGCTGATATTCAAATTGGGATGAACCCACTTAACATGCTTACCGGTGGGTCCCCTGTAGGCTCAGATCCAGCAAAAATTTCAAGAATCGGTGTACTTCCTCGGTATGCAAAAGATGAATCTCAGATAAAATGGTTCAATGTTCCTAGTTTCAACATGATTCGAATTCACGCCATTAACGTTTGGGATAGTGAAGATGGCAACGAAATTATATTAATAGCACCAAATATTCTCTGTGTGGAGCATACATTAGAGAGAATGGAGCTAGTCCACGCCATGGTAGAGAAAGTAAGAATAAATCTAACAACTGGGTTTGTCACAATATAGCCACTTTCAGCTCAAAACCTCGACTTCACTGTGATCAATCAAAACTATGTAAGGAAGAAGAACAAGTTCGTCTATGCGGCAATTGGAAATTCGATGCTGAAAATCTCAAGCATTGTGAAACTGGATGTGTTGAAGAGAGAAGGGACTATACGATAGGTTGTAGGATGTTTGGAAGGGTGTTATGGTAGGGAGCCATTTTTTGTGGCTAGCGATGAATGGGATGGAGAAGGAGAGGAAGATGATGGGTATGTGGTGACGTAAGTGCATGATGAGAAGAAAGGGGGGTCTGGGTTTTTGGGGGATTTAACCCAACACCTTACAACACGAGCTGATGACAGCCATGCGCCACCTGTGTCCACCGATGGATACAAGTGCTAACCCCATGTCATTCGGGTCAAGCAATGTTACTCACACATGTAGCCACGTGTGATGTATCTAACGGCTGTTCTAAGCCCATTGACGCCGTTAATAATCTTGATCACTTTTAAAACTTTATGTTTAATTAAACAACTCGAACACTTTTTTGTGTTAAGTGCTCTTGGGGTAATAGTCCATTAACCAAATTGCACATTTGCCTTTGGATTAATATTTGAAATTTTAGAGCTTGCTAAATGAATGTTAAGTAAAAAACTAGTAATTGCAATAAAATGTATTCTTACACAATCTTTTTTTAAAAAAAATCAATTTGATAAATAAATGTTGTTCGAATAATAGGTTCAAAGTACATAAAATGCACTTAACAAGTCAATATAAATACAACCCAGAAGCTGAAAAATATGGTTTATATTTTTTTATGCATGTCTATCCTCCTATTATGTACAGTTATATTCAAAGTACCGGATGTTAACCCCTTCTATCAGACCTTATTCCCATTTTTTTTTATGGAAAAAAAACAAATCAAACAACAAAATCAACCAGGTACTATAGTAAACTTTAATTCAATATTCATCTAAATAGGGAAAAAAAACTTCTCCAACGAGCTATTTAAGTTGGAATCTAGCTAGGTTTTAAAGCCCCCAAACTATAGTCCAACCGTAGCTTAAGAGATCGTATGTAATTATACCATTTTAAAGATCAAAACCTAAGTTATGCCTCAAAAAGTTAGTTGCAACTATTATCATGCTTGGAATACTATTGGACCAAACAACTTTTTCGATCAATATTCAATACCCATGTCAGCATAAGAAGTTGCGTTGCGATCGAGCTCTCTCGCACATCAATGTCCTGCCTTCAATTTCTTTCTGTCCTTGATCTTCATTGTTTTTACTGCTTTAGTCCTCTCTCTTTCTCCTTGGCCTGATCTTATATTTATCTTAACACTCATAAATTATAGTGCACTTTAAAGTTTCATTATTTTAAAAATATATAATTTTTTTTAATTTACAAACAAACGTATAGTAATTGTATGTCAAACATAATAAATAAATTGTATGTATTTTTCAGTATCCACGAAAAATTCTTTTCAATAATGTTGTTTGAAAGCATAAATTACACCACAACAACCAATTTTTATCCCAATTTTAATTTATGAAAACTTCAATTTCACAAAAGCTGATCCAAATTCCGAACAAGTATTCGGTGTGTTTGGGAACAGCATTTGAGGGCTCTAAAGAAACAAAAGTTCTCTGTTTTCCGATTAGACCAAAGTAGAAACAAACACATGCATCCTAAACAATTATATGTTACAACTGAAATACGAATGCAAAGGACAGCGAGTTAAGCTATAAAATAATATGACTATGAAATCTATACACTTGTAAAAACGTACTGATCGTATATCGCGAATATCGAGTAATATAAATTTTTCAACTTTACAGTATATTGATGGTGTTAGGAGAGATAGATGATCACATTGAACATGAGAAGCAGAAAGAAATAATTGAAATGCCTTCTTTTGATAAATTAATGATAAGTATATTCCACCGAAAACAATAGTACACGTAGGCATTATATTATCGTACAATATTAACAGCATCTAGGCATCTACAACTCATTATAAGGGTGAACATAAAAAAATACGTTGACATGTTATATTATCTATACTGACCACCCACCTGATGTTTTGGGAGGTGATATTTTTAAACTCATCGGATTGGAAAGCGGTTCACATGGATGAGCTACAAGGTGATCAGTGGAAAGCACAACCAAAAATTTCAGAAAGCGCGTGCATTGGAAGTGGCGAAAACCCTTTGCAATCTAAATTTAGAAAGAAATTACATTTTTAATCAAATATAAAAACCTTTTAATTACTCTGTCCTAATTCTAGCACACTCTGTTTTGATATGCAACTAAATGTAAGCTCTTTCTAGTGACACTTTACGTCCCTTACGCAGTAAATCACCCTTCATGTCTTAGCTTAAATTTATAATTTATGCCTGCCTCAATGGTAAAACGTTAAAAATCTAAACTGAAAAACAAATAAAAGCCAGGAAGACTCTACTTTTTGTGGGGTTTCCCCTTGTCCGGATTACCCACCCACAATGGGTTGGTGGGAAAGAATAAGAAAATGATTTGTGAGGCTTTTAAATGAAAAGATCCCCACAAAGACAAAAAAAAAAAAGTTGTGGACATCGATCGACATTTGGCCCAAATTAAGCAAATTTTATTGGGCTGACAATGATACCATCTCGGCGGCAGGCTATTGCCAATTTGTTAAACACCCCCCCCCCCCCAAAAAAAAACAAAAAACAAAAAAAATAATAATAATAGGTGTTCTAAATTATTTTCCACTTGAAACCAATCTATTTTGAAACTTAGAATAAAAATGATTTATGTCTCTCATAACAAGTGTGTTTCACGGGAATGAAATTTGTATTTTTCATTTTTAGGGAGACGATATCACTTCCTACCTCAACCGATTTGGTGATAGCTATTGGTATGCTAAGTTCATGTCTGCTTAACTTACTCAGCTCCCATCATTTCCATACTTTTGGTAAACTTGCTACAAATTTTGTTGACTTAACTTTTGAACTTCTTGCACCTACAAGTGGGGTTTTCAACATTACAAGTTTGTTCCGATATCTTTTTCTACAGATAATTTTGGCTGCTCAAGACGATTATGTTTTTTCATTAAAGTCTAAGGGAAAATTATGCATAAATTCTATTTAACAAATAAAATTTGGAATAAGACATAACTTGTGTTTTTTTTTTTTTTTGTCAGAAAGACATAATTTGTGTTACACAGGACTAATTAGTGTGTGGTATTAGGTCCCATTCCTCAAAATGGGGATTATTTATCCCCTATATAATCCTGGCCAAAAAGGTAATAAAAAGTCAAATGTAAACTTTAGCTTAAATCTAATCTATTCTTATTCTTAGTATTTATTATTGGCACGGCTTCTTTATTTTTATTGATATTTTATAAAAAAATACAAGAATTAATCGTTATACGTTTTAGTTATACTGTATTTTTTCTGGGATATCCTGAGAACAAGTGTAAGCAAGGATTGCGGGAGGTCAGCAACCAAAGCGAAAATAAGAAATAACAGATCTAGAAGTAGCAGTGACATCATGTATATACCGAACGTGGCTTATTCTCCATAACATGCATATACTTATATAAATTAAATATGCGCTATAAAGAAAATAAAATAGTTTTGCGAGCAGCAAGGGAAGAAAACCACTGGGGGTCGAAAAAATTACAGCAAGCTGTTAAAAAAAAAAAATTACAGCAACGAATAATTTAATCTAAAGATTGGAAAAAACATCATTGAATTATCTGTTTCAACTTTCAATGGGTCTACAAGTTAACCTGGATGTTTAGAATATCTTCTGTATCGCCAGTGACTTTGAGGTAATTGATTTACAGCATATGGATTTTGATCCTCAATGCCCTGGTTGGTATTATGACACAATTGACCGAGATTCCGAGAATGGCGTACTTTGGAAAGCTACAGTTCTCTGATCAGAAAAAGAAAAAGAAAAAGAAAAAGAAAGCTACAGTTCTTTCATTCAGGGGCTTGAAAATGGGACTGCTTCTACCAGCACAATTTCTAATAATGGTAATAGTTTCTATAATGAATATGGCCAAGCTAGCAATTATGGGTCACAGGATGTTATTAGTCAGGCCTTAGATGGTAGCTGGAATAGTACATATGGTAGCAATCATCAGCAGGGATTTGACATGTACACTACTGAGACAATAAATGGAAGTGTGGATTGTAGTTCTGGTGGAAACCGGCAATTTAGTCATTCTTATAGATCAAGTATTTCAGCCAGCAACGATCAACAAATGACTTCTAGTTCATTTGTATCAGCACCATTGTATAATAAAGTTGGCCAGGGTCATAATTTGGCTAATGAAACTGTTGAATTACCAAGCTTCATTCCTTTCACAGACAATTCTCATCAGCAGTTAAATTATCCAAACTCAAAGTTAAATGAACCAAAAAGCTTCTCAAATAATGATCCCTGCAACTACAAATCCCATTAGTCATTCCCACCAATCATTCCCTGGTGGACAACAGCTTTCTCATGCCCCTCATGTGGGATGTTCATCTGCTGGACGTCCTCCTCTTGCCCTGGTTACATTCGGGTTTGGTAGTAATGAAAGATTCTAGCCTCTTGAGCTCATCATATGGAAGCCAGGTTGATTCTCTGTCTATGTTCCTCTCTATAGTTTCATTCCATATCTCTTTTGGTTTTTTAGATATTTGGAGGTTGTTTTTATTCTACCCGTATTTGAAAGTATTTTCTTTTGGTTTCTTAGATATGTGGAGGTTGTTTTTATTCTACCCGTATTTGAAAGTATTTTCTTTTGGTTTCTTAGATATTTGGAGGTTGTTTTTATTCTACCCGTATTTGAAAGTATTTTCCTTGATCCCATCATCCCCATTAGGGATATATGGAAAATGGTACTGGTCATTGTTTTTCTAATGGTAACTCATCTAAGGATTGACATTGTGTGTTTGGTTCCTCTCCCTTCATTTTAAGGGTACTGTGCAGGGCTCTGTCTCTGTGTTGAACTAGATGGAAGTTGCGATGGGAAGCATAAATTCTCCAGGCATTGGAAATGGAACAATGGACTATTTTCGTGCGTTGTGCCAACAATCTTTACCAGGTCCATTGGGTGGTGGGAGTGTTGGAAGTAAAGATTTATACAAATGGATAGATGAGAGGACTGCACATTGCGAGTCATCTTATATGGATTATATTAAAGGCGAAAGATTGAGATTACTTCTTTCTTTGCTTAAAATAGCTTGTAAACACTATGGAAAACTACGTTCTCCTTTTGGCACAGACACCTTATTAAAAGTAAGTTCCATCTTTTTTTCTTCAAACTCTTTCTTTTGCATTGCAATTGCATACAATGTTAATTGACTTTGGCATGCTTTTAGGTGCTTAGAAAAATTGTAGTAAAAGCTGTACTGTTCATAACTTCATTTTTAATTTGTTCATTTTTATTAGGAAGTAAATGTCCATCTAGGGAACAAGATTATATTGCCACACAAGATCAAGGATGAAGGTGTTGTCTATGAATCATGGGAAATGAGTTTTGTCCGATTTATATCTGTTTCGGTTGTGAAATTGTATTAATTCAAGTAAGAGGTTTCACTTTTTGATTAAAAATGCCATTATGCTTGTGCTGGCCTGGGTAATCTTGCTTGTGCTCATTAGCCTTTGAGGCTCTATTCCGCAAGGATTTTAAATAAAAAATGAAAAAGATTAAAGCACGACTGAAATGAAAGTTTATATCCTTCCATCAACGGTAGAATACCCAATAATCAAATCATTACGACAGGATGGATAGCGCACACTTTGAGTCGTATTTTTTTTTTTTTTTGGATAAAAGTCAATTATCGTTAAAAAGTTAAAAAGTTCACAAATATCAAACTAAAAACTAAATTATGATACAATAATGAAAACTTGAAAGTAAGTAATCGTCAAGAATTGCTGTCAATGTTGTTTTATCACTACGAACACTTGAACGTCCCTGAAAGCTTGCAGCACCTTCCTGATGTTTGTAACTATGGTATCCTGGGTCCCCATTTAGTGTTCATCACAGTGATGAGAAATGATTTCTCATCGCTGAAATGAAATCTAGGCCATCTAAAATTTGAAATGGATGGTTCAGATTCAAAATTTTTAAAGGACTTCTTTTTCAATGATAAATATAGTTTTTTTAAAAAATAATAGTTATAAGATTGACTTTATTTTTTATTTTGTATCCATTAAAATAAAAAAAAATACACATTGTTCATCTTTGTGATGAGTATAAAATGTGAATCCATGGTATGGTATCCTTGATGGTAAATGCTTGTTGTCTAAGGGATCACATTACAAAAGATGAATTGATAGATAAAGATATCTGTGAGGCTCCTAAATTACTAGAAAGCAACAATTCCTGCCCTTGAACATCTCAATTGAAAGCAAGTTGGCCTCTTTTTATCTTTCTTCCATACACTTTGAGTCGTATGTTACTGTATAGAGCTTCACAAATTCCAATTTTTTTCTTTTAAAAGAAAGCATGAAGAAGAATAGAATTAAGTTGTTCCTGGATTACAAGATGCCATTAGCTTATCGTCAAAAGTCAAAACAGAAGTAAAAGTTTCTGTAGAAAAAGGCACCTCGGAATGCGGAACGTGAAAAATTGGAGGATGTTTGAACAAATGTCATTGTCCATGATCATGTTTAAGGTGTGGCTGTGACCTACGTGATAGACATACTATTCCATTATCCATATGTGCATTATTATTTTGTCCGAATCGGTGCAAAAATGATTGAATGATGAGGTTATTAATATGAGATTCACTGTTTCTTGTTTATTCCATATCTTATCCCCTCTTCTTTTACTGAAACGGGAAATTCAATTAATGTACTGACAAGTGACAAATGCATCAGAAATCTAGGTTGGGGCCGTGTGATGACTTGCTACTTTCACTTTTAGTTTAACTTTGTCATTGAATATTGGCTCTGCTTTTCCTACAATAATTTTTAGTTCCTTTCATCAGGACATGGAACCTGTACAAATATCTAAGCACATTCTTCATGAACTACTTAATGAAGGAAATGTACTTGAGGAAGATATATATACAGACAGCTTAAGCAAAGGAGAACATGATATGAAATATTCTTCACATAATCAGTACATTAAGCGTGATAATGCAAGGACAGAATATTCTTCATGAATCTGTATTAGTTCGTTCAATTCACAGATTCGACAAAGAACACAACCAAAAAAAAAAAAAGTTCAGTTAAAATGTCAATCATACAAGATAACAAAATGAAACTTTCACTTAATTTTTCTTCGTTTCTCTTTCTTTTGATACAAGGACATTCAAACAATATGCTTATAATAATGGCCATGTGAACATCTAAACTACAGGAAAATGAATACATCCAAGATGACAAAGAATAATAATCAGGATACAAATGAATGAGAAAGGATGTATATCAGAAGGCTCAATGCAAAGAATGAAAAAATTAACGAAGTGTGTATTCTGTTTGTAAAGTACTAATATTAAGCATCAGAAGGTGCAATCCATTGTCTGCCATTGACAAAGCTCTTAACGAGAAATGGATGGGCTGATTCAAAATCAAGCTCACGCGCCAAAGACAACCCACGCGCCGCCGCAGCTCCTGGGCCCCGGCACTTATACACTCCAAAGAACACAGTCCTGAACACAATGTCACACTTATAGCTAATATTCGTTATAATCATATAACTAGAACTCAATGTGAAACAAGATTACACTATTTTACACCGTGTTGCTTGAGAGAGAAATCAAACATGAAGAAAGTTTTTAAACTTGTGAGACAAGCATAAATAATACTTTCTCCTTCCTCATGTATTTAGCATAAAATCTAGTTAATTTTTTTGAAAATCGTAAAAAAACTAAATAAATTACTTATAAATCGATCTATCTGAATTTTTTTCTTCAAACTAGTTTATTTGGCTTATAAACTAATATATAATCTAATAATATATCACATATATTATATTTTGAGTAGCATATTTAGCTTCTTTAATTTTCTAAAAAATGTTAACTAAATTTGATATTAAGGACTGTGACAATATTAGAGTTGAGAGACAAGGATAAGGAAACTAGGAAAGAGAGGTTACTTGTTTTTGTTGTCCACGTGGTTCCAGTCGTCCCAACCTTCTTGGGCAACAATGTCATCGAAATACGTATAAGCGTAGACACAATCTTTTGTTCTTCAAACTCTTTCTTTTGCATTGCATAAAATGTAAATTGACTTTGGCATGCTTTTGGATGCTGAGAAAAATTCTAGTAAAAGCTGTACTGTTTATAACTTCATTTTTAATTCGTTCATTTTTATAAGGAAGTGAATGTCCGTCTAGGGAAAAAGATTGCCACAACAGATCAAGAATGAAAGTGTTGTCTATGAAACGTGGGAAATGAGTTTTTGTCCCATTTGTATCTGTTTTGATTATGAAATTGTATTAATTCAAACAAAAGGTTTCACTTTTTGATTAAAAACATCTTTCGCTTTATATTCCAGTCATTATGCTAGTGCCGGCTTGAGTAATCTTGCTTGTGCTCATTAGCCTTTGAGGCTCTATTCCGTATACTAGATGGATTTTTAGATGGGTTCTTCAAGGATTTTAAATAAAAAATGAAAAAAGATTACAGCTAAGGGAGACTGAACTGAAAGTTTATATCCTTTCTATCAACGGTAGAATACCCAATAATCAAATCATTATGACAGAGTGGATAGCGCACACTTTGAGTAGTATGTTACTGTATAGAGCTTCACAAATTCCAATTTTTACTTCTAAAAGAAAGCATGAAAAAGAATAAAATTAAGTTGTCCCTGGATTACAAGATGCCATTCACTTATCGTCAAAAGTGAAAACAGAAGTCAAAGTTGCTGTAGAAAAAGCTGACCTCGGAATGAGGAACGTGAAAAAATGGAGGATGTTTGAACGAATGTCATTGTCCATGATCATATTAAAGGTGTGGCTGTGACCTAGGTGATAGACATATATACTATTCCCATTCCATTAGGCATTACCCATTATGTGCATTATTATTTTGTCCGAATCGGTGCAAAAATGATTGAATGAAATGATATTTATCTGATATTCACCGTTTCTTATTTATTATGTTCCACATCTCCTCTTCTTTTACTGAAATGGGAAATTCAATTAATGTACTGACAAGTGATAAATGCATCAGAAATCTAGGTTGGGGCCGTTGTGAGGACTTGCTACTTTCACTTTTAGTTATCTTTGTCATTGAATATTGGCTCTTCTTTTCCTACAATTGGCATAAACAATAATTTTTAGTTTCTTTCATCAGGACATGGAATCTGTACAGCTATCTAATTAAGTAGATTCTTCATGAACTAATTTATGAAGGAAATGTACGTGAGGAAGATATATATAGAGACAGCTTAAGCTTAGTAGAACATGGTATGAAATACTCTTCACACCATCAGTACAGTAAGCGTGATAATGCATGGATAGAAACATTCCTCGTGAATCCGTATTAGCTAGTTTAATTCACAAATTTGACAAAGAACACAACAGCAAAAAAAGGTTCAGTAAAAATGTCAATCATACAAGATAAAAAAATGGAACTTACGCTTTATTTTCTTCTTTTTTCTTTCTTTAAATACAAGGATATTCAAACAATATCATAGTGACCATGTGAACATCTAAACTACAGGAAAACGAATACATCCAAGATGACAAAAACAATCTGTATACAAATGAATGAGAAAGAATGTATATCATAGTAGGTTTAATGCAAAGAATGAATTAATTAATAAATTGTGTGTGTGTTTTGTTTGTAAAATACTAAAATCAAGCATCAGAAGGTGCAATCCAGTGTCTGCCATTGACAAAGCTCTTAACGAGAAATGGGTGGGCAGATTCAAAGTCAAGCTCACGCGCCAATGACAACCCACGCGCCGCCGCGGCTCCTGGGCCCCGGCACTTATACACTCCAAAGAACACAGTCCTGAACACAATGTCACACATATAGCTAATATTCGTTATAATCATATAACCAGAACTCAATGTGAAACAAAATTACACAATTATACACAAGAAGTTAAACATGAAGAAAGTGTTTAATTTAGTGAGACAAGCATAAATAATATTGGAGGTGAGAGACATGGAGTGGTTACTTGTTTTTGTTGTCCACGTGGTTCCAGTCGTCCCAACCTTCTTGTGCAACAATGTCGTCGAAATACGTATAAGCGTAGACAATCCTGGAGTACTGGCCCAACGCCCGACCCACGTAGATTGGGCCCGTACCCGTGACCCTGCACCGTACGAAAGCAAAGCCCGTCTTCTCGTCTTCGTGTTTTCTCTTGTGGGCCGCTATGGACCCGAACTTGGTCGCTATAGAGTGCACCACACAATCCTGCTTCAATAGAGACAGTGAAAGTGAAGTCACACTCCAATATAGTCACCACACAGTGACGTGTCACTGTCTCGTGATATAGTATTCATGTTGGCTTTAAATTCTAAAGAACAGATTCGTGGAAGTAGAGAAAAAGGAAAAAGGTCGTTGGAGGGAAATAGTGTGTTTGAAAAGTGTTGTGTCTGTGTAATATGTTGGCTCTATTATTGTACATGAAACAGCGAAACAACACGTACTTTGATGTGCCCAAAAATGAAATACACTTTTTATAGTAGTAAGTAGTAACAAGTGGTAAGAAAAACTAATGAAGAGATATATATAGATAGAAAGAAGAGGGAAGAGAACCTTGTAGATGGAGCGGCCATTGCCGAAGATGAAATCAATGGAACCTTGGATGTAGCAATGCTTGAAGTAATGGCGGCCGGCGTCGTCACAGAGAGTGTCTTGGGCGCCGTAGAAGCCGCATCCTGAGAAGTAGGCCTTGTCCCCTGATATCCTAAACGCCGCCGCCTGCCACCCCTCCATTCCCGGCATCGGCGCCGGCGCCGTGTTCTGCATCATTTTATTCTCCTCGTTAGCTCTCTACCACATTCATTCATGTTACTCATTTCGAATCATCTTTCTCTTCCTAAATATAAAATTTATTTTTTTTTTAAATTTTTTTAGAAAATCTTAAGAAAACTAAATAAGTTATTTATAAGTTGATTTTCATGAATTCTTTTCAATAAACTAATTTATTTGACTCATAAGTTGGCATATAATCTAATAATATGTAAAGTATATTATGATTAAGTGATTTAATTAATTTCATTAATCTCTCTAACAAAAATTAATTAGGTCTTATTTTAAGGGTGAGAGAAAGTATACAGATATAAATAACCGACAGGTTTACCTACTTCCGGTCTGGTTCTGGCAAAAAAAAAAAAAAAAGGTTTTCATAAAAAATAGGATAGTGAGAATTAAAATAAAACATATTTAGTCCATCTATATTTCATTCAAACCGTCTACAATTTTTTTTTTTTTTACTTTTTTAAATAAATCATGTCTGTAATATGTAAATGAGATCTAAATGGCTATCTCAGCTAAAGATGAGCAGGGAAGATAGTATACCTTAAAGCTGATATTGCGGGCAGAGAAATAGTTGGCGAAGACAGTAACAGAAGCAGTTCTGTAAGTACGTAGCTGTTGGCCATTGGGACCAGGATCACTGGCCCTGTCATGCCATTCTATCACCGTCACATCCCTCCCCGCTCCCTGAAACGTTATGTATGGCTTCGTCGCCGGCACCACAACCTTCTCTCTGCATATATATATACACAATTCCCTCCCCATACATCAGTCAAACAAATGGAGTACCAAAGAAAAACACAACATATATCTATATATAAATGAATTGATAGACACTTGTTAGTATGAGATATCTAGTGCCACATTTACTAGAATGAAATGTTCAATGAGTTATTTAAGTATCAACAGCTATATTTTGAGTATGGTTCATATAGTTCGAACCAATTTACCTACTTATCAAAAAGTTGAGTAGAAACATTTAGATCTCATCTAGATGATTTAAATTTGATTTTAGATTTTAAATCTATTATAAGGTTTATATCTAAAATCAAGTCTAAGTAGACCGTTCAGATGAGATTCAGATGTCTAGATAGCTACTCCGTAGGGAAACGGTTCCTCATAGTTCTTATTATCAATATATATAGGAGCATTAATTAGTTATGAGTAACACAAATATTGGAGTCATACATGTAGCAACCAGCACTAATATTAATGAGGACGTTCATTCGATTATTGTCTGGGACAGCATCTACGGCGGCTTGCACGGATCTGAACTGCCCTGTGCCATTCACGTCCACCGTGATTACACGGTGGCCGATGGGCCCCACCCACTGGTGACGGTGCTTCGATGATGACGAGGAGTTTGTGGAAGACACTGGTGGTGGTGGTGGTGGTGAGGTCGGGGTGTTATCGTCGGAAGAGGCTGTACTGCATCTCACTGTTTCTGCATGAAACAGCAGCAACAAAACAGAAACCACAATCAATGAGGAGAACAAAGAAGCCATTATAATAGGCATTGGAATAACATAATAAAAGGATTGTATTAAGATAAGAGAGTGTTAGAGTGGATGTGTGGGATTTGCTGGGAGGAAGCTGCAGAATCGAAACTTGGAGAGGAATATGCAACTTCGTCAAAAGTAAAGTCCAGTACTGGGAAGATAGAGTCTCATTATATAGCCTACCATTGTTACCTGGACGCCTTACGATTATTACTACACTATTAACTTTTTCTAATAACTAATTTTATTCACAACATGGCTACATTGACAGCTCCAACGGTCACTTTTGCCGGGTACCCTCTTCTTCTTCTTCTTCTTTTTGACATGGGTACCCTCTTTTAGGTAGCTCTTACTACGGCTAGTGTTTTTGAGACCAAATACAAACAAATGTAACTGCTTCTTAGTGTTATTTTGAAATTATCGTAATGTTTCAAAATCTCAACTTAATCTTTCTTATGTTTTGGTGAATAATATATTAACGTTCTCCAATGGCTGCCATCGCACGTACATCTACAAAAGATGTGGGTCATATATACTCAAATTATGTTTTACGGTGAATAATGGATTTCCATTATCGAGGTGAGACACACCACCTTGGAACTCAGAACTCAGAAGCCTCTGAACTTCAAAGTTCAAACACCTAAGTCCAAACCCGTGACTAAATATGGCATTTTCCAATCTCTATATGTACTTGGTTCTTGTAGGCCTACGTCTCTAACGTCACTGTTTAATATTCGTTTCGCCGTACCTTCATTTACTATAGAAAATGTTGACATTTACGGATTATCATTACGGACTCTACTCATTTGTGTTTTTACTTTTTTGACATTTTCATTGAGGGAATCCAAGTCAAGATTTCCGCCGTTAATCACTACGTACCCTTACCCAAATACCTCTTCACATAAAATTCGATGCATGTGGGGGGCATAAAGAAAGCAGAAAAGTGGGGCCTAGTCTTACTCTAGGGACCTAATTTTGCCCCCTATTAATTGATTGAATTTCTATTGGTTGCATTTTTTAGGCTGGATAATTTGGTCACATTATGCGATTGGTTGCATGGCATGTTTGTTTTGGTTCAAACGGTCATATGAGGGAAATAATGTGCATGACAAATTATGGCCCCAGCATGGGTTAATACTATTTTGTATTATGCTTCACTCCCTTTTTTATCTTTCTGGTCCCCAGGCACGTTGGCCCCCACTGATATATATTCATAGAAAGCCCACACAATTTTTCGAACGTTGGGACCTGAACCCTTTGCCCAGGACAAAATTAGCCAATGGTGAAAGTTAAAAGGAAAAATTTGTAAATTAATATTACAAATCTTCCTTAAAATATCAAAATTACTAATAGAATCCTATGGAACCTGAGTGTAATATAATACAATTGTAAATTATCCGATTGCTCTTATGATAGATAAAGAAGAATATAAAAACAAATTGAAGTGCCTTAATTGATTACTGCAACGATTATATTAACAAATAATATCAACCATGCGCTCAATTGATGTTGACAATTAAACTAAATTATGTCAACAACTATCGCAACAAGTATTGACAAATAAATAGTGAGAGTAACTTAATAATTTCATAATTACATTATATTGCTCCCATGTTCTTTGGAATCTTTTAGTAATTTGGGAATTTCAAAGGATCTCACGGTATTAAATTGTCTTCTCATATACCTAAATTCATATTTCCCAATTTAAAAATACCTACAAGCAACCAAAGGTCATTTAGCCTAATGGTGTGTGACATTCCCTGATAAATAGGAGGTTGCTAGTTCGATCTTGTTTATAATCTTATGACACACCTGTTAGCTTTGCCTTTTATTTTCAAAAAAGAAAAGGATGGTAATACTCCCTCCGGTCCTAATTATAAGAGCCAGTAGACTTTTTTTGGGAGATTAAGGAAGCAAATTTGATCCCTAAATCTTAATATATATGACATGTAATTAGATTATATGATAGTTTATAAGTAAAATAACTTATTTTTGAGGAAAAAAAGACAAATATAAACAATTTAAAGTGGTGTATTTCGCATCCTTAATTTTTCTAAAAAAATCAACTAGCTCTTATAATTAGGACCGGAGGGAGTAATAATGATTAGGGTAATCACACATTGGGCTGGGGTTTTTCCAGTCCCAATGCAATGAAGCATCTGTCAATTGCTATCAGTGACAACACTATGCCATCACTGGGCCAAGCAGGTTAAGTTGTCCCCACACTCCCTTTTAGTTTACTGAAAAACTGAAAGCATGGGTCACACTTTCATTCTCATTTATTATGGGCCCACATTGAGTTTTGATAAGCCCAAATTCGTTTCTTGGGCTCACATGCCATATGGTCTTCATAACTGTAAAGCTGACCAGCACGAAAACTGTCTAATGGAACTGACAAGTGTTGATCATAAGTGGAAGAGATTGGACCCTTTAAGCATCTTGTCCCGAGCTCCAACCTTGGGACAATGCATATGAAAAAAAATACGTAGCGTAAGACAATACTCCCAGAGATTAGTCTCATTGTTTGAGTTGGGGATACTCCTGATTAGAACAAGTTTTATAATTCATCCAAAAAAAAAAAAGTTTAAGTTTTTATTAAAAAAAATCAACTACATATAGAGCATGTTTGGATTTACTTATTTCCAATAAATAAGTACTTATTTTGCATGTTTGTTTTACCTTATTGTTAATTTGACTTATAAGTAAGTTATAGCTTATAAGTCAAAATCAGCTATAAATTGTTTAAAACAGTTTATTATTCTGACTTATTTTTCACATCTAATCACAACTAACCCAAACATATGAAAAATAAGTCACTTAGAAGTCATTTTTTTCAAAATTAATCTAAACATAAATCTCATTACACAATTTGACTTATTTTCAATCTGACTTATATACAAGTCACTTTTCCATAAGTCAATCCAAATACACCCATAAATTTTTCAATGATATACTAAAAAGTCTATTTTAAAATATTCAAATATATATTATATAAAGTTAAAAGTTAAAAGCCAAAAAAAATGCTTCACTTTTAAAATGATTTTTTCCGACAAAAAATCAGTTAGCCCAAGCCATGCTAGCAAACATAATCTTCTCATCCAACGAACTTTTTTGTTTGTCTCAAATGACTTGCAAGACTTCCTAACATTACTCCGAAACAAGCCCTCATTAGAGAAAGAGTAACCTTCAATAACTTATATAAGTATAATATAACTTAAATACCAATAAGTGTGTTTATACAAGGACTCGAGTAATGACACTCAAATCACTGCCCTTTCCCCACTGCTCAATAATTTTACAACTACAACTAGACTGGTGCCAATCAGCCACATAGATAAAGCAAAGTGGAGCATCTAAATAGCAACCTGTAAAGAGCAAGGCGGGTTTCCAAAAGAATCAAAATGATCTCATGCCCCAAAGTTTTTCACCACCACGTCACGCTATGGTCTACAGAAAAAATCATGGCTTTGCGACGGTGACCGTATTATGCACAAATGGGTACACTGCTCAATTCAATAAAGCTTGTTAAACCCAGAAGGAGGAGCAGATTCTCCCAATCTGGGCAAAAAAGCTTCTCTCTCAAGTGTTAATTGAAGAGCTGCCGTTATCTTTGATACGGCTACGGTCAGAATTGGAGCAGAACAGAAGGCATAAGCGAAGACGCACAAAGCTCTTACCACACCATCTGGATACCATGGAAACGACATGACTAACAGCACTCCAATAATACCAAACCATGGCACCAAAACTGGTAGCATTGGAAGCAGAAAAGCGTTCGTGGCGATCGAACACAGAGCAAAAGAACCCAGCAAATACAGGGACCATCCCAGAAGAGGATGAACCGTGTGAGGAATGGTGAAGAATGGAGTTATGTAAGCAGCAAGTATGCACCAAAATGCTACCAACTTGAGACTGTTTTGCACTAAGTTAATGCTCTTATCGGATCTCCGATAGCACAGCTTTGAGAGATTCGGCCTCGCTAGACGCGTCATTGCTATTATTCCCATGTATATCGCACACTGGATCAGTACCACTGCCATCTCTGCACTATACCTGCACACATCATACGCACACACCAACATCTCAATGAACATATTGCTTATCAAACATTCTCAAAGATGAATTAACTATATGTAGCCTTAATGCAAGTTGAATCAAATTTGCTTAAGCTATCTTGATAGAAAAGACATATCATATATGCGCACACAAAATTCACTAAACTCTAATAATAGAACTTACCCCAAAGTTTGACGACGTTGTTCATGCCATTGGAGGCCTAAGGGAAGAACGGGCCAGGACCACCAGTACCAAGGCTTTAACCAGGGTGCCCCAGGAAATGTGATCACACTATTTGGTCCACAAGGTATGCTCCATCGTAGCTTCAGATCTGAAACAACAAAACATAGAAATCGGCATCAAGTTAGATGTATTTTTATTTCAAATTCTGTAACTGAGTTCAGCTATATTTTTATTTTACTTTTACTTACAGTAGTAGGAAGCATCCATCTGATATCCTAAAGGAAGCCTATATGTCCCCTCAAGCTTGGTGCCATTTGGCGGCGGATGAAACATTGGCCGATCAAGCAATTCCGGGAAGTAACTCGATATAAAACCCTGGTCTGCACCATCCGGATTCTCTCTTCCAATCTTCAATTCATGAACCATATCCTTAAACACCGACATTGATGGCTGCAAATATCACACCATCAGATTTACTGTCATCATTACGGAAGATTATACCAATACTCCTTAGTCGGTGTTAACTGTTAAGTTGATTGCTTCAAACATACATCAGCAGATAAGGACATGAAATTTGGAGTTATGAAAGGGTTTGGCTAAGATAGGTGATGGTGATCATTAGTATATCAAATTAAATTAAAGTATAATAACAATCGTGGAGGGAGGAAGATGATATATAAATGAAGATGACCTGTAAGACAAAGAGGCCGGTGTGGAAGATGCAGGGATTGATAAAGACTGCGCAAAATTGTCCACATTGAAACAACTCATCGGTATTATGAAGGAAGAGGTTGTCAGCATCCAACATGACCACCCTGTCGTAATCAACAAGGCTCCACGCGTACAGTTTATTTAATGTTAACTTGAATCTCTTGTCAAAATTATTTTGCTTCTTGTATGGATTATCCATGTTTTCCACTCTCACCACTTTCGCTCCATCTTCTTCTTCCCTGCATATTAATCCCACAATTACCCACCATTAATAACAATAATTATATACTACCAATAAGCACTTGTTCTAGTCAAAGGAGTTTTGACTGCTAAAATACGATGTCTTGAGTTCGAGTACATGTAAATGCAAAAAATGTCTTTGGATGATATACCCCTAATTGGACCCGACAAAGTTCTCAAATGAAATAATCAGATAGCTATATATACACTCACTCCGTTCCTAAATATAAGACATATTTAACTAATTTGATTAGATTATGGATATTAGTTAAGTTGGTTAAAAACACATGATTTCATCAAACCACCCTAACCACCTACCTTTATTCCCACCGTCCCCTCTTACTTATTTATTATTTAAGAGTAAGAGTATCAATAGGAATAATTTAGAGTAAATTTAAGAAAAATTATAAAGAGATCTTATAGTTAGGAACAAGCCCACATCCCTAAATAAGTGCTATATTTAGGAACAGAGGGAGTATAAAATAATGACACACCCTAAGTTCTCCAACACTTGGATGCTTTTGGAACCTGAAATTAGAATAATTAAACCCACAATTATTTAAAAGAGCTTTCACACTAATGATGTACATCTGAGTAGGATGGAGAAATCCTATCCAAAAGCTAGCTGTTGAGTTTGAAGAATCAAATCACTTAAATACCCTATTGAACATCCCATTCTACTCAATGTGTTCTACCATTCTACTTAGTCTCCATCACAAAGTGACATTATTCTTGTGTTGTGTTGTGCACCACACATTCTACATCTTACTTTCTTTCTTTTTCCCCTTTTATCGTGTAGTTCCTCATTCCATCCCTATCATTTCAAACCCACATACTACTAGTACTTTCGAAATAATTCTTTAACATTCCACCATTTTAGACCCCTTAAAACCCTGTCTGATCCACTAAAGTATCTTTCTCTCTTTTTCTTTAATCTCCCATTCAACAGCGTGTGTTCGTGGAGCTTCCTTTAAAAAGAAAAAGAAAACGAGAGGCTTCTTAGAAAGCAAAGGCAAAAATATTAGACACGCAAACTTAAAGCTACTAAAGAGGAGTACAATTTCACTTGCATACGGAATATACAGACGATTGATGGTGTTGTATTTTCTCATGAACTTTCGGGATGGAGAGTGACGAGTAATAATACTAAAATGGAAGAATACAAAGTTAGTTTCAGTGAAAATTTGATAAGTCCACATGTGTAAGGATTTTAGGAAGTTGGGTCTCCACGTGTATGTGGCAGGTGACTATAACTAAAGGTCAAAAATATATTGGTGAAACCGTGAAACGATACCCAATAGCTCCAAACACATTTTCTAAAAGGTTGGGAAAGTTAACACAAAAGCTGACCAGTTCAATTCGTTAAAGTGCTCATAGTCTTCACCTTTCATTTTGGTTAACATACTCATATATACTTCATTCTTGTTGATTACTCACACCCCGTTGTCTTAACCCAAACCAAACGTAATAAATGAAGGTTCAAGTGGGGATTTCAGTAATCTGTATTACGACAAACAAATGGGTAGGTGAATCACAGGCAAACGTGTTTCACGGCCATCGTTTTCTATTAGTATTGCCATCATTATTTTAGACTTGGCAATAAATAAGTGATATGATTTTGAATTTATGCACAATCAATGCCCTAATTACTCCAGAGGCGCTATACATCCCCACAAGAAATAATTTTAGATATTTGTTATCTTGACAAAAATCGGTGAAAATCCCTCATGCAAAAATTTTATTTGACAGAGGAATCTAAATTTAAGTAATATGTGTACAGCTACTTTCTATGCATAAAAAATGTGAGTCCAATACAATTCCTAAAAACAGAGACTTTTCACCTATTTTTCCTTTAATTTTTCTATAAGCATATCTTATAGTAAATGAATTCACACAATAAGTTGATAGAAGAATAAAATATATTACGTAACTGTACATACTTATTTTATCTATTAATATAAATATCTGTGAGAATAAAAAATATATTTTAAGGAAGATAACTCCACAAAAATTGAATCAAACAGAAGAATACAACGATATGCCAGACAGATGCCGAAGTTTAACGTAATATAGTGAGGAAGATTATAAGTTTAGCAAAAGAGGTCAGCAAAACTTAGACTTAGTTGCAGAGGAAAAAAAAATTAAAGAAATGTAAGTGGGGAAACACGAAACAGAGAAAAGAAAAACCATGCTCGGCCGATGATAGTTGAATTTGAATTTGAATGGGTCGTCTAGGACTCTTCAAGTAATTCACGCGTAAAGCCAAGTCCTAAACACTTAAGAATTAAGTCACAAGCTAATGACAAACCTAATCAAATTAGCAGCACGATTAGTGGGGCAATTAATGTGGCTAATCACTAGCCCCCGCCCGATGTTTTTTAAAAAAGAAAAAAGAAATTATTTTACTTTAATATCATAACATGGTGCGCCATGACAATGATCTTATCTCAATAATCCCGAATCTGACTAATAAATTTTCTCTCCATTAACCAGAACGTCCTCTTCTTTT
Organism: Mimosa bimucronata; assembly: GCA_037074515.1. NCBI lineage: Eukaryota > Viridiplantae > Streptophyta > Magnoliopsida > Fabales > Fabaceae > Mimosa > Mimosa bimucronata. Next base: position 31,318,413 of record CM073447.1, on the reverse strand, counting down.
TGTCTTCAACCCTAAATCAAAGCCTCCCTTCTGACTAGAAGGAGAACCTCAACGAAATCAGCAATAAAATCCAAAAAAAAATAGCGAGGTTGAAAGCAGTAAGCAAGCAAAATCCATAAAATTCAAAAGCCAGAATACGATTTAAAAATTGAACAAGAAGAAGACAAAAAACAAAAAAGCAGAGAGGGAGAAAGCAAACGTACAGAGCTCGGACCCATCGGAAAGGGACATCGACGGAGGCAATGACGACGAGATCTGCTTGAACGTTAAGGGAGGCGAGGGATTTGAGAAGGACGCGTATGGCGACGTAAAATTCGTAGTCTCTGGGAGTTCCCATATACATCATGGTGGCGTAAGCATTTCTGTGTTTTTCTGCTTTGGCTTCGCACATAGGTGTGGAGAAGACGAAGCTTAAGCCTAGGGCTATGATGAAGAATCCCCAAAACGACGCCGCATTGTGACGTTCCTGCTTTTGCCTCGCCCAAACCATCCCTTCGAAAAGGAAAAAAAAAAACCCACAAGTTCTGGATTTCTTCTATATTATTGGGAACTATTCGCTGATTCCTCTTTCTTCTTTCAACTGAAAGAAGAGCGCTTTAAAATACACCAGAAATTCAACAACACAGTCTCTTTTGGGGGTTCTGAGAAGAAAAATCAGAGAGAGAGAGAGAGAGAGAGAGAGAGAGAGAGAGATTTTTGGCTTGTCGAGTAGTATGAGAGTAAGAAGAGGGTAAAGACGAAAGCTTATAAATGGAAAATGGAGCGATTCAGGCTTATTACAAAAGAAGGAATCTTCCTTCTTTATATCTTATCCCTTGTTCTAATGCGCATTATTACAAGTTAATTGTCATGATTTCTTTAATTGCGTGTTTAAGTTATTTCTCATTTTTTCGTATTATTACAAGTTAATTGTCATGATTTTTTTAATTGCGTGTTTAAGTTATTTCTCATTTTAGAATCAATAGTTCAATATAAGGAAATACTGATTTTATATTGAGTAAGGTTTTGCCAAATGTCACTTTCATTGCGTATTTTCGCTGTCAAATACGGCCGGGCCAACTACGTACTTACCCTGTTGTGGGCTTTTTTATTTTTTGACAACTGCTTGGTCGCACCCCCTGTTTAATACTCTCATAGGACAGGAGGGAGTATTATTTTCTACTAGTTATCATTTTCCTTAATCATAAATATCGATTCTATCTTGTAAGTTGAATCTGGCTAGCGATTTTGTTTCACAAAAATTTTAGAATAATATCGTTTTGAAAGTATGAAAAGTGTGACAATACCATTCTAAACTACTGACACATTAACGGGGCATCATATTATAGTCAACATAAGAATAAATATAAATCATATGGATGATTTTGCCCTAACAATTTTTTAAACTTTTAGAGTGACAGCGCACAAAAAATTTCTGAAGAAAAATCACTTCTCAATAAAAACTTTCAGTACAAAAGTGGCCGATTCATCTTTATTTAACACATGGACCGAGACCTGGTGGTATCCATTAACGTCTTTGCCAGTTCATAGTGACACATCTACATTTTTACTCCTTTCGACATGACAATGGTGTCAAAATAAATTTTTAGGGCAAAATTAATAATATTTATTTCTTTTTTCTTGTGTCCCTTATTAATATTATCTTTTGTTTTAGAGGTTATCTTTATTAATTCATTAAATTTCCCACAAATAAAAAAAATTATACCTCATGTGATGGAAAAAAAATAAAAAACGATGGTTGTTTGGTTTTAGACTTTTAGTTAGGATTAGTGATTTTCCAAATTAGTCAATATACACAGCTAGTTTTTCTTTTATTTCTTTGTTTCCACATAAGGCTGACTATTTGACAGAAAATGTTTGAAACGCGTAGTTCCAAACACCCCCCCACCATTCAGTCCGATCAAAAAAAAAAAAAAAAAAACCCCACCCCCCCCCCCCCCCGCCCCCCCTTCCTCGAAAAGGAAATTCGTAGGTGGGAAGTGCATCGGTGAAATAACAGGCACGTGTGAAGCCGCCTATGAGAGATCATTGGTGAAAGATATTTTGATGGAAGAAAGGGGATTGCACAAGAAATTTGATCGTCTGTGTTTGACACACCACAGAGAGTTCCAATGGAAGAGAATTCCCTATTTATTTGAATTTTCTCTTCTTTTTTTCAAAGTTGGTTTGCGAGGGAGGCAGAGCCTGGACACTTGTAACGAATATGACTCAGATTTGTGTGTTATCACTATCAGGGTCAACGACTCATACTCTCACGCCCTCTCACAGCTCAAAGAGCTTTGACTTTATTAATTAATTGCCTCTTTCTCTCCATCTTTTTCAGGTCTCCTTTAATTTTATATTATATGACATTATATATAACCAAGTTTATCATTATTTTTATGCACACAAGATTGATGAAATGGTCTTATTTGCTAATACTTCCGGTGCTTCATTTTCTGGGTCAGGCTTTTAGTCGCTTGCCTGTCTTTGCTTCTGTTTTCTGATAACAACATTGATAAATTTAAAAAATATTTAGAATTTTCTTCTCACAACAGATAAGAATATGATGTCAATAAATAAGTTATCTATGCAACAAAGCAAGGGTTACATTTACGTCAGCAAATCATGTAAAGAGATTGTTGATTGAATTTGTTTGTTGCCAATTTCTTATTGAAAGTAAATCCGATGATAAAAATATTAAATGGGGAAGTTAAGAAAAAAAGTTAGTGGAGATAATATTCCGTTTATCCCTAATTACAATGTGATATTTTTTAAATTGGTTTATCTTTTTAATTAGGTCTTATTTGAGTTTATTGGAATAATAAATGCATTTTTACACATTTATTAATTTCTCTTATACATTCTGTTTTAACTTTTTCCACCACTATTCTTTCTTACTTATTCATATATATGATTTTTTTTTTTTTGAAAAAAAGAGTATATTTCTTTTACATTTGTCACTTTTAATTAATTTTAACTATTTTATTATATTATCATAATTCAACTAAAATAATCTTATATATAAAGACAAGCATCAGGAAGGGAGTATAATATAATGACCTTATGCAAATTATGTATTTAACTCCGTAGCGGGATAAAACTCATCTATATTAGTGTTATATGTGCAAGCAGGTGTGTTTACAAGGAGTACAACAAGATTCCCACAAACAGCACATTTAATTAGTTGGCCGAAGGTTCAACGTTGCGTTTCATTCATTACGAGATGCTTGTTCTTTGAAGAATATAATGAGTGAAATTGATTATCAGAATACTCGAAGTTTTTTTTGCCAAACAGAATATACTTGAAGTTAATTGTATTATATTACTAGTATTTTGTGGAATTGATACTTTTCCAGGCAAAAAATGACACTCTAGTCTTAATTATAGTTAAAACCAACTACTGCATGTCATCTTTTATCAACTTTGAACCAATAAGAATTAATATAAATATCAATTTTTTAAGAGAAGAGTCGAAGCACGGCGCTTTATGTGGCTTCTCCATCTTGTCATCACTAGACTTGCGAATGAGATTAGCACGGCAAAATGATAAGGAAAGATTCCTATAAAAAAAATAACCATGAGTATCCTCCTTATCTTATTTACCTTAATGTTATTTATTATTTTAAGGGAAAAAGACTAGAAAAAGACCATCAAATCAGGCAAATGACGGTTTTCTACAACAAATTTCAGAAGGGACAATTCAGTATAATGACCGGCGGTGGTGAGCCCCATTATTAAGAAAAATAAAAATTTAAACCATAGGCAAATTAGATATTTCACTTAAATTTGGATTAGACAATTCAGTCATTTACAGTGAATTATCCATTCTGAAATTTGTTGTAGCAAACTATTCTTTACCTAATTTTAGGGTCTTTTTTTTGTCTTTTTCCCTTATTTTAAAGCATCAATATTCATTACATTCAATCAATTAAATTAAAGAGTTATTGTTTATCAGAGAATTTGTATGCTGTATGAAATCTGGAAAAATAAAGTATGCTATTCATAATTAATCTGTAACTTCTAAATATGGAATAATTTTCTGTAAATCTTTTGATGTTATTTAAGCTAAGAATATACAAATTAAATTAAGAGGTCTGCGAAAGAAAATAAAAGTCATTGGATGACAAAGTCAATCTAAAAATATTTTGACGCACAAACAGAGGAGTTCATTGGGGATCTCACATGGTTCATGGGCATATTCTTTAGCATGGCAATCACATTATATTGTGACCAACTTTGATACAGGGAAAAAGAAAATAAAAGAAGTGTGGTTGATGCATGATTTTAGTTATCATTAATATTCTAAAGCAAGCTTCATAGGGTTAACTTAAAAAAGTGACACGCATATTATTTTATTGAATTAAATGATAATAATTGAACTCGGAACATAAGTGGAAAACGTTGCAGCAACATCGAAGTGAAAAAATATTAAAAATAAAATAAAATAGAAAAGGTTCGTTTGGAGTGAGTTTGGGAAAGTCTGCAATCCTCAGCGAAAAAGTAAACAGAAAAAATGTAGCTCTTTTTTTTTTCGAATGAAAGGAAATATCTATTGAAAAAAAAAATGTAGCTCTTGCTTATCATGACGGTTTTATTCCGTGTAAATATAATTTGAAATTGATGTGACTGCCTTATTTTTGGGGAAAAGTTTCATCATTGTATTTTAAAATTCCTCTCATTTTATATTAAAAAAAATTCCTGTCAAAATATCCCTTGATAAATAAACAATGGGCTTGTTTGGCTGGACTTATTCCAGCCAAATAAGTCCTTATTTTAAAGGATAAGTACTTATTTTTAAAAAAGTTGTTTTGAGTATGTTTGTCTCGACTTATAAAAATAAGTAACTTATAACTTATAAGTCAAAATAAATATAAGTTCTTTTTTTCAACTTATGACTTATGACTTATGACTTATAAGTCACTTTTTTGGTGGATCCCACAATTCTAACTTATTTTACACATCAAATCACAACTAACCCAAACATAAATCACTTTTTCAAAAGTTCATCCAAACATACACCTCATTACACAATATGACTTATGACTTATAAGTCACTTTTTTTAACAGCTCATCCAAACATAAATCTCATTACACAATCTGACTTATTTTCAGTTTGACTTATTTTCAGTTTGACTTATCTATAAGTCACTTTTTCAGAAGTCCATCCAAACACACCCAATCTTATCTACGTGCAGCCAAGTTATTGCTATGTTCGTATACTTCAAAATACCAAGTCACAAACAAACAGACACTGAGTTAGTTCCAAATGGAAATAACCTATACAGTTTTCTAATAAGATGCTTTTTAAAATGATATTATAAGATATTTGAGAAACTGACAAAACCGAGATGAGGTTTTGTGATGAGGAAATCTTTCCTCAAAAGATTTTTAAATAAGGTTAGACACTTTATATATACTCCCTCTGGTCCTTATTATAAGGCACCAACTAACAAAATTTTTGGTCCTTATTATAAGGCACCAACCGCCACATTAATTACGTTTTTCCTACTTTACCCTTGTCATTAATGAATGTTCATAGTTTAAAATGTTAAGTTGTATCATTTAATGAAGGGTGAAGTTGGAAAACATGGTCAATTAAGCCTAGATTTAAGGACTCAACTACCATTCTTTGGTTTGTGAGAATTGGTAGTTGGTGCCTTATAATAAGGACCAGAGGGAGTAAATCTTACCTGTCTAAAGCTATACAAAATGTTCATAGGTAACCTTTGACTGTTTTACAGTTGGACTATAGTGATTATGTGGTTATATTGTCAAAACACAAAAACACACATAGTCAACAATAATTGAAGGGTCAGTCCAAAAACAAAAAACAATAATTGAAGGTAAACGGGTGGCGCAGACAGTAAGCTATCTACTTTTATTTTCCAGTCCTCCAAACCGCTGTCCCAACTCCCAACTCCCAACTTCCAACACAAACCCCAAAATGCTGTCAACTTTACTACAAATAATGTAGTATTCTGTTTCTTATTATAAGTATAACTATCACAAATTTTTTGTTCTAAAATATAAATCCAATTTGGAATCAATTAATGCTATTGTGACTAATTTACCCCTATATTAGAAATAGGAAAGATGAGAGAGAAGGTTAAAATGTATATAATATTATTTTAACACCTATTCTTAAATAAGGGTAAAGTTGGAAAAATATGATATATTTAATGCTATAATTTCCACTCCTTAATATGTGAGAAGTAGTTAGAGTGGGCTTATAATAAGGAACAGAGTGGTATTGATTCGTTAACGAGCTTGCAACATCCTTACAAGTAGGATGCACTTCTCTTAAATATAATATCACCTTGATTTTTTTAAGGAAGTTAAGGAAGTCAATTAAACCACTAAATTATAATATATGTCACATATAATTAGATTATAGGTTATAGGAGTGTCCAAATCCGGGACCGAGACCGGGATTACCCATTCCCGGATCCCGTACCGAAAGGAGGCCGAGAATGGAATTCATTCTCGGCCTCAGTCCCAAAATTTCCCGGTCCCTGCAGGATCGGGAAATCCAGGGAACAAGACCAAAATTTCCTGAAAAAAAATGTGTGAAGAAGAAGGTAGGGAACAAAGAAAAGTAGAATTTTTTTATGATTCTTCAAACATGCCTTCCCTTACATTCTCCCCAAAACAAACATATGAATTCACACCTCTGAACTTCAATTATTAAAATGCATCAGCAACTTACAAATGCAAAGAAACTTTTCACAACTACATGAAGATGAAAATTACAGAGATCATTTGCAGGAAAATAAAGAAGGTATGGTTCTAATAATTTAGAATCAGTGAAGCAATGACCTGACCGCTCGTAATGTAATTGTTGGCCACATTGTTCTTGTTCTTTGCGGCTTTCCTCTGCTGCTAATCGGCCGACGTTCGAATGACAGCCAGAAGCGAAACCTCATGGGAGGAGCCCGCAGAACATCCGAAGCCTTTGAAGGTTGAACAGAGACTACCTCGATCCTGACTCCGTTTCAGTTTCCATTTCAGGTCGATCCTCCACCGATCACAGGACCAGTGTTTCTGACTTCGACGACGACTTCTCCGAGGACAATTCCATCTTCGAGACGAAGAGACTGTAGGTGGATGAAGACTGAGAGAGGAGGAGATGATAAAGACTGAAGGCAGCGAGGGTTCTAAACTGATCATTCTGGGCGTTGAAGGTGAAGACGGCGTGGTGAAGGTGAATACTAATGAAAGCACAAAGGAGGCTTCTAGGGCAAAATATAAAGTTGGGCTTGGACTTTAGGTTTTAGGTTTTTTCATTAAAATTGTCGCAAGCCTGGTGGGAGGGGCCTGAAGGTGTTCTTTTTTTAAAACAAAAAGATATGTATGAGTGGGCTTAATTGCAACAGGCATTCAATCTTTTTTTAATATATAACCGGGACCGGATTCCCGAGGGCTTTCCCGGATCCCGTCCCAGAAATTTCCCGGTCCCGGTCCCGGAACTTTTCGGGACGCGAAATTCCCTGCCAAAATTTTCTGGGACCGGGATGGGAGGGCTGGGATCGGGATGCATTGGACACCCCTAATATGTTAGTTTAAAAGTAAAATAAATTAGTTTTGAGGAAAAAAAATATAACTATAGACAATTTAAAGTGATTAATTTTGCATCCTTAATTTTTTTCAAAGAAATCAAAGTGATCTTATAATTAGGACGGAGGGAGTGATCTCATATAGCTAGCGCATACTCTTTTAATTTAAAGAATAATGTTTTGATCGTAATCATACTAGCAGTGGTAGTCAGAATCTCATGAATATCGATTTGTATCTTATGATTCGATTCGAAAATAGGTGGGAAAGATACGAATCTATTGATGTATCTTTTATATGCATGTATCTCACTTGAATCATGCGATACAAGCCATAATCGGTCATGAATCTTACGATTCACGATATGTTTTGATATATCTTTTTCCCCATGTTAAAAAAGTTTTATTCTTTTAAATTCTGTTAGTTTCATTGCTATAATATTTACTCTTTAAATGCTAGTTTTATAAATATAAAGTGTTATTTGCCATGGAAATGCTAAAATCTACAAATTTTTTATGCTTTCTTATTAGAAAATTACAGTAACATTATCCTTAATAATTGATCATGAATCTTATGATACACGATACGATTTGATTCACGATTCCAAAAATAGGATTTTCGATTCACGATTTCTATCCCGATTTGATAACCTGTCTAGCACTAATATATTAGATCCTTATTTGAACAAGTAGTAGTGACATCCAAATACAAATAGAAGTAAGAGAAGAGTTTGCTCTCTATTAATTTTTTTTTGGGGCTTTGTTTTGTCGTTTTTATGAGCAGGCACTCACAAGATTAGATTAATCAATTAAATTTTGAAATAAGATACTCTATCCGTTCCTAAATAGATTATCTATTTAGGGAGGTGAGTTTGTTACTAAATATAAGATCTTTTTTTTATTTTTTCTCAACTTTTTTTCCAAATTATCCCTATTGTTGCTCTCCAATGATAAATAAGCAAGAGAGGAAGGGTAAGAATAAAGGTAGATAGTTTGGGTGCGTTAACAATATCATGTGATTTTAACTAATTTAATTAACTTCCTTAATCTAATCATATTAGGTAATTGGGTCTTATATTTATGAATGGATGTGGTATTTGTTTGTTGGCTGAAGGTTTATTTGAATACGTAGCATCATTTTCATAATAAATAAATTGAATCCGACAGGCAGGCATGGATCTCTCTGTAATTCAACGTTCCTATACTCTAGACATCAACTTGTTTCCCTATACTCCCTCTGGTCCCTATTATAAGAGGTAATCAACATTTTTATACATACCAATAAAAACATGTTGGAATCATTTATTATCAGTAGATTTAATAAAATTTTCCATTTTTACCCTCACCTATTAGTTATACATACTTTTTCTCCCCCTTCTTTCATCATTTAATATATAAGGGCATAGATGGAAAAAAACATTTATTACTATGACTTTTGGATGTTACATCTTATATTTTGGACCGGACTCTGGAGGGAGTACATACATACATATATATACCACTTTGTTCCTTATTATAAGTTCAACTACTACAAATTTTTTGTTCATAAATATAAGTCTAGTTTGGAATCAATTAACGCTACTATAACTATTTTACACTAATGTTGGAAATAGGGAAGATGAGAAAGAAGGATTATAATACATAAAATATTATTTTAATACTTATTCTTATAAGGGAAACGTTGGAAAATTTTAAAAGAATAGAACATATTTAATAATATAACTTCCACTCCTTTATATGTGAGAAGTAGTAAGAATAGACTTATAATAAGGAACATGATGGTATATGTATAATCCAACCAATCTTAAGACATATGCTCATTGTAAATAGGGCTGTTCAAATTTTTCTCGTCCCGGCATCCCGTCCCATTCCCAAGCATTTCGGGATGGGAAAAATTTGGGACAGGACAATTTTGGCCTCGGGACAGCCGATCCCCGTTCCGTCCCAAATATTTTTATTTTTTATGTCCAAATTTTAAACCCTTTCCTTAATTTTGATATACTTTCTCCCTTTGTGCTCTCCCTCTCCCATCAATTTTGCTCATTGTCTCACCTCAGTATTCATCCCATTTGCAAATCACTCTCACCCCTCACTAACCAGTTTTGCTTTTAGTTCACTGCCCCTCATAGCCTCAAACTTGCACCATCCATCTCAATAACTTTATGCTTGTATTAGAGTTCACAAGATTAAAATTGCCATTATAATAGCTTATTTCTCTTTCTTTTTTGGAGCATCCAGGTTGGTAGGTGGCTATTATTTTGTTCATTTGCCTTCTTTGTCTTCTAGCTTTGTTCAGTTTGGCCATTGCATTAATTTTTTGTTTGCATATAATTTGAAAGTTTAGTCTTCTTCTACATCCAATAACTTTCTTGTAATTTTTCTTTGGTTTTTCTGAATGCTTTATGCATTTTTGGATGTTTGAGTTTACATCTCTTTACCACAAATAATACAAAAAATCTTTAAAAAAAAAAGTCGGGACAATCCCGGTCCAGTCCCGTCCCTATCGGGATCGGGACAGAATCGGGATGGGACGGAACACGGGACAATAATCCTGTCCCGACCACCTTTCATTGGGACGGGACGGGGTCGTCCCGGTCCCGTTCCATTCCCTTAAACATCCTTAATTATAAATGGCAGTCCCATAAATTACGAAAACAGAACAACTATGAAATTTCCTAACCGTAAACAAAACATAAATGAGTACTATGAACGTTAAAGCCCATGACGCAAGAGGGAACTAATAAAGAAGAAGGTCCCCAAAAACATAAAAAACGTCCTTTCAAGAAAAGACCGTCCATATATATTATATGTATTTATTCTTCCATACAATACTACTTCATCCATTCCATTTGGTGCAGGTAGTCGCTAGTCACTGGTCGCCATTTGTATATTTATTATGATCATTATCTTCCTACAGAATAACACAAAGTTAATTATTGCCCAATCTTTGGGTCGTTCTCATGACCAGTATCGCTATGTTACTTTACATGATTTTCGTTCATTTACCTTTTGGAACGTTGAGTAAGTTTTTATTGCTTTATTCTTTATTTAAAAATAAGAATTTCTTCCACCGTAGGCACATCTTAAGTGCTACTGGCCGATTTGGACATTACAACTAATCAGGAAATAGAAACGTGGAAGTTGCAACACAAGGATTAGGTATTAGAGTGGGCCCCAGTTAAGGGCCTATCCGTAGAGAACGTTGGGCTTCGGAGAACAGGGACTAGGGTACAGTGACCCACTAAGATTAATAAACGTGAACTTGCAGGATTGAGCATGTCCTCATATTTCTCAGTCACATATTTTCCATTCTTTATTACACTCATCAATAAAATGACAATGACCACAAAACCCCGTAGGATTGGGATTGATGTCATTATTGAAGGGCAAAGATCTAGATAGGTACGGATATAATGTATTCTTTGATTTGGCACTGATTAAAACAGAACACAAACGTGAGTTTACATCAATATCCATTAACTCCACGGGTTTCAGTGTTAAGCCAGAAATGAGTAGAGGAGCGCTCATCATTAAACTTCACCGTATCGTTTATTTTTTTCATTTTTGGGAAAATTATAATGAGGTCCCACATAAAGCATTTAATTACAACCAGGTCCCAAACAATCATCAAATTACATTGAAGTCCCAAAGGACCTCTGTGTAATTAAATGGGAGTTGTCAATACCAGCCGTATGAGTTGTTAGTGCACACAAAACAGCTGATATTGACAACTATTGAATTGACAACTCATTGAGCTGCGATTGACAACTCTTTTTGTGTGCATTGACAACTTACACGGCTGGTATTGACAACATTGAATTGACAACCCATTGACAACTATTTTAGGCATAGTAACAACTCAATGGGCTGGTATTGACAACTCAATTTAATTACACCTAGGTCCCTTGGAACTTTAATGTATTTTGATGATTGTTTGGGACCTGGTTGTGATTAAATGCCTTATGTGGGACCTCATTGTAATTTTCCCTTTATTTTTCACTCACTCACTAACCTCTTTTGCCTCACCACTCACCACTCACCACACCCAGCTGGCACACAATACCCTGATTTAGTTTCATCATTTTCCTCTTCCTTTCTCTTCTTATATTCATTTTTCTCTTAAGTGTTAAATATTTTTAAAATATAATAAGTATTATATATAATTAAAAATTCACTCCATTGCTTAATATAAGAGCTAGTTGATGTTTTTAGAGAGATTTAGAAAGTTAAAAAATAGACCATTTAATCACAACATATGTTAGATTATAAGTCAAATAAATTATTTTGGAGAAAAAATTCAGCTTAATCAATTTATAAATAGTTTATTTAGCTTTCTTAGGATTTCCAAAAAAATTTAATTAGACCTTATATTTAGGAATGTGGAGAGTATTTAATTAAAGAATAAAAGATCAAGTTCTGAACTAATTTACATGTATTAAATATTTAATAAAAGAATAAATATTTGTAAAAAATACATTTAAAATTAATATATATACTCCTTTTAATCCTTAATATAACATCAAGTTAACTTTTTAACGAGATTATATATGCAAAATTAATTACCTTTAAGTATTTGTATTTACAATTCTTTCTCAAAACTAATTTACATTATGTATAAACTACTAACGTATTATTTAATTACATGTAATATATGTTAAAATTAAGTGGTCTATTTCTTTCCATTAATTTCCACATAAAAGTATCTTATATTAAGGATCAGAGGAAGTACATATCATGATGTGGGGCATAGAGTTAAGTAATTAAGGTTTATTTAACACCCACAATTTTTTTTTTAATTTCATTTAGCACAATTAAGTTTTTTTAAAATTAATTTTTCATCACTCTTCCTTCCTACCTACTACACCTATCTTTCTTAATTTTCACCATCATCTTTAATACTTTGAATAATTATTTCTGAAGAAAAATGTTCAATGATTTAAACAATAATAAAATATAAACATAATAGTATAATACTATATGCCAAGACCATGGCATATAAGAAAAAAAGAATATGAGAAGGGAAAGGAAGGGGGAAATGAAATTAAATCAGCTTGTAACGTGTCAGCTGAATGTGGTGACTGGTGAGTGGTTGACGCAAAAGAGGTCAGTGAGTGAGCGGAAAATAAACGAAACGGTGAGTTTTAATGATGAGCGCCCCTCTACTCATCCCCGCTTAGCACTGAAACCGTCCCCGGGACACACAGACACACTTACTTCATGTATTTTTGCAGAAATTTCCTATGGAAGTCATTCCTTATGGTGTCGTTGATGAATCGCTTAGGCGTCTTGTTTTCACTGCGGGCTTGGTTCTTAACAACACCGCATCATCATCCCACCTACGTCAACCAAAGTATAAAACCAAGTTACCACAGTCACAAACCCAGACCAAATACATGGTATCATTTAACATAACAGACAGCTACGTCAGTTTAACATTCATACCTCCTTTTCACGTCGAAGGATGTTGGATTATTGATTAATGGTTTTCCTCGTAGAAGTTCAGCCTCCTTTACTTTAAGCTCTTCCTCTCGCTGCTGCTGTTCCTGTATAAAGATAACATATATGTGTTTTTCAGTAACAGGGCTCAAGCATATCTCAAGAGCTTCACTAGTATGTTAAAACAACAAAGGGAAATTTTCAGGAAGAATAAGCTTCATTCACCTCAGGGAGATTCTCCTCTGCTCTTTTTTTCTTCATTTGTTCAAGTTCCGCCAACAAAGCTTCAGTGTCATCCTCACCATCATCTTCATCATCATCACTGACACAATAGAGACACTTCATTACATACTTCTGTAGATGACACAAGACATCGTAACAAGTCTGAAACGAGTACAAAAAGAATACTACTTTTCTGTTAGACGCGGAGATAATACAATCAACAAACATTGGATAGTGTCAAACAGTGCTTGCAACATTATTCACCTCTCACCATCGCTTTTGACGGAAACATCAGAATCATCTGCATCTACACTAAGTGGAACAATGCGATCTTCTGCTTCCCTCTGTCCTTGGGTGAATATAGATCCATCAAAATTAGAACATTAGAAAAGAATAATCATTATGCATTCTTTTTATATTTTGGATTACAGTAGGCAACATATCAAAAACATTAAATTTATACATAATAGATTACCAGATAAAATACCTTCCAACAAAAGATAGCTTCCCTTTCCACGATCTCTGTCATGTGCCAATATATAATGCAATTTAAATAGTGAAAGCTCGCCCAATAGAATATACTCAAATCTTACAGGAATGATGAAATGTATAAAACCACTTATGATTGATATTTTACCGTGCTATGATTTGTTTTTTGATGAGAAATGCCTCCGTTCACGCTCATCACGAAGGTTCCTTCTCTGCAGTTCCTCCTCAGTGTCCTGCCCTTCCTTCCTGGCAGGGTAGACTTACATTTGTCAGGAAAGAAATAGCTCAGTCAAATACATAACCGTTGGGAAAGGAGCAAATGCAGCATCAATCGCACAGGTGATGCGCTTCATATGGAAATTCAATCTCTCCGGCGGGAAAAGAAAGAAGCCATTCTGGATCCAACACTATCTTTAGATTTTTTATCATAAAAAACCATAACAATAACTTTACAGATAACTTTGTGATGCGTACCCCTTATGACTGTGCTGTTGAAGTATGATTCATTCAACGCATTAGATGGACTAGAATAAGGTGGATTTATATTTTTTAATTAATTTGTACTTATTTGTTTTATCAAGTAGTTTAGTAATTGTTTGTTAGCAAATATCTTGGGCAGTTCCAGATTATTTGCCAAGTCAAATAAATAGTTCCTAATCAATAAGTGAGGAGTAGTGGGTCCCATAACTTGTGGGAAATCTGTTTCTTTGTAAGCCTATATGTAGGCACGTTCATTTCAATGCAAGATGAAGAATTCCACCACAATAATAGAGTACAAGCAGAAACTTTATTTTTATTGCTCTGTCACGTCATTTTTTCTCAACAAATTTGGTATCAGAGCAACTTCTTGATCCTGTGGACAATAGAGTGCAAGTAAGGTTGGGTTTACACTGGGCATTTGTGAGAAACACCTTTTATTTCTTCCTTGTGGGATACACCTTTGGGAAACACGAGAGACAGAGAGAGAGAGATTTTTTTTCCATTGCAAATTCTTTAATGGCAGCACTTACGGGTTTCTCTTCCACTCAACCTCTCCTACCCATTTTTAATGGCGAGAAGTATGAATGGTGGAGCATCAAAGTGAAGACTCTACTCAAATCGCTAGATCTGTGGGATTTGGTGGAATATGGGTTTGTTGACATCCTTAATCCTAATGAAGAAGAGGATGAGAGGCTTAAAGCAACAAAGCAGAGAGACGCAAAGGCATTGTTTATTCTTCAACAAGCAGTTCATGAGACTTTTCTCAAGGATTGCAGTAGCCACCACATCAAAGGAGACCTGGTTGATTTTGAAAAATGAATTCCATGGTGACTCAAAAGTGATTGTTGTGAAATTGCAATTACTAAGGCGTGATTTTGAAACTCTTATGATGAAGGATGATGAATCGATTGCTGAGTTTTTGGCAAGGACAATGGCAATAGTTGGGCAGATGCGATCATACGGTGAGCAGATTTCGGATGAGACGATTGTTACAAAAGTGTTGAGGAGCTTGGCTGAACCTTTTGATCATGTTGCAGCTGCAATAGAAGAAGCCAAAGATCTATCTGTTCTTTCTGTAGATGAACTGATGGGCTCTTTGCAAGCTCATGAGGTAAGAATCAATCGATCAAAAGGAAAAAATGAGGAGAAGGCATTTCAAGTAAAGGAGGCAGCCACAAAACATGAAGAAAATGACTATCCAACAAATAGAGGCCGTGGAAGGGGATCGTTCCGTGGTGGTCGAGGTCGTGGCCGTGGTAATAGTAGAGGCAGAGGAAGGCAATCAAATGAGCAAGGTAACACAAGAAATGGTGTTCAATGCTATCATTGTAATAGATATGGGCATATACAAGCTGATTGCTGGTTCAAAGAGCAGAACATGAATTTTGCAGTAGAGGATGAGGAGGATAATATGTTGTTTATGGCTTGCACTGACACAAACCATAAGCCGAGTAATCTATGGTTTGTTGATAGTGGCTGCTCGAATCATATGACAGGCACTAAAACCTTGTTTAAAGAACTTGATGAGTCACAAAAGCTAAAGGTGCAACTTGGTAACAAGGGGGAGATTCAAGTGGAAGGAAGAGGCACTATAAGTGTTGAGACCAGCCATGGAAAATCAAAAAAGTTGGACGATGTTCAATTTGTACCTGATCTAGGATACAATTTGTTGAGCGTTGGACAACTAATGAGTGGTGGATGCTCTTTGCTGTTTGATGACAATGCATGTGTAATCACAAATAAGAAGTCAGGAAAAAAGGTTCACATCAGTATGACTCCAAACAATATGTTTCCATTAGATGTGGCTAACGTAGAGAACTTGGCTCTTTCTGCAAGTGCAAAGGATGACTCAAAGTTGTGGCATTTGAGGTACGGGCATCTCAACATCAAGGGTCTGAAACTGTTAAGTGATAAAGAAAATGGCATCCATAGGGAGTTAACAACTCCTTATACTCCAGAGCAAAATGGAGTTGCTGAACGGAAGAACCAAACCATTGTGGAAATGGCACGAAGCATGCTGCAAGCAAAGGGACTTTCAAATATATTTTGGGCAGAAGCTGTAGCAACCTCTGTCTACTTGTTGAATCTCTCACCAACAAGGGCTGTCATGAACAAGACTCCATATGAAGCTTGGTGTGGTAGGAGGCCAAATGTAAGTCACTTGAGAATTTTTGGGTGTATTTCCTATGCTTTGATAAATTCTCAAGCTCGAAAAAAACTTGATGAAAAATCAGAAAAATGTATCTTTATTGGTTATTGTACTCATTCCAAAGCATATAGATTGTATAACCCTATTAGTGGCAAGTTTTTAATTAGAAGGGATGTAATATTTGATGAAAAAGCTAGCTGGAACTTGAATGTAAAGCAGGTACAACAAGAGATAAATGATCCAATTGAAGTCCCTCTAGATGATGGAGAAAAGCAGATCCCAACAATCTCTCATGGCAGCACATCACCATTGACAACACAAAGCAGCAGTAGCAGCAACTCCACATCATCTACAACAGTTGAAGAAGTTTTTGATGAGCCAATTCCTCTGAGAAGATCAACAAGAATAAGGAAACCCAACTCCAAATATATTGATGATATGTATACTTGTCAATTCGCTCTTACTATTTCTGATCCATTGTATTATGAAGAAGCAGCTAAAAAGAAAGAGTGGCGGACAGCAATGGTGGAAGAAATGAAGTCCATTGAAAAGAATGGAACTTGGGAGATGGTGGAACTACCAAAAGACAAAAATGCAATTGGCTTGAAGTGGTTGTTCAAAACAAAATTTGCTGCAGATGGGAGCCTACAAAAGCACAAAGCCCGTCTTGTTGCAAAAGGCTATTCACAAAAGTATGGTATTGACTTTGAGGAAACTTTCTCACCAGTAGCTCGATTTGAGACTGTCAGACTTGTTCTTGCTTTGGCTGCGCAATTACAATGGCCAGTTTACCAACTTGATGTCAAATCAGCATTTCTCAATGGAGACTTACAAGAGGAAGTATATGTGTCACAACCAGAAGGCTTCATAAAGGAGGGTCATGAAACAAAAGTGTATAAACTGAAAAAGGCATTATATGGGTTGAAGCAAGCTCCTCGAGCTTGGTACAGCAAGATTGATGGGTATTTTCAGAAAAAGGGGTACATAAGAAGTGAAAATGAGCCCACTCTATATGCAAAGAAGGAAGGTAATGATTTCATCACTATTTGTCTTTATGTTGATGATATCATTTATACTAGTTCTTCTCACACTCTTGTGGAGAAATTTAAGTCTGAAATGATGAATGAGTTTGATATGTCGGATATGGGTTTATTACATTATTTTCTTGGCCTTGAAGTTCATCAATCTAAAGATGGTATATTTCTTTCACAAAAGAAATATGCTAGGGACCTTCTTAACAAATTTGGCATGTTGAATTGCAAGCCTGCAGCTACACCCATGAATATAAATGAAAAATTACAGCAAGCAGATGGAGAAGCCATGACAGATGCAAGGAGCTTTAGAAGCTTAGTGGGTGGTTTGATTTATCTAACTCACACTAGACCTGATGTTGCATTTCCTATTAGTGTAATTTCCAGGTTTATGCAACAACCCTCAAAGAATCATTATGGAGCAGCCAAGAGGGTCTTGCGTTATATTGCTGGAACTTTAGAGTATGGCATTTGGTACTCTAAAGTCTCAAATATCAAGTTATGTGGGTACACAGATAGTGATTGGGCAAGTTCATTGGATGATAGACGAAGTGTATCAGCAAGTGTGTTCACTCTTGGCTCAGGAGTGATTTCATGGAGTTCAAAAAAGCAAGCTACAGTAGCATTGTCAACTTCAGAAGCAGAGTTTATTGCAGCAACTTCAGCAGCTTGTCAAGCAATTTGGCTTAGTAGAATTTTAGCTGATCTCCAACTACAGCAAGAGGGGCCTACAGAGATATTTTGTGACAACAAAGCAACTATCTCTATGACAAAGAATCCAACATTTCATAGCAGAACTAAGCATATTGACATCCGCTATCATTTTATTCGTGATCTGGTAGCAAAGGAGCAGATTGAATTGAAATATTGTAGCACACATGAACAGCTAGCTGATTTGTTGACAAAGGCTTTATCCAAGGAGAAGTTGCACTATTTTAGAAGATTGTTTGGCTTATGCGTTTTTGAATCAAGGGGGGATGTTGAAGTATGATTCATTCAACGCATTAGATGGACTAGAATAAGGTGGATTTATATTTTTTAATTAATTTGTACTTATTTGTTTTATCAAGTAGTTTAGTAATTGTTTGTTAGCAAATATCTTGGGCAGTTCCAGATTATTTGCCAAGTCAAATAAATAGTTCCTAATCAATAAGTGAGGAGTAGTGAGTCCCGTAACTTGTGGGAAATCTGTTTCTTTGTAAGCCTATATGTAGGCACGTTCATTTCAATGCAAGATGAAGAATTCCACCACAATAATAGAGTACAAGCAGAAACTTTATTTTTATTGCTCTGTCACGTCATTTTTTCCTCAACATGTGCAATCACCCATCAATAAAATCAGCTCCATAAATAACTTCTATCCTAGGGATAACATGGAGATTTTATAATCGTTAATGTTAGTATTTGGAGAGTAAAGACAAATGTAAACGTTAAACTGGGTTTACAGTAACTTAGATCATATACCCATGAACTCAACAAAATCGAGACAAGTCAAGGATCTGATAAGTATCAACAAAACAGCCGAAAAGGTAAAACATAAACTAGCATGTTCAAGTGATCACTGCCAATGTGTAACCCCCCCTCCCACTAATAAACACATGTATGTTGACCAATAAGTTCAATCTCTTAAATTCATTTCTTTCTAAATTTTCATGATAAATTAGATGAAGGAATGTAATGTAAAGAAATTTCAGCTGAAACGAAAAATCCCCTTCAATCTGCATTTCAGAGCCCTCGCCACCATTAATTAATATCACGTCTGGAAATGCAAGGAAAGCAAGAAGATGCACAATCACATTATGCAATATCATATCTGGACTTGCTTGTAAAGCTTAATCATAATGCTTGATTGAAACGAGTACCAAAACAAAAAACCACAAGGAAATGACAGTAATTTCCAGTGAACTTGACCACAGATCAGTATCACATTCAGGCAAGGACAAAATCAGCATAACATATCTGTAACTTCCAAATTGGTATGTAGCTAAATCATATTAAACTCCAATCTGTAATGTCAATAATAAACACCATACAAGGATAAAAAAACTCATACAACCAACAATAATTTTACATGAAGAAGCACAATAGTAAAGGCATATGAACTGGTGAAGGAAAAAACTGAGTACGTGGCGACAGTTAATTTTTTGAAGGGCATTTGGGAAAGGCAACCATAACATATGATCCAAAACCTTGCTAAACTAAGACAACAAAAACCCAACCTTGGCTTGAGAGTGGTATGCGCGGCAAGGTCCCTCGATGAGTATTTTTGAGATGGACCAAAAATCCAAGCACCACCTTGTTCATTACCACCCTTTAGCAGGTACCTAAGTAGGTCGAGCTGCAGTCGTCATTGCTTCTAACCAGTTCTCCTGGATATGAACCACCGGACAAGATAATCACAAGGATAATAATTAACACAAGATTAAGTTCGTCCCACATCCATTATTTTTTTGGTACAGCCTCTTCCCATTGTTATATTCTTTTTTTTTTTAGGTCAAAGCACTACCCATCATAAATATATCAATTGGGCTTGTATGGAATGGCTTCTGGGGTGCCAGAACCCAGCGGCGCCCCAGAACCCATTCCTTAATTTTTATTTTTTTTATGCCAGAAGCACGGTGGAGCCAGTTCTGGCTTCGGCTTTTGATGGGCTCATACATTTTGTTATATATTATTTAATAAAATGAGTTAAAAAATTAGACTATTTGACTCCTAAAATTCTAAATAACATATTTTTTTTTAATCTAAAATTCCTTTTTTTTCTACAAAAATTTACCATAATAATCTCTAACTATTTTCTCCATAATATCCTCCTTTTAGCTAAAAATATTATTTTTTTTAAAATTATTTCCTTAAAATAAGGGGAAAACGAAGCCTTTAATAAAAATATATGCATATTATATATGTGTTATTTAATAACAATAATGTTTTTTTAAGTAATTTTCCATTTAAATTTGCTTTTCAAAATTATCATGTAAACATGTTTCTAAAAGTCATATTGAAAAAAGTCACTTCTATCCTCACAAATCTAAACATAAATCACTTCACACAATCTAACTTTTATCCAATCTTATTTCTGAAAAAGTTCATCCGAATAAAACCAATCCAAACACACCCTAAATGTCTCTTCCACCGAAATGCTTCATCCTCATTGTATAAGCCGATGAAACTGGTCGGCTCCTGACTCAGAATCCTATTCATAAGCCATTATCTTGGGCATAGAATGTTGCTGTCACTTTAAAAGGGCATACATGGGTCCACATTCCACACTTATCACATTGATGAGAAATCAATTTCTCATCACTGTGATGAGATCTAGACCATTCAAGTTTTGATCTTAACAGTTCAAATTTAAAATTAGTAATTTGTTGATTTTAAAATGATTCATTTATTTTCATGAGAAATAATAGTTATGAGATTATCTTTATTTCATATTTTACATTGATTAAAATAAAAAGTTATTTAAAATATAAAAATTAAATTAGAGCAAATCTGACCATCCAAACTCGATCTATCGGTATAGATTGATGATGAGATCAACTTTCTCATCCAAGATGAGCATGGAATGTGGATCCGGGCATATATACATGGTTCATTGCGTGCTCATTGAAAGAAACCGTCTCACCGCTTTTTGTCATCCACTCTGTTTCTGCATTCCTTGCAAAGCATGTTCTCTTCATACCCTCTGTTTTCTTATCCTTATTTTTTATACTTTATAGTTCATTCCTTGAGTAGTATTGTATAGTTTATAGTTTATAGTTTATTGTCATAAATTTATTACAACCATGTGTGAAGAACGAACGAGGCTTGTGTTGCCTTTCTTAAAGCTCATTTTGTTAAGAATTCATCGGCGAAGAATAAAATATCTTGACGACGCCTACTTAGATGATGTACGCCCTGCTTGGCCGACTTTTACAGCAACCTTGAAGGTTGATCGGTCTTTCTCCCGTGACGTAATCCATGACATTGGTGTTTTTGACGTTCCAATTAAAGAAGTTGGCCCTTCGGATAAGCACCTTATTACGTGCCTGTATTTGTTGGAGCAGATGTGGTTGGTTTCGTCCGATATTGTTCTCCTGTAAAAACCAAAGATACCCGTGGATTCAGTGAGAAGGAATTCTTTATCATTCTACAGTCTTTCAAAAAGGACCACAGTTGGTAATATTCTAACAACTATTAATGTTGCCGATGCATTTGTGAAATCAAATGTTTTGATTCCATATATTTGTGCTGCAATCCTTGGGCTAACGAAGAAGTCATGTGCAAGCTTCGTGGTTCCTGGGTTGAAGCTGTGGAGTCAATGCTGTTGACCAAAATAAAGGAGGCTGAACATGTTTTTGTCATTGTGCGTTATGTAGTTCTTGAAGAACTCTCTAACTCTGGTAAAATCAAACTTATAGTGTTCTGAATAAAATTGAGAGTTTACGAATAGAAAACTCTGCTTTTGCAATTGATATTGCTATGTTTAAGATATAGGATTTGTTGTATGTTTTACCCAGGTATTTCGTCTGTTTGTTCATACTGTGATGCCTCAGTACTGGACATTGATCCACCACACAAGCAAGTACAGGCGCTCAAACAAAAATTAACGGGAAAGGATGCTGCTTGACAACCCTGATCAACTTTCATGACCATATTATTACTGCAGTGTTGGTTAACTTTGAAGTCATAATAATGGACATCTGTTGTATCGTTTGTCTTTGGCTGTAATGAAGTTTCAGTTGGCCTAAGATGGTTTATGCGAATGTAAACTTGCATGGATCTTGTGCTTTGATCCCAAATTTGAGGTCTATAAAAGTCATAGTGGAAATTTGTCTGCTCAATTACTTGAAGTGGACCACAAGTTAAGCTCAAGTACGTCTTCCCCATTTGTTTCCATTCTTTAAGACATCCCATTAAGAACTCCTCAAATATTTGATAACCTGCGGCCATATTAGTGAACAAGATGTTTTACTTATTTGGGTCTCCTTCCCTTCTCAGCGTATACACAATGCTTTCCTATAATATATACAAAGTACACTTAGAAAGCCATATGTATAAATGCACAATCTTTTATCTGCCATGGGTTCCCGTTAGGATGTAACTTTATGCTTGGTATGGAACTATCCTAAAAGAACTTGGTTACAAAAAATTGAACTGTACATGCAGTTCTAGACAAGACTCTGTAGAGTAGGGAATTGTGTATTTTTCAAAGCTTGAAATTTTAAGGGGCTAAGGGACGGCTATTTGGAGGGTATGGGTTAGATCTAATCGTATCTCAAAATATCTTATACATTTGATATACCTCCCAGCATTTGTTCATGATCTTTTGTTCATTATTTTTTTTATCAATGAGAGGTATGGGTTCTCCAACACAAATTACGTACTCCGAAAGTGACCTCTCCCTCTTTCATACAATCCTTAAGGTCTTATACATTTATTGTGAAATATTGTTGCTACTATTTGCTGTGACTGGTTGCTCTACCTAATGGACATCTAATCGTATCTCACAAGTTTTCATGCACATCTGATTTTATTCATCGTGCAGTAGTATTTTCTATATATATGCAGACAGGAAACCTTTAATTATAGCATGCATATGCATTAACGATGTATATCTGCAGATTGTGTGGGATCAATTCATTCAGTTATGCCCTATGTTAAGGAATGTTAGCTTAATTTTGTTAATACCCCATTCTGATCATTTTTCTGTGGGCATGTGGATTTTATGGCCAATTTTTTGTCAGTGTTTCTTTGTTCCCAAACAGGTCTTAATGTCTTCAATGTTTCAAATGACACAATGCTCCATGACACTGTTTGTGAAAATGTAAGGATCTGATGCTCTTTGAAAAAATTATATGGAATGTGCAAATGTTTCCGGCAGTAAAAGTAGCTGTACTGCTTGCATAGCATGTGTTAAATGCAATGAAAGATTTTCCAGGACATGAAACATGATACCTTCATTCGATATAATGGACAGTGGCATACAAGGTGGTCTTCATAATTGCTTAGAATATACGTGATGACTTCCAATTTTTGGTAGATTTTTAGAAATATTTTGTTGTATTTGGGGAGTCATCAACCAAAAAAATTAAGAGATTTTGTTGAGATTTGATAAGATATCAATTTGAGACATTATTTGGGATTTTATTTTTAAATATACTATCTTCAATTAAAATAGGAGAGTCAACAAAAAAATAAAAAAAAACAAGAATATTTGAAAAAGAAAAAAATAATAAGTTTTAATCTGGTTTATTATTAGTATTACTATTTGATTTGATTTGGATTTTTTTTTTTTTTGTATTTCTTGGCAGCCACTACAAGCCACACATATTAGGAAACAAAGGACTCAATCATCATCATCATCAATCAACTACACACATGTGCATGATGGAATTAGGAAAGGAGTGGATTTAATGAATTGTTAAAAATTATCATCCTACTACAAGGATAAAAAGGGAGGGGGCATTGTTTTGTATTATTCATCATCCTCACTACACCCAAGCTGATTGAAGGCACACGTAAGAAGAAAAGCAAGCAGCGAACTAGACTGAGGAAGTTAGCGACACTGTGTTTTATTTTCTTCTTCCTTATTGCTATGATTTCATACTCATTTTTAATCTTTGTTGGAATTGATTTGGAATTCATGTGTGGCTAATTTCCTTTTACAACTTAGAGCACTATGAACTTGTTTGAGACTTAAAGAATTTTCCCACTTATTAGTTATGATTAATTTTAATTCAGTTTATTTAATCTTGTTTTTAATTACTATTGTTTAGTGATTGGCCACCATTGAACATGTTTTGGGAATTTAGAATTGAACTCGACGGAGGGTATTTTAAATAGTCTATGAGATTAAATAATGTGGAATTGGATTTTAATCTAGGGAATTAGATTTAATCTAATTTGCGTCTAGGATAGACATATACCTAGAAGCTCTGCATAGTCAAATTAGAGCATTACCAATATAAATTGTATCTAGTTAATTACATAATTTATCTAGGTAAGGGTATAAGTAGACCGACAGGCATTTATAGACACTAAGACTCTAGATTAGCTGATTAAGTTAAGGCATAATTAATTTAGTGAGAATAAAATCTAAGAAGCAAATAAGGGATTACTGACTCTAGATTGTTCATTTAATTCTTCAATTTGATCCGTATGAATGTTTTTGTTTTTATTAGATCTTAGTTAAATGTTTTTCACTAATTTGAATTCATTTTTTGTTTCGCTCAACTTAAACAAAAATAGGAGATTTAATGTTTAATAATCAATTGTTTTGAGTCTCTATGTGATCGACCCTGATTTGCCAGTTTACTATTTCTACGGCCCGTACTCTTACGGAGCTTTATTTAAATTTTGGTAGTATCAATACGTATTCAAATCTCAATATAATTGTTACATGTCTTTTTCTAAGATTTTTCATTATGTTTTTTTTTTGGGGTGCTAAATGCAATGAAAAATGGAATACCTTGAAATCTAACATCCTTGGACTGTGGCATGCATATGCATTTACTGTTCGCCATTGTATTCTGAAGAATGATGCATTTCCATTAACTTTGAAGGGAAAGGATATTTTACCAAAATCTGGTTTTTCTTGGTTTTGTCATTATTCTTTTAAACACTCACGTCCCAATTGCTATGTTATCGCATACTAGTGTGACAAGCATACAGTTAAGTACTGCCTGTAAAGTAATAATTCCTCATTTAGTTCAACATAGTAGATAATTTCAAGTTAATAACGTTGGATTGTCTTTGAATTGAAGCTCCCGTGCGTTGCAGCTCGTTGTTTTATGAAAATATGGAGGTTATGAAGAGATGACTTGTCCAACTCTAAATATTTTAGAGGTCCTCTGGCGAGTAGGAATCTACGGGGCCGTATATGTATATGTAGGGGTTCCATTCAGTGCTCATCGTTGAGATGAAATCTGGACCATCCAAAATTTGATATGGATGGTCCAGATTTAAAAATTTTAAATGACTATTTTTTCAAAGATAAAATTAGTTTTTTAATAAATAACAGTTATAAGATTAACTTTATTTTTGATTTTGTATCCATTAAAATAAAAATTTATTAAAAATATTAAAATTAATTTAAATGAATCTGGACCATTGAAATAAATCTGAACGGTACATATTAAGATGAGAAAGCTTTTGCTCATCTTTATGATGAGCATGGAATGTGAGTCAGTATATGTAGTTGGAATAAACTTATTTTGGGGTATGTAATTTGATTTGATGGAGCTTAAAAAAAGGTAAATTTAGTTGATATATTTTTATGAGTTGATTAATGATATAATCATTTAAAAATGGGAAAATGGTCATTTTTGACCCAGAAGTTTTAGCTTTGGAGCAATTTTGGCCCGAAAGTTTTTTTGGGATCAATTTTGACCTGGAAGTTTACAAAACGTAGCAATATAGACCAATTCTACAATAGAGAGGCCTCAAAATGTCTATATTACTACGTTTTGTAAACTTCCGGGTCAAAATTGGTCCAAAAAAAACTTTCGGGCCAAAATTGCTCTAAAGCTAAAACTTCCGGGTAAAAAATGACCCATTTTCCCTTTAAAAATTAATGGTAGAATCATTTAACTAGGATTAGAAGGCAAAGTATTTTTACTCTTTGGGTAAGTATGTTTCTCAGGAGTTAAAGGTGTGTTTTCTTGTCACTTTAATGAGTGGTGACATTTTAGGGGTAAAATTGCCCCACTCGATTCGAAGGATGAGAGAATCAGAGAAGCAAAAGGGTGATTATGGGATAAGGGTCTAATTCGCCCTGAAAGTTTTGTCCAATGATCATTAGCTGCCTGGAAGTTTTTTAGGATCAATTTTACCCCGATAGTATGAAAAATAGAGCAATGTTACTAGGCCGTTAAATGAAATTAAGTCTCACCGTTAAATCCACGTGGCATGCCATCCTAACATCCAACTCAGATACCCTATTTTCCACATATTGGTTTTTTTACTCTCACCGTCTCAGTATTGCCCCCACAACGATTTTTTTAAGAAAAAAAACCATTGGTCCGCCTTGGTAAGATCCATATATGAGTTATTCCATCTATTATTTATTTTTTCATCTCTATTTATAAGAAGCACCGATTCGTACACACGGTTCTTGAAATCGCATCACGTTGTATCATCTTCCATATCCATGAATGTTTTTCATTCTAAAATTTGTTAAAAATTCGGGTCTCAGTAGATAATAAACTTTAGATTTTATGCAGAATATAGATACTACTCTAAGCAGGCTAAAAACTTTTCAGTTATAACACTTTCTAAACAAAACCGAATTGATGTTAAGGAAATAAGTTAGGTGGTGGAAGTGGTGATGAAATCAAGCTTGTTCTCATCACGTTGGTCGAAAATAGAAACTATAGCTCCTAGCATATGGAGGATATACTGAGTAATGAATCGATTGAAACAATAATCCAAACACATAAAGATGTACGAACCCTGAAACAGACGAGCGATGCAGGGAAGAACGTTCATTAGTCCATGAGGGGAAGGAGGAAGCAGTGGTGAGGCGAGCGCCTTTGAGGAAATGCAACAGCAGAGAAGGAGCTTGATCCAGAGGCGGTGACAGCGTGGCGATTCGGAGGTAGAATAATTGAGATCTCAATCTTACCAAGGTAGAGCAATGGTTTTTTTTTGAAAAAAAATCTCAATGGGGGCAATATTGAGATTGTGAGGATAAAAAAAATATGTGGCAAATGGGTTATTTAAGTTGGATGCTGGGATGGCATGCCATGTGGATGCCACATAGATTTAACGGTGCGACTTAACTTCATTTAACGGTCAGGGTGATATTGCTCCATTTTTTATACTTTCAGGGCAAAATTGATCTCAAAAAAAATTCCGGGCAGCCAATGATCCTTGGACAAAACTTCCGGGGCGAATTTGACCCTTATCCAGTGATTGATGTGCTCCATTTCAGCGTCCGGTGTAACATCCTAAAAATTAATTGAGGATTTAGTGGGAGCAAATAGGAGTTGATTAATGAGAAATGATGGGTTATGAGAATATTGGAAGGATTTTGAGGTATTTTTGAGGATTTTAAAGGCCTAGTTTCGCCCTTATATTGAGAATAATACTTTTGAGAAAATTATTTTTAGACTCAAAAGAGGTTGTTATAGGAGGAAATAAATAAAGGATATTATGGAAAAATTTTGAGAGAGTAGAAAGAAAATTTTTGAATCAAAAGGAAATATATTTGAGAATTTTAAGGTCTAGTAGTATATTTTTCATCTCTTCCTACTCTCTTGCCGACAGTTCTTTTCTTCTGCACACTTTCACTGTTTCAATTATTAATTCCTCAACCAATCACACTCAACTACTATTTATATATATTATATTATTATTAATATTATATTATTTAAATATTATATTATTATTATATTATTATATTATTATTATTATTAATTATATATATACCCCCTCTCACCCTCCGTCTCTCACTCTCCTCCCCCTCACTCTCATTCTCTCTCTCTCTCTCTCTCAGTTCGCTCTCTTCTTTCTTTCTTTTCTTTCTCTTTAATTTACTTATCGGAGTCCGTTGGCGTAGGAATAGTAAGCTTTCCGGCCAACTAAACACATTTTTGGAATCCCGTAAGTCTCCTCTACATTTTTATATCATTAGTTTTTTGATTTTTTATGCTTGAAAAATTAGGCTTTGTCTAAATTGGTATTTTTTGGGAGTCCTAAGTTTAATAAGCTGAAGCTTAGACTTTGATTATGAGTTTCTCTAAATAGATTTTTCATTATTAGAGTTTTTGTTATTATTGGGAATTTTTGAATTTTTGGATATTTTGGAAAGGGGGGCTTTTGATGATTTGGGATGTTTATGGTTAAATGGATAATTTTTAGATATTTATTAAGGTTATATGAGGAGATTTAACTGATGGATTCGACTGAAATTTGGACCCAAGAAAATATTGGTGGATAAAATTTGGAATTAATGGGATTTTATGTAGGTAATTCTGTAATTCCGGATGTTGGATATGGGTTTATGGATTTATGGGATTAGTTTATACTCCACAAAAATAATATTTAATTAATAATATTTATCATTTAGTGATATTTTTATCCGGAATAAAAAAATAAATGTATGTATATATTTAGGGGTAGTTTAAGGTAAAATTGTGTTAGAATACTTTTAGGTAGTGTTGAGCATTATGTTAATAGATATTTATATTGATATTGTAGAGTTTCATTAAGAATTACGGAGTGACTTTGTGTGATTATCTGTGAGCTAAGGAGCAACAGGTAACTCTGGAAATTTCTTTCGTATGCTTGTGAATTATGTGTAGTTTTATTTTAATTAATTATCACACAATAATAAGTTTGTCACTTTTCAAGCATCATTGCTTATTGCCTATTTGTTATGAAAAATAAATTACGCTTGTTTTATTTTAAGCATGCTTGAGTATGTTGAGTATATTTGGGCTGATAATTATTTATGAATTATTTATGGTGTAATGATGATCGCATTTGCATCCATGAGGGGTTAAGATTTGAAGAGGAGTTATATGATATCCGTACTATCACGTGGTAAGCCATCACTCGGTGCACAGTGGATGGCACTTGTCAGGGCCCATCCTGCCATGTTTTCCTTTGGCCGGGATTGCATTGGAGTTGTGGGACATGTGACACCTCCTTAGTGATTCTTTAAGGAGGGGAGCCATAGTCCATACTTGAGCTCTGTATCTTTGGCCGGATACATCTTAGGTACTGGTGAGCTTGAGATAATTCAGTTGTATGAATTAGTTCTCTATTGGACAATATGTGTTAGCCTATGGCCCCAGTCAGCGGAATAAGGATGGATGGTGAAATAAGGAGTTGCATATTGCACATATATATATATATATTTATTTATGAGTACAATTCATTGAGAATTTAAATGAAAGTTTTCCCTATGTTAAGTGTACCTAATATATATTTGAAAGCCATGAGTTGTACGAAGAACTACATGTGTATAATTGGTTAAATTAGAATTATACGTGATTTGTTTGTGTATGATAGGATTTTTCGGTAGTTACTGAGATGTCGATCTCATCCTATTATTAACATTTTCCAGGTGAATGACCTAATAGGAAGCAAGGGAAGACACTTGAGAAGTGAGCTTTGAAGGCTCTTTGTGCTACTTAAGTTTATGTTATGTTGTATTTATTTTGCCATGGACTTAAGACTTTATGTTTTATTATGTATAAATTATCGTGAAGTTTTAAGATTTTCACTATGACGTGTGACGTTTTTGAACTAAATAATTACCTATGCTAGATGTTGGATAATTTTTAATGCTATAATAGCATTCTGGTCAAGTGTTTGAATATGAATTTTGGGGGGTGTTACATCCGGGGTGCTCCGTTTTTTGTCACTTTAATGGCCGTTCCAGCTCACGCCCGGGTGCTCCATTTCTTGTCTCCAGCTCACTAAAGAAGAGTGTCAATTGATCCAATAATGTAACCAATCAAGTAAATACTTTGACGTAGAATTTTCAATCTGATTTATCACTTTAAAAAAATTAATTGACACATAAAAAATTTTAAATCTCATTATTTCAATTTTTTTTATTTTACAAGTTGAGAAAAATATTTTTATTGGTTAGTTATTTTTTAAAGGTGATAAATGAGATTAAAAATTCTACGTCAGGTCTTATATGTTTATTTATGATTGGTCAGACCATAACTACCCAATAATTTCTCCTATTAATCCACTTGCAAGAATAGTTTAAGATGCTCGATAGTCTATAATTCTAGATATCTTGCCCTACTAGATAAAACTGCCAATAAAAGTAGACTTTTTTTTGGGCAAGTGTTCCATCTGGGTTTTTTAATTATTAACTTAAATTTTCACTGTACTTAAATAAGATTTTCAAAGCATTTGATACTAATACTAACAAAGAAAACGACTTTAGTGGAAAAGTTTAGCACACACGTTATCAATATCCAATTGACATATTAACTAAATAATACCCATTCTACTCTTTTTTTTTTTTTTGCCAATATACCCATTCTACTCTAATACACATATATAATAATCATCCACTCTAAAATATAAGACCTATATTTAATTTGATTAGACCAAAGATATTGATTAAGATCACGTGTTATTACTAAAATAAGCTAAACATCTTCTTTTATTCAGTTGGAAAGAGATCTTATATTCAGGATTAAACTCACATCCGCAAATAGATCTTATTTACTTACCTAGGAAACCATGTAGTATAATTTTAAAAGGCCATCAAATATACTCTACATATAAAATACATATAAGAAGCAACAATCTTACTTCTTACCCAGCTAGAGATATCTTCTTTCAAAGAAACAAACAAAAAACAACACTCATAAGTCATAATAGACCTGCCTCAGATGAAACCTCCACCAACGCATGATCCCAGAAACAGCATAACGGTTGCCACTATCGCGGACGCAGAATACTGAAACACCACTCACTCACTCGCACAATCGCATCCAAATTTGTTCACAAAAGTTTCTCATCCATCGAAGAAAAAGAACGATCCACTGTGCCCAGACATACATGATTTGATCCATCGAAGAAAAACAGTCACATATAACACCAAACCAAACGATCCATAAATTAACGCGACATATATATATAAAAGGAAAAAACAAAAGAGAAATAAATGAATTAAAGAGAGAGAAGGGAAAGCGTGTGAAAGCTGTCCATCACGGGGTCAGGCTCGGAGGTGAGAGCGGGTCTAGAACCGATGGTTCTTCCGGCGATCAAGCGAAGAGCACGGCGGAATCTGGTGGTGTAGGAAAGAGATGGTTCGCTGTGGAAAGCAATCTGAGCCAATTGAAAAGAAAAGAGCCTCAAAGAGAGGGCTGTGTCGGAGAAAGATTCGCGTATGATTCTGAGGCCAAACATTATCTTCAGCGAAATAGGCCATGCTAGCCAACCCAACGCAGGCCGCACACTGTGGGAGCTCACTTTCAGGTGAAGGATTTTCGCCATAGCCACTATGTGGAAACCCATTTTTCTCAGCTTGATTCCCACGATTCCTTCGTTCCTGAAAGTGAAAACAAATGCAGATCTGTGTATCCTTTCTTTTGGGCTGACCACCTAATGAGTGCTTTGGATGTGTTCACCCAATAGTCAAACTCATTGTAACATCAACATTTCTTTGTTCTTGCCCACGCCCCACCCCCTACTACTTTTTACATGAAACTTAAATTACTTACCCAATGTTTTGCGCATGTTTAGTTTTTTATAGTTTTCTTTTTGGCGCAACATGGATAACTCATAACAGGATAAGTCATCATCAATACAGATAAGATTGCGCAAGACAGGCGGCCCGCGGCCTGGCATAATAATTCGCCCCTAAAATTAAGTAAGTATTTATAGATTGGTTCATTTAAATTTTTTTCCCCAAATCTAGTTTATTTGACTAACAGACAAACATATAACCTAATAATACACAATTAAGTGCCTTATTTAGTTTATTTCATCTCTCCCAAAAAAATAAAAAAAAGTTAATTTTTGAGGAGGGAGTATTAAAAAAGGAGATAGAGAAAAAAACTGGGAAGATGTTCCAAATGAGGACTTAAATCAAAGTGTCTTTATTCTGTGTGCATGATTCACCAAATACTCAATACTTTCGGCATATAAGAAAATTACTAATAAATTTTTCATTAGGAAATTTCCCCCCAATTTTCATAAAAATGTCATCCCATGCTCTGCTGCTGCTAAATTATTTGTATCAGTAATTAACAGTCGAAACTGGCCGTTGAGTTTTCACCCGGTTAACTTGTTCTTACCTCTCATCAAATTAGCTTCTAAAATTAAAAAAGAAAGGCATGTCTATCTGATGAGTAATATACATGTATATATATAATTGCACGGAATGCATGCTTTTCCACCGATATTTGACACTGTCCATTTCCCCATTATTGATCACAGTTCTATGATTTCGATTGCAAGAGTTGGGAATTTTGCTGGATGGGTAATCAAAACGTTCCAGACAGTGCAGAAAGATAGCAGTGCTGCTCAGCTTGGATCCTGCACATAAAATTATGAAAACAGAAAGATTAGGAAAGAGGAAAAAGATTTAACAAAATAACCTGAATAAACTGAAGAAAAATCCCTCAAGGCACCGCAAATTCTCTTGCAAAGACAATCGATGCCCGGATGACGTTAGGTTTCACCCACCTTGTCAGTGGTCGCATACTGGTTCAGGTTCTGTGGAGTTACTCCATCAGAACTTAGAAGAAGCAGCATAGGTGTATCAGCTTTAATAAAAAAAAAAAAAAGGAGACCAGGAAAGCATGAGCTGAGAACTCCCATAAAATCTCGATAGTATCAAGATCTATTCATCAAAAAGCAAGGTCAGCAAACCAACTTCTTTATCACTGATTGTTACACTCTAGCCATAATGTCGAAAACCGGCATCATCATAAGAAATTAAGCACTATCTTTAGCCCCCCATTCAATGGATCGAAGGATGCTTCAAGAACTGCAGAACAGCATTCTCCCACATTTCTCGAATCTTGGGGTCCTACTGCTCTTGGTGTTGCCAGGAGCTTTACTCCTTGCTTCCAATACCTTTTGTCTGAATCATCCATAACGTGGTGTGAGCAAAGTGCAACAAGTAAAAACTCCCTATAGTTTTACATGCTTTACAAAATATGTTGATGATTTGATGTTGAGGTTTCAATCTTTCATCTTATGATCAGTTTCCTATGTCATTTTGCATGTAGAGTGCACCATACAGTCTGCTTTTTTTAAAGGGAAGGGAATTGATACCTGGACCAGTAGATACAACAATGGTATCCTGCAAATCCATCACCCAGTCAATCCACAGTACAAATCCATGGCACAACCCCGTCTTAGTAAACTTTACCTGCAGCATACAAACTTTTATGTTAACATGTGTTAGATTGAGTTCTAGACCATTGTACATAAATAGAAGTAGTGTCAAACTAGCTCTGCTAAAGCATGATATGAGAGCAGAACAGATACAAAGACTAGAAGCCTTGCTATGGAATCTTTCTGTTCACAAACATTTAGTAGCGGAGGTAATTTTAACCCACGTGATGCTGCCCTGTGAGATCCAATAAAGCAATTTAAATGTTGGGCCTTACAGGTCACCAAATTCTTTGCTAGATAATTATTAGTCTAACGCATACTCGGACTATGACAGGCAATACACCAGCTCATCATGCACCACACAAGAGCACCTGAAACTTGGAAGGCATTGTCACATTCATATTACCTTGGATTTTCCTTGACATTGATCTATCTGTTTTGAGCAATCAAATTCCATAACTTGAAATGATTCACTAAGTTCCTGAAAAAAATAGTCAACAAGGCTGCATTTATACTAGTGACTAGATTGTTACTCCAAACGGAAACTTCTATTCATCTTCATGTTCAACTATCTCATGCAAAAGAGGCTTTTTAAGAGATTTTACCTCATATTCCCCACATTGCCAGACATAAAAGGGAAGACAAGGAGCCTCTTCTGATTCAGGTAGATGACCACAAGCCCCTAATGTGGTATTTACCACTGAATGCTCAAAACCTTCTATCTTACTCAAGCAGCATCGACTTTTCCAAAGATCCTGGGAAAAAATTCATCTCATTCATCATACAGCCATGCCATCAAGCACAATATAAAGGTCCACTCTCCTCAATAAGTTACATTTTAAGTAACACAAATTACCATGCATTCATGTGAGTTTGTGGAAATCAAAGTTTGAGAGGGTGAAAAAGAGTTAACTTACGGGAAGGGACATGGCACAAGCCTTCAATATTCCTTTACTAGGAATAACCACAGCATCTTCAGAGAGGATAGAATCAAGAGTAGTTCGGTCTTTCCTTTAACACAAAAATATTATAAACGAAGTAGCTCAGTAAAATGCAGACTCCCAAAGACCAGCAGTAATATATTTAATGACCACTATTTTTCAACTGGAAAATAAGCAGGCAGAAGTACCAGAATACAGATGTCATATCTCAAAATTCAAGCAGAGACTCTTTCTCAAAATTTAGTATTAAGGCCATTTTACACATACATCATTTACTAATTTACATTGCTTTCAAGATCTAAAATATCAATGGTCTCACTTTGGTATTTGGCTTCAATTGGTATTTGAATTCAAATCCTTTAAGCCTTAGAGTAGATTCTACTACCATTGAGCCAAGCTGCCAGATTGGTCTTATCAAATTCTTCATGGTTGTGTTTAATCTCCCAGGAGATATCATAAAAAATTACTTGATACGCAAAACTTCAACACAATCTTTCACACCCATAGGTTGTCAATAATAACCACTAATAATAAGTATCAAGTCATACAACAAACTAGTCATCGAAAGAATATTGGTTAAGAAGCATACCAAAACCGCAGGTTCTCCCAAGGAAGCATGCCATCATGTCCATAATAAAATGGTTCTGCTATCAACAGGTCAGCCTACAGATGAACAGACACGCATAAATTTTTAAATTTAGTCCTCAGTCCTCATATTTAATATATGCATAACTTCTCAGTTTATGAAATACCTTGAAGCACACATGTCTTCAATTTATTCACACAACATATTAATCAAGTGGAACATGGAAATCCTACCTTTTCCTGATGCATATCATGCATGGTCAAGTGTTTGGCCTTTTTTTCAAGAACTTCTATGTGATCTCTTGATAAACCATTCTCATGAGAAACAGCTTGCAAATATTGGAGGCCCTTCCTCCCCAGTCCCGGAAATAAAGAAATTACATGTGATGTTTCAGAAAGATGTGCCACAAGCAGAGGTAAAAAAACACTGTCATCTGCAACCAAGCATAACGAGCAATCTTTTCCCTGCAACTGTATACAATATACTTCAAGTAAACAAACAACACTTCAAGTGAACAAACAGCATAGATCGCAATTTATTGAATTTCTACAAGTTAATATGCTCCTTATATAGTTAAAAGGCATAAGTCATACATCAAGGGAAGGGTAGTGATGAATGACTTACTACACTTTCCACTGTTTTCAACATTGAAAGCCTCCACTCTCTATCTCCATAGATAGCAATCCTTTCGGGTGACAGTACAATTGGTAAATCTGCATCACTCGATCTGTGCTGTAAGACTTCAGTCCTTGGTATTTGCTTCTTTAGATTGTATGAGATCTTAGTATCAGTATGTATAGCATGCAAACAAATTCCATCCCCATTGGATGTGGAAATACCATCACCAGGAACAAACCAAACGCACTGTTTCCAATGGTCACACCAATCAATAGAACCTGGTGCAGCATGACCAAAAAAAATGTTAAAGAAAACTCCAGGACATTGATTACCATATTAGTTCAAATAAAATGTGGTGGTTTACTTTTAGAATATACTCCCTAGCTCTCAATATAATTTCCAGAAGGCAACACAGCAACAGTCGTAATCGAGCAAACCAAGTCTAGAAGTCCAGGACAACTAATTTAATTATTTGAAGGAATTTAAAAACTCTCACTTGTAATTGTTGGTAAGTCTATCCATCGAGGAGCAGTGGAATAATAGATTGTCCCTTCTTGATCAAGTTGAAGTACCCACCTGATAACAGTAACTGCTATTAACCAAGTGAAAATACTGAAATAGGATAAACATCACAATATTACACCGCATAGATCAATACCATGAGATCACAGCATGAACTCTACCATCATTAGTTGCCTTTATCCACAGCTCAGTTTCTCCATGACTCTCTGGCCGTTTCCAAAATTCAAATTCAAAAATTTTGAAGGGTTCTGAAAGCTGGATGGATCTTAATTTGAGTAGAAGCAACTTTTTGGTGAAGCCAGTCAAAAAATTATCAATTACGTTACCAGTTTTATTTCTTCTCTTAGTGGACTGCAATGCATGGCATATTGCTGGTATTTGATGCCCAAAACACTATCTAGTCCAGAAGGGTGAAGATGAATGCCATCAGATATACTTGCTTCATTGTTACGCAAGTCATGCAGCTGTGACAAGAATCTGCTTTCAACCAGCTGAAAGAGGGATAGGGGGGCAGGGGCACAAACCATGTGAGACTTGGAAACAAAACAAAGAGACAGAATTTAACGCAGAATAACTTCACTTAATGATATCATAAAAGATATCATTTAATCATTTGCTTGAAACCAAAAGAAGAATTCATGGGAAGGCAGAAAAGTTAAAAGTTCCCTAAAGTACCTGCCCATAAGTAGTTGCTCGATATGGCACAGTTAAAGGATTTTCCACCAATAACATGTCATGTGCATTTTGCAACGTTGGTATAAGCCCCTCACCTAGTAGTTCTGAGTCCAGTATCTCACTTACCTGCAATTAGTATTACCATGGTTTACTTTTAGTAAAGAAAACGGGCTAGGCCTTGCTTAATTATGCAGCAACTGATGAGAAACCAGCAATTAGTTCTATTATATAATAACATTCGATGATTAGCTATAACAAGGCAACTAACAGATGGGTTGAGATAGGATTCAGAAGACTAAATCCTAAAACATGACGTTCCCAACATCAACTTACATGCTGAAAAATAACTATGATTGTTAAATATGAATAAAAAATAACCCACAATTCTATCTTGGCTTCAATGTATTGCCGTTGCAACTTACAAGTACATCAGCACGCGATGGCATATCGACGCCAACTTTGAGCTCATCAGAGCGCTTGTTGACGATTTTGATATTGCCTTCCATATTATTCAAGCGGATAACTTTTCTCATCAATTTTACCATTGGAAGGTACGACTCGCATGCAGTTATCCTCCCCTTGCCAGAGCCCATAGCTCGGGCAGCCATCATCGACAGAAGTCCAGTGCCAGCACTACACATTTTTTATCATGTCATAATTCTCATAAACAGCCATTTTCATTTATACAGGTTTAAATCTCGCAGTATCTAAAGCCTAATAACGAATGAGATATAATGTTGAAAGATAAAGATTGAGAGTTGAATTAAGGGTAAATAATGTTGGGTCGAGTCAGCTTACTATGTGATGATGTAACACAAGCTTTTTATGTGATAGAAAGAAAAAAGTAACATGTATATACAATTAATTCATATTTGAATAGAGCTAATACTATGGAACATTGAGGTCAAGAGTCATAAATCATAATACCCGATGTCAAGGACGTGGCAGGGTTTTGTGATGGTTTTCTCAATGGCTTCGCGGAAGGCCGTATTTCTCCTAGAATCATTGAGCATGTCTAGGTAGGAGGTGGTGGCCAGAAGAGGTTGCTGAAATTTCTGGGAAAAGCTTTCATCATCGTCTTCTTCGATGACGACCCATTCAGAGTTACCGGTAAGTGGATCTACCTTAAGCTGGAAAACGCGGTGAGTAGAACCGGAGCTCATGGTTCGTAAAAGAGAGAGTGAATGTAGAAGTCTGCCTAGGGTTTTGGGGAACAGAGTCACCATTGAAGAGGAAGACAGGACATGGTTAGAGAAGAGACCAACAGGCGGCGTCTCCTCCTAAAGTTGTTCTTACTTCCCGATACTTCGGACGATTTTCTTTCGTAACATGTCTAACTACAAAGCACATTCAAAGGGTTTAGTACTTTAGTGTTTTTTTTTTTTTTTGATACAATAAATTTTAGGAAGGGGTTCGGGCTTAACCCAATCCAAGGGCAGAGCTCCTGACTCATGATCCACTGGGGGCCTGTCCCTGTGGGCTCCTGGGCAGCAAGCAAACCCAATCCACACAGGTAGGTAAGGGGATTTCATCCTATTTTCCACCCCAGCTTCACTTAGCTGTGGAGATGCCTCCCCAAGCGCCGCAACTGGAGGCACAACAAGTGCCACTCCCAGGAATCGAACTCATGCCAAGGGGGTCACCCAGGCACTCATCACTCGATCCCCTCGCCAACTGAACCCACGGGCGATGGGTAGTACTTTAGTGTTTTTAGAGCTTCAATCCTAATATTTCGCTTTGGCCATGTCATTTTATCATAATCTTTTTTATGAAGAGAATGATAATCGTCCTCGTTTCCCATGATAAGGAACATACGGAGTACCCTTTTGTGGATATGAATCAATTAAATGTCTTGGGGAGAGAGGTATCTTATGATGAAATTAAGCAAGCGATTTTTAATATAGGGGCCTTGACATCTCCAGGCCCATATGGATTGAATGCTCTTTTTTTCAAACTCAATAGGAATATGTAGGTCTCTCTGTTCTTAAATTTGTGCAAGATGTCTTCATGAATCCTTCCCTTTTAGAAGATATTAACGTTACTCTAATTGTTCTCATTCCCAATAAGGAGCAGCTTGAGACAATTCGGGATTTTCGGCCGATAAACCTGTGTAATGTCATTTACAAGACTATTTCCAAGGTTGTGGCCAATAGAATCAAACCAATTCTTCCTTCCATAGTTCCTCCAAATCAATGTGGTTTTGTTCCTGGAAGATTGGGATCAGAAAATATTACTATTGCTCAATAAGTCATTCACTCGATGAGGAAAATGAGTGGCAAGAAAGGATTCATGGCCATTAAAATTGATTAAGAAAAAGCATATGATAGGATGTGTTGGAATTTTATAATGAGTTGTCTTGAGGAGATTAGAATTCCGGCAACTTTAAGGAATATTATCTATCACTGCATTTCATCTTCAGTCATGCAAATTTTATGGGAAGGTAATAAGACTCAGGAGTTTTCTCCTTATCGTGGTTTACGACAAGGTGACCCTATATCTCCTTATCTTTTTGTTATCTGTTTGGAAAAACTGGCTCATTTGATACAGGAGGAGATAAATAATCAGTAATGGAAACCTATCAGGCTTAATAAAGATGGTCCGCCTATTACTCATCTATTTTTTGCAGATGATCTTATCTTATTTGCGGAGGCATCTTTGGAACAGGTGGATGTGATTAAGCGATGCTTGGATACGTTTTGTGGTATCTCAGGTCAAAAGGTTAGTCATTCTAAGTCCTAAGTCTTTTTCTCCCGAAATGTTAATCATAATCGAGCATCCCAACTTAGTGCGGAGCTTGGATTTACTAGCACTCATGATCTTGGAAAGTATCTTGGAGTTCCCCTGCATCATGATAGGGTGAAGAAGGCTGCTTACCAATCAATATAATCTGTAAATCTCGTAGTCACACCGTAAGCTTTCCGTTTAATCCTCATATTTTCCCTTTGATCCAGTAATCACACCAATCGCGCTGTAATGGTGCCGTTAATAATTAATCATTTGTGTTCATCCCTTGACTTTCCAGCTTCCAAGCATTAATTGCTTCCAATGTTAACCTATCCACGTTACCCTTATGAGAAAAACTGCTTCATTTGAGTTTGCCACCCATCTACCTTTATAAGGATTCTTTACTTGCATTTGCATGGAAATATAATCCATTTGGGTATGAGGTAGAGTTGTTCAATCATCAAATTTTCTTTTTCTTCTAAAGCTTTGAGTATTCTAGGTATGGACAATATGAGGGAAAGATGTGCCTTCTTAATTAAAGCCGATTATTTGTCTTCTTAGCCAAATATTTGAATTCTACATAATCAATTCAAATTTCGTCGATCACCTTGGTTACGTTGCCAATCATTGGTGAGCTTAGCTTTTGTTCTTTCCTTCTTTGTATGTATTTTTCTCATGCTTTGTGTCCTCCTCCTTTTGCTTTTGCAGATATGTGTGTGCCTAAGAATTCATTCTTCTTTCTTTATATTCCTTCTTTTTTCTTTTCGCTCTCTTTTTTTTTCACAGTCATGGAAATTTATGTTCTCGAGGTTTGCATTTTATGTAAATAGATCTCACTTTATTCCTTCTTTTGTTTTCTTTTGTTAAACATTCTTTCGGTTTTGATCTTCTTCTTTTGGTTTGAATTTGCTAAATTTTTTCTTTTTGAATCCTTTGGTTATTCTTTTTTCTTTTGGTTGATTTTAACAAAAAAAAAACTCGGTGTTTTCTCATGACTCATGAGTAGCCTATTCATTTTTCCTAATCCATCTCAACCATCAATTTATAAATATAAATTTTGATTGATAACAAAGTTCTTATTAGTATAAATAAAAGTTGGAGACCTGTATATAATTAACCGTCTTATCCAAGGTAAATATAAACAAGTTTTTCAATTATAAGTGTTATATTTATAATTTATAACAATTTATTTGTCGCTCTAATTTTTTATTGATATGAAATGGAAAGGGTTAGGAGCTCCAAATCGAAATAGAAATTTAAATCCTAATATAAATCAAATCAAATCCTAATCATTTTCTTGAAATATCCTAATTTGATAATCTACATGTCCTTATTTTAATTAATGAGATTGTTTTAAATAAAAAATTTAATGAGGTTAATATGGATCACCAATTCTATAGCTAAAAAAAGTTTATTGATGTATCAAGGTAAATACAATTGATTTTTTGGAGTTACTACTCCAAATATTAATATCAATCTTAATTAACCAAATTGTTTCAAATCTCGATAGTTATTATGTACTTTCTGCCATCAACGCCATTGAAATCGCAATTACTTTTAAATGTTGTTACGAATTACACCACTATCACTAAAAACAAATAAGAATTTTTTTTATATTTGTGCACAAAAGTTAGCCATTAAGACTGGTGTTTTTTGTCATAAATTAAGGCCATGGTGTTATTAATTAATTATTGAAAAGAAACTCCCTCCACTCTCTCTGTATCAATTCATTCAATATATCTTCCTTAATCTTGTGACCATAGCAAACTCTTCCTTAGTTCCAATTAAAATAAGCAATCTGACCATTTAAACTCTTGTGATCAAGGCTCCCAAAAAGGCCAATCAGCTTCTATAATTCCCTTATATAATAATAAATGATTAATGATGTAATAAAGTTATAATGATGCACTTTTAACATCTTTCAATTTATTGTAGCAACTTCCTCTTCTAAGCGCACCATTCAACCTCTCCAAATTCCACATGCAAGTAAACGTTCAAAATTATAGTTTTCTAATTGATAATCATATAGAGGATATTTCATGAACATTCAAAACTAATAATACTATTTCAATGAAATTGATTAAGGATAAATATTTATATGTTACCGTAGGCAAATAAAAAAAAATTAAAAATAGATTCCTTAATTGTTGGAATTACATATCCCACTCCCAATCAAATGAATGTTATCATAAAATTAATTTACTTTCATAACGATATTAATTTTAGGTAGGGGTGTCCAAAACGGGGACCGGGAACACCTATTCCTGGTTCCCGTTCCCGGAATGGGGCTAGGATTGGATTTCAATCCCGGTCCTGGCGGGACCGGGAATTCCCGGTTCATTTTTTTAAAAAGAAAAAGAAAAAAATGGGCTTCAATTTTGGTCTTTAGGATCTCCTCAATTTCTAAGGTGGTTTCCATCTTTGTAACATTTTCAAACTATGAAAGAAAACAAGTCACAAATTAATTATTATGAAGTTATAAACAAATACACAAGGAAAAAGAATGAACAAAAATGATATCACTAGTTTAGTCACTTAATTTATGCCACATTTAAGAAAAAAAACAAAACAAAACAAGGATTAAACTTTCTCAAAATTCTGAACGCTTTCTTCTATAATAATGCCATGACATGAAGCAAATAAATCTCATTAAATATAAGAGATAATAATGCCATGACATAAATGATAAATCAGTAAAAAGGACAAGTTTAATATAACAAAAGCAAGAGATAAAATAGGGGCAAAAGGCTAAAAACACCATGGTTTTTATATAGGAATTTACTTTATATGTAATTGCAATAGAATTAATCCAATAGAATTAGCTCTCTAAAGTGTTGGGTCTAATTTTTTTTTTTTATAAATAACATGGGGGCCGGGACCGGGATGGGAAATTCCCGGTCCCGATTTGCCGGGACTGGGACGGGATCACCGGGACCGGGAGGTGTTGGACACCCCTAATTTTAGGTATCCAAGAATGATTTTCATTCTCTAAATATTACACATGAGCAATCATCGTTATCAATATTAAATAAGTAAATGAAAAAATTAAAACAATATCACGTATAATAAATAGGTAAATGAAAAAAAATATATTCCTTATGTTTCTACTTTTCTATGACCAATTCCCCTTTGGTTGCATCACAGTTCTTACAATTAACACATGATATAGGATACACTTGGTTCACAAATTATGAGTTAAATTAACACTCAACATCGAAACTATAAATTAAACACATTTCGATTTAAAATTATTATTACATAAACTAAAATCCAAACATCAAGGGTTAGTAACACAATAACAAAGAGAAATTAATTTGTTAAAATTAAACAAAAACACTTCATATAAGTAAGAAGACCTGAGCACATAATCACCAAACACAATCAACATATGCACTCTTTCACAATTCAATAAAGTAGTTTCCTTATGCTTAATATTTTCTAATTTGTCTTGCATCCATTCCATTCAACAAGTTTTATTCATGAGATGTATTACTCCAGATCGACACTCATAAACCAGACTATGAATTTCTACGCAATTGAAGACGGAATAATATTGCTCTGCAAAAACAATAACCTTGTGCAACGCACGGGGATATACGTCTTGTTTATTGTGGATAAAGTAAAATCTAGACTGAGCACTTGGAGAGCAAATTATATCTCTCTTGCTGGAAGGAATACTCTTATCTCTTCAGAGATTCAGGCAATCCCTCTCTATCCAATGCAGACAAGTGATCTTCCCATTTCTACTTGTGATGACATTGATATGAGTGCTAGGTAGTTTCTTTAGGGATCAGATGATGAGAATAGAAAGACTCATCTTGTAGCATGGAATGAGGTATGTAAAGAGAAGAAAAGAGGGGAATTGGGAATTCGTCATTCTAGATTACAGAATAAAGCCTTTA
Organism: Mimosa bimucronata; assembly: GCA_037074515.1. Taxonomy (NCBI): domain Eukaryota; kingdom Viridiplantae; phylum Streptophyta; class Magnoliopsida; order Fabales; family Fabaceae; genus Mimosa; species Mimosa bimucronata. The sequence continues at coordinate 31,275,302 of CM073447.1, read as the reverse complement.
TGATGAAGGCTGGCTAGGGTTTGATCCATCACAAAGATGCTTTGTGGGAAAAGGTCATAAGGAGCAAGTACAAATGTGGTAATGATCTTATTCCCAATATTAATAGATTGAGATATGGGTCGCGTCTATGGAAAGGGATAAAAGCTACATGGGGCCATGTGCTTCAAGGAACTGAAAGTGTTATTAGAGAAGGGAAAGAAGTAGCTAGGTGGGCTCACGAAAAGTATGGCAATTTTTCCATTAAATCGGCTTATAATCTCTTATTGGCTAATGATTCTAGAGTCAACCCTATCTGGGATAAAATTTGGAAGTTGGGTATTCCTTAAAGGTGTAAGTTTTTCATATGGCTTACACTTCATAATAAGCTTCTTACTAATGATGAGAGGGGACGAAGAGGAATCAGTGAGTTATCTCAATGCATTTGGTGTAATCATGATGTTGAAGACCCTTTATATGTCTTACGTGATTGTGCTGAGGTTAAGTCAATGTGGCTTCCACTTGTTAAGTCTAATTTTAAGTTCACATTCTTCAACTGCAATGTTTGGCAATGGTGTTTTATGAATCTCAATGAAAATATGGGACAATGTGATGGCCGTTGGAAAGAATTTTTGTGTTATTATTTGTTGGCTCATTTGGAAACGATGCAATGAAAGGGTTTTTGACAATAAAGTGTCAAGAGTTGATGGAATCCTTCTAAAGGCTAGGGCCATGTTGTTTAGCTTTAAAGCAGCCAAACATCATATGCATCAAGCCAAAATACAAGCCATTAGCGGGACTAATGGGTGCAATACCAGTTGGGCATGGAAGGATGGGTATTTGTAAATATGGATGGATCGTATTCTCACAAGGATGGCAAGGCAGGTTGTGGTGGCATTATTGGGGATTGTAAAGGGAATCTTATTGAAGCTTTTATACTTAATATTCAAGATAGATATCCGCTAACAGCAGAACCTTTGGCATGCCTTATGGGACTTAGAAGGGCCTGTGATGGGAATCATAAAAAAGTTTGCTTGAGAAATGACTCTATAGATGCAATTATGCTTATCAAGGAAAACAATTATGATTTGCATGACAACTTGAATTTAATTATGGAAAATCAGCATATGTTGAAGAGGGACTGGTTGATTGATGTTCAACACGTTCTTAGAGAACACAACATGGAAGCTGATATCCTTGCTAAGCGTTCTTTACAGATGCCACCTAGATTTCATTTAGTTCCTTTATGTGATTTTAGTTTGTTTCCTTCTTGTAATATAGTATAGGTGTTCATGCTTTCTTTTATATATAAAAAAAGGTACTTTAGTGTTTTTAATTTTATTGGGGTTTTTGCAAATTAGTTTTCCAAATTCTCAAAATTAAGGGCTACATACATTGTTGATTTTAAATTTTAATGCATTAAATAAATATTATAAATAATTTTTGCTCACTGGTACCAATTTATTTCTTTATTCATTCATATACATAAGATATTATAAAAAAAAAATCATTCTCCTTTACTTGAGTTTGAAACGAGCTATAATTACAGTGGGTGTTTTTTTATACAAGGACAAAATGATATTATAAAGACCAATATTTACAAGGTACACTACGATATAGAGCAAAAATAAGTACGAACAAAGGTATTAAAAGTAACAAAGGAAATAACTCATTTCACAACTTGAATAAGGAAGAAGTAAAGTTAAGAGCTCCTGCCATGTAACATTAAGCACGCATGAAGGATCATTAGGAATGCAAATGAAACACTTGTTGACACATACATTTGTAAGTGAAGGCTTGTGATTTTCACGGATGATACCCAATAGCAGTTTTAAGGAATTTTAAGTAAAAACAATCACCTAGTGGACTATTCGTTTGATTAAATATTGTGTAAAAGGTTATCAGATATGTCGATGAGGATTATTGATTGAATAGTTTGGAATACTCTTTTTTAGGAGATGGTTACAAAAAATGGTCTTTTGATTAATTTTTTATCCAATATTTAGTTTTTGTTTTTATTATTGTTGACATCAATTTATTTGCAGGGTAAATTAATAAAAGTTGCTGGCAGAAAAAAGGTAAATAAATAAAAGTTCGGGTAGATGTTGATACAAAGTTAACTAGAGTTTGGTTGAAATATTTTTGTTCTCTATTGAATTAACAATTAATAGACACTCTAGACCATAGGGGATAACTGTTTTTAATTAAAAATAATTTAACAAAGTTTTAACTTAATGAAACAGAGTAAGTAATCAGATTAAAAGAAAGTATAAAAAGACAATATGTGCATGTGCAACTTAACATTGTCATTTTATTAAAGGAGAGTGAACTACACAAAAGAATCAGAATACAGCTTTGGATTGGATGGTCACAACTTGCAATACCAGAAGCCCAAAAAGGCAAGAAGGAGGTAAAGCGTAATGAAGCAGCATTAGGGCAAAATAATGGCGGGAGCAGGAGGAACTGTAGCAGCATCCTGCATTTTTTGTGACACTGCTCGCAAGTCAACTTCCACTACTCTTCTTTACGCCGTCTCTCTCTCTCTCTCTCTCTCTCTCTCTCTCTTCCTCACTCATCGTATTCACCATTTTCTTCTGTTCTTCACTGATTGTTTGATGGCATGAACCACCCCCCCCCCCCCCCCGAATGAAAATTTGATTTTTTTTTTTTTAAACGTCATGGGGATTCCGACTAATTGTTTCCCCCTTCTGATTGAGTTTCATAACTGCAGGATGACAAGGTTGTGGCATTTCAGGACATCAATCCATCAGCTTCTAGGTACTTTAGATTCACCTTATCTTTTGTTTTACTTATTCATAATGACTTCCGAGGCTGTAAATGTTGCGTCTTAGTCTTTTTTTTTTAATTTCTGCCCCTTTATTAATTTACGACAATGTAATCATTTCAAATGCAGCGCTTGAAGAGTTATCGGCTGAACAGTCAGCTATACTAGAACTAGTTTAGCTGAGTGATCAGAGGATGTTATGATCTAAAAAATTGGACCAGCTGTACTGTAGATCTAAAAGAGGTTTCAAGTTAGGGGATGAGAGTAATTGAAGATAGATGAACATGTCTATCAAAACGCTGTTGTTATGCTTGCGTGAATTCTGTGTCTTACACAATGCTAGGAATAAAAAGACGCTTTCTCAATTGGTGCTCTGTCTCCACATTTTTGAGTAGCAAGCTGCTGGATCTATTACTAATCTTGATCACACCATACTATTGCCTGATGAAAATTATCCTTAGATTTCTCAGAAAATTCCTCGACTAACATTTTAATTGATTTTGATTGAGAAGAAAATATTTCCTTTATCTTCAATTACAAATGGATGACTTCAACTCAGTATTTAAATATCTATACCAAATAAAGATGTTTATATCCCCATAAAAGCTAATGAAATGGAAAATTTGGTGGATGTTCAGCATTTGTGCTTACAATTGTTGTATGGTGGTTCTATTTTGACAGATTTTATACATGATTCATTCTTTGTTTAGTTTTTAGTTGTTAATAGTTGTCATGATTTTGCATAGTTTAGCCTTTATTAAGGTGATTAACTTGAATTAATAAACTTTTTAGGCATTACTTAGTTATTCCTGTGGAGCACATTCCTACTGTCAAAAATCTCCATAGAAAAGTTGAAGATTACTCCTTAGGTAAGAAACCGATGGCTGTGGTAACTTTAATGTTTAAATTGCATCCTCATGGACACTTTCCTAGTCTGATGTTAGGATTATTTCCTCCATCCAGTGAGTCATATGTTAGACGTGGGGAAAATGCTATTACTTAGAGATGCACCTCATGCCAAGCACCACAGGTATTGTCTTCTTTTGCTCAAACTGTGCTTATTATTGTTATCTTTTCGTGTTAGCACTATTAGGTTGATTGAAGATGTTATTCTCCGCTGCATTTCCTTCCACTAATTCATCTGTTTATTGGAGATGTCGACAATATTCTGAAGCAGTTTTCTATAATTCTATCATTTACATTGACTTTGTTTAAGATGGTGTCTGATTTTTTTCTGCCAAATCTACTCATGAACTGTAAGGTGGATAGTGTATATTCTATTATGTTACTATCGTAGGGTTGCTTGTAGATGTTTATGCAAAGTGGGTTTTAGAGATATGTTGAAGGTTTTAAGGTCATTTGTTCATGATTTGAATTGCCTTTATGGACCGATCTTTCTGCATGTCTTTTTAAGATTTTTACCAGATATGTGCTTCTGCTGTGCTATAGAAACCTTGTAGTACTGTTGTTAAGAAAAAAGGGGAACCAGTAATACTTACAATGAACGCACTTAAGGTACTTGAACAAGAATTTGCAGCACATCACACCATTCTTCTGAACTAATAGGTTGATTGGACCTGTATTTATTGCAGTACTTAGACTAAACCTTTTCTGGCAGATTTGGCTTTCATCAGCCTCCACTGAACTCTGTTAATCACCTACACCTCCATTGTTTGGCACTACCCTATACTCCCAGGTATACTATCTATATCATACTGGTTACTGTATCCTTAAATTAAACCTGTTCAATTTGTTGCGTGGATATTTACTACTCCATTACTGAAAACAGATGGAGATGCATGAAATATTTGTCTTTGGGATCAATTGGTTTTATTGAAGCAGACAAACTTCTGGAGAAGATAAAGCCTGTCGTGGCTGTTCCCTAAAATGCAACTGTCTCACAATGACTGGCTAAATCTTCGTTTTCCATCATTTTAAGATGCTCAATAGTTACTCTTGATCCCATTTAAATATACCTCTCTTTAATCAGCTGATTCATAGCTTTTGTGGTTGAAGTTATACCGAAAACCTGTAGATAATGTTACTCTGTAATATTCATCCTAGATGCGGAGCAGAATCAATAATAAGATGCTTATTGTTTATAATGTTCAGGGAATGCCTTGGCCTACAAACAGAAAAATTACTGATGTACTAAAGTATCCAGCATTGCTCTAGCCCCTCAATAATTTGCTTTTTTTATTTCCATGTTTATCCTTGCGTAGTAGTCACTTGAACTTTGTCTTTATAATTGGACTTCGGGGATTTACACTTATATGCATATATAATTCAGAGTTACGGAAATGGAGAATCTGGATTTTGTAGTGTCAGAGATATGGCGTGCGTGAATAATATGCAAGTTATTGGTGTGCATTATTATTATGTAGATTTTACTCACGAACACAATGATTGAGGCTCTAAATTATTGAGCGGCATACGTGTCGCTGGTTGAAAAACATTTAGACAGAGACATGGCATGGTAAAGTTTATTAAAATGTAGCCATGGACAAAATTGAAAGAAACAAGGAAGGAAGAGAGGAAAATAATGGTTTATGACTTTCACGAAGCAGCTGACGTTGACATGGGGTTTGGGCAATATGGCTTCATTATAGCCGTGCATTGCTTACTACTACGTTATAACACATTTGTGGCCATGATCTTATTGAATTCCTCCTCAGTCACTCTTAAACACGAGTTCTGAGTGTCTGAAAATGCTTAAAAAGTTCTTGAGAAAATTACTTACAATTAGATTAGATAGTAAATGCTTTTGATTGTGTCGGAGAAGGCTAATTGTTGCGTCGATTACTTTCATAAGGTTATGGATGTTGAAGTTGTTATTATAAATGCGCCACTCATGTAGTATAGAAACAATCTCTTAGAAGATTTCAGGCCTAAGTCTCCATCAGTGAGGTAATCTTGTTTCGTGCCCTATTATGAAAGTAAAAAACCAATGTATCAAAAAAAAAAAAAACCAATAAAGTTCATTACACCCAGCAAGTACTAGTATTTCGCGACTTATTTTACTGACCAGGGTTGAGATATGTTATTGATTGCAGTTAAATTGTGATGCCTCATCTTATAAATATAAGACCTAGTTAGATAGGTGAGTTTGATCATAATAAAAGACATTTTTTTAATTGTCGTCAACTTTTCTTCAAATTATTCCTATGAATGCTCATGAATAATAAACAAGTAAGATAGGGAGAGTAGAAATAAATGTAGAATGTTAGGGTATCATCATCATCATCAATATCATCATCATCAATATATAATATAAATCTAATCCACCACCCTCCTCCCTATTTTTTGTTTTCAAGACACATTTCACTATTCATAAGCTCCTTATAAATAGTTGTTTCCTTATATTTAAGACATATAACACTATTCATAACAAATACTTATACCTTTACCTTTTTTCAATTCAAAATTCAAAATACCAAATTCCACATTCCAAATTACCATTGCCAATTTCCATTTTCATTTCCAAATTTCAAATATCCAAATCCAAATTCCTAAATTTCAAATTTCCATATATGTTCATACCATATAGATAATACTTTTACCTTCTTTCTTTTTCATTTACAATAATTTTCTATCTATCTATCTATCTATCTATTTACATAAAATATAGCTTCCAAATACAATTTCATATCTCCTAATTTATAAGAAGATATATTAATTTAATTAATATTAATAATTAAATTAAAAGATGTATCATGAGTTAAATTAAATATATACATATTTAAATTAAACAGAAAAAAGTTGCCTTCTATGGTTGTGACTAGGTGTTTGATTTAAAAGACACATATCACTTCTAATAGATATAATACTTAAATGGGAAGAGTAGAATGAAAGTGGAAGATATTATATTTACTGTGGAGGATAGAAAAGTATAATTATTTTGAAGGAGTAAATGAAAAATATAAAATTAAAATATTAAATTGTTCCAAAAAAATCCCCTACACTTCCTACTACATCTTGTCTAAAATCATATTTTTAAGTCTAATACAAAATTGAAATTGTGCGATTATAGGTGAGTCCAACTTTTTTTTTAAGATTGCTCTATAAAACATTTCAGTGAGGGAACTATTTCGTATAAATATCATTGAACGGAGTATTAGCTATCATTGTTTTTAATAAAAAAAAGTTGAAATATTTTGTAAAGAGAACTTTCCCTCATAAAAAGACTAGGAATTGGGATAAGTTAGACATATGTAGATCACCAAAATCTTTAGTTTTTTTAAAGCAATGATTATCTTTTATAAAATTATTTAAAAAATAAAAAAAAAATTCTTAGTTTTTATTTTTTAAAGGGAAAAGCTTTTTATATAAAAATTAACTTATTTCATAACTATGTAGACTATTTATATTTATTTTTTATAATAACACTTTTCAGAAAATTATGTTAATTGATACGAAGTCTAAATATATATAGTAATTCGTTTTTGTATTAGAGTATTAGTTTTGAAAAAAATGTTTACATGATAAAATATGGGTTGAAAATGTATTACTTAGATTGGAAGTACTCCCTCTTGTCCTTATTATAAGGTACCAACTAACAAAATTTTTGGTCCTTATTATAAGGCACCAACCGCCACATTAATTACATTTTTCCTACTTTACCCTTGTCATTAATGAATGTTCATAGTTTAAAATGTTAAATTGTATCATTTAATGAAGGGTGAAGTTGGAAAACATGGTCAATTAAGCCTAGATTTAAGGACCCAACTACCATTCCTTGGTTTGTGAGAATTGGTAGTTGGTGCCTTATAATAAGGACCAGAGGGAGTATATTTCTTAATATTTTGTTCCCGTGCAACACACGGGGGACAAAATGCTACTACCTCCAGTCCTAATTATAAGAGTCAGTTGATTTTTTTTATGGAGATTAAGGAAACAAATTAGATCTCTAAATCTTAATATATGTGAAATGTAATTAGATTATCTGATAGTTTATAAGTAAAATAACTTAGTTTTGAGGAAAAAAGACAAATATAAACAATTCATAGTGGTGTATCTTGTATCCTTAATTTTTCCAAAAAAGTTAACTGGCTTTCATAATTAAGACCGGAGGGGGATCTAATATAAAACTCTTCCACCACTCTTCGCCTCAAAATTCGTGCCCTCTCACATTTTACTGTTCATAAGAAAAATGGGTAGATTTCCATTTGATTTTTTTTCAAACCATGTTTTCCCGCCCCCATTTGAAATTGATTCTTTTCCCTCTTGTTTCAAAATTCAAAATCTCTGCCCCGCCCTTAAAAGCAAAATTTTGCCCTAGCACATTTCCATTGGATCCAATTTCAAATCCTATTCTTCTACTTATATGTTTTATCAGTCTCACTATTTCTCTTTACTCTCTGTCACTCCCCGAGCTTTCCACACCTCAACAGCCTCAACTTCGCCGCCGTCGTCCTCGAAATCCGAATTCTGACTCTGGGCTTTGAGGAAAACAATGATCCTGTTCGGTGACTCAGAAGGGACATGTTGGACGCGTAGCTTAGCGCCAGTTACTTGTTGTACATTCTGTATGACTGCGCCGGACTTTCTGATTCGTGAAGGTTGACAGATCAACTGGAATGGATTCTAAGGGGAGGAGGTGGGTGCTTGGATTTGGAACGCTTTGATGACCCAAGTTCCTGCATACGGCTTCGGGTATGAGAAACCAGTTTCAATGTGCACTATAGAACGCTTCTTTGCTGGTGGAGAGAGAAAGCTGCTTCCCATTATCTCTCTCTATCTATATCTTCCTTCTTCTCAATGTCTCTTTGTCTCTTTCCCCCGCCAACTCTGTTTTGTCGTTTTTACGCTAGCAAGTTATTAACACTCGCCGACATAACTCATGGCTTTATTTTTTAGGTGAGACCATCTCTTGAAATGCGAGATAGAATAAGGCAATGTCACACACCATGAAGAAGGTTATTGGGTTGGATGATCTTCTTAATGATCAATATATAGAGCAAAATAAGCTTAAGGAGAAGTAGTCGAGAAAGGCCAAAGCCCAGAAGTACAACCATGAGGATGAAGATGAATGTGGCAATGAAGCTATGCTATCTAAGATTGTTGAGAAATGTGAACAGCAGGCATACTACTTTTCCCCCTCATTCGCTTCTAATTTGCTGACATTTATTTGTTGCCCTTGTTTGTTATGATGACCTGCAGCCCCATCTATCATAGATGAATGAATTAGGCTATGAAGAAGAAATCTTCCTGTGCCAGCTTTCGGTCACCGTGTCATCAAATTGAATCCTTTAATATATGTGGTTAACTACTTGATTTTTAAGTTGTCGTGATGAGTTAAACTTCCTTTCTATGACTTGCAGAAAGCCTTTCCTCCTCTAGATTTCTCTGACCTTGAAAGTTGCAACCTCTTACAACCATTCGTGAGAAACAAGCTTAATTCTATAATAGAAGACTGGAAGTGGAATTGGCCGCAGAGAAAGGTTTCTCATATTTCTTTAATCTACCAAAACTATTAATATGCTATTTTAATCAATGTAAATTGTCAATTAAGCATGTCGTTGTTCTTATATCAGTATATCACTTGTATGCCAATGCCTGAAATGAACATGCATATTTTTAAGCATTAATTCAGTTCATCTATTGTAGTCCTTCATGTTTTTTTCCTTTGACCAAATTCTTGAAGGTTTATTAATCTATTGGTGGCTTCCTTTTTTATTTTTCCGTATTGCCATGTCAAAAATTTGTAGCTACTTGGGGCCTCATTTAAGCGTTGACTAATTTAATCTTCTTTACTTCCTTGTGAGACATATTTCTTAAAGTGTTATTCAATGGCTTTTGTCTAGCTTCCAAAATTGGTTTTCTTCATATAAATGTAGAAAAGGTCAGTAGCTACTCCTGTCTTTCTTAAGCATTAACTCATTAAACATTTAGTATTCCTTCAGGAGACATATTTCTTGCAGCTTTATTAATCAATGGGTGACTTCCAAAATTGGTTTTCTTGTGTAACCATGTAGGAAAGTCTGTAACTTCTTGAGCCTTCAATACAAGTAAGTAGAAGCATGGCAGGAGTTATATATAGGGACAATTTTATATTATGATTGTTTAACTCTTTTCTTTCGATGTTATATTCAACAAAAGAAGAGTTGCATAAAGCAAATTTATTCATTTTGCTTTTAGTAAAATGGTTTTTGGAGTTGATGTTAAGCATGCAGCCACTCACTGAAGATAGTCAACCCAATAGAAATGACATAAGCATGAGATGAATGGATGATTCAGTATGTCTCTCTTAAATTGGGTTTCTAAAATTCAAGTTGAGTTGAGTGGTTTCAATTTTTTTGTCTACAATTTTGTATTATCCTATTTCCTTATAAGAGTGTGAAAAAAACTGATAATATCTCTGATTCCATATCTTAAGATTGGTACTACTACAGAAATGCCCTATTGCAGCACACCAATAGCAGCGCACAACAAAAGTAAGCGCTGTGAGAGGTATATAAGACCTATCCCAGCGCTTTATAAATATTTATAAGCGTTGGGATAGGTCATTGTGAAGTATAGCTAATTCCCTGAATATTAATTTAAAATAATGTCTTTTATTTAATAATGTCTAAATTACCTCCTAGGTTTGTCTTTATATAGGTGATTTTCTTTGAACTTAATTCTCTGAACCTTATCTGAACCATATTTAACCCCCAGAATATATTATACGTGTCCTTATTATTTAATAATTAATAAAATTCCCTCAGTTTTTTTTTAATTTTTAATGACCTATACCAGCGCTTTTTACGTAAAAAGCGCTGGGATAGGTCATTTATGGTTTATATTTTATTCCCTAAATATGTAAACTTATATCTTTTATTTAATAATTAATAAAATTCCCCAGTTTTTTTTTAATTTTTAATGACCTATACCAGCGCTTTTTACATAAAAAGCGTTGGGATAGGCCTCATTAAACAATTTTTTAATTTAAATTTTTATTTGTTGTCTTTTTACTTATCAGATTTTTTTAGAATATGTTTTTCAATTTTTTTTAATTTTTCATGGCCTATCCCAGCGCTTTTTACATATAAAGCGCTGGGATAGGCCTCATTAAACAATTTTTGAATTTAAAATTTTATTTGTTCTCTTTTTATATATCAGATTATTTTAGAATATGTTTTGCAATTTTTTTTAATTTTTCATGGCCTATCCCAGCGCTTTTTACGTATAAAGCACTAGGATAGGCCTCATTAAACAATTTTTTTATTTAAATTTTTATTTGTTCTCTTTTTACATATCAAATTATTTTAGAATATGTTTTTCAATTTTGTTTTATTTTTCATGGCCTATCCCAGCAATTTAGGCCTCATTAAACAATTTTTTAATTTAAATTTTTATTTGTTCTCTTTTTACTTATAAGATTATTTAAGAATATGTTTTTCATTTTTTTTATTTTTCATGGCCTATCCCAGCGCTTTTTACATATAAAGCGTTGGGATAGGCCTCATTAAAAAATTTTTTAATTTAAATTTTTATTTGTTCTCTTTTTACTTATCAGATTTTTTTAGAATATTTTTTTTAATTTTTCAAGGCCTATCCCAGCGCTTTTTACGTATAAAGTGCTGGGATAGGCCTCATTAAACAATTTTTTTATTTAAATTTTTATTTGTTCTCTTTTTACATATCAAATTATTTTAGAATATGTTTTTCAATTTTGTTTTATTTTTCATGGCCTATCCCAGCAATTTAGGCCCCATTAAACAAATTTTTAATTTAAATTTTTATTTGTTTTCTTTCTACTTATAAGATTATTTAAGAATATGTTTTTCATTTTTTTTTCATGGCCTATCCCAGCGCTTTTTACATATAAAGCGTTGGGATAGGCCTCATTAAACAATTTTTTAATTTAAATTTTTATTTGTTCTCTTTTTACTTATCAGATTTTTTTAGAATATTTTTTTTAATTTTTCAATACCTATCCCAGCGTTTTTTATGTATAAAGCGCTGGGATAGGTCTCATTAAACAATTTTTTAATTTAAATTTTTATTTGTTCTCTTTTTACTTATCAGATTTTTTTAGAATATGTTTTTTAATTTTTTTTTATTTTTCATGGCCTATCCCAGCGCTTTATCTGAATATTCAACCTTATCTTTTTTATTTAATTTTTTATGAAATCCTTTTTTTTTTAATTTTTATGACCCTATCCCAGCGCTTTTTACTTAAAAAGCGCTGGGATAGATGCGCGGGAAATTTCCCTCCAAAAATCTAGAATTGTCCTTTTCCCTCTCATTTCCCCACATTTCCCTATGCCCAGCACCGTACTTTCACTCTTCTACATCACCACCCATTTAATTAATCACTCTTATTCATCTCCTCCTTGCTTATTCATCTCCTCCTTACTTCTTCATCTCCTCCTTCTCTCCGATCATCATATATCATCGAGGTCTCTCAGATCTGTATGGATCAAGTCCAGATCTACATGCTGATGATGGTTTCTTAAGGGTAAGGGTCCTCTCTCATATTACCTTTTTCTCTTTTCTTCCTCCCCTTCCAAACTTTTTTTGTCTTTAGTCACGGATCAGATTTTGTGCTCTGTTTTTTCTTCTTCTTCACTACTCTTGACTTCGCTTATGGACTTCGCTTCTTATTCATGTGTTAATTTTTATTTTATTTGAAGCTCGTTATTTTTGGTAGCTATGGTTACAATTCTGATGCTTTCTTGCTCTTTAGTTTCTGGATATGGCAAGTTGATAGTTTAATTAGAAGAGATATTTTGGTTGTTGCTCTTCTTAGTTTATGTTCATTCCATCATATTGATATGAATGTATCATTGTCTGATTATTCTTATTCCATCATATTGATTGTTAATATGCATTGGTTGATGTTTTACGAGGCTTGAATTTATGAAGTATTCATTAGGAATTTTGCACTGATGCAGGAGGGTGTAAAACAAAAATAAATGAATATTTTTTTTTTAAAAAAATAATGCCTATAGCAGCTCTCGTTACGTAATAAGCGCTGCTATAGACCCCCTATAGCAGCGCTTATTACGTAATGAGCGCTGCTATAGGCATTATTTTTTATTTTTTTAAAAAAATAATTCATTTAAATATGACCTAAAGTTGCGCTTTTGAGATTATAAGCGCCGCTATAGGTTACCTATAGCGGCGCTTATGACACAAAATAAGCGTTGCAATAGGTCATATGACCTATTGCAGCACTGGCTATAAAGCGCTGTTATAGAGTCAAAAAAAGCGCTGCTATAGAATATTTTTGTAGTAGTGTGGGTTTTTAACAATAATGTTGAGTTGGGAGTAATTTATTGGTGATGAGTCTGGAAACTCAACTTCTAGAAGATTATGTTAACAATTTCATTTTGCTTGGTCACACATGTCCATGGGATAATAAGGGCTGAAAATTGTGAAAGTGTTAATAAGAGACAATAAGCTTCAATTGATATTCTATCCATAATTTTTACCGGTATGTTTTCTTCCATGAACATTCATGAGAAATCGGGAGAAGGGGAATCATCATAAGAAGTTTGTTCTCCTTGTTCCTAATAAGATACTAATGATTAAAAATACAGTTTCTGTTTTAAACACTTCAAAAGATCAAAGAAATATGAGAAACCTTTCTTATAATAAACTTTGAATTTTAATGTGTTTAAGTTCATTTATTTAGAGTTGTACGATATTCAAAGTAAATTCTTGCCATATTTAATTATAAATATACATTTTTTTGACATATTTATGAAATCTGAACATGATTTGATGGAAGGAAAAAATGCAGAATAAATAGAACATGATTTGATGGAAGGAAAAAATACAGGGTAAATAGAAGAAAAACGGAATTAGAGAAAGAGTCTTAAACATTTATTGTAGATTTCCAACATATTTGAATAATATCTCTTGTGAAACCCTAAATAAAAAGAAAATGGATTCAAAAATATATTCTGTAATTATAATACAAATCAATATATAATATAAATTGAGTGTTATGTTATTTTTTTCACTGTTGAGTGTGGTGTTGGTTCTTGGGATAAACATGGTGGGACAGAGAGAGACAAGGAAATAATATGAAAAAAATGCGATAGAAAATTAAAATTACAATTAGAGGCACGTGTTCTAATATATTAAAGAAAATGTATTCAAAAATATATTATAATACAAATCTTATATAAAAAAAGTAATTATTATACAAATATTTTTTATATATTTTAATTACTTTTTTGAGGAGAGAATACTATTGATTTGACTTTGGGAAATCCAATGGAAGTTATTTAATATTTATATTTTCTCTTATTTCATTCAAATATACTAATACTATATATTTATGAATGGGATCAAAAATTAAACTTTTTAGACGTAAGACTTCCAGGGGGGGATTGAATATTTATATTTTCTCTTATTTCATTCTTTGTTCCCTTTTTGGCATCATCATTTTTTTCAGCAATATAATAATGTCATACAAAGGTACTACTGTTGCACGTTCTTACACGTCCTATCTTTCTTTATTTCTTCTGCCAACAAGCGCGTGTTATCCCCACTCTCTCAATTTTTTATTTTATAGGAGTATCTCCGATATCCTACTGACTTTCTCACACCCACTGACACACTCTGATACTCTCCCCTTCTCTCTGTCTCATCCCAATCGGCCATCTCCGTCAATCAGCCACCTCACGTCCTCGCCCCCTCATGTTTTGTTTTTTAAAAAAATTCAGGTTAATTTAATTAAAAATTTGTAAATATATCATAATTTAATTGAGTAGTTATATAACTTTGTCACTGCTTAAATTAATTAAGTTTCTCAAGTAACATACACATTCAAAATATATGTGTTGGAAATAAATATGTAAGCATAATGTTACTCCTTTCGTCCCTTTTTATAAGAGGTAAAGAGGTAAAATCACACAGATTAAGGAAATGGTTTAGAGAAATAAATATGTCTGAAATAATTTTGTTTTTTTTAAGTTTGCCCCTATTTATGTAAGAGAGAGAAATGTTATAATAGCAATATAAATGGGTAAGAAAGAAACTGTGAATAGAGAGAATAATGATGGGTAAAACGGGAAAAAACTCATTAAATGCTTTGATAAATTGTGTCAGGCTCTTGTAAAAAGTGACAAAACAATTCAAATTTTTTTCTCTTATATATAGGGACGGCGGGAGTATTTTCTAAGGTGTATACTCAAAATAAAAAAAAGTAAAATTTTAATTAATTTCACATATAATTTTAATTAAATGTAAATGTATATAAAAGAATAGAATTTCACTGCTTTCAGTTATTTTTTTGATACAATCACTTTCACTTAATTACACACATATATATGGGTGACTCACAATTTTGATCTAACAACTTTCCGAATAAAATTATGATAATATTAAATGCAAATTTTTATAACACCATTGAATCAAAATTGAGAGTAAACAGATACCGTTGGATTTCAATAGTGGGAAATAGAGATAGGGGAGAGACCCCCTCACTAAATGGACATATATAATATGAATCGGTTTGGTTCTTTTATTCCATTCTAAATAATTAATTTGAGTGTTACAATTTTGATTATACTAATAAGAGAGAGAATGTTGATAAATATAGAATGAGAATGCATAAATTTTTCTTTCAATAATCATTAGGTGAGGCATGGTTTCCTTTGAGATAAAACTTATTAATGTTATGCCACATCGATTGGTACTACACCTCTTACAAGTAATTCTTAGTAGATTGCCCAAAATCATCAATGATCTTGAATGTTTTATATATGCTGCTATGTTAATATTTGGATGTCACCGCAAGTAAACAAGCCCTTTTTTTTAGTTTCATGTTAAGTTCATGTTATAGAAGATAATGCTCCCCGCGTAACGCGCGGGTTCACATTGCTAGTTTTGATAATATCATGTGATTTTAATCAATTTAACTAACATTCATAATCTAATCAAATTAACCCATCATTTGAGTTAAACTTAAACTGGCAAGGGTATTGGACACTGTCACCAAAGAGAGACGGTTCGATTCTTGAGTCGGTAGAAACATTGGGGAGGCATGTCAGAGCAAAGTGAAGCGTCCTCTTCAAAAGCGAAGCCCTCTAACCAGTGGGAGGTGGAGGTGTATGTACTCTCCTACCTCGCCCGTAAAGTTGTGGATCAAGAGTTGGGTGCTCTGTTCTTGGATTGTGGGTGAATCCAACCCCATTCCTAAAAATTAGTTATAAAAAAATTTAATTAAATTAGATAAATATGTTTCATATTTAGGACCCATAGTTCCATATATGTAGATATTTTTACAACAAGTATCTCTGCAAAAAGGTAACAAAAGAGAGGGTACTATCGCTTTCAGATTCACGACAACGTGAGCATCAATAGTCATTTTATGACCCGTGTTTCCAACGAGGCGTGGATATTTTTACAGCAGGAAGTCGTGAAAATATGATGTTCCAATCCATGGTTGAATTAAGAACCCAGAACAAAGGGCATTCATCACCTGAGATTAACCAATCCAAAATCTTACATTCTGGCCAAAATAGACCCTAAATTCAGAAATTCTCTCTCAAATTCTTTGCAAAACATGACATTTTATATCCGGTTCTCTCTTACAGCAGAAGAAAACACAGTAGGATTTATTTGGCCCACAATTTAAATGTGGGTATACGTTAAAAGAAGCTTGAATGGAGTAGAGGAATGGGATTTTCCAGAAATGGGCCACGTAATAATTGAATGATTGGAGCTTTCTGAATTGTCTACGCGTAGCCGAATATCTTTTCATCTTCTTGCTGGGGATGGCCTACTACCACAAACTTTGGACTCATTATACTAATACACATTATTTGTTGGAGAAAATCTTCATATTCTTTCTACTCGTATTAATGCCAGCAGACAGAAGCAGACTCTTCATACTAATTTAATTCTTAGTATTGGTGTACCATCCATTAGGTAAGGACTCTTTACTCATCACTCATTTAGATTGATGGCTTTATCTTTTATTTTGCAAAAAGTCACCAATGCTAGCTCTGCTTTTTAGCATTTATTGTTGACCATTTCATTATAAAAATACGAATAAGAATAGGAATAATTATCAGTGCTTCTACGCTAGTTTTGTATACCAAATCCAGCACTAAAGAAACATAGGCAAGCGTACTATATTAAGCTAAACATTAATGGAGCCAGCAGGCATAAGGATATTGGATAAGGGGGGGAAATCATATTTTAGTATGTTAACAGGCAATAATTAGTGACCATTCTTTATGAGCCACTGAATTGGCTATCCCCTACCATTACCAACTAGCCCGGGTTCTATGGTTTATATATTTTTAACTTGTGGCCCTCTCGTTGGTTTGTACATGGTTGTATTCCATATCCCTACACTACTTTTTCAAGCATATTTATGTTGCTAGCTTTTTAAACAAAACAAGCAATAAGCGTGCTTGATATAAATCCTGTTTGACTCTGATTTAAAAAATGAGTTTGATTAGTTTGGCTACTCAGCCACTATAGGTCTGCAGCTACAACACAAATTTAACTAGTTTTAGGGATGTTGCTCAGTTTGTTTAATCCATAAATAATACTTACTTTCTTGAGTATGGAGAGCATTTCATGCCAACTGTTTACCATTAAGTGAATGACCCACGGCGAGGGAATCAGTCAATGCTATCGGAGGAGTTTAATAATAATAATAAAAAGAATGATACATGCTCTTTTGATTTTAAGTATGAGGCATTTTTTTTATCTGTTATATTACACAGAAGCTAAGTTATTTGGCCTCATCAATTTCTCTATATTGGATAAAGATGTCTTATGTTTAAAATGAAATGAAATAGGTAATTATTTATACCGTCCTCAACATGATGAACTAGTGAAGAAGCTTTGCGTTTTTTAATTGGGTAAAAAGGCTTTGCGTTTTTTACCACTTAATCATACGTACAAAATTGCAACAAGCGTCCCGGGTCCTTGTCAAAATGGTGTACCATTGTGTCAATCTAACTTAGACTCCACAAAGTATGTCACCTCATAAAATAATCATTTTGACTGGTAAGTGTCCTTTGTTAGGATGACCCGCCAAAATAATTGATCCTAATCTGGCAGGCTAAAACACTAATTGGCTTTACTAGCCCTTTGATGTAGACGGCTCTTCATTGAACATTGATGTGGATTGCTATCTCATCTCATCTCATTAATTTTTAATAGTCAATCCATTGCAACGTGTGTTTAAAATATGCATTGAATTTGATTATGGGGCCGACGATCCCAAAACCACTGAACTTACCCACATTTTTACAAGTGCTATCTTCATACAGAATCCAAGAAATAGGTTTGGGTAAAAAAAAAAAAACTTCAATCACTCCAAGGTAACTTTAGATGTTATCCCCTGATATCCATTTTCAACATGAGTTTTCATGTTTTTTTTATATATTAAGAGCAAATAATTGTAACATGAAATTACAAACACAATTGAACCTGCTAGCTGAATAAGAGAGAAACTTTCATATCACTAAACTATAACCTGAGCGATTCTCATTCTCGATACTCAATCTAATTCTGCGCCAGCCATCTTTTGTTTTTTTGTGCTTTGTTTCTTTTGGTAGGATAATTGGATAAATGCCTACCCTTCTGTTTTCAAACAGCTAGCAGCCTTAAATGTTGTTTGGAAGGATACATTAGCAATGCGGAAACTTAATAATAAAAAAGGCCATAAAGATTCCTTACTCAAGTATTAAGCGTCACAAGTTCAAAAAAGAGTTTTGGGGCTGTCCTGAACTAACCAAGAAAAATTAATTAATAATAAAGTAGCAAAACGGGCCGAATATGTAGTGATGAGTCATCAAATCGATGTGAGTTAAGGTGTTCCTTTCTTAAGCAGGCAAATCAAAATTTACTGCCACCTACCTTCCTTACACTTTCCTCAGACTTCATTCATTAACAAAGCCAATTTGATTAAATTCGTAATGATTATCAAAATTTCTCACCTTTACCTCACGACGAAAAACCTTTGTCCTCAAATGCGCCCACCATTACTCCTTATAAGCCCCATTTCCTTTCCTCTCATACCCATCTCTAAAATTTGAAAACTTGTCATCTCTCTCCTCTGTTTTTTCAACTTATGGATTCCTCTGCCCTGTTTTTTCTCTTGTTCATGCTCTGTTTTTCATATTCATCAGAAATGGTTCTATTACCTCTGAAACACTCAATCTCCCCAGCTCAATTCAACAGTACCCACCACCTTCTCAAGTCCACCTCCACTCGCTCTGCAGCACGCTTTCATCACCACCGTCTCCGCCGCCACCGGCAAGTCTCTCTTCCGCTATCTCCGGGGAGTGATTACACTCTTTCCTTCAACCTCGGATCTCACCCTCCTCAACCCATAACTCTCTACATGGACACAGGAAGCGACCTTGTCTGGTTCCCATGTTCATCTTTCGAATGTATCCTCTGTGAAGGAAAACCCAACCCTTCAATCCACCACAAACCACCCAATATCTCCCAAAGCATTGCCATTTCATGCAAATCCCCTGCATGTTCCTCTGCACATTCCTCTGTTCCCTCCTCTGACCTCTGCGCAATAGCGAAATGCCCATTGGAAAACATCGAAACCTCAGATTGTTCTTCTTACTCTTGCCCACCATTTTACTATTCCTACGCTGATGGAAGCTTAATCGCTCGCCTTTATCGTGATTCTCTATCCGCCTCACCTTCCTCCAATGCTCTGTTTCTTAAAAATTTCACCTTTGGTTGTGCTCACACCACTCTCGGCGAACCCACAGGGGTCGCAGGATTTGGTCGAGGCTTACTTTCTTTGCCGGCACAGCTAGCGAGCTTTTCTCCTCAACTGGGGAATCAATTTTCTTACTGTTTGGTGTCTCATTCGTTTGACCAAGAACGAGTTCGCCGTCCGAGTCCACTCATCATCGGCCGTTCCGACGAGAAAGAGAAGATAAACAGTGAAAGCAATGAATTTGTTTACACGTCAATGCTTGAAAATCCAAAGCATCCTTATTTTTACTGTGTCGGACTTGTCGGAATCTCTGTCGGGAAGAGAAATATTCCGGCGACGAAAATGCTTAGCAGG
This sequence comes from Mimosa bimucronata, assembly GCA_037074515.1. NCBI lineage: Eukaryota > Viridiplantae > Streptophyta > Magnoliopsida > Fabales > Fabaceae > Mimosa > Mimosa bimucronata. Next base: position 31,255,542 of record CM073447.1, on the reverse strand, counting down.
GTGGATGATGAGGGAAACGGGGGTATGGTTGTTGATTCAGGTACGACGTTTACGATGTTGCCTGCTAGTTTGTATAACTCGGTGGTGGCTGAGTTCGACGGCCGAGTTGGCCGAGTCAACAAGCGAGCGAGTGAGGTTGAGGACAAAACTGGACTCGGCCCGTGTTATTACTTGGACAAGAAGAGGAGAGTGGAAATCCCGAAGATGACGTTGCATTTTGTGGGGGAAAATTCCAGTGTGGTGCTGCCTAGGAAGAATTATTTCTACGAGTTTTTGTACGGTGGAGATGGAGCGAAGGGGAAGAGGAGTGTGGGTTGTATGATGCTGATGAACGGTGGAGATGAGGCGGAGTCAGAAGGTGGGCCAGGGGCCACGCTGGGGAATTACCAACAACAAGGATTCGAGGTGGTGTATGATCTGGAAAATAAGCGCGTGGGTTTCGCTGAGAGGCAATGCGCGTCGCTTTGGGATGAGCTTAACCCCAATTACTAGTGTGATGTGAACCGCAGGCATGGAATTCCGGCCCCCTCGGGTTCATAAAACACGGGTCGGGTTACTTGAAAACTGGCCTAACTTAAGTGGTGGTCTTGTTGGTTGTATTTAGGAAGGGTTTAGACTTCATCTTTAGCTTCTGGTATTCTTTTTCTGTAAATACGCACTTGTACTGTGGCACTTTTATTTGAAAAGATGGATGCATATATAATGTAAGAAGTGAAGTGTGCATAGTCCAAAAGTTGTGTTATTTGACGAAAATTGTTGTGATGCAAGTGGACGTAAATAATTGATTGAATGTAGTAGATACTAGGCTACGTTTGTTTGAGAAACAAGTGGTGTATTGTGATTGGTTATGGGAAATAGCGTTTGGAATAGATAGAATTCGAAATTGACGAGTTATGGCCTTATGGGAGGAAAGAACGATAGGAGATGAACACAACCAAGCAGGGAAAGGCTTATTGGGTGTGGCGAGCTCTAAAACGTAGGGACCATTCTGAAACTGTGATTGTGGACTTACTCTTTAACCATGCCATGTTCATCTCATGATTTGTTTGGATTAGTGTTAAACAAGCACAAAATGAAGACAATTTTTCTCACAAACCTCTTTCGTCTATGCTATCTTCGAAAGTAGCTTATACTGTGAATCGAAACAACATACACTCATATTTTGCTATTTGGAGGATCAACAAAGATAGAGCACACCACGTGAATTAAATGAGGGTTGACATGATGTATTAATAAATCAGGATTTAATGAGGTGGGGGGAAATGGACAAAGGTGTGAGGATATTGGCAACAAAATCAAAATGCGTGGTCAATTCATAGGAACAAAGAGGATGTTCACGGGACTATGTGGGTAATGTAAAATGTAGGGGGGCGATAAAGGAGTATGATTTGAAAGGGCAAATTGCACAAGTGGGTGATGGGGTTTTTTGTCAGATTGTGGGAAGAGGGGGCACATGAAAAAGAGGTGTGTGAAAATTCACGGACACCATACCCTCCCATATCCGCGCTCTCCTCCTTGTTATCAGTCACCTTACCTTATTCCAAATGACTAGGTAAATAAAATAATCTTAAATTAAAAATAAATGAGAAACCTTTTTGACTCACTTGCACTTCTGTATCCAGCTGTAGTCCAGCATTAATTTGGTTCTCTCGTTCGCGCGCATATATGATCTTCTCCCTCAGTCCAACCATGCGCCCTCTCTTGAACTACATTGAGTTCACCTGTCCTGTAATTAATGCCCACATATGAAATACTCCCTCCCTATCTTATTATAAGAGTCAGAATAAGAGTCAAAGAGATAATATCACACAGATTAAAAAGTGGTTGAGAGAGAAAAATATATTTGAAATAATTTTATTTTCTCAAATTTGCCCGTATTTATGATTGAGTATATAAGAGAGAGAAACGTGATAATAGTGTTATAAACGAGTATGAAAGAGAATGTGAATAGAGAGAATAATGATGGGTAAAATGGGAAAAAGCTCATTAAATGTTTTGACAAATTTATAAAGGTTCTTATAAAAAGGGACAAAATCATTCAAATTTTTAGCTATTATATATATAGGGACCGAGAGAGTATGAAATAAGGAGGTAACAATTAGTAGTAATCAAATCTGGATCAGGTGAATTACAAGCCCGACAACCTAGCCATAGAACCAAACTGGGATAGGATAAGTATGCAGCTTACGATTCTAATCATTATTATAAGTATAATTACCACAAATTTTTTGTTCCTAAATACAAGTCTAGTTTGGGATCATTTAATGCTATTGTGACTATTTTACCCCTATGTTAAAAATAGAGAAGATGAGAGAGAAAGTAATAATGCATAAAATATTATTTTAACACTTATTATTAAATAAGGGTAAATTTGGATTTTTTTTAAAATAGGGCATATTTAATGTTATAATCTCTACTCTTTAATATGTGAAAAGTAGTTAGGGTGAACTTATAATAAAAAATAGAGTGGTAGTTTAATAAAGGGTTAATACAACTTTTAGTCCCCAAACTTTCAGTCAATTTTGATTTTAGTCCCTGAACTTTGAAATCGGTGGTTTTGATCCTCGAACTTTTGATCAATTTTGGTTTTGGTCCTTGAACTTTGAAATTTGTGGTTTTGGTCAATTTTGCTTTTGGTCCCTGAACTTTCAATAATTTTGGTATTGGTCCTTCAACTTTAATTTTTTTTTGAAGTTTTTTTTAAACTAAGGGATCAATACCAAAATTACTGAAAGATTAGGGACCAATACCAAAATTACTGAAAGATTAGGGACCAAAACCAAAATTGATCGAAAGTTTAGAGACCAAAACCACAAATTTCAAAGTTCAGGGACCAAAAGTAAAATTGATCAAAAGTTCGAGGACCAAAACCACCGGTTTCAAAGTTTAGGGATTAAAACCAAAATTGACTGAAAGTTCGGGGACCAAAAATTATATTAACCCTTTAATAAATAGCAATATGGAGTGACCAAGGGTAGCCTAGATTAGGCTAGCGAGTTATTGGGTTGCCTTAGGTTGCCCTTTTTATAAAAAAACTTGGTGTCTAAAATGATGCAACTTGTGCTTTTAAATCACAGTTTTTATGTTAATTACTATTAGTTTTGTGATGAAACGAGTGTTAGTGGAAATAGTTTGCTATCATTTAGACATTTTGATATTTTCATAGAAAAAATATTTAGTGATTGTGGATTCTTGAGTGTGGAGAGTAGATTGATGAGATTAAGTTAATATGCTACAGAAGTTATAAAGAATGTTAGATAAATACATGATTATAGTGTTGGTGATTCAAAATATTGAATTAATATTTAGTAGTTGGATTGTATAGTGAGAAATTTAGAGTTTAAATTACTGTTTAACCTTTTTATTTCTTACCTGTCTCACTCTTGAATTAACTCTGAGTAAACCTACTTATCTTGATTCATTGTCTGGATCGTTTCAGAGGTGGCTCCAAGTTTGATAACTTTGCACGTTAAATGTTAAAGGACAGGAGAAAAATGTATGAATAAAAAAGGATATGAGAAAATGGGGATCAAGTGGGGTAGCTTTATGGTGTACCGGCAATGACATGGAAGAAGGAGCGGGTAAGTGTCAAGTGTGAAGGAATTCTTTCTTTTTTTTTTGCACTGAAGTGTGAAGGAATTCAGTGAATCTGTTTAATCATATTATTTGTGGTATCACCGATAACAAGCGAAGATGTAATGTTTGATGTTAATCCATCGAAAAAAAATGCTTGATGTTAAGATTTTAATTTGATTAAGTACCCTTAATTAATTAGTTGATAAGTTTATTATTTTTTTTCTATATTTTCTTAATTTTATAAGTTAAAAAAAATAATTTATCTGTCAGTTAATTTTTTCAGGGATTTAAAATCTTGACATAAAATATCATGTATTTGTTTACTATAGGTCAAATAAGTGAATCACAATAATTTGATGAATCAGATACCACACTCTATTCTTTTTTATAAGTTGAACTATCACAAAATTTCTGTTTCAAAATATAAATCTAATTTGGGATTAATTAATGCTACTATGGTTACTTTATCTTATGTTATAAATAGGGAGGATGGGATATGATGTTTATAATATATAAAATATTATTTTAATATATATTCTTAAATAAGGGCAACGTTGCAATTTTTTTTAAAAAATATGGTATATTTAATGCTATAACTTCTACTCCTTCACATGTAAGAAGTAACTAGGGTGGATTTGTATTAAGTACTACTCCCTCGGGTCCCTATTTATAAGAGGAGTCAACATTTTACATATACCAATAAAATATGTTGGATTCATTTATTACAGGTAGATTTAATAAAGTTTTACATTTTTACCCTTACTTATTTATTATACACACTTTCTCTCCCCTTCTTGCATTTATTTTTCATTATTCAATATACAAGGACAAGAATAGAAAACATGTATTTATTACTTTGACTTTTTTATATTAACTCTTATATTTTAGACCAAAAAGTTTGCTATATTATCTCTAATATTTAGAACCGGAGGGAGTAACAGACTAATACTCTCTCTGGTCCCTATTATAAGAGGTAGTCAACCTTTTTACACATACCAATAAAAACATGTTGGAATCATTTATTATGGGTAGGTTTTATATTTTTACCCTTACTCATTTATTATACACACTTTCTCTCCCCCTCCTTGCATTTATTAATATATAAGGGCAGAAATATAAAATATCCATTTATTATTTTAATTTTCGCATATTTTTTTTTTTATATTTTGGACTATAAAATTTATAATATTACCTTTTATATTTAGGATTAGAGTGCACTTTAAGAATTTCTCCCAGGTGAGTGAGTTTGAACTTGAGGGGTGATCTGATGACGTCATGGGGGAGGCGTGGTGTGGAAGTGAGGAAGGAACAAGTGGAAGCAGGAGGCACTGCTTCAAAGCCTGGATACAGCTATCTCACTTCTTCCCATGCCCCCTGATTCTCTATATAGGCCCTTCCTTTTGCCCCACTTTCACCTACTCCTACTCCTACTCCCCCCACGTATGCCCATATCCAACCTTATCCACTTTCCTGTTTTCCTTACTGTTTCCATTTCCAACATGTAAAAGTCTTTAAGAAAAAACATAATAAACTAGTCTCACATTAAAGGATGCATCACTTATGTTGATTCGAATTGGTTATTTTTAAACAATTAAATTGCATTAAAATATAACTATATTCCTTATTATAAGTCTAATTATCACAATTTTTTTTTCCAAAATATAAGTCCACTTTGGGATCAATTAATGTTACTGTGACTATTTTACCCATATGTTAGTAATAGGAAAGATGAGAAAGAAGACTTATAACATATAAAATATTATTTTAACACCTATTCTTAAATAAGGGTAGAGTAGAAATTTTTTTTGAAAATATGACATATGTAATGCTATAACTTCCACTCCTTGATATATGAGAAATAGTTAGGGTGAACTTATAATAAAGTGGTATGTATAAAAAAAAGCAGACTGAATTAATAAACAAATTTGCATTGAACCAAAATAAATGAGAGAAAGAAGAAAACAATTTACTGTATATACAGTCCCCATGAAGAAAAGGCCACAACGTATGAATAGTGATAACTGTTATGTTTTTAAAATTGACGTTGACAGCACCATATCTCCCAACATGGTACGCAATATCTTTTTCTGAAAAAATTTGAACTGCATAATATATGACATAATGTTTGGAAAATTGAGGGGATCGAATCCAGAACCTGATGTCATAGAAGGTACATATAGTGTCACTGACATTGGCAAATAGCTTTTGGTTGAAAAATGATATTACAGAATATATATTGAATGTGTAGAAAAAATATCTTCTAAAAAAATGGTTTTCTACCACTAACCCTGGTTTTGAGGGTTAAAAAGTAAAAACAACTCTATTACGAAAAACTGAGGGTGTTTGAATGGCCTAACCAAAAACACAGTTTTAAAGGTGAAAAATTATTCTGACCCCATCCATATTTTCAACAGTGAAAATCAGGCTCTAACGGCTGCTCCAATTTAACACTATAGGTAATGCTTGACATGGGCTAGCTTTCAGTCCATCAGATAGTGGAATGGGCTTCAAGTTAAAATTGGAACCCAATTAAGTTGGGCTCAGAGACTTCAAGTGGCCCAAACAACAATATTCATGATTCAAATACAGAGCTTCCTTTCTTGTTTTCGCGGTTTCTTAGAACAGGGAAA